>OX940984.1:20728672-21928672 GCA_954871275.1 Leptopterna dolabrata | reverse complement strand
GTCAAAAATATCGGGAAAGAGCCCGGATCCAATATAAAATTTAGATTTATACCATTTGTACCATATACCGTCACAAAACCCCATAGTACAGGCAAAAGGGGAGGGTCTAGGTGGAAATGCCTTGAGCCGAGTTTGACTTTGGGGCCTTTTTTGCTTTTTCGCTTATAACTCAAAAACCAGGTCCTACGGAGAGAAAAGCTATATGAAAAACAAAGCTGAATTTTCTACAAAAATGTCGGTCTAATTTTTTCGTACCTTCAACCATTAAGAGAAGATATACGCCTTTGAAAACGACAATAAAAAAATGATTTTTGCAAACGCTTTTCGTTTTTCTTCGTTTCCCACTTTTCTATAGTTGATTTGGGAGAAAAACGATCGGAGACAAAGTTGTAGATCATCACATTTCTCTCGAAATCGGTGTATTATATTACACTTTATCTTCAGTCAAGAGATTAACGAAACAAAAAAAACCTCGCGCCGACAATTTGATCCAATCAACCTCGGATTTGGGTATGTGTAGGCGACTCGTGTACCACATGAAGGGAATTTCCCCACTTTGAATGAAACTGCAATAGAATAATTAAACATTTTAGAGCAAAGGGAACGGCAAGTGTTATACGTGTTATTCAAATCATCTCCGATAAGATGTGACGTGGGTTGGGCGCAACGGCCACACGCCTCCCCGACGGTCTTCTGAAAAAAGTCGAAATCTTTCTGACACTCGAGGTGCGTAAAACGAGTTTATTTCCCAACAACGTAGAGGCGTTTAGAGGTGAATATGCATTAAGACGTCGAATCTCGATTTTTTTTTTTTTTTTTTTTTTTTTAGGTGTGCGCCTGTGTTCCATACTGAATTCGAAAGCTGTAGTTGCATCGTCTAAAAATAGTTGGGGTTTGAAGGGTAAAGACGGAAAAGGAAAAATAAAAAAGTTCGTCATGCAGCAACGCCATATGAGCGAATGTTCAAAACTGGTGCCTTTTAGTTCGAAAAAAAAACTTGAATTGACCCACTTTTTGATAGAAAAATATTATTTTGACTATGTGTTAAAACAACATGCCTATAAAAATTGTGAGGGTTAAATAGAGATTTTTTGTGTTTTTGGTGATTTTAAAACCACAAAAACTCAATTTTGATCCACATTCTGTTAGCGAATTTCAAAGAAAATGTAGCTATTTGGCTCGTTCGAAAATTTCAGAGATGCTCTCAGTGAACCGGACCCCCTCCCCCCCACCGTTACATGCATCGGAGATCTACGTTATAGATTTTCACTTCTTCATTTATATACATATATGCCACTCTGGTCCCAACAAGTGTCCATTCAGGCCGCAAAGCCCTGGCAGATGACCATTAATTTAAATTCTCGTTTTCCCGAACTATTTCTTTGAAAATTCGCTCCTTAAGACATGCTGCATGACGAGAATTTGTCGGCTCATCTTCGACTCCGTCGTTTGCCGTGGTGAACACTCTGACGAAATTTGGAATTTTTAATCATGTAGAAAACCTATTTGAGGGGAATAATCATTATTATGGTTGACGGGAAAATTTACCTCAATATGTACAGAACACACTTAAAATTGATTCTGACCAAAGGCAACGACGGTAAATGAAAAATTTTCGAAATGTTAAGGCGCAGTTACACAACACACACACCACAAAACACCACATCACCACATCATCGTCCATCAGTCGATTTACATCACAACTATAAATTGCATGGACATTTATCAGACAAGACAGGTTGACCCAAGCAAGTCTGCATCAGCATCTAATCTAATGTGCTTGTCAACCAATCGACTGACAACAGAAACAAATCGAGTCGATATCCACACAGGCGCCTGGACACACCGCTTTGGTAACGTTGACTGCTTAAGACAGTTAATTAGTTCAATTCTACTTAGTTTGGAAGTGGACCAGATGATGCATATCGTTACTAATCCAATCAAAACGAGCCCTCCTCCTGTCATCTAGGCAAATAAAATCGACAGATAAGTAAGATAGGTATGTGAGGTACCTAAGAATGAGGTGGATTAATAAAAGAATGTACTCGTTTTGATTTGGACATGTTTTATAATACGATTTGACCATGTCGATCGGTGTTATTAATGAAGAATCATTCCTTCGTCCATCTTACAAGAAAATCACTAGCGGTCAAATCCAATGCCGTTCGTTTTAATGCTTTCAGGACAGTATGCATAATGCCAGGATTCCAGAGCTTAGTTCTAGAGCTCTGCCTTAGATCTTGTTAAATATCATTTACTGGTACACACTCCGACAGAACTTGTTTGTCAGGCCAATTTATTGAGTAGAATGACCTCCGTCTCTTCCCTCCCACACACCAGTATGTAAAAGATTAAGGCAGACGGCACTGAAGTCATAAATAGGAAGACTATAATCTCATGAGCCACAAATAATACGTTTTTTGTTATTTTGGGTTTTTTTTAAAGTAATGAATACATACATTTTATTTGAAGAAGAAGTTACAGTCATGGTGAATGTCCACAAGGGCGAATTTTCAATGTACGACACCATGGCATTTTTTATAGCAATCTTACGTGACTTTTGTAATAAATATACACTTTCTCTAGGAAAACTAGAAGATAATATTCTTTATTAATTCGAATAAGAATGCACTCGTAGCAACATCCCGAATAATGCTATAATAAATTAATATTACATTAGTTCAGATTAACCATTTTGCTTATTAAACCCTCTCCATAGTAGCAACATAACATTGCTGGTAAACATACGGCAACGTTGATAATGAATGGAAGTAGCTGGGCGATTTTTATAAATTTTCACCAATTTATTAGAAGCAATTTATTGCTGATCCTCGAAAACTCAAATTTGACCAAATTTTAATCGATTATGGTATGGTTCAACTTTTTGGATACCTACCCTTTGAGAAGCAGCCATCATTTCCTCTCTCGGTACTCTCTTACCACCTTCGGTGAGTATCCATTTTTACACATGTTTAGCTATTTTTTATCCACAAAAACTCAAATTTGGCCTAATTTTTGAAAATTGTCTGTAATAGAACTCGTATTTTTCTTTTCGCAGCCAAACTGAGATTAGCCTCAGGAGTGGCACACACATGATATGAAAACATGTTGAACTCGATAATAAACTAGGTAATGCCCTCAAACGGAAAAGAAACGAAAATTTTTTTCAAAACATCGTTAATTATCTGACAAAAAGTGCATTTCAGAGCCGAACGGCCGAGACGTTTTCGATCCCAATTGTTAGAAACCTGCCCGAGGATTGAGAACCCAACTTTTTCAGTTTAATTCAGTTTCAGTGTTGAACTGTGACAGCTTTTAGCGAGCGAGGTTTCAAACCTCACAACTTTTGAATCACTTTTGCTACGCTTCAAATTTATGTCGAGCTACCATCACTCGGGTGAATTTACGAGTCAATTTTCAGCGGTTTTCACCGATATTTATTGATTTTTGACCGACCAATAACTCTCATTTGATCCCATTTTTGTTTTCGAGAATTTCTTCATCACCTAACTCATTCTTCTGTCTTCCAGTACCTAAAAAATATTTTGGCGGAATTTTGTCACCATTTTAATACCACTTAGTACAATAACTTTATGTACATTTTTAACGACATTTTAACCTCAAAAGACTCAAATCTGATCCAATTTTGATAGAGTTCTTCCGCAGCACCTTCATTATAAATTACGTTCATTATCTTCAAACTCAACTTTTTCTTTGCTAGTAAAAACATTTTGGCAAAATTTAGTCACCATTTTGTACCACTCATGATTTATCTCAATTTTTAGCTATAAGTAACCCTCCCACCCGCCATACACATACCTACCTATATGTAACCAACTTTTCAATTTCGATAAATCCCATCAAATCTCACCCTATCGTTTGGTATTAGGAATATTATTTATATTACGAATTTATTATTGAAAACTGAATATTTACATTTAATCTCTTAACTTAGCCAAGGTCAGATATCGTCTGGAGTGTTCACGTCAATAGATGCATTCAGAATGTTGTAAGTGAACACTTTCCAAGACAAAATGGGTAATCAAAAAAATATTGGACTTCAGTAGCTCATTTCCTTAAAAAAAAAGAGAAAAAAAGAAAAAAAAACTGAACTACTGCTTTGAAAAAATATTTTTTTCAGCTCAAAAACATAATATATGTCTAACTCGAGTTTTGGGGTCATAAATCTGGAATGAACTTGGCAAAAAAGGCTCAAACCTAATTTGACGGTTAAACTGGAATATTAGGTCGCTATTTCTGACAAATTATTTTCAATCAGTGAAATTGTCACTGAACTGTCTTGATTCACTTGTTAATACTACCTTCTGTGTTATTATACAAATTTCTGGTAATTACAGCCATTTTCCAGGTTTTTGACCCATAAATATTGAATTTTGAGAGTTAAAACTTGTTTGAAACTCAATCCTTCACTCAGTGGTCAAAATCAACTTCATATTATTGGTCTCCTCACCCTAAAAAGATGGAAAACGATATCTCACAAGCCCAAGTTCACTAAAACCTCAAAAATGCCTGATTTTGCACCAATTTTCCACCCATAACACCCCTGGGTGTTGTCCCATCGGGCTACCGAAATAGGAGACACAACTAAATAGGGCCTAAATGGAGCCTGTGTGCGAAAGAACGATTTTTTTTTTGGGTCGAAAATTAAGGTAGATATTGACGATATGGCGGGCGGTGGACGGACATTGTATATTTGAAACATTCACACCTTGAAACATAAAAGAAAATTTGCTGTGGGGGTCTTCAAAAAATACATAGATGAATTATTCAGAGAACAATAAACCAATATATATGCTCCCTAGTTGCAAACTATGTCAAATTCGAGTTTTTGCTAGCCCAAAATCGCTCAAAATGTTCAAAAATAGCTAACAGCAGACGGTGATTTAGAAAATTTGATCATTTGGCCGCGCTGCATGTCTCGATTTTGGCCTTTCACATGAATAGGTAGATGGTACCAACCTGGTTGAGTTCTCAAAGTCGAAAGTCGCACTTTCTTCGCTAACTTCAAATCCAGCACAGTGTCGTAGAGCGTGACGTCGGATGGCCGTATAAAGTTCACTTTGGCATCGCGCGATCGACTCCGCCAATGGAAATGACGTCACCGGCCAACACCGGCCCTCGATTTAAATCGACAGAAACGTGCGGGCGGGGGGTTTAAAAGAAGCGTCGAAGGCGAGCAGTTAGCCCGGAGCACTGCCGCTCGAATTGTTGTTCGTCTGTTTTATTTGAAAGGAATTTGAAAACAAATTTGCGTCGATGAGTTTACTGAGCGTTGGGGGGATTCGCGTGCCTGGTCGCGGAGGACGCCGGTGGCTTTGAGCTGAGGAGACGTGACGGGTTCGCGCAGTGGACTGACAGGGGACGCCCCGCCCGGGTCCGGCAGGGCGTGCGGGTGGTGGGGCCGGGACGTACGGAGGGGGACGTGGCGCACGCCAAGCCTGCCGAGAGGATGGAGGGGGGCCACAGCGATCATTTGCAAGATGTCGGGGGGGGGGGGGGGGGGGGTTACCTATATACGTTGTCATCTCTTTTACATCCTCCATTTTGGTTTATTATTCAGTAAATAATACACCTATTTAAAGAAACGCTCAGGAAAAAATGTTTTGACACCCCCTCAAAATGTTTTCTTTTACGAGTACATTTCAAGGTGCGCAGATTCCAAGAACGCTGCAAAGTCTGCACATGGGTTTACTATTCTACTGGACATACCTATAGAAATGCTTGCGGCATTTATTGTTTCCTTCATGTGCAGTAATTAAAATAGCTATTTTTTATGGTTTGCACCAATTTTGGCCACCAAATACATGAATTAGAGTCCTATTTTGGGTTTATTATTCTGTGAATAATACACCTATGTAATCGCTCAGCAAAAAATTTGTATAACACCCCCTCAAAAACTTTTCTTTTACGTTTCAAGGTGCGTAGATTCTAAAACGCTGCAAAGCAACAGATTATTTTTGATCATTGATAGTACCATTTAATTGTCTTGATTCACCTGTTCATACAACTTCTAGTGTTATTATACAAATGTATGGTGATTTCAGACAAATTCCTATGTTTTTGACTCATAAAAAATGTATTTTGGGAGCTTAACCCTCGTTAAAACCTCAATTCTTCACTCTTCGGACAAAATCAACCGCATATTCGGTCTTCTCGTCGTAAAAAACATGGAAAACGATACCTCACAAGTTCGTGTTCACTAAAACCTCAAAAATCCCTCGAAAACCCCTCGTTTTACACTCATTTTTCTCCCATATCACCCCTGGGTGTATGCCGATCGGGCTGCCGTGTTTCGGAGGACAACTAGGAGCCAAATGAGATCCCAAACGGGGACCCGAACTGTGAGCGGAAAAACGACGATTTTAGACCAAAATTTAACGTAAATTTAACCACTTTCGATAACCTACTGAAGTTTTATATTGTCGAGTGTTACCTACCAAGGCAAAATATCCACGGGTTGACAAACCGTTTGGTTGGGTTCAACAAAATGCCTACAGGTAATCGTGGGGTGACGTTTGATAAAGAACGCGGGCAAAACGGACTGCATACGTGACTGGACGGTCTTGTTCTGTTTGAACTTCGTGGGACTTCGGGCGAGAGGCCAAGCTCGTGGACCGTTAAAGGACGTTTGATCGCATTAGCCCGGCACCGTGGTGAGTAATAAACTAATAACAAACGCTCGCGTACGAATAAATTGGATCTGTTTGGAGCCAGGTGACGATATTACACCACGTAGACCAGGGAGGTACTGTATGTCGCAAAACGTGGTGAATAAGCTTTCATTTTTTAACTTGTCCAGGGTCAGGCGGGGTAATTGTAAAAAACGCTGCAAAGTCCTTGTCACATGGGTTTATTATTCGATTGGACATACCTACAGAAATGCTGGCTGTTCATTTATTGTTGCATTCATGTAAAATAATTGAAATAGCTATTTCTGATGGTTTCCACCAATTTTGGCGGCCCCCAAAACTTAAATTAGGTGGTACGCTCCTTTTTTTTAAATTATCGTTGATCATTGGTAGTGCCATTTAATCGTCTTGATCCACGTGTTGACACTTTTCCTAGTGTTATTCTACAAATTGATGGTGATTTCAGACGATTTCGAAGGTTTTTGACTCATAAAAAATCAATTCTGGGAACTGAACATCTGGTACGACCTCAATTTTCCACTCCTTGGTCAAAATCGACTTCATATTCGGTCTTCTCGTCCAAAAAAACATGGAAACCGATACCTCAAAAGCTCATGTTACCAACATGTTGCTAAAACGCTAAAAGTACCTATTTTTACACACATTTTCACTCATAACACCCCTGGGTGTATTCCGATCGGGCTGAAAAGTTTCGGGACACAACTAGGGCCCAAATGGAGCATGTGTGCGAAAGAACGACTTTTTTAGACCGAAAATGAAGCCTGTACAAGTGATACGGCTGACGGCGGACGGACATTGCATTTTTGGAATCTACTCACCTTCAAACGGAAAAGAAAAAAGTTTGAGGGGGTGTTGTAAAAATTTTTTGCTGAGCGAATACATAGGTGTATTATTCACAGAATAATAAACCAAAAAGGGGTAATTGTAAAAAAGTGATACTAACAACACCCATGTGGACATTCTCCGAACTAAAGAACTGTCAATCACCAAGGTAGACAATATTAGAAAAGCATTGCAACTGTTTCCGCATTTTTCAGAACAGCTGTTGTCACTGGTGTGATCACTTAGATTTGAGGTTATCTTCAACTTTGTCAACCAAATATTGTGTGCTCCATAGATCTTCCGATTTTCGTGGTTTAAGGGGGCGCAGACCCTGTTTTTTGTCAGTTTCTTCACGTTTTCTCTGGCTGTGGTTAACTTACAGTTCTGGGGAAGGTCTTAATACGCATTATATTAATCCGTGAATAGAGTTAGGGTCATAGCTCTAAATGATTCCTGAAATTTCCGAAAATTCAAATTCAAAAATGTAGTTTAAAAAACTTTTTCTTGAATGTTTGTGTTTTACGACATTTTCGGAGAGATAATAAAGTTGATAATCCAAGAATCAAAATTTTGTTATGTAAAATAAGAAAGAAAACGTGAAGAAAAATTTTACGTATTTTGAAAAAAGGCTCGAGAAAGGGGGCGCCGCCTGTAGGCGCTCTCTGCGGGCAATGTGCCGAGTCTCTCCCCCTTCACACGCAGCCACCCTGCCCTGTCGCTTCGCTCGTCGTGTAGTCTAGTATAGTATCCATGGCATTATCAGTTCCAGCGGCTCTTTGCCTGGGAAGGAGGTAATTTTCAACGTTCTTGGTCGGAGGGGCAAGGGAGGAGGCGGTGTTGCCATATTCACCGAACGAATGGCATCGCTGTAACCCTCACAGTCTGCATCCCAGCTAAGCTTCAGAATATTAGTTCCCTGTTGAGCTGGCCTACCCTTCCACCCTTCCTTCCACATGCTCACCTACCTCAGCCTAATTACCGTCATAGTTTTCACATGATTGGATAAGTAATTTTTACAGTATTTTCCCAATTATGTTGGTTACCTACTTTCCTAATTAAAGCTACAATCCAATCAGCCATAATTTTATTATTCATAGTAGGTAGCTACCTACCTATTTACGGTACGTATTAATTACGTATATCAATTAAATGTTTCATAAACTGGATTAAATTTAGCAAAATCAATTTAAAAAAATAGGGGATGATTGTTTTAAGTGGGTAAACAATTGTTTGAGAAATAATCCGCTAGGTAGATCGAAAGTTGACGCCACAATCGCTAGGTGCATACCTGAATTCATTTGAGGAAGTATAGGCATGTACCTACTTAATTTTCTTATTTTTTAACTATTCGGTAGTGGTCTAATATGCTATCTACCGCTAGTCCGGTGGTTCAGTATGCTATCTACCGTCAGTCCATTGGTTCAATATGCTATCTACCATTATGAATTATATCTACCAAAGAAGTAAATATGGTGGAGCTTACCTAAATATATTTTTCGCTTCTACAGGAAGCTCGTCAAAAGGACTGCATGAGATTACTGCATGAGGGACGTTTGTTTCAGGTCGTCAAAAAATGCCGAAAAAGGGTCCTCGGGATGGATGGACCTCCACCACTCTTCCGTTAGTTTTCGGTTTAGTATAGGTAGGCTTGACACTCCGTGCGACTTGATGCCGTATCTAACCTTGATAACGCGCCACAAGCTCTCGATCGTCTGCGTGTTGGCTCCTGAAGAAGGGTCAATAAAATTCTCGGAGTGATTTACCGTTTCGTGCACGTATCCATGATCACTCAAGGTGCTATATGCTCTCCACTGGTCAGACATAATTTTTGTGCCACGAGCAACTTCATTGAGGATGATTGGGAGCAACGTGGCTCGATCGCGTTTTTCGACAACAAACAAACGTCTCTCCAAAACTGTGTCGTTTCCGCGACAACATAATCCGAAAACCCATGGACCTTGGATACGGGCTCCATAATTACGTTGGGTTTGAGTGTCAGCCTCTTCTTCGCTGTCGGGTTCGTCCTCATCCCGCTCATCCTCGTCATTTTGTGCCGACTTGCGATCGCTTGCCAAAATTCTACCCCTATTGTATTTCCTCTTCCCCTGAAAAAGGGATTCGTCGATTTCAACTACCATGCCCGGTCCTCCCATCTTGCGGCGCTTCTCAAACATTTCCACACAGACATCCCGGCATAAATTGTACCAGTCCACTACCGTTGATTTGCTTCTTTCAGTCCATTTACAAACGTCACTTACCGGAACCAAATTGCACCACATCCACACCAACTCAACGATACCACACAGAGACATACCACTATTGCACCTCCCGTTCTTGTCTTCGTAAGTAAAAAATTTATTAGTTTTTCGAATGGAATAAAACGTTTGGCATCCCTTTTTCTGGCATCGCAGGTACACAGTTTTGATAAAATTTCCCTCACTATCCCGTTTCCGACTAGCTTTGGTAACTTCTTTTAATGCACTCCCGCATTCGACGCCGTCTTTAATTTTAGAACACAGCCTTGGATTATTATCGGGCAAAACACCTTTCTGCTTCAAAAACTTGACGCACATTTCATCGTTCAATATTACATGTCTATACAGCTCACTCAATTTCATTTTAAAATAACGAAAATATCACAGATAACTATCACAGAAACACAGAAACACGGAAAACACGAGGATTATCACAGCTCATAACAAGGACGGCGCACGACTGAATTAATCACAACGTGGTTTGATTGAGCCTTGCATTGTTTACCAGGGGCAAAGGTGTGAACACAACTTGAAGCGAATGAGACAAGTCGGTAGATAGCATATTGAACCGAGAGAAGTGCACCGTAGATAAACGCCTGGCAAGGTAGGGGACGGGCGCGCAGGTAGATAGCATATTGGACCACTACCAACTATTCTGCTCGAACTTCTTGTTCGTCACATAATATTATCTGAAAGCCTCGAAACTTACCTTGCCGGCTGAGTGGCGCAAGGTCAATCTCTGACCCATCCGGATTGTTGTAGGTACTATTATTTTTCTGTCTGGGGTACTTTTATGTTACGTAATAATTTAATTTTGAGAGGAGTTTTACTGGGCATTTATATATGTATGTAAATTTGACTGTTTATTTTTTATTTATGTAAATCAATGTGTGACCAATGAATGTATCGACTGGACACAGATACCTGCCTGTGTGAGACAAATAACTTAGGTACTCCCACACAGTGTGAGATTTGTAATTTCATTTCATTTTTATTAATACTTATGTGTACTTCACTCAAAATTAGACATGACTTTTTTAAAGATTGATTACACACTGTCTAAAGTGTTCTACCTGTCATACTAATACAGAATCAATTCAAAGACAAATTATCCAACATGATTTCAAGTACCTACTTTTAATCATCATACCTTTCACTACCTACTTGAATTGAACGACAATAGGAAGAGGATTAGATAGTAACAAATAACTTTTCAGGTGTTTGTTTTATTCAATGACTGAAATGTAAACAAATAGAAAAGTAAATTGGAAAGCTCATGAATAATATTATACAGTTACACTGCTCACATTAGCTTTTATTTTATTTTATTGGACACTGAGTTAGTCTGGATCTAGGTAGGTATTCGGAAATCCATTTAGGTTCATGTTCATTTAAATCGGAATTCAATCTCGCTTCTTGCTGTATATACGACTGGAGTTGTCAACTTCGGATATCTCGTCAATTCTGATCGTCTTCCTGAACAAAAATACACAGTAGCAAATTACAACAGGCATTTCTATAATATTAAATTTAAATGTAAATAAAGTGAATGTAATGTAAATAAAGTTTTCCTACATACACTTATTTCATGTATAGGTGCTATCTTCTATAATGTTAATAAATAATGTTAATGACCCCCAAAAATCCTAATTAGACCCCTGTTCTGTGTGAAAAGCAACTGAAATGGTATTTTTCTGCCTTCACTCACCCTTCCATGCCACTTTCAGTGATTTTATATAACAATTTTAGCAGTTTTTACCAATTTTTGACCCCTTAAAAACTCAAATTTGACCCCCTTCAAATTTTATAAAATTGCTTATCCTTTTGTTTGGCGATAAGAACATTTCGGCGAAATTTGGAATTTTTATCACGTAACCAAGGTCAGGTATCGTCTGGAGTGACACATAAATAAATGTATATAAATATAGGTATACATTTTTGTTAAAATCTAAGGATGAAATCAGGATGATCTGAAACGGATTCGTCTATAAAATAATTTCAAAAACTTATGTTCTGAAAATTTTGGACCCATTGCAATACCTTCATTTTCCTTAAAAATTCGCGAACATTGTTGTGTGTATTTCATCAGTTTATCTTACCTAATGTTATCTGTAACATTTAGTGCTTTGTTAAATTTAATTTAAATTCAGCTTTCTTTGTAATTTCAAACCTTATTACCGAATTTTCAAAGAAAATAAAGCTATTGCTATGGGTAACATTTTCAGAACATGAATTTTTGAAATATTTTTATAGGCAAATCCGGTTCAGAGCATCCTAAGTTCATCCCTAGATTTTAGCAAAAATTTATTACGTAGATTTATGTGCCACTACAGATGATTTCTGTCCTTGGGTAGGCACATGGTAAAAATTTCAGATTTCTCCAAACCGTTTGTATTGCCAAACGAAAGGATGAGTTCGAAGATGAGCAATTTTCAAATTACAAGGGAGTCAAATTGGAGTTTTTAGGGGCTAAATGTCGGCTAAAATTGCTATAAAAATCATTGGAAGTTGTACGGAAGGTTGAGTGAAGACAGAAAAATACCATTTCAGTTGTTTTTCACACAGAATAGGGGTCAGATTTTAATTTTTTGGGGTAAAAAATTGGTATTAATGGTAAAATCAATATTAATTCACCTGACGTTGTGTGGGGTGGTTAATGACGACGGAGGTACTACCTCGATGATAAAACTATTTTTCTCAAAAGCAAGTGGGTCAAATTTGACGTTATTAGGGTCAAACATCGGTAAAAATGGGTAAAATCACGAAAAGTTATAATTTAAAAAAAAGTGGTATGGATTCTCGCTATATCATCTTTTTACACAATATCAGGAATATTTCTTTGAAAATTCACTCTTATAGCCATGCTACGTGAAAGGATGTTTTTTCTATTTCCGATAACCCCCCCCCCCCCTTTTCAACACTACGCCACTGCGTATTATAAATCTGTGCTGATCTGGCAAAACGTGGTAGGTAAGTCCAATACAGATGATTTTACAGGAGAGCGTGTCAAAGTTTTGCAGGTTCAGAGAAGCGCATGAAGAATCTGGGGAATGTGATATTACAGCGAAATATTTGATCTGCTTCTAATAATAAGAAGTATTACCTGATTTTTACTCAAAGAAAGACCATTTGGTGGGAGACATCACTGTCTGCCAGACTCTGGATCGGATGTTGTTTGGACATGAACTGAGAACAGAAAATAACATAAAATCAGTAAATTTGGGTATACTGATTGCAATGAATTAGAAATATCAATGAAAACCTTAGAAATACATTTTAATCTATCGAGTATCTGCTTGGTGTTTTGACTGATAGGTAGATGTGAAGAGTTGGGAATTTACAGTGTTTCTTAGGTTTCCTAATCTACAAAACCAAAAAACCTTGGAAACACATCCATCTATATTAACCATGGAAACATTCTTTTTTTTTTAAACTTATTGCAATTCAATTTTGACGTTCAGAGTAGGGTAGGTAGCTACCTAAAGATTTTTTTATTCATTGCTCATCGCAGATTGTATCTGCTTGATATTTTGACTGATTGAATTGAAAGAAACAGTAAAGGAACAGCCAACATTTCTGTAGATGTCCAACGGAATCATAACTACGGAGATTTAGCCGCAGGATATTTTACAATAACTTTCCAACGAAGGTTAAAGATTTTCGTGGAATGCTGGGTTGAGTTTTACTCCCAAACTACGGAGAACGTAGGTACTAATTACGTGACAATCATTAGACTAACACAAAATCTGTATACTACTACTACTACATCTGAAAACTATTTCAATTTGTTGCTCTACACAGAAAACACTAAGGATTAATTAGGTACCTAATTATGTAAATCTGCGGTATCAACTTACTGTTCTGCGCCTCTTTTTTTCGCCTTTGTTACCGATGTTTCTCCTGGTCCACTTCTTCGGCGGTGGAGGCATACACTTTGATACACTCGACGGATATCACTACGAATGAACAATAGTATATACTGATACTAACGTGAATGAACGGCGTGAGAGAAGAAGGAGAACAAAGGAATGAACTAAAAACAACAGAGTATAACCTGTCGAGCGGAAAACTTGCAGAGGGAGAGGAGAAGCTCACGTACCTAATCACGAATGTTATAGTGTCCATAAGGCAATGGAATTGATAACTAAAAACTAACTGCGCACTTACAACAACCATCGAAATTCGGCAGGCGCCCCTACCGGTGGGCGCCAAATCTCCAAATCTCGCTGGGAATCTTCCCGCGGAAGCGATGTGGAAGTGATGTTCAGCGCACTCTCGTGGTCGGGGGTGCTAATGGCCTTCCCGTCCCGCGCCCCCTTAAGTTTGAAAGTGAGTATATTTCGTCATTCAATTTGAATGCTATTCATTCGCGCAACAAAATATCCTTTTTTTATGCTTCCAAGTATTTTGTTTCCTCCTGCAGTGACTTGCTTACAATTACCCTTTGTTTAGACCCCTGGTGTAATTGTAAAAAACATTACTATTACATACATTAAAACATTATTGTTTATGTACATTTGGTTGGTGTTCACAAGTTGCGGCATGTCTAATAACTGTGTCTTGTGTATTACTGTAGGGAGGTACCTGGAGTAAACGACTGCAGGATGCCTTGGACGTACGTTAAAAAGAAGCCTCCCCCTTCCTATGGTGTACTGCTGTCCTCCATGTCTTGAATCGAAGTAAGAACTACCGAGAAACAGAAGAAGCGTACGGAGTACCAATATCGGTAATAGACAAGCAGAATAACAGGAGAAAAGTGGAAGAGGAACCAAGCAAAAGAGGAAGACGTCGAAAAAACTAAGGACTACGTAGAAAGTGAGGAAGAGGACATACTGGACGAGATGATTAGTAATGACGCTGATGAAGATCCTGAAACTTTACAGAACATGGAAGATGAGCAACTGGAAGAATTGGAACTTGTAGAACCATCAATGGAAGAAATAAAGCCCTCCAAATTCGTTCTCGTTGACATCGAGAGATGCAGGTGAAGGAAGTCCCATTACCTTCATGTGTGCAGAGTTGATGTTGTCACAGTGACTGACATTGAAGTTACAGGATTAGAAAGCGTGGCCAGCGGAAGAACAAAATTTGTTCTTGTCGAAAATGATAAATTTTCTGTTTCAAAAAGTAAAGTTAAAGCACTCTTACCTTCTTATCTCGACCACGAGAGAGAGGAAGGAGATATTTAAATCTGAGGGCACAGTAAACGTGAGAGAGCTCTAAAAAGTTAACGTTATTCTGTCTGAGCTACAATATTTTATCTGATAATCTTTTTTTCTTTTTTTTCATCCGTTAATTGAATTATCTGTCTACCTCCTCTACCGACTGATGTTTTTCAAATAAACACATTTTTAATAGAATCTGTAATAAATTTTTTCACCAAGCAACTTCAACAACTTCTTCGATCTACATTACCACTACTTTTGCAAGTGAAAGAAAGTACTTTCAAAAGGAGTTATAAGTAAATTGTGCGGTAAATGTAAACAACAAATCGGGGCAATTGTGAACATGGGTTTAGAACATTCATATTACTGATCCACTTTCTCTCCATGTATAATTAAAGTTAATGGGGTCGTCCTTCATATATTTACAACAAATAACAGAGAACAGTGTTTACATTTACCCCTCCATGTCACGGGTAATTTTAAAAACGTGGGGTAGTGGTAAACAGCCTGTATTATACCGTGAAAACATTTGCGATCATTTCTGGCAACGCAGACTAGAAGCAGTGATGTAGAATAATGAGAGGGTGAAGAAAAGATTTGGATTTTCGCAACAGGGGGACACCCAGCAGAGTAAGAAAATTAAACATGCTATTTTTGTTTACAATTACCCCGCCCGACCCTATTATGGGTACTAACATGTGAAAAACAAAGATGCTAACACGGGTGACCTCGGGACAACTATTGTTGTCAGCCAAAAAACCTTGAAATTGTTATTTTTGAAAAGAGCGCAATAAAAATCATATAGGATAGAGAGGGATGTGTATTTTAAATGTTTCAACTTTTTCCGTCCATATCACAGGTATTATTGACGGGAAAAAAATCGCACGATTCTTACCGTGATTTCTGATGCTCGAAGGAAAAATGCGACATCGCCTTATCCATGGTCAATTCCCAGACATGAGTCCGAAAGCACAGGACCCCAAAACACGAAGGCTAATCACTGGTTTCACCGTCACCCTCATCATCCGTCCCCGAAATTACCGCCAAAAATGGTGTCCTCTTTTGTGGTGAGTGAAAACGAAATTTCATGCTAATTTCCCGTTTAACAATTTCCCTCTGCGGGGAAAAAAGTATAAGATGCGACTCCCTTTTTGGGGATACCTCATAGAAACCCAGGCTCATGAATATCACTGCTGCGGGAGTAGATCGTGAATCGGCTTCGGGTAGACATGTCTAAAGAAATTCATCTGAAAATATGAAAAACCGGACACCTGTTCAGCGAATGACACTATGACTCATCATGCCGTGATCGCATCATGGAGGGTCAGTTAGGGAAATTTCAGAGCAACATTAGCGCTCGTGTGAGTCGTTTCCACTTTCCGTGAAATTTCGGAGTCCAAAACAATATATGAATTTTTGGGGAAAAAATTATATTTCTTTACGTATCAGAGCATTCCTCCCAAGATCTTAACAAATATTGATACGTATATTTTGTATTCACGTATATTGTCACTCCAGACGATATCGACCTTGGCTGCGAGACTGATGACTCCAAATTTCGCCAAAATGTTTGTAGAGGCAAACGAAAGGAAGAGTGATTTTTGGAATAAAAAAAGGGGCAGCACTGAGCGTTGGTGTCGTTTAACGATGAAAATGGTTTTTTTTAAATCGATGAAACTCAAGAAAAATATTTATATTGAATCACCAAAAGTAGTGTATACGTAGGTACTTATAACAGTGACTAGAGGCGAGAAAAGAGTTGCAATGGTGGTCTCAAAAAGAGGGTCGAATTCGAGTTTTTGGGGTCAAAATGATAGCAAAAAATCGCCACGAATAGGCAAGTCACCTAGTTTAGAAATTCGCTTAAACGGTCATCCTGCTTGACTGGAAGGTTTGCTTCACCACTGCCCGCCCTTTTGAGCTTATTAAAAATTCCTTGTGAGTTGGAAGTGAAAGTATTTCCCGATGTCCTCGAAAATGTCTTCCCACTAGACAGTAAGATCAAAGTGGCAAGTTGTCTTCTATCGGTAGTTGTTCAGCTATCATTACTTTTTTTCTCCACGTCTTTTTAGGGCCTGCAAAATAGTGTTCATCAAGAACAAGAGTAGTTGGGAACAATATACCAACAACTTAGTTTCCATGTGTTTCGTTGCACTTTGGATGCCTTTACACCGTGTATCAGTAACAGTCAGTTAATTATTATAATAATTAATATTACCTACATTTATGTACAATCATAGGAAAAAGCAATAAAAGTTGTCAAATGAGGTCTTCATAAAAATATACTAGACTATTTCGATATAAACTAGAGGCTAAAAAAAAATCACAGAAACCTCTATGATTTTTAATATACCTAGGTAATAAATTGTTATTTTTCATGGACAGGTTATAATATAGGGTGTAAGACTTTTTTTTTCAGCCATTCGAGCTTTTATAGGAAATTTCGGGCAATTTTATGGGTTCCTGGATGGACATAACCAATTTTTGTGGGCAAAAAACCACTTTATGTGCATACAATCTGTTGCTTATTGTAGCTAATGAATTTAGTTTCATCTCAGCCTCTATTCCGACATAAATTTAACGTGAATTATCAGGTGAATTTAACAATATTTTTAAATGATATCTACTGTTGAGCCGACATATAAACATTTAAACTGTTATTCAATTTCAGCCTATTCTTATTAAGAGGAACTGAATTCACTCGTAAAACTCCATTCCCGGCGCCAAGTGCCTGACGAACTGTCGATCAATCGGGGTTTTAATTATGATCTGATGGACGATCGACAACCACGAGCAAATGCCTTGATGGGCATCCCGGATTATAATTTAGAATAATTGATATTCAAATCAAGATGCCATGTGGTTCAGACCTCCGAGCAAGTCCGACTCCCACCCGGGCGTATGTAGGCGCTCGTCAAGTGTCAGCCCACCCGATATTTCGAAAAAAAAAGAGAAAGGAAAACATGAGTGAGAAAGAAAAGTGGTCCAACGCTAAACAGACGTGACGGGGCAGTAAATCTTACAAATCCTCACAAAATTATTTTCATTTCATTTGCGCAATACTTCCCACGAGGTCACATGAAATGAATGGCGTTACGAATGATTAAAAAACATTGAAACTCATATTTAAAGATTACAATAATTCCGTGTAGGAATGATTATTATCAAATCAGACCAACAACAGGAGTCAATTTCACACATCAAGCACACGTAAATAGGTATTCGACTTTACGTGCCTACCACAAATGTACGGCAAATTTGGAATAAGTAGGTAGTGTCGAGTGAAATGACAACTGTAAATTTTAAGGCACAGACAGTGGCCATCACTATTATTCATAGCTGAATTACTTTTTGCTTACTTACAGTGGCCAACAAAAGTCTAGGCAGAATGAGAATTTTGTACATGAAGTCAATCATTAGTACTAGTAAATACAACTACAAGTTGTGTAAACTTGTATAAGCACAGACAATGTTCTGACAAGTCTACAACCGGATTGCAACTGTAATTTCAACTATAATTACAGGCAACTTTGGCAAGTTACAAGGAAGGTGAAAATTTCTTGTCCAACCGCTCAACTACCTACCCTTTTGGTTTATTATCCTGCGAATAATACACATACTTATGTATTCGCTCAGCAAACAATTTTTATAACACCCCCTCAAAATTTTTTTCTTTTACGTTTCAAGGTGCGTAGATTCCAAAAATGCAATGGCCGCCCGCCGTATTATGCATATCTACTTTGATTTCAGTTTAAAAAAATTCGATCTTTCGCACGCAGGCTCCATTTGGGCCCTAGTTGTGCCCCGAAACTTTGCAGCCCGATCGGAATATAAGGGGTGTTATGCGTGGAAAATGGTTGTAATAGGTTTTTTTTTGGTGTTTTAGTAACATGAGCTTGTGAGGTATCGTTTTCTATGTTTTTTTTAGGACGGGGAGACCAAATATGAAGTCGATTTTGACCAGAGTGGCAAATTTAGGTTCTAACGAAGTTTCAGCCTTAAATTTACGTTAAAATTTGGTCTAAAATCATAGTTCTTCCGCAAACAGTTTGGGTCCCCATTTGGGAACACACTTGGATCCTAGTTGTGCTCCGAAGCTCGGCAGCCCCAGATCGGAATACACCCAGAGTGTTACGGGTGAAACATGTGTGTAAACATAGGGTTTTTTAAGGGTTTTTGAGGTTTTAGTGAACATGAGCTTGTGAGATATCGTTTTCCATGTTTTTTAGGGCGAGAAGACCGAGTATGAAGTTGATTTTGACCAAAGAGTGAAGAATTGAGGTTGTAACGAAGGTTCAGCTCCCAAAATTCATTTTTAATAAGTCAAAAACCTGGGAGATTTTCTGAAATCACCATAACCTTGTATAATAACACGAGAAGTAGTATTAACAGGTAAATCAAGACAGTTATATGGCGCTATCAATGGTCAAAGGTAATTTGCCAAAAATGGGAGCCTAATTCGTGTTTACGGGGGCCAAAATTGGAGGAAACTATAAAAAATAGCTATTTCAATTATTGCACCAGATTGAACAATAAATGTATTTCCAACATTTCTGTAGGTATGTCCTATAAAATAATAAACCCATGTGACAAGGACTTTGCAGCGTTTTTTTTCTAGCGATCTCATCATCCAGAACCATCCATCGTCACCAATCCAACTCCTCACGTCCAATGACCACTCCAATAACAACCTTCAAACCCTCCTCGTCGATACGACCAACAAGCTTCACAAAACGGACTAAAATCCCAACAGCAACAAGAAAAATGGCTCTGACAAAAGATTT
The DNA here is from genome assembly GCA_954871275.1 of Leptopterna dolabrata. NCBI lineage: Eukaryota > Metazoa > Arthropoda > Insecta > Hemiptera > Miridae > Leptopterna > Leptopterna dolabrata. The sequence continues at coordinate 21,908,975 of OX940984.1, read as the reverse complement.
GCTGTTTTGATGTGGTACGTGCCGTATCCCAGGAAAGCACCGCGACCTATTATACATAGCCATATGGAAATTGTCTGAAATCACCATAAATTTGTATAATAACACTAGAAGTACTAGCAGGTGAATCAAGACAATGAATGGCACTATCAACGTTCAACTATCATCAATATTCACTATCAATATTATCAATATTCACCTTCAATATTCATCAATGTTCACCTGTCATCAATATTCACTATCAATATTATCAATATTCACCTTCAATATTCATCAATGTTCACCTGTCATCAATATTCACTATCAATGTTCACTATCAAAGATAAGTAATCTCGTAAAAAAAAAAAAAATTCACCTATGTGACACACATAAACGATTGCAAATTAAGCTCTCTCTTGATGGGAAAGACTTTAAGATCATGGATATGTCTTTCCCATCAAGGGAGAGCTTAATGGAAGTGGTAAATGATTTAAGCAATCTCTTAGCAACTGAATGATTTAATGATTTAAGCAATTTAAGGTCTCCCAAAATTTGAAGCACTGGTTAGACAAAAAGAAATTAATTTTCAGAATCACCAAATTTATTTATATTTTAATTTACAGAAATATAAGCTCTACCAGTAATGCTTAATAATGGCTTGACATGACAAATTACAGCTTCACAGGATGAATAGCACAGAAATTAGCATTTTGAGTCACTCAGCTGATCCGGGCCCTATTTATCCTCATGTAGAAGTCCTAAGGTGATTACTTGCCAAATTTCAAGTCCCTACCACAACGGGATTCGGCCCAAAAAACGTCGCATTTTTTCCCTGTCGCAAAAATTTCACTGAGCCCCAGCCTAAAAGACACATCCATGTCAAAAAAAAAGGAGGCGAGGTCGTGTTCTGGGGGGGCCAAAATTGGTTGAAACCATCTAAAATAACTATTTCAATTGCTGCGCATGAAAGAAACAATAAATGAGCAGCAATATTTCTTTAGGTATGTCCGATAGAATAATAAACCCATGTGACAAGGACTTTGCAGCGTTTTTTCTTTCGAACCAATCATACTTTCCACTCCCCACCACTAGAAGTAGCCGAGATGAAACTGAAAACACCTGCCGCTGCGGCACACATGCCAGATGGTTCGCAGAAAAGTCGGCCTTCACGAAACGACGTCCTTGCTGCTTTTACAAAGCATCGACTTGAAGGAACTGTAAACATTTCATGTGTCTCCGGAAACAGGTTCATAAGACGTCAGAAAGCTGTCGAGCCCACAACTTGGTCGTGAAAGAGTTCAGTACGTTCCCTCGGACAACTGTCGTTCACAATTAGTGTCGAACACTTAGCGGACACAAGGTCTCTAACTAAAGAAACCACAGAACCACACGCCAGCGGTTCGCTTGGTTTTCGATTCTTCAGTCACGAACACAAGTGATACTAAGGTGCCCTGTTATTCAGAAATGGAAATAATTTGATTTGTCAAGTGGAAGTGGAATAATACCGCAGGTAATGAATAATAGTGGAGGTTATCAGCGAATTTTCGAAAACGCTACCTATGCAAGGCAACCAGAAATTACTGTTAATTACATGAACTTGATTTTTTTTTTCAGTACAAACAAGTGGGTGAAAAATAGGTATAGAGAAATCAGAAGGCACCTACTGAACAAAAAGGGAGTTCGATTCATTTACCCCTCCCAGCACTTGCCGCTCAGACCGCTGTCACTATAATTAATCATTAACATCATCATCAACTTCAAACAGCATAAAATCAATACCGGCAATCAATTCTTATATTTTTATCACATCACTACTTCCACCAACATAAAACTTCGGTACGTGTAGGGAGAAACCTGTCATTATCATCAGCATCATCAGTGTTACACCTCGATGGTTGTCCGTAGCCTATAACATGCCAAGTTGTTCATTTCTAAATCATTGTTCATTTCATCTTACTCATTAAGCTGCACAATAATACCTATGTTTTCATTTTCTGTATCATTTTGAATATTTTATCATCAAGTAATCAACGACTGATCTCTTCACCAACGACGACCCAGCTGACTTCTGTGACGACGTCACTGCTCCTTCAGGCCAGTGTTCATCTCATTCATTCCGCATCACAGAAATCTACCTACATTTACCCCGGTAGCAATGGTTTTTTTTGCCAGAAGGCACAAAACGTCCGTAGAAATCGCCATTAATCCATCGTTGTTAACGTCTACTGACTATCAACGAAAACAAACGCCTTTTTGATCTTAAATATCTCGGGAAAACCTCAAGGTTTTCTATGCGATTCCCGTCTGGCTTTTCCCATCGCCGTCTCGGATCGCCTTGCAGCTCTCCCGACGTAGGTACCTACCACCACGTGCTTGCGGCTGGATTGGATACTGGATACGATACTTCGTAAGAGGGGGAATCCTTAAAAGGTTTAATTTTATTCATTCCATCTATGGACATAAAGTAGGGCATTTGCCACAAACCTAAACGTTCGCAATAAACGTATCTTTAAAACTACTATTCTGTCAAAATGCCTTCTTCTTTTCTTCACTTGCCTTCACATCATTTCATTTTCAGCCTAAAGGCTGTGGTCCTTCAAAGCTTATTGATTCACCTACCTCAAGGAATTAAGGGTAATTGGCCTTAGAGCCCCACCTTTATTCACCAACAATAATGAAAATTTATCAGAACTTACTGGAAGGAGACTCAAGACAGTCTAATAAAAGATGGGATAAAATTGGAAGTTCGAGGGTCCAAAATCGTAAAAATCATTTCAAACAAATCAACAAAGACTACTAACTTCAAATTTACCACATAAATGGTATTGAATGGTGACCTCAAAAAAGTATACCATCACTTCAACGACCAAAATGTTTTATCTAGAAAAAATGTCAAAAATTTAGTTTTTCAAGTGTAAAATTTCACTAAATTAGAATACATTTTGTAGAATCAACAAATTGGAAAATGCGGTAATTTGAGACGATGAACAATTTTCGAGAGGGTACCGACGTGCCTTGTTTCGAAAATTCTCTGATACGGCCGTGCTGCACGACTGGGACTTTTATTATGTTAATGGGAGTTGTTTATGAACGAGGCAAAAATAGCACAGGTACGAAAGATTCTACGTTGAATTTTCCATGGAATGAAAAGCGGATATTCACATAATGACAGCTGGGTGGCAGGATGGAACTTACAGGCTAATAAAATGTAATCTGAAGGTTCAGCTGTATCTTGTGTAAAAACGATAATCAATAAATTGTACGATCAACTACACCACAAAGACATCAAGCGAGTGTGAATCAATGTCAGAAGGAATGGAATGTCGTTTTACTATCTCGCAAAAATAACATCAGTCGACATAATGGTCGCCGTATTCAACCAGCCAGTTGCTTATGTAAGACACGGCCAGAAATGTTCCAGTAAAGACCGATAGGATCTTCAAATCGGCAATATAAACTGAAAGCGCTCCTCGCAAAGCTGCCAAGTTGATCTGCCTTAAAGTTGAAGAGTGGCAAGGTATAACGGTTCGAATGTCAACACTCCGCGACGGGATGGGAGGGCAGAGGGGATTGACCAGTGGGTTCGAGGCCAGTGACCAAGTAGCAGAAGGGGCCCTAAGGATGATGCGGAGGCTGAGCGGTCGGGACTTCAGATGGGAAGAGGGTAAAGAGATCGCGGAAAATGGCTCCAGCCACGCTGCGAGGAGTACAGCGAAATTATCGCAATGCAAAGACATTAAATGGAGTAGAAAGTGACCGCAGGCGGTCCTACCTGGGTTTAGGTACACACTTTTGTACTCCACAAAGATACCTGATCCAAGATTCGACTGAACACGAAGGTGCTGAAGAAGCATTATTTTGCAACTAACTGTGCTAAAAAGACAATTTTGTGGAAAACAAACCTAAGGAGCAACGCAAAGCAGGAAAGGCTGGTTCTGTGGCTCCATATATTTACCAAATTCGGATACATATTTTCAAAATCATACCAAATATGACTACCCAACAATAACAGCAACAAACTCGGCGCTTGGCGCCTCGGCAGGGGGCCAGCCCCCTGCACCCCCGGTTAGTTCTACTTAAGCCCTACCGGCTAAAATTAAAAAACATGGAACATGCTTCCTTCCGTATCATCGACTAAGCAAAATTTCGTGACTCGATACCGTTCCTAGTTAATTTTCTGTTATGGTGCGCGTCTACAAATTACTATAACCAAGATTAACTTCTCAAGCAAGTGACAACCAAACAAGCGGCATTGTTTACTATATCCATTTATAACATAAATAATTATAAAAGTACGACATAAATAGAAGAACAAGTATGAAAGATATGCGTCATAAATCGAGAGCTTTCCAACGAATGGAGAACGATTTTTTTCCGATGAAAACTAAAGAAGTTTCATTCCCCCAGCAACGGCTCCGTTGTAAGCGGAAATCATTAGAAAATTTCGTCACCCGATTTCGTTCCCGATAAACGTAACACTTTTTGCCAGTTAGGTCAAGGCTAAAGCATGTTCCATGCTAAAACCAAACGGTGAAAGGATGATGAGTAACTACAGACACCACGCCGACAAATTGCCACTCTATATGTATACACAACACCCATAATTGGAAATTTTCAGGTATTTTTCCCTAAAAAAATTACTATGGAATACAATTTTGGGGAAAATAATCCTAACCAACAACGCAAAGCACGAAAGACTGGTTCTGTGGCTCCATATATTTACCGGATTCTGCCCACATACCTACATCTCCTATATTTCATTTGCTGTTTATTAAAAACTTACCTGAAGGCTCCGCAAAAATATAATCTTGATACATATTCTTCATTATGTACTAAATATGTTTTTAAATAAAGCGTTGAAATGATGAAACAAAAAAAATTAAAAAAACGCAGCCCCTGGACGGGTCGTCAAGACCTTAGGGGCCCATTCATGAACTTGGTTTTCTCATGTTTCTGTACTTATATTCTTCATTATGTACTAAATATGTTTTTGAATAAAGAATTGAATTGACTTGAAAAAAGATATTTTTAAAATTCATACCAAATATGGTAACGTAATAACAAGAGTAACAACAACCAAACGGTGAAAGAATGATGGAGAACATTTATATAGATCCTACAGCATTACGTACCGACAAGCTGACATTCTATATGTGTATTATACACAACACTCATAACTGGAAATTTACAGGTATTTTTTCATTTAAAAAAATCGGCTGGTGTGGTCAAAACTCCAACAGAAACGTATAATATTAACATGGCGCCGACTTACACTGACTTAGATTTTTAATTAGCCAATGCATCTTAATGAACATTTTATTGATGGGGGACGAATAATGTCATGACAGTTACACCTTTTGCATTATACATGTTAAAAGTAGGTTGATATACTTTTTATACTGAACAGGTTATAAAGTCACTACTGGAGAATGTGAACTAAATATGTAATATATCATTATTTTTACGATTGGGAATGAAATATCAACGAAGCATTATTTTATTAATGACCTACGAGTTGTTAATGTATACAAATAGAACGCAGTAAAAATACTTGAAAACCTTTTAATATTCTGATAGTTGCAGATACGTTAGTTGTAGTAGTTACGATTTCACTTGAGAAAGCACAATCAAAAGAGCAGCTATAAATTCCGGGAGATGTGAATCGGCAATAAAATATCGAGTGATGTAGACTCAATCTGAATCAACTTTGCATCAAGAAATCAGGACTCTGGAATCGAGTTTGTTATCAACGACGGCCGCAGACAGAGCACAGAAAGCAAAATCTAAAGGGAATAATTATTACAACACCATGACCACATAATTTTGGTGATCAGAGAAAGACGTGAAAAAGAACCTGAAGATGCGGTTCGGTCGACATGTCTAACATTCCTAGGAGCATTCAACTTCTTGGTAGACGGCCCCGGAAACGGGCTTCAGAAGTCAGGTTATCTGCAAATGCGTTTGCGAAATCAACAATTTTAAGGACTCAATACATTGTGTTCAGTGTTGTGTACTGAATGCTTAATAGAAGGAGCCATAAACGGTGCACCAAAACCGAAAGCGTTCTTATTGGATGTATTAGGGTTATAAGGTTATAATAATCCAGAAATATTCAGTGGGTTCCAATGCATCAAAGTAGGCCACAGGAGGACCAGCACTCAGTGATGCTGACAACTCAAAACAGAGAATCCAGTGATTGCACTAATCAGCTAAATTTTATGCACTACTGCTGATGCATAAACTAAATTTTAAGTTGGCCCATTCGACCTTATCAAGATAAAAAGCGAGTTGATCAATAAATGGAAAAACCACGCCAAAACCTGCAATGCCCAAAAAAACTACAGGATAAAAATAAAATAGTCTATTTCCACGTACAATAGCAAAAAATGTAGACCGGTTTCGGTTGTTACACCATGTTACTGACGATGGTGTAACAACCGAAACCGGTCTACATTTTTTGCTATTGTACGTGGAAATAGACTATTTTATTTTTATCCTGTAGTTTTTTTGCTATGGATTTCCACTATTCCGCCGCGAGTGATTTAAGTTATACTGCAATGCCCGATACAGTTTGTTTATTTCCGGGGAGCACTGGATTACAGTGGGAGGCAGCCATACCTGGGCCAATGGCATCAAATCGGGACTGCGCAAATGAGTCAAGCTTCCAAACGATTAGTGATCTCTTACATCAAAGGCAAATCCTACTCTCTAGAATGCGATAAAAAATGCTCAGTATGTAATACTAACGAAGTGAACACTTCTGCTTCAAGTTCCCTATTGTTGCTCCATAACGACGTCACTACATCAGCCGATATGTATTATCTCGCCGGCCATCTCAGACCATGAGGAGGCTCTGGCGGAATTTATATATGCAGGGCAGGATAAATCCAAAATGTGTAACATTGTCAACTTCATGCATCAGAGCTTACTTCTGAGAGAAACCGAATGACTGAGCTTATTGACTAAGGAGTGACACTGTGTTTATCATAGTTCGAAGGTTCTTGGGTAATGTTTGATCTAGTCTCATCCATCTATTTTGAAATGTATAAAAAGTATGTCTATTATTATGTAACTATAATTTCTTGAACCCTTTGTAATAACCATTTGATTTTTTACAAATAAAATGTTTACTACCACTACGAGGAGCTGGTAGGGTCAGCTGGGGTAAACATGAACACGGAGTAATTCAGAACAAACGCTTTTAGCGCTTGTGTGAGCAATGCATAAACAAATACACTGCCAAGGTGATGGCACAGGAGCTTCCTCGTCACAATCAGAGTGACCCATTATAAAATAGAACAGACTCGGAAGCAAAATAACATAGCATTACATTACATTACATAACATAACATTACATTACATTACATAACGTGAAATATACTTATTACATAACATAACATTACATAACATAACATTACATGAAATATACATATTACATAACTACGTCCATAATACATTACGTCCATTATACGTAATTGCGAAAGTTATGCGTGTTTGAAGAATTTCACGTTAGCGCATGCGCAGGGCGAACCGCTGGCTCTATCATGTTGAAATTTATATGGGACCTCAATGGGCCCTACCCGCTTAATCCCTGAGAATTACATTGAAATTGGGTGAAATCTTTGGTTACTACGGCTGTAACAAGGAAATTGAATCTATTTCACGCCAGCGCATGCGCAGAGCGCACCGAGGGTCCGATCATGCTGAAATTCATACTGGAACTCACTAGGCCTTGTCCAAACAACGCTTGAAAATTTGAGCGAAATTGAATCAAAATTGTGAAAGTTATGCGTGTTTCTTGAATTTAACGTTAGCGCATGCGCAGGGCGTACCGCTGGATCAATCATGTTGAAATTTGTATGGGACCTCAAGGGGCCTTATCCGCACCATCCCTCAAAATTTGAGCTGAATCAATTCAAAATCGTGGAAGTTATGGCTGTAACAAGGAAATGCGGACAGACTCACAGACTCACAGATTCACAGACTCACAGACTCACAGATTCACAGACTCACAGACTCACAGACCGACAGACACGGAACCAAATTTGTTCAGTAGGCTTTGAAACGCAAAATGCAAGTGGAAATTTTGATTTCTGAAGACAAACATTTTTTGGCTCACGAAAGTGAACACAAGGCTTCCGCTGCTTCGCAGACTCGGAAGCAAAAAGTGAAAATCGAAGGTTTACACTTCGATTGACACTTTATAAAGGTTCCTGCAAATTTTCGCCTTACCGATGGCGCCATTTCCGAGCTTATTAAATTCGTTACCTCTTCGAAATGATAAACATTTTTTCAGTGTGTGTAAAATTAGTTTTTCTATCAGACAAAATACAGGTAAGTCGTTGTTCTCAACCAATTCACATTCAGTAATTATTATTCTAACAGGATTTCATTACAATTTAGCAAAAACTCATTCTCACGGGCCTACAGGACAGTGTTCATGATTACCCCGTACTTCTTTTGATACGGGGTAATTATGAACAGTTGTTCCAATGCGTTTTATTGCACTTTATGTACGTTTTCGTGGACTAAATGAATATTACGAACACAGAACTGAATTATCAACATCAACCAGTGAGTTTTTCAAAATCTGTGTGCAGGGTAGATCTCAAGATGCCTCGAACTTATGTAAAGAAGAAGCCAACACCAGTTCACACCAGTTAAGCCTAGCCCACCTGTATCCGTGTCACCGTTGCGTGTTGTCCTGTGCCACAGCTACGATGCCACGTACGTTTTTCAACCAATAATTTATCCCGTGTCATCGATCAATCATGTCATCGTATCGAAAAAGCAGACACAGGTTGACGACACGGCGAAAACTCGTCAGTTTGAGAGGATCGGGCATAACTGTCAATCAGTTTGAGAGATTCTTCCTGATTCCACGACTCCATTTGAGTGGAAATTAGGCCTTCACTCACGACAAAACGAAAAATACTGACCATGACACAGACAGTTGCATGGCGTGTCAGAGTTTGACACGGAGCAAAGCAACGTTTGCCCGTCCACACTAGTGACACGGTGCAACGGATACGGGTGAAGTTACAAGTGTGGACTAGGCTTAAGGCTTTCTGCCCTCCCCAGAAATTGAAAAATCTGGACGAAGAGAGAGATGTTTACCTACAAGTTTAGTGGCAGTGTGCAAGAACAATATTCTGTGGGAAAATTTTAATTTTTTTGACTCTTTCCAAGTTTAATTTCACCAAAAGCTCAACTTACTTATGTAATAGTCGTAACTGGCTACAGTTTCTGTGCTGAAGTTGTGTAAAAATTGGTAATCCGACACAATTTGTTCAATTACTAACCTAATGGCTCACTAACATGCTGGTTGTCATTATACCATGATTTCCTAATGGCATTTGGCTCAAATATTGAATCTTGGGGTAATTATGAACAACGTGTTTCAACACTTGTACGATGTCTGTTACTTATTTCTGGTAGCTGATGCAAGGAGCTGTTCTTGATTTTAAAGTATCTCATCCCAGAACCGAAATCGATGTTACCCCATAGAGAATGGGGTAATTATGAACATACTGAAAAACTAACTAACTGCAATTGAAAAAGGTCAAAAACGGTCACTGAATGATTTATAGGAGTGGATCAATACTTTAAGGAGTTTTCCAGGGTTTTACATGGATCAACAGCTCCGGAGAGCTCTTAACTGTTCCAAACATGTTAAATTTGTTCATATCTACCCCATCTGACCCTACTTCGATTGGTTCCAATGTACCCAAGTAGGCCACAGGAGAACCACCACTCATCAGTGATGCTGACAACTCGACGGAGAATCCCGTGATTGCATTGATCAACTAAATTTTATGCACTAGAGCCGAGGATTAGCGGTCTAATGTTCACATTCCTGATTCCCAAGTAGGCTGGATTTTTCAGAACGGGACCTGCCCTACTTACCCGGGGTTTGCGCTGCAACTAAATACAAAAGAGTCACTTCCTTCCAACCACAACCAGTCCTATTATAACAGCTGTACGTGTCTGCCGTGGGAGCTGTGAGCGAGGCGTTCAATGATTCTCCGTAACCTGAAAAGCTGGCTGACGATTAGAGTAAATTGCCGTCTTACCTACTTCTAACAGGCCGGGCAGGAGGTCAAGTGTTTTTTCAACGGCAGATGAACGGTCGTTTGAAACATTTAATATTACATCTTAGCCTATGCGAGTACAGAAGGTCTGTCCCCAAGTCTATCCATTCTTTCGACGAAGGATCAATAACACCTACAACAGTCGAACCTGGATAATATTATGCACTGTCAAAGCATTAGTCTTACGCATTAATTCAGGTAAGTATTTATCGCCTTTGACTGCATGTATAGAGGTTTTGGAATGAAGTTCTGGAATAGTAAGAATTGAAGAGAAATCGAACTGAAACTGGAATATAACGTCTGTTCTAAAGAATCGGAACAGAGGACGGAGAGCGAAATGATCTAACTGCTTCGGTGGACACCCAGAAATGTTTGCACCAATAACTGAACTGTACCAACTTCTCCGGCTACGGCATATTATGGGGCGAAATTCAAAGCGAGCTGTGTACATCAGTTTGAACAGTGTTTTGCTTCTATCACGAAGAGAAAAAAATTTCCTGGTTGGAGAAAATTTCCATTCGCAAAGGTACTGCCTTTGCAAGCATCAAGCATTTGGTTCGATGTCTGCCCATCGATTTTTCGGTATTGATACGTTGTGAACAACATAATCGCTTGACGTTGTGAACAACACCCCAGCTTTTGACCAACCGCAAACACGGAATCACTGATTCACCCATATCTACTATTCGTTGGATTATGATGACATTGTAGCGGCTGTGCATTGTGATGTTATATCAGATTTCAATACCACTGTGACTTTCCTCGTAGGTCTAGTAGCGCAGTGTTGAGACACCTGTATTTTTACCAGATTTTGAAATAGTTTTACCCGATTTGGAAACACCAGTGGTATGAAATCCATGATTTGAAGAAGAATTACTGCCCACTCGCTGAGCTGATTTCACTGTTAGCTCAAACTTCCGAATAATAAATGTAAATATCAAATGAGTTTGTTACTTGTGAAACAGACGTGGTTCGTTGAACTGTGACGGCGTAAGTACGGTGTAGGACCAACTTGGGAAGAACTGGAGTGTTTTACGATGTCTTCGTTATACGTGTTTTTTTTTCTTATCTTCTGAATCAAACAAAGCATAATCACTAGGTTTCACATAGTTTGGGGCCCTGCCTTCCTCTCTCCTTTCGGTGTGATTACAGTAGCGTGACTCTTATATCATAACAGCATTTGTATGAGAAATGGGAGGTCATTGATACTCAAGAACTGTCTAATACTATTTCAAACTGGACTAAATAAGAACAAGAAACAAGGAAAAGGTGGAACTTATCTATCAGCAATACCTGTTCACATCCATTAAATTAATTACAGTGCCAAACAAATTAATTTGGGGTTGTCCAGTTTATCTCATACATACGTATTTAAATGATGAAATTTTCACAGAACTGCAAGAGGATAAAAAAACCAATGATACAAACAGAGAAAATCACTCTGACTCTTATTTTCACTATTAATTGAATCAGCTATTATACTAGCCTAATCAATGAAAAGGATCTGGCAACTGATTTTTTTTTCAGGTATAGTCTACAGAAATTGAGTAGTTTCAGAATATGGAGCATCTGGGAACCAAAACACTGCTGATATCAGGTTGCTGATCACGAGTTTCACCCCATATTCAGGTTAAAAACGTTTGGATGATAGAAGAGGCAATTACTACTCACTGATAGCTACTATAAACCTTAAACAATGTAATAGATCTAGAGAAACAAAATTCTCGTTGTTTTTAATTGACGCCATGAAACTGGTCATATTGACAAAATACATATTGTACACATTGTTGCATAAATATAATGTCTTTATTGGCATGATGGAAGAATTAATCATGTGGAAATCGTTTACTTTTCATCTAACGGGGATTGTAACATAAAATACGTGCTTTTACAACCAAGAATTTATGCCATGAATTTATTACCTATCTTGAACCTTTCAGTTCAAGGTACCTAACTCTTCATGAATGCCGTAAGATCTCATCCCGAGAACTCTCGAGCAATTGAGCTAATACAAAGCGACACTCGAGTCAACATCAATGATTTTTCTTGAAATATGATAAACAGGGACATTTATCGAGCAGTTACAACATAACCTCATAAAACGACACGCTTCCTCGTGATTCTTTGTTGCACAGAACGTTCCGTAAATAATGTCCGCGAATTTCAGCACCTAAGAATGTCATTTTGGCTTTATTAGATACAATTAGACGCCGTTTCGCTTCCCTTTGAAGTTGCAAACGATAAGTTTTCCTTCGGTCACTCTTTGTAGCAATAAGGTTTAAGACACCCGCGCGGTATTGTAATAGTTATTTACCTTCAGGGAACACGGGAGCTAAACTTGACGTTAAAATATACTGCCACGTTGTAGTAAGTAGAATCTAACAACTCTGAGTATTGAGGAGGACCTGCAGCTGTTAACCTGGCTGCTTTACCCTCGAATCATTTTTCGCGCTTGTAAATGATGAGGGAATTCCGATTTCCCGAGAAAATTTTATTCGGTTTCCAAAGTTACCTATTGACGTGCAGTGACGTAACACAATAAATTTGATGTCTTGCGTTTCCAGGTAGGTACTTAGGAGGAATCGGAAAATGGAATGAAACACTGCCGTCCGCTGCCGTACGCGTCACTTTCCTTACCGCTCGTACAAGGTTGGACCATGACCCAAAATTAATGAAATTTGGTTTGTAGGTAGGTCACATTTGGGGGCTACTTGGTTCTGTCTAATTTGAAATCTGAGAACTACGCAGAAGGGGTATCCAGGGGAAAATAATAAACCGTTGTGTAACAATCTGCAGCATTTTTTCTATTCAAATATTAATTTTAATACAACCAGATAAGTTGCAGTCCCTAATCTAAGACGAATATCTATCTACATAATCATTTCATAATCTTATAGTCCTCACCAAATAGAACGATTGTATAAGTAGATACTAAGTATGTAAAAAGCAAATGTTGATTAAAATAACTCAAATGCAAAGAAACTCAACTGGCATAACAGGAATAACAGAATTCGTAATACATATCTTATTCATGGAGATTTATGTTTTTTTTTAAAGCGAAGAATTTAGTATCAATCTTTAATTAAAGTATGTAGATAAATAGCAATTTATTGTTATTTGATTTATAATCAAACTACTCCCCTCAACACAGGCTTGCCTACAGAGAGGAAAATCATTGGTGTACTTATATTGTATTTTTCTGCCTAGATTAATAAATAAATGCAGTTATTAAAAATATAAAATAATCAATATTTCAGTTAATTCAACAAGGTGTAGGTTCTAAATTAATTTGAGAGCGTTTTAGGATTTTAGGATGGAATTTTGTGGGGCCACCGCATCATTCAGGTTCAAGACTCAGCGTCGACTTCCTCCAGAAACCAGTCACATATTTCCGAGCGACATTATGTACGACGCAGGAGCCTTCCCTCAAGAAGCGGAAGGACCTCCTGGCCCCACCACTCCCGAAGGACTCAGGATCCTACACGAGGACGCCATCTGGCGACGGGCAGTCGCACTAGTTCAAACCCGAGGCGAATAAGTTCGGCCACTTTCCGGTAGAAACCGCTTCGATTCGAAGTACCTGAGCGCTTCGATTTGACATGATTCGTAAGGGTCCAAGCGCGAAACCAAATTGATAATTCAGTAAGGAACACGGTGATGCCTATGAAATCGAACTGAAGAATGATGAAGAATGAATAGTTCATGAAGAAGGCACCAGCACGGACAATAAAGATGAGCCACGAAATTCCCTTGAGAACACTAAAAAAGTTCACATTTTATTCATACAGAATCCACTCTCATTTCAATAATGGAGAAAAACTCGGCATGTTCTCCAAAGACCAGTTACCTGCACACAACATAGTCAATATCTATACGAGGTATATCTATAACATATAAATAATGCCTTCATCAGTAGATACATATAATAAGTACCTATATCATATATGTAAAATCATTTTACTAGATCAGTCCCCAAGTTAAGACAACGCGGATAATAAATTAGATATATAACTGATGCTACTAATAAATTTTCCCCTCAAGGTCAAACATTATGTTGCCCGCGAGGTCCCTAGATACGATGAATAGTATATTTTCGACCAAAATGAAGCAGTTTTGTAGGTATAAACATATAAATAGTGATACTCTTAAACAGCATGACATCTCACAGTTTTACGAAAGACCATACACGAATAGTGGCTGTGGATTCATTACTTCGAATAATGGCTGTGGATTCACTACTTTATGGCGATCTGGGATGATTTTTATTCTAACGAGTGAAATCAGAAGGTGCATTCTCACTTACTGACATATTTGTCACCCCTTTTGTGACTGACATATTTGTTGCTCACTGACCTCTAGTCCTCTGCATATTTGTAATACATTTCTATTTGTACGAATGTACCAATGGATTTTCTTTTTGGTTCCGCGGCGGCTTCTGATGTCCCTCACCGACTTCGGCTTATTTTTTCTTGACTTATGTGATCGTGTGGAATCAGCATCATTCGCGCTCGGTTCTGTATTTTCGCGAGTTCCGTCGTATTTCTGTATTTTCGTTGTTATGTGCTGTCCCGAGAACAACATTAAAATGTCTCAGCATTCCAGTAAGTATTTGATCTCTATTTTAGGCAGTATTTCCATCGAACGTAGACCAATTCAGCTCCTGTAGTGATCAATGTACCTATTCGTACGTGGGTTTGGCATGCTGCAAAAGTTGTTTACCTACTTGATTTCAGTGTACCTAATCAATGAAGTGTACCCATTAAATTTTATTTTTGATAAGATTTCAATGTGCCTAATCAATGGGAAACCCATGAAGTATTCTTTTTTGTTTGGAGGAATCAAATGCGGGTCTTTTTGTTTTTCAAATTGCAATGGTACACAAAAAATATTCCTTCAATTGTTAAGTGTTGATCGTTTCCGATAACGAACAAAGTAAATAGTAATAAAGAACAAAACATGTAATTTCTTTGGATAGCGGAACCTGGAGTGGAAATCCACGTCGTCCTATGTCTCAAAATACGGTATTTTCCCTGCCGAACCAAGTACTTCGTACCCATTCAAGGTAGGTACAAGTTCATTTCTTCGTCGGAGAAATCCTAATCATCCATTTCTATGTCAGAATCCATGAAAAAACGAATGAAAACACTCACTACTCGCTAAGTTTTGGCACAAATAGGCACAGAAAAACGAAAATACAATATGGCTGCCCGCTAATCAGACTTGACTGGGGAGTTAAATTTTTAACTAGAGCTTCGATCTCCAGTTAAAGATAGTCACTGATTAGCGATAATCAGCTGCTAAAGTGAATTGATAAACGGGTATGCGAGAGATAATCAGAGATTTTACTTAGTCAGACTTTAATCGAGCTTGCAAATGTGATTGATAAACCGGCATCAGCAAGGGCGCTGCATCCGATTTTGAGGTGAAAAACTAGAAATCCTCCATTGATGACGGAGAGGGGTCTGCTAATTCGTGATAATTACTTCCATAGATACTAAGCAGTTTTATCGCTGTTTCACATCGTACGACCTCCGTGACCAATCTGCGGTTAAACATGTCAGATACTCGTAGGTAGACAGGCCGTCACGAAGTCTTGATCAATCCGCTCACGGTAGGATGCCGGAAGCAGCGATCTTGACTCCTTCCTCATCATTTTCTTTTCCACCGCCTCTCGATATCTTGATCGTCTCCTTCATGAATCCGATGATTCATGTCAAGCAATCACGACTTTGTGAGTAGCCCGTAATCTCCGTTCGTCGGTCGCACGTTGGTTGTTTACTGTTTTTCTGTACACAGAACTGTGATTTTTTGTACATGACTGAGTGGTACAGCTTGTTACTATGGTAACTGCATGGTTGACGTTCAATCATCATCGATCGTTATTCGTCATGGATTCAGTATTATGTGCATGTGCATGGACCATGCCATCTGCAGGGATTAGCATAGCAGAAGAAGCTACATAGACTTGTAATAAGCGATGCAGCAACTTGGTTGGTGATCTCCGAGAAAGTAAATCTCTGAAGACGGCACAAGCACAAAAAATAATAGTACAATTCAAATACCATTTGAATTTTCATAGAAGTTAAAATTAATAGACCGATTACTGAACCAGTGTGTCTAGTCTAACTGTTCAAGTAGTTGTTAACACACCCGAGGTATAGAAGAAGAATGTAGCGTTTTGGGACCTCTGAGAGTGTATTAAGTACCTAAAGACACAAGAAAATACTCACATTCTTTTTAAAAGCATTCTCAATTAAATGAGGATTCCATATTTATCAGTTTGGCGAACTTGTTATTCACGTTCCCGCTAGATCCTAAGTTTCTCGACCCAATAAACTTTCAGTGCATAAATTTACTAAAGACTTACAGTACTGAGTGGCGCCACTGTTTTTCCCACAATTAATCCAGTATTGGCATATTTCTCAGAAACCTATAATTCCTAACAGGCTTTTGATGACTGACTGAGCAATAGACAATATTAGATTTGTAAACCATCAATATCCTTTTCTTTTTTGGTTTATTATTTTCAATAACGAACCTTTGGAATCAAGCATGAAAAACAATTTTTAACCCCCCTCAAAATTTTATGGTTTACATTTCAAGGTAGGTATGTAGAATCCGAGAATGCGATACAAACAATTCTGTCTGTCCGCCGTACGCCGTACTTTGCACTTTTCTCAGTTATGAACCAAAATTAATGAAATTTGGTTTGTACGTCCCGTTTGGGATCTAGTTGGTCCTCGAAGCTCGGCGTTACTGTCAGTCATCTCTAAGGGGTGAAAAATAGGGGTTGAAATTTTCCGAGCGCTGTAGCTCGAAAACTTTCAATACAAGGGTATGGTTTTTTTTAAACGTTTTTAAAATTATCTTGAACTAAAGAATTTTTTGAGACCATCCGAAGCATTGTACGGCTGGAGTCCAGACGAAAAGCTTCGTCTGTATGAAACGGTATAAATCCGGGCCAGATAAATCGCTAGGGAGCACCTGATTACAATCACGGATGGCTTTAAGAAGTCGAGTTGGTAGCTCGGTGATATTATTTCATTTGAATTTGAAAATTTGGATTTTGTAGATAGGTACTGCAACTTGAACAAACGTTGAAGTATTATTGGGTAAAATATTACACAACGGTTTACTATACTACGTAGAACGGGCACCTATATAGGTAAATTATTACACAACGGTTTATTATTTGCCTTATGCTTCATGAATGAATACTACAAATAATTAATGACTGAATTATTGAATCCCGCCCATTTGTATGAAACTTCAATTCCGGGGCCGATTTAGGGCTTTCCTGGGGGGAGCTCGAGGTACTGACCACAGAAAACCGTGATCTACGCAGAAGGGGCATCTATACAGGTAAATAATAAACCTTTGTGTAATAATTTGCAGTTTTTGTTTCTTTTACTAGCGATGAACGGAGAATAGAAAACGCAGCACTCTCAAGCTTTCAAAAGGAACGCGTTGCTGATGTATACCTATTGATGGAACATCCAATTACACAGGTACCCTTCCATCCAGATCACTGTAACATAATTCCAGATTACGTGACTCAGACCGAAGTAGACCAGGTGAACAAGAAAAACCTGACCATTTGGATTGTACAGGGAATACTAAATCCTGTGATCTTACAATCGAAAAATCTCATCGCGAAAAACTCTAATTCTACGTCGAGTTAACTGCTATTCTACTGCTACGTCTCAACTGCTAATCTCCATTCGAGTTTTCTCACGCAGTTAATCTAAAGGCGCGCAATAATTAGAAACCAGTTTGCATCGACATTATAGGCAGTGATGCTGGAGTTTCTATTGCAAGCAACTCCTTGATTTGCAAAACGGGCTCGCAATCAAAATTTCATCGAAGCGCTCATTTCTGTTTCACGGTTGTTATTACTTGAAGCCTCAAGCACGGCCCGGGAGCTTGTTGACCGCTGGAGATGGAATCATTAGGATGATGTGCAGAAGGTTTCCACTTTTGATTCCTGTTTGGTGTTGGCTGACTACCAATTGGGACTCGCTATGAGCGACCGAAAGATGAAGATTCGCAATTATCCAAGCGGAACAATCACGTAGTAAAAACGAGAGCAGTAGGTAGGTATCGAGATGTTTTTCATAAATTCAAAGTTCAATTTCAAAGAATTGATTTGAACGGCGTAATCAATCGGAATAACATAACTGTCTAACAACTAAAAATATTCGCTCTTCCCCCACTTTAAGATGCGAATATAGAGAGAAGATTATTTTAGGGGGAAAAAAGGAAAAAAAACCACGACATCTTTGGACTTTTTTCAGATTTGCGCTTATTACTCCAAAATGTGGAACTTTAGAAAAATTTACTCCTAATAAATTGAAGAACATTAAATTCTGCGTCGACTGACTATCAGATTTGAGCTTATTACTCCAAAATGTGGAAATTTAGAAACATTTACTCCTAATCCTCGACTGTCCACCCAGAACTTGTAATTCGGCCCAGAAGTATGGCCGAAATCGCCATGGCTAACATATCTGAAACTGTATATTTATGTAGTACGTATTTTTTAGGAGTAAATGTTTCTGTAGGACGCATAGTTGAGTAATAAGCAAAACTTTGAAGGAAAAAACGCTGCAAAGTCCTTGTCACATGGGTTTATTATTCTATTGGACATACCTACAGAGATGTTGACTGTTTATTTATTGTTTCTTTCATATAAAATAATTGAAATAGCTATCTCTGGTGGTTTCCACCAATTTTGGCCCCCAAAACACGCACCTTTTGGTTTATTATTCTGTGAATAATACACCTATGTAATCGCTCAGCAAAAAATTTTTATAACACCCCCTCAAAATTTTTTCTTTTCCGTTTCAAGGTACGTAGATTCCAAAAATGCAATGTCCGTCCGCCGTACGCCGTCCGCCGTACGCCGTACGCCGTACGCCGTACGCCGTCCGCCGTATCACGTGTACAGGCTTCATTTTCGGTCTAAAAAAATCGTTCTTTCGCACACATGCTCCATTTGGGCCCTAGTTGTGTCCCGAAACTTTTCAGCCCGATCGGAATATACCCAGGGGTGTTATGAGTGAAAATGTGTATAAAAATAGGTACTTTTTGCGTTTCAGCAACATGTTGGTAACATGAGCTTTTAAGGTATCGTTTTTCATGTTTTTGGGGACGAGAAGACCGAATATGAAGTCGATTTTGACCAAAGACTAGAAAATTGAGGTTCTACCAGATGTTCAGCTCCCGAAATTGATTTTTTATGAGTCAAAAACCTGGGAAATCGTTTGAAATCACCATCAATTTGTATAATAACATTGGATAAAGTGTCAAAAGGTGGATCAAGACGATTAAATGGTACTATCAATGATCAAAGATAATTAAAAAAAAAGGAGTGTACCTAATTCGTGTTTTGCGGGCCAAAATTTGGGGAAACCACCATAAATAGCTATTTCAATTATTTTATATGAAAGAAACAATAAATAAACAGCCAACGTTTCTGCAGGTATGTCCAATAGAATAATAAACCCATGTGACAAGGACTTTGCAGCGTTTTTTTTTATAAATTATCTCTGATCATTGATAGTACCATTTAATCGTTTTGATCCACCTGTTGACACTTTTTCCAGTGTTATTCTACAAATTGATGGTGATTTCAGACGATTTCCCAGGTTTTTGACTCATAAAAAATCAATTTCGGGAGCTGAACATCTGGTAGAACCTCAATTTTCTACTCTTTGGTCAAAATCGACTTCATATTCGGTCTTCTCGTCCCCAAAAACATGAAAAACGATACCTTAAAAGCTCATGTTACCAACATGTTGCTAAAACGCAAAAAGTACCTATTTTTACACACATTTTCACTCATAATACCCCTGGGTATATTCCGATCGGGCTGAAAAGTTTCGGGGCACAACTAGGGCCCAAATGGAGCATGTGTGCGAAAGAACGATTTTTTTAGACCGAAAATGAAGATGCGGCGGACGGCGGACGGACATTGCATTTTTGGAATCTACGCACCTTGAAACGGAAAAGAAAAAATTTTGAGGGGGTGTTATAAAAATTTTTTGCTGAGCGAATACATAGGTGTATTACTCACGGAATAATAAACCAAAAGTCCGACAATGTCGTCGTTCTTTGGCCTCTCCTTTGAAGTTCGCAGCTGAGGATGGTGCAAACCTACGTTACTTCAATCAGGTACCAAATAAAGCTGTTAAACCTCTTTCCAGCTTTCCCACAATTATTTCCACTGCCAGGTATGTATCATTTAACTGGCCTAAGTTATATACAACTTGAATGAAAATATAGAAGCAAAATCGTACCTACATTGGACCTACTCGTCCTAACAAAATGAAATGATGAAACCTATTCCCAAATAAGATTGAATGAGACTTGAGTCTGGTGACAGCTCTAACTCTAAGAGCTAAAATACGATCCAAGCCAACCAAAGGGCACCGGACTGGGATACCGTAACGTCCGAATTCTTGAATTTTAATGAACCGGGAGCGGGTTGTCCACGGTTATTATACTCGTGACCTAGGTCCAAATAAGAACTCACCAACGTAGCTGTTCAGAAAACCATTACAAATCGAATTAGTATTGTAATGTTGATCAAATTGAATCTTAGGAAAATTCGAGAAAATTCGAGGGCGCAGAAACGTAGTAATGAAGCAAATACCGGGAAAATTGCGCAAAATAATGGACAAGGGCAAGGTAGATGTTTTTTGCTACACAGAATCGATTGCAGTCCATTAATGAACGAAGTGACCTACCTCGTTGACCTATCTAACATTTTTGACATGGTCGTCTCAAATTTGAACACTCTTTTGATGCCAAATATTTTGGGTAGCTATTCAAAATATGGTATTGTGTCAAACTAACCTCTCCCACGCTTTAGTCCATTCTACTGAATTTATACCAATATTGCTGGTGATTTTCAAAATTTTGAAAAACTGAATTTTTTACCTACTTATTGAACTACTTTTTGTGGCCATTGAAATTGTCTATTTTTTCTCGCGACGATATTCTGTACAATACTCATCGGTGCTTTTATAGCAACTGAAGTATATTTAGTAATTTCCAGCAATAGTTGTACATATTTGCATCGGTTTTTGAACAACTACTATAAAAATTTGACTCAATTTTCGTTTTAGAAAAGAAATTTTGACAAATGAAATAGTATTTTCTGTGTCGAGTCATCATCCGACACAGTTTTGATGAATCTGAAGTTTTGTTGGTGACTTTTTACTATTTATGACGATATGTAATTTTTAACCCATAAAATTCGATTCTGACCCGCTTCACCAAACCCCACAGTAAACCTTTGTTGGTTTCAGTGAACGGTCGGCCAATAAATACCTCGGTACCCACGTACTGCTAACAAATGCGAGACGTTAATTTCGAGATCAGCCCTAATGAGACGATTGAAATCTCGAGTTAGCTTGTTTTATGACGTGGCCACGGCTGGGTTCACTAATCTGAGACGAAGGGTTAACAGCGGGCACCACCAACTGTTTTTATGATGTGAGCTGACTCTTGGTAGGTGGTATAGAATTGAATGGAGTCAAATACCCAGTCGAAGCTAAGGTTACGATTTACGACGGGAAAAGAGACCAGTAAATCTAGACGGTAGGTAAGGGCGAGCCATTGCCTAGAAAAGTCTATTTAAAGGCTCGGAACCAATAGAATTTATTTACTCAATGGCTGGAAGGAGACGGGTGGGAGGAGATAATAATCTATTAGGAGTCGAGTCTAGTTTCATCGTATCTGGCCCTTAAATCCCACTCGCATAGGAGTGAGGGCACCTTTTAATTTATTGGAACGGAGACGGTGTCGAGACGTGACGGCAACTATACTGGCGTTGTGTTCTAAACGGTACTGCAACAGGCTTCGGTACAGACTTCTCGTGGTATCTCACGCTCGCCATCTCAGTTTGCTGGGAACGACGAGCATGGGGCGAGCGGGGAAACACGCCTTACGATTCCCCCTATGGGCTAATGTCACACTCAGGTTGTTGGTTGTTCCCTCGATACAAAATATCGTATTTCGGTTCGATATATCTCTGGTTTGGAAGAAGACCACACTGTAGGCACCTCGCCGCTAATTGAAATCACGGATAACGGGATCATTCAACTAATTTGAATCTTGTCAAAAAGGTCCATTTCTGGATCAATCGCATTCTACATAAGTACATACACAAGAAATATTTCGGTTAGCGAGACCAGAAAATCGCGATCGTTGGTGGGAAATCCAGATCACGGTATGACTTCAGTGAAATATCAAGAAAAAAGGCCCGGAGCTGTGTCTCTGAAGTCACAATACGGAACTTACTGTTTTCGCCACAGAGGCGCTCACACAAAAATAATCACTGAAATCCCAGATGATCTCATAACCAGAAAAAAATTTTGGACCGAGAACAAAAACCAGCTGATCTTTCTCCTGAACAATTTGATACCTGGATAAATGTAGACAGTACCTTCCTGGGGACGAATCGTACAGTAAATTAATCAATCAGCAATGTTTGCAGGTAAGTACATAACCTACTTCACTTGGCGCAACCACGATCAGTGTGTGAGCATAATTATATATAATCATATGAATGTATGACCGATGGTGGTGGTCATACAATGCCACTTGAACGAATTTTCAATGAAAATACGATATTTCAGTTTTACCGACAGGCCTATGACCGTTCTGTCGCGACCTGTGACATATTTCCCTTAATCCTACAAGTTACGAAGTTTTATGAACGACTGTTGGATTGAAGGATTTTCGTTTTATAGAAAGTACCACCCCTGGAAATGGCAATACATACTTGAGATCTTTTCCAGCTAGACGATCGGTTCAATAATTAATGAACATGACGCTTATGATCGAATCGGAACCGACTGGAAACAATCACTATACGCGACAAATTTCTATATGCGACTTCTAGTGTATAATATACTTTGTGGTGATTTCAGCGATTTTTACCGATATTGGCGAATTGTGACCCCCCCCCCCCCCCCAGAACTGACCTAATTTTGATTAATTTTTTGTTGTTGAGGAATCCTTATTAAAACTGATTATCTTCTGTATCGGATCATCGTTCAATAGGTACCATTTTTGACGAATACATACATACCATTTTTGGGAGATTTCAGCCATTTTTACCTATTTTGCCGCCTTCCAACACCCAAAAACTCGAAAACTGATCAGTATAACCGACCTTTTGGTCACTATAACAAGCCAATTCACTCTGTGTTTACATACAGCCGATCGAGACCTGACTGTTTCTATCCTTTATATCCGGCTTATTCCTTTAACCTCCTCTCTACCGAGCGACATCTACTGTATTATAAACCAATCGACATAGGAAGGTTTTAAATGGTTTATTCATTACGCACTACCTACTTACCTAACTTACCGATCACACCACCATTATCAGATCGGTTCTATTGCCGAAATGCCCAAGTCTTAAATAGAATGCCTAGGAATGAGAAGTTCCCATGACTTCTGTTTATATTACTTTCCCATTTTTAAATGAAAGTAGGTTCCATTTAAAGAACTTGAGGCCAACCGCACTCTCCTACGATGAATATCCCCGATCGTTGTTTCACAGTGAGACTCAATACCGAACAATCAATCTACCTGTCAACAGGAACCTGTCAAAATTTCAAAATGTTCACTCAATTTTGATAGTCCAATCGACAATTTGAACATTTTGAGGTTGATCTCACAAGGAAAACTAGTGAAATATGGACAACACCCATAGATCATTGAGATTGGTACGAGTAGATTATACTCTCGTTCGAGAGATATGTTATACTCCAACCTACAGAAGGGGCTGAGCATGAAGAGAGGGCTGAACAGGATCCGTCAAGGACATCCTCGACTCTGCTCCTCCGCCATCGCATCCGGACACAATACAGACCATCGAAAGGGTTCAGTACAAAGGGACCAAAACCTTCAGGACTCTACATTTCCATTCCACCGAATGATTACAGATAGTACAAAATTAGTTACCTACGTATGGATAGGCAATACATAATATAGCGCCTAAATATGGAATGGTTAATTATCGTGTATGGGAAAATCCAATTTCTTCTATCTTTGTTTAATTATTTGGAATAAAATAACACAGATAAACCGAAGAGGAAAAAAACTCTGCAAATTATTACATACCTAACGGTTTTTTATGTACCTGTACAGATGCCCCTTCTCCGTAGATTACTGTTTTATTTGGTCAATACTTCGAGCTCCTCCCAGAAAAGCCCTAAATCGAGTACTGGAGCCGGCCGGGGAATTATAGTTTCATAAAAATAATAAACCAAAATGCGCGGGATTCAATAATTCAATCATTAATTATTTGTTCTTATTCATGAAGCATAAAGTTTGTTCAAGTTACAACAGTACCTGACAACGAAATCCGAAAGATTTTTCAAGTGAAATAATATCACAGAACGAACAACTCGATTTCGGACAGCCATGCGTGATGCAAACGCATGGCAATGACATCTGGGCCGGATTTATACCGTTTCGTTCACGATCATGTTGACGAAGCTTTTCGTTGCAAACAAATGGCTGGACGTACAATGCTCCGGATGATCTCAAAAAATGCTTTAGTTCGAGATTAACTTTAAAACGTAAAAAAAGCCATACCCTTCTACTGAAGGTTTTCAAGCTACGGCGTTCTGAAAGTGCAAATATTTTTCACCCCTTAGAGATGACTGATAGTAAAGCCGAGCTTCAAGGACCAACTAGACCCCACATGGGACCTACAAACCAAATTTCAATAATTTTGGTTCAAGTAAACTAAGAAGTGCGCGAAGTACGGCGTACGGTGAACGGCGGACGGACAGAAAATGTTTTATTCGATTTTCGGATACGTGCCTTGAAACGTAAACCACACTATTGGGGGGGGGGGGGGGGGGGATTTTTTTTTCCATGCTCGATTCCACAGGTTCATTATTGAAAATAGTAAACCAAAAAGTGAACCAAAATCACCTAAAACTGACAAAAATAGGTGAAAACCGCTAAGCTTCTTCAAATAAATTAGGTAGGTTACAACGAAAATTCACTCATATGGCCATGCTTCATAGCTCTACCGACATGCCCGCTTCATCTCTATGAACGAAGAAGGATGAACTTTGACCTTACCGCATTTGCATTCAAACGCCATGTCGTACCACTTCAATCCTTTGGGCTGAATCAGGAGAGGGAAAAAGTTTTATTTCACTGCAACCGCACTTGGATCATATTTAAATGACCGCGTGGGTTCAAGTAAACAGACGCGATCGAGGCAAAGGAGAACCGCCGACTGTTGAGATCCCAGACTCGGCTCGTGAGGTTGGTTATGTCGAGTAAATGGGAACCTAATTATCGCGACAAATCCCGTACAGCTCTGGCCTCTGAGAATAGTTGTATCTTCAAACGAGGTTTTATCTCAGTCCTTCGTGCACTAGTTGAAGGTTAAATGGTAATAATGAGAGTGCAGGGTGCATCGCGCAATCCTTGAGAGGCCCTTTTATAGATGAGGGAGCGCCATTAAGGAACATTTTGAGAAAACCTTATTAAGTTTTATTCTATCGGACACCTATATTTAGAGAGCTATAAAATCTTCTGTGGTGCGATCAAGGCTGAAACTTCAGAGTTAGACCGCAGGTACCTACTAGATCAGTGAACAATTTATACTCTTGTACAACGTAGACACAAGGTACATAATTATGGTACATAAAAACGTGGAAGTGAAAATTACCAAGTACAAGGGTTATCTATAAAGGGGAAATGAGTGCCATTGAAGTTTGAGACAAGTTGGAAAAATCCAGCATCTCCCTGACTCTCGGCTCCAGTTTATTCTTATTTCGACCTCACATAAAATTTTTTGGCACCAATTTCGAAGATGCAATACCACATAAATCCGTTTAGAGGCGTAGCGACGAAATTTTCCATTTAAAGTTTCACCCTCTGCATCTGACTGAGCTTTTTGCTCTTTGTTTCAGTAGTACCAGTACATTTTTCTCTACGATACTCACCGGCTGAGCGCTAGTCCGTTTACTCCATTTTTACTGGGAGGTGGCTGGTTTTGCCAGTACTGAGCCTCCTTTGTAACAACCAAAATACCACTGAGACAGCCTATGGGTAACAGTGAGTGTTATCTTGTTGTTGGTTCCGAAAGGCAACTGTGGACATCCACCGACGAACGGCCGTATCAGTAGATTTGAGTGAAGAGTATGAATGGGGACGTTAATTCGAAAACTGGCTCACTACGCCATGTTTCATGAGCGTTACTTTTTAAAGCTAAAACAACGAATTCACTAGGATGTTTAACTTCTACTGGAGTGTCACTGTACTTGCTTAAAAAATACTGCAGTGCTGGCACCTGTCACCCACCACAGGCTCGTGCCTCCACGACCAAACCAACATTCTCGTGGGGAGGGGCCAAGAAGCGGCAGATGATTGTCCTACCGCAGCAACAGGTGATTACCGAGATGATTTTTATAAAACAAGAAAACAGCTTATTCCGTCGGCATAATATCGGTAGTAAAAAAGACTTCGGTCTAGACAAATTGAGCGGCAGTTGGGTCAAGTAATGGGTGGACGGTGTTAGAGTCGATGAAGGTACTTGTGAAAGTGGTTTCCGACAGGTGTCTGACAAGGGTTTACAGCTGGGTGTAATGTACGTACGTACATTCAAATGAAGGAGGCACTGTCGGCTCCCTGGCGGCGATCTCAGAAACCAGGAGTGTAATGAGACTAATGAGGAAGAAGCGACATAAAACAGCATCGAGGAAAAGTACACACCTGTCAATTCCTGGTAGACTTCTTGTTTCAACAGTGTTGCAAGCAAATTACAAGCATTTCCCGGAGTTTAACCGAAAGAACGTGACATCATGAGTAGGTGCCTGAATACCATATCATCCGATCCACGCTTCACTATATCAAAGTCAGGCCATCAAATACTACAACGCTGGTTTTCAGTCATAGTCCATTTATTCATACTTATCAAACACTTACCAAAAACTTGAATGAATAATAATACATAGGTATTTAGAACGGCCTTATCAGGTGGAATAAACCGGTTCCGCGTGAGATCACCGAAGTTAAGATACCTCAAGCGTGGTTACCACTTGGATGGGTGACCGCCGTGACATGTGGTGACATGTGGTGACACGTCCATGTTGTTAGGTGAACCCCTCTCCACTCAAGGAGGCGAGGCAATGAGTGGCCAGGTAAAGAGCGAAATGATCAGACCGAATTCTGACCCTCTCATTGGAGGACAGCTAACCACATCCGCGACGCTGACAGGGCAATATCCAGTGGTTTAAAGGAGAACCCAGCCCAAGGCTTACGGTCTCCCCCCTGCTACAAGCAGACAAGGAAGGCCTCATAGGAGGCGACTGTAAACTCAGTCAGTGACCGACGAAAAGCCCCAGCCTGGAATGGCTGTTTACTTTACTACGTCTACTTTCGTACCAAAGGAAGTGCCGAGGTAAGCACCGCTACACTCCGCAGAGGGGGGATGGGGAGGAGGGGGGACGAGCCTCCGAAAACCCGTGAGGGCAGTTCCGATCGAGGCTGCGAAGGATTTTCTAATAAATCCTACCTTTTACATTCAAGTGCCGTGTTTTCCTCTCCCGTCCGGCCCAGTACAGGTACATATTTATTAGAAAATCCTTCGGAACTGCCCTCTCGTGGGTTTTCGGAGGCTCGCTCCTCCCCTGCGGAGTGGGGCGGTGCTTACCTCAGCACTTCCTTCGGTACACTTTACTATCTAGGTACCTAGTATTGAATTAAAAAAATATTATGAATATTATAAACACAAGTTATGTTGCAACGACCATGAGTTGATACAAAATAATTAGGTGTAAGTATATAAGAATTAACAACCTAAAAAATATAAGTACCCAACTTACCCTCACTCCAATAATGACGCCTGGAGTCAACAAACAGGTGGTTTCAGTTGATATAACGGGCAATTTTCGTGAGTTACAAATTCTCTTTTTTTACCGAATTCTGCTCAATAACGAAAATTAACACTTATTGACCACATAATAAGGTGTTTTATGTCGGAAAGCCTAGGCAGAAAACGATCGCGAAATCTGAATTTCTGGTTTCCGGCTAGAAATGACGTATTAGGTAAATTACCAAGAAGTTCAACTCAAACCCCGCTTAAAGCGCTAGTGCATCACTTTAAACTAAGTATATAAAGAACCGCAATGAATGGAACAGCAAATTTATAAATAATTTGAAAAGACACGTCTTCAAAATCAAACGGAGGAGAAGGTAACGGCGATGGTTCTTGTAAGTTGCCTGGAAGGACTTGCCATTTCTAATGTTGGGTTGGTGGCAGCATTGAGAAGAACCTTCACCTCCGGGGCTTCGCTCCGCCTCCTTGGGCCAACAGTCGATCAGCTGTCAATAGACCTAATACGTCACTTCTTGCCGCATTTTTGCTTTTATCGCCCTCATTTAAAACGTAACGCTTATTTTTTTAAATGGGCTTCAAACTACCAAGAGTTGTGAATATTTTTTTAAAAAGTTGAAATTCCCACTACATGCAATTTCCAAAATTTAGATTGTGCAATTCTTGTCCAAGCCAGCGAGTTTGTATCACTTGGTACCTACTATAACAGAGATATATTTATTATTATCAATGAGGTTGACAAAAATGACAACTTTTTCATGGGTTAGGTAGATAGAGATCAAGGGATGGCGGTGGAGGGGGGGTTGACAGTATGAAGAGTTGAGGTGAATTGAGAGGTTTGCAACAAATGGTGAACGATTTTGAAAACCAATAAACTGACGAAACTGTATGAACATAGTACAAATACATGGATTGTATGATGTGGTTGTACGGGAAGAAAAAGCACCGGTAACGCAAGACCGGTCACGTTCCGAAAATTTGAACCCCTTAGATGAAATTTATGTAGGTAAACGTCAAAAACTCTAATTTGTTTAAATACCCAAACAATACCAATCAGTAACACATCAGACAGCATAAGCATATCGAATGCACATCCATGTTACTATCAATCTCTTTCCGGCACTGGACCGGTACGTGATTGACAATAATTATTATCACGAGGACTGACTGATAACATGTTCATCCCACAAATGGTATCGCTTCAAACTTCGATTTTCTCACCACAACTTCAATAGATCTTCGCCGCCCAACAGGTGTTAACTGAGGCAGTTTGATTACAGGTAGCTTGAGAATAAAACTTTCCCAACGTCTGACAACTGTTGTCATTGGAAGAAACCCCGTACAATGATTCGCTCGTAGGTTTGGACAGCGTGAAACGTTACCTTGTTACTTGGTTTTGAAGTCTTTCGGTGCACCATGGCTTTTTCGTCAGGAATACAAATCCTTTCAAGCGCATATTTAACTATACTGTTACTACAGAGGTACCGCTCGGTAGCCTCGAAAGCTACAGACGTGGTGTTTCTCGCGGGAAAACTCCACAGCCCCATCGAAGGTTGAAACGTACCTAGAGACAACAGAAAGGAGTGATCATTGAACGTACCAAATGTATACCTGTTCCGTTTAATAAAATAAAACACATTTGAAATGAATCATGTTCGTTCTTACTCTTACCTAATAAATCGGGCAATTAAAAATTAGTAACCCCAGAACACGGACTCCTGTAATCTTCGGAATAACAGCAGGTAGCTGGACCTAGCCTTAGGGAACTCCCGAAATTATCATTCGTCCAACGGTGTCCGCTGACGTTCAGTGCTAATAATTATAATACTAGAAGAATCCACCAGGACTGAGGGTGTAATGTAAATGCTGCCTCCACGTGGAAGTAACAAGGGAGCTTTGGGTTCCCAGAAAGACTATTATTCTCTTTCCCTCGTCCAATACCTTTGAATACGTTTAATTGGTGAGGAGCCGCACCCGTTCGGGAGGACCCTCTTAGACCTTAATTCATCCAGTTTGAAATTAGGTACCTACCAATTATGAAGAACAATGAATATTAATGAGGGAAGACCTCGGGGTATAATACATCTTTATGGCCCTTGAGTGTGAAGCGTCTTCATTAAAATCTGTACAAAACAATGCTAAACAAATTATTATTTTGGTTGGAGAGGTAGATCTCATGTAGGATAAATGTATAAACATGTCATCCAGGAAACTGCCAAATTACTTCAGTCATTTCTCAACGAGAGATCACAAAGAACAACGCATCATATATTTACATAGGTTGGCCTAAGGTTTAGAAATACGATATTTACATAGATTAAATCAATTTTTGAGGAACAACAACTTCTTGTTTTCGAAAATTGGTCATCTTCGAACACATAAATTTGAATACCAAAATGTTGGCGAAATTTGAAATTGTTCATCACGAAGCTAGGGTGAGTTATCATGTGGAGTGACACATTAATAAAAAGGGTACAGTAACTATAGACACATTATACTTATAGAGATATTAAATTAAATCAAAGTCCAGAAACGGATTACTAATGCCCTAAAACTGATTTGTATGGGAAATTTTTTTAAAAGTTGTAGTTATGCAGCACGACCATCAGATCGAATTTTTGAAGTTGGTGACGATTCTTAGTGATTTTTTAACCCAGAAAACTCAAAGTTATTTTTAAGAAGAATTTATTTTTGATGATGGAACTAGTCCTGTAGTTAATTTCTAACAAAATATTGTGGGTTATTATTAGGTAGTGATGTGATGACCAATTTAGAACTGTGTATATTCCATTAAACTTGACGTTTCGGCCTAGAGTCTAAGTCCTAATCATGAGGAATCTACTATTGTAATACGAATGATTGCTATTAGTACTAGAACTCTACAACGGTAAGAATTATTACAAAGGGTTTCAACGGTTATAAAGGACATGAGGTTATAAATAAGTTTATGACGTATGTCTTAAGAACTACATGCAATCGGTTATATTTTTGTAGTGATTGTACGTCGTTCTGAGGAAACATAATTATATACCTACCATTATAATTATCTAATCTAAACAGTTCCAACAAAAAGCAAGTCAGGCTGGTCACCCCATCATTACCTAAGAACTAACTATATAATGCAAGTAGGTAAATAGGTCCTGTAGGACGAGATATCTGACCATTGCTAACGAGATTTAAAAATGTCCAAATCGCGTTAAAATGTTTCTAAAGGATGCAGCGCATATGGAAACTGGTAATATGACTTATACATGTTAAGGCCTTATGTATCCTGTAGAAATGCGAATTGAAACAACTCCACAAATCCCTGTTTACCGACTTGCTGCCAACCATGTGTATGAATGATTTTACACATGTTGAGTCTGAAATTACATTCTCGTTGAAAATCTTGACCTGTGCATTCTGCCAAGAAAATATTTATATATTAGGTTATGGGGGCCCAGCATCTTTTGTTAAAATTTTCTGTTGGTTAGAGTAGAGATCAGTGAAACACAGTGAACTACTTTGCGAAAAGTGTGGTGATCGTGAAATCTCAACCATGAACATTCAGAGAATTGACAGTTTAACCAAGGACAATTATGACACGTGGAAAGTGTTAATGGAAGCTCTTCTAGAGAAAAGTGATGGTATCCTATATGTCGACGGAACAATTCCTCGTCCAACAGTACGCGTAGGCGCTGGAGAGAGCGAAATTGCCGAAGCTAGGAATTGGGATCGAACTGATAGGAAACATCGAGCAGACATACTTTTAGGAATCTCTCCGTCTGAAATCAACCAATTCGAAGACTGTAAAACGTCAAGGGAGTTATGGCTAAGGTTGGAATCAATATATATGTCAAAAGGACCTACCAGAAAGGCATCATTAATGAAACAACTCATGCTACACAAAATGGTAGACGATGATGATACTAGAACATTTTTGGCCAGTTCTTTGATGGAGTGGACAAACTTAGATCCATGGGAGTAGAAATTCACCCCGAACTATTAACGATCATGCTGTTGAATAACCTCCCAGATATTTTTGACAAATGAGCGATAAAAGCGCGAAACGATCTCCCAACCCCTGAAAATCTCAGAATTAAAATAATTGAACAATGGGACTCACGAAAAGAAAAGAATTGGGACCCTAACGCTATGATAGCTAATAATAGGTATCGTAAACCGGATAATGACTCGGAAAAGAAAGAGAAATTCAAATTCGTGTCATTTCTGTAAGAAACCGGGCCATAAAGCAGACAGCTGTTGTACAAAAAAACAGTCAGCAAAAACCTCTGACGAAATATTACTGACATGCCCATCCGAAATTGCAATGAACGCATCCTCATCAACGTGGTGTTTGGATAGTGGGTGGACTTCTCATATATGTTTGCAGAGAAATCGAAATTTGAATCGATCGGAAGTAGTGAGTGCAACAAGGTCAACCTGGCAGATTCGTCATCCACAAACATCGTCGGCAAAGGGTCAGTGAAGATGTGCGTCAAAGTAGAGAGTGAAGTGAAAAAGCTGAATCTGTCCAACACTCTCTACATAACTTGAACTTTGAACTTCGTTCAAACTTGATGTCAGTGGGTAAAATAACTGATCAAGGACATAAAGTTAAGCCAAAGCAGAAGTTCGCAACAACTCAGGGAAGTTACTGATGACAGCCAACAGAATCAACGGGTTGTACCAAGTCAACGAAATTAGAAAACATATTGAAAATGCTAATGCCACTGAGGTCAAACCCAAATCGAAATTGGAATTGTGGCACCTAAGGTATGGACACCTAAACGAGAACGACTTGAAAGATTTGTCGGTGAACCAGAAAGCCAGAGGGATAAATGTATCCGGAAACAAAAACCTGGCAGATTGTACAACTTGTATCCAGGGGAAAATGGTTCAGAAGCCCTTCCCCAAACAATCAAGCCGATCTTCGGAGATACTGGAGATTATTCATACAGATCTTTGTGGACCAATGAGTTTCGTCCAAGGGAGGACGGAAATACTTTCTAACATTAATAGACGACCATTCTCGATGATGTGAAGTACGGTTTATTAACAAAAAATCAGATGTATTGGAAGAATTTAAAAGATTAAAGAACAAAGTTGAGAATCAAACCGGAAGAAAAATAAAGCACACCCAATCCGACAACGGCACGGAGTACTGCAATAAAGAATTCGATAAATTCCTAGGAATCAACGGAATTACTCGAAGACTCGATACTCGTACCACATACTCCACAGCAGAATGGAGTAGCAGAGAGGAAAAACCGGAGCCTAGTCGAGATGGCTATATGGCTATATAGATGTCTAATGATCCAAGCAAAGCTACCTCCATCATTCTGGGCAGACGCCATTCACACGGCCTATCATATCAGAAATAGATGTCCATCAAGAGGAATAGGAGGTGAGACTCCTTTTAAACTGTGGTTCGGAAAGGTTCCGAACGTCCACTATTTCAGAATATTTGGGAACAAAGTGTACTATCTTGACAAGGAAAAGCAAAGACAAGTTTGCCCAACGACCAAAAGAAGGAATCTTTCTGGATTACTCAGACCAAACAAAAGGATACAGAGTATGGAAAAAGATGAGCAGAAAGTGACAGTATTGAGAGACGTGAAATTTCTGCAAGAATTCTTTGACAATGAAGAAAGACTTTGATAAATGTTTCCCCGAAAAATTGTTTGACTCTGAAAACAAGAAGATAAAGATAAGGGGAAAATAACGATAACAACGAGTCAAACAGAACAAACCACACAGCGTGGGACAACGATTAACAACAAACAGTGTGACGACGAAACCGACTGTAGTGAATGCGTAATTCACGCACATCCACTACGAGAGGCGTTGAGAGAGGATGTGCCCGGTTTGGTTATAGGCGAACTACCACCATGCCCAGAATCTTTTCAGGAGCGAGCCTGGTCTGGTTATAGGCAAACTACCACCACGCCCAAGATCTTTTAGGGAGCGCTGCCTGGTTTGGTTATAGGCGAACTACCACCATGCCCAGAATCTTTTCAGGAGCGAGCCTGGTCTGGTTATAGGCAAACTACCACCACGCCCAAGATCTTTTAGGGAGCGCTGCCTGGTTTGGTTATAGGCGAACTACCACCATGCCCAGAATCTTTTCAGGAGCGAGCCTGGTCTGGTTATAGGCAAACTACCACCACGCCCAAGATCTTTTAGGGAGCGCTGCCTGGTTTGGTTATAGGCGAACTACCACCATGCCCAGGATCTTTTAGGTATAAGGAGAGAGATGAGGAGTGAGGAGAGAGAGAGAGATAAGTCAGCGACTTGAGGAGAGCGCAGAATGGTTGGAAAGGCGAAGGAGGCGAGAATTTATAGCCCTTATAGCCAGCTAGTGGAGGATGGTGGGGATCCCCCACTGGGTACCTCGGTTCTCCTACGTCTTCCGTCCCCACTTCTATGTTTATTTGGCGAGATCTTAAGTTTACAAGGAGTGGTTCTGGGAGGATACTACGACACCGACTATAACAGAAACGACATAACTGGAAACGTCCTGAACAATCCTGAGGACATGGTTGAAATGGAACAGCCAGGAACTAGTCAACGAATGGTGAGGACAGTTCGCGGAAAAGGGAGACCCCGAATTCAAAGATCGGGAAACCCTGGAAGGAAACCCTAGAAGGTCTATCGCGAAGGAGAAGTTCCGCTGGAATCCCAGACTGACCAGGAGGAAGAAACTGGGGATCAGAGTTGACGAATCAATTCGAGGGGAAGTGTAGAAGTGGGGATATATAAGGCCACTGTTAAAATCCAGGGATGGATTCATAATGTTTTGAAACGGAACAGAAAAGAAAAAGTTTAAGAAAATGCATGATACAATTTTTGAACCCACTGCATGCAACGGATTTTATCTGCCCAAATTCGGTACAACGCCTACAAATCGTGAGATTCTTCAACCAAACAACATTCACTTTCCATCACGAGAGATCTTCTGGGAGGAGTGGAACACCTCGATGTCTTTGACTTGAGTCGAGTCTCCGATAAAAACCAATGGTTTCTTTCGGGCACCGCAAATGCACCTGACTCGCTCATCCACCTCTTCACGGCTAAATACCCCTATCACGACGACCTCCGTGCCCCCAACGTGAAGTTAATAATCATAGGTAACCTCCCAGCTCTTACCGCCACTGCATCGACCACTCCCTTTTTTAGGTCTTCATTTAGAACCCTCGTGCCCCCAACTGCCAACCGGAGTCGTGACGGCGGGCGGACGATTTTCTTTCGATAATTGAAACTAGGAGTATGAGGGAGGGAAAAGAGATATAAAAAGACCACCGCCGAGCGACGATGAATCAAAACCAGGCAGCCACCGTAAGGGGAACACTACTTCATCACGAATAAAGACTGACTGCTACAGATGAACTGCTCCATAACAATACTGTTTAGTACGAACCAGCTACAGCTGTACAAACTGTAAATCTGTATCTGAACCAAAATTCGAATTCATTTCCCTTTCTACACTTCTTGGTGATTAATGAAGAACAAAGATCTTTCCAAAAAGGTGCTCTATATAATATATATGATGGGTCAGAATCATCGAATTATACATCGCATCTTGGAGCAAACGAACGGCTGGTCGTACAATGCTCCGGGTGGCCTCAAAAAATGTTTTGAGTCGAGATCAATTTAATAACGTTAAAAAAATCATTCCCTTCTATTGAAATTTTTCGAGCTACGTCGTTCTGAACATTTCAACCCCAATTTTTCACCCCTTAGAGATGACTGACAGTAACGCCGAGCCCAAACGGGGCCTACAAACCAAATTTCATCAATTTTGATTCATGGCAACTAAGAAAAGTGCGAAGTAAGTCGTACGGCGGACGGACAGAAATGTTACTATTCCAACTTTGGACTATACATTACGTTGAAACGGAAACCATCGGGGGGGGGGGGGGGGGGGATAAAATTGTTTTTGGTTCATTGCTCTTAATAATGAACCTTTAGAATCGAGCATGAAAAAATGAAAATAAATATTTTAACCCCCCTTCCTCAAAATTTTATGGTGTCGTTTCAAGGTATGTAGAATCCGAAAATGGAATTTAAAAAAAAAATTCTGTCCTCCACCGTACGCCGTCCTTCGCACTTTTCTTAGTTACCATGAACCAAAATTAATGAAATTTTGTTTTTAGGTGCCATTTGGGGTCTAGTTGGTCCGCGAAGCTCGGCGTTGGTGTCAGTCATCTCTAAGGGGTGAAATTTTAATTTTTATTTAAATTAGTTTTTTTTACGTTTTGGATCTGGTATAGAACTTGAGAATTTTTGAGACCACCCGGTGCATTGTACGACCAGCCGTTCGTTTGCACCGAAAAGCTTCGTCAACATGATCGTGAACGAAACTGCATAAATCCGGCCCAGATATCATTGCTGGGGAGCACCTGATTATAATCACAGATGGGTGTATGAATTCGAGTTGGTTGTTCTGTGATATTATTTCATATGAAAAATTATTTATATTTCGGATTTTGTTGATAGGTAGATAAGTTTGTAACTTGAACAAACGTTATGCTTCATGAATAACAACAAATATTCAATTACTGAATTATTGAATCCTGCGCATTTTTATGAAACTGTAATCCCCGGCCCGCTCCAGTACTCAATTTAGGGCTTTCCTGGGGAGGAGCTCGACGGTAAGTACTGACCACAGAAAACAGTGATCTATGCAGAAGGGGCATCTATACAGGTAAATAATAAACCGCTGTGTAAAAATCAGTACTGCAGAGTATTGTCATACTTGCAGCTTGCACGGTAAGGAAGGTCTACCACGAAGGATGAAGAGCCATTAGGCTGGTCTACCTCAGTCTCTTCGCGTGCTTCGAACTTTTCGTTTTCCTAAAGGATCTGGGTCGATTGGAACCGACGACCGTGAAGCTTTTGACGGGAGAGGCGCTATCTGTGGTCGGATCTGAAGAACCCCAACCGGCGAACGAGCCAGACACAGACGACGTCATTATGTCACCTTCCTCCACCACAGGTTGAACTGTCCACAGCAAGTGGGGAGGGAGCAGCCCTGCCGGCACTCGGGTCCCGGACTTCGTCGGACTGAGAAGTCAATGTTTCTTCACTGTAATCTACGCCTCCCCACTCGACCATTTCACATCGCGCCTCAATTCTTTCACCTTTTTCTCGACCAATCAGACGGGCTCTGACCGTGAACTTGATTCCGGGCAGAAGGGAAGGAAGGACCTTCCACACAGGCGCATCTCAGCCTCTTCTCCACATCAAGGACACCGTTCGATGGAAGACCGAATCTGGACCAGTATAGGTCTTATCCCAAAACTGAATGAACACAACTGAACACCATCAGCAACCTCTGATGACTTTTTAATAACTTCCGAAGAACTGACAACTGAACTCCATTAATAACTACTTCGATCCATGTAATTTGCAGTAGGTAACAAACTATCACATTGATTTCAATAGTTCAATCATGAAACCAGTAATGATTCCCACCAAGCCAACTGTTTGACAGACCGTTTCCACAGCGTGCCACGAATGCTTGCTGACGTCTGACAGGAAATTTCACGCTGACAACAATCCACCATGATTTACATGAACAGGTACCTATTATCGGTAAACTTTCATCAACGTGATCCAAGTTTTGAGCGAAAAACACCGAAAGCAACGCTAAAATTGCCAACTACTTTTACATACTACTTGATCCTCTTGAAAAACTCCTTAAAATGAACGTTGGACATTGAATTCCGAGTCAAATCATCTGCCGCACCTCTGAAACGGTCCAGCATTGAAGAAATTTCCAAAATTTATGGAAAACGGAGAAAATTGAAACATGAGCTTTCCAAGAGATTTCCAAGTTTGACAGAATCGAGATTTTTGTTACCTTGGGCTCCGACCAGCTCGAGGCTGCGGTCTTCATAATGGAACATCATGAATCACGTTATGAAACAACGTTTACGCTCAACCGGTTTCAACGTTAAGCTCACTCGGTAACTGTACTGAGCCCGTAGTATCGCACTAACTAATGAAACGAGTCGAAAAATCCTGGGATACGCCTGTGGACTGCAGACACAACAAGAAGGGCCGAATGAATCAGCAAAACAGCCGGCAGAAAATATGGTGCGGAGTGATTTACATGTAAAGCAGACAGAGCCCGAGACCCGTTAAAGTTTATAACTTCTTGCGGAGGGAAATAAAAGAGACAAATATTCCATAAGGCTCTACCTCATTTGCATGAAGCCGCGCTTAAGCTAGGCCCTGGGGTATTCCCCAGGACGAAGTCCTAAAATCCAAGAACGATGGCGATGAGGGTGTGAGAAAAGATACCTACAAACTATACATATCAGGAATCTCGCGTTGGACCCGCCAGTATTTAACAATGAAAACCATGCATCGGAACCCTGTAGACGTGCGATTTTAACGCCAAAGAAATCGAAGTTATATCAGCTATAAAATATCGAAGTTGACATCAGGATTCGTTGATATGTTTCGAATGTTCCTTTGCGGTTCATCGATTTGATTATACTCGTACTTACATTTGGAACAGACCTAGAAGCTAATATGAATTTCTTATAGTTGCACTTATAACATGGTAGAACTCTGAGATAGCTTTGCTAGTGAACTGCTTCTGTTCTACTATAACTGTTTTTCAATCATCAAATCACAATCGATTCGCGCACATTTTGGCCTGATAAGAGGAAGAAAGAGCTTCAAACAAGACGGATAGCTTTGTGAAATAAGGCTTGGCCTAGGTGGTACGAGTTTATAAATTTCAAAAAAAAAATCGGGATCAAAAAAGATTTTTTGGATCGCATTCAACAATTTTTTCCCCATATCAAAAAAGTATCCGACTTGATTGAAGAGGAAGATCATAAAGCAAATTCTGTAAAAATTTAAACAATATAGAACTGACAGTAACTGAGGAAAAGGTACCTATTTATAATCGCCAAATGGTCTATGTACCTACCTATTATGGTAGTAGGCAACCCACTACCCTTAAATTAGATGAGGTGATAAGAGTGAAATAACATCATTGTTATTTCTCTCCATTCGTTCAAAATTTTCCGAAAAACTGCTGTCCTGAAAAATAACTTTTTTCCAACTTGGTCACCAGCAGTATAAGTTTTGGGTTTTAGGATGTCCCTCAGTAGTAAGAGACGTATATATATATATATTTGATCTGGCCGGAAGAGAACAACACTCAGCCAAGAATGAAGAAAACCGCATTCAAATCCGTTTCAGACCATCATCCTGAATCCAAATCCGTGAGAAAAAAACCCATAGGTGTCCCCCACACTTTTCTTTTCGTTTTTAAATAAACACCACCTGTGTTTATTTAAAAACGAAAAGAAAATTCATAAAAAAAATTGAGAATACTAACAATGTTGAATGTAGGTACCTACGCCAACAATTTATTCAGACATGATATTATCACTGCTAATGTAATAATACTAGCATTATGCTAAATTCTATACCCACCACATGTTATTGTAAAACGTAACATATTACATAATAGACACCTTATGCATTTAAAAAAATAAAAAGTTATCTATAAGATGGGAATGTATTATACTAAACGTACAATATATGAATAACAAATTGTAATGTAGTACAAACAACACACCATGCACGCGCGGCCCCTTCTTTATGGTCTTGGGCAGAAACGTAAATTGCATAATGTACGTTAACTCACGTTTCCATCCGACCCATTTGGTAGTTTCTTCCGTTCATTGTCAACTGGAAGGATCTTTCGAATGTTTACAAATAGTAAACGTCACTCAACACAAAGTGGTCGGTGCTTTTTTCCCACTTCCGTCCCTCGAGAAAGAGGTCTGTGGACAGCAGATCCGCTTAAGAGGTCCTGGCGAAGGATGTTTCGAGGACCTACAAACTGTTCTGAAAACAACTCTCAGAATGGTGTTTGTTGAGTGAAAGCGTTCGAAAACATTATTCCTTCCATTAACGATCTCGAAGGCCCCACCGGCAATCATAATGATGTATTCATTTCTCGAATGGGTTACCTACCTACTTCTTTCGCTCACAAGAAGAATATCATCTTGAGAACCTTTTCAAACGAATTTTAAATGAGTGTTAAATGAATGTGTTCAAATGACTGCTTAAATTTAGAAAAAAACTGCATTATGTCAATATCACCTGCGGAGAAATCAATTTGAAATCATCCACAATTCAATTTAGAGATATGAGCGTTGTACAGAATTATCACTAAAATTTGTACGTTTTCCAACTTTCCCGTCGTGGAAGACGGAAAACTCGCGGATTCCGTCGGGTGGTGAGTGAAGTACCACGCGGCGTTTCAGTTTATTATTCTGTGAATAATACACCTATGTATTCGCTCAGCAAAAACTTTCTTGAACACCCCCTCAAAATTTTTTCTTTAAAGTTTCAAGGTGCGCAGATTCCAAAAATGAAATGCCCGTCAGCCCGATTGGAATATACCCAAGAGTGTTATGGGTGAAAAATTGGGAGTTTTGGTATTTCAGTAACATCAGCTTGTGAGTTATCGTTTTCCATGTTTTTTAGACCGAATGTGAAGTCAATTTTGACCAACGAGCGAATAATTATTGAGGTTTTAACAAAGTTTCAGCCCTAAATTTTGGTATAAAATCGTCGTTCTTTCGCATGCAGGCTCCACATGGGCCCTAGTTGTGCTCCGAAGCTCGGCAGCCCGATCGGAATACACCCAGGGGTGTTATGGGTGGAAAAATGGGCGTAAAAATATATATTTTTCGAGGGTTTAGTTGACATGAGGTTGTAAGGGAACAGTAGTTCCCCGGCTGGCTCCTGTACACGATTTAGGGCTTTCCTGTTAGGAGCTCGAGGTACTGACCACAGAAAACAGTGATCTACGCAGAGGGGGCATCTATAAAGGTGAATAATAAACCGTCGTGTAAGAATTTGGAGCGCATGTTTTCCTATCGACGTGACCGCAGGCTCAATCATGAACTGAGCATTCAGTTGCCCATGTGATACCGAAACGGCTACGTTCCGGAGTACAAAACTTTTAGTAAAGTTGTGTTATCCGATCAACACATGGACTTTATAACTGATGAAGTGATGATACAACGCTCTGATTTTCCTGTCTTCCTCATGTTCCAGACCCAGTTCTACCAGACGACGATCAAATCCTTTTCCAACGTCATTTTGATTAAATACAATATCTAACTAATGGGAGAACCCGGAGGGCTGAAACTACGCTATAAATCTCAACGTCAAACTAACGGGAACGACGAGTTCCACTGAATAGAAACTAGGCCTTCTCCGGTTCGTTTTGACTCCTATTATAAACCCCTTCGCCTGTATATGAGCGTAATGAACACACTTGTGATAACATCAGGGGAGCTGTCTTGGAAATAACGAGATGAATTTATTCCTGACAACGGAATGACAATTTCAGGCAAAATATTTCAGCATGCGAGAATTTATTGTCGACGTAATTACGGATAGTCGTAAGTGCTTCAAGGACTCGCGCACGACTTTAGATTTCTAACAGTGCAATTTTTTGATTATTTTTTGAAAAATATATATATTTTTTTTTGTTATTGTTCGGTATTTTCGTAAATTTATTCAAACCTACATCACAACATATTCGTTCGCCACATTATTTTGAAGGTAGGTACTATTAAAGGTGCCTAAATGATTATATGATATGAAACCATGACCGTGATTTCTGTGTGTGTGTGTATGTGTAGACCGCAACAGAAGTGTATTTCTGAATTAAAAATAATATAATTCTACGAAATTTCATTGAATTTCATAAAAAACTGTACTTATACTAATTATTTCAACGTCATAATATTGATTGATAGAATGACTGATTTCATTAGAAAAATAGTGTTGAAATAGTTGAAAATAGATACTGGGCCTGATAGGCACACCTGTGGCTTGGATGGGAAAAGTGGCAACTGTGGCGGTAAGGGTTAACGATGGCTCAAATCACTAAAAATTGATATAGATGCACGGAAAGTGGTTAAAAATCGTGACTGGAGACAGTAAAAGATTATT
Organism: Leptopterna dolabrata; assembly: GCA_954871275.1. NCBI lineage: Eukaryota > Metazoa > Arthropoda > Insecta > Hemiptera > Miridae > Leptopterna > Leptopterna dolabrata. Next base: position 21,867,044 of record OX940984.1, on the reverse strand, counting down.
TCAAAAACTACTAAAAAGTTACCATAGCATCTGCACGGTCGGGGGTAAAAAACCCCGCTGTAATTGGGGAAAAATTGGCTAGTTTATGTAAATTTTATATTCACCAAAAGTGGTATCGAATGGTAGGTCACTTGATACGGAAAAGAGAATTTCAGTGGTGAAATTTTTAGTTTTTCTGGTTCAAGAATCGGTACCTAACAGTGGCTCACAAAATATGAAACAAATTTATATATAAACTAACCGAAAGTGGTAAGGAATTGTGACTTGAGACTTGTAACACTATTTCAGTTTTAATCAAAAATATTTATCACAGAACTGGCGATCAAGGTTGAGCTATTCGGTATCAAAAATGGTTGAAATTCGGTAAAATTGGCTAGTACTGGTACAACATTTCATAAATAATCACATTAATACTGTGACATACAGTGAGGACCTAAGGGTGGAAATAACTTCCTATATTAAAGAAATTCGAGGTGAAGTGGGAAAAAATTGCTCAATTCAATTAATTGGGACAAGAAACAGCTTAAAATTGGTTAAAATTGCTAAATAAAAATCACCAAAAATGGTAGGATGGTAGGAGAAAATTCACTCATATGCATAGTATTACTAAAATTTCATTTCAACACCAGTGTGCTATACGGTGAGGACTCAAAGATGGAAATAACTTTCAATATTAAACAAATTCAAATTGAAGAGGGACAAAGAATTTCTCAATTCAATATGAGTTGAAGTGGTACAAAAAACTGCTTATAATTGGTTAACATTTCTAAATAAAAATCACCGAAAAATGGTAGGGTGGTAGTACTAGAATTCACTCATATGGCTAGTATTACTAAAATTGGCTAGTGTTACTATACCAACTGTGCTATAAAGTGAGGACACAAGAGAGGAGGAAATAACTATCAATACTAAATAAATTCAAATTGAATTGGGACAGAAATTGCTCAATTCAGTGAGTTGAAGTGGTACAAAAAAATTGCCTATAATTGATGAAAATTGCTAAATAAAAATTACCAAAAATGGTAGGATGGTAGTAATAAAGTTCACTCATATGGCCATGCTGCGTAACTGGAACTTATGCTTCAGGTTGTCCCCTGACACAGAAAAATGAAAACGACAGGGGCCACCAATCGGAAGGCCAGCTTTCGAGGGGCTCAAGTCGTCTCTGCGTCAGGTCGCCCGTCTGAAACTTTAATCACATTGTCAAATAATTTGTTTTAATCAAAATATTAAATATTTGATTAAAATAAATTATTTTATAAATATATTATATTATTTGAAAAGGGGAAAAAAAAGAAAAACAAACCGCTGTGAGGCGAAGGAAACGCGTTCGCACAGCAAACAAAGGCAGGCGCCTGCTGCGGCCACAATGCCGCAAACAAGCCGCACGGCGGCGCCGTCACAACCACGCGTGACCCGCTTCGTCACTTCACTTGTCTTCACTTCACCCACTTTTCAACGCGGATTCCGCGGATCCGCCCCCGGCCCGTCGGGCCTCTTTTCATTCCGCGAGAGCTTTTAGGCCGCTCATTACAGGGACTCCCGGCGCCGCCGACTCGCGCCTCCCTTGCGAGTTCGAGTCCCTGATTACCAGGCGCCTCGCGAAACAGCGCCGCACAGTGGAGAAAAAAACGCTGCAAAGTCCTTGTCACATGGGTTTATTATTCTATTGGACATACCTACAGAAATGTTGGATGTTCATTTATTGTTTCTTTCGTGTTAAATAATTGAAAAAGCCATTTCTGATGGTTTCAACCAATTTTGGCCCCCAAAACACAAATTAGGTACGCTCCTTTTAATTTTTTTTTCAAATTATCTTTGACCACTGGTAGTGCCATTTAATCGTCTTGATCCATGTGTCGACACTTTTTCTAGTGTCATACAAACTGATGGTGATTTCAGACGATTTTCCAGGTTTTTGCCTCATAAAAAATCAATTTTGGCAGCTGAACCTTTGGTAGAACCTCAATTTTCCACTCTTTGGTCAAAATCGACTTCATATTCGGCCTTCTCGTCCCCAAAAACATGGAAAAAGATACCTCAACAGCTCATGTTACCAACATGTTGCTAAAACGCAAAAAGTACCTATTTTTATCCACATTTTCACTCATAACACCCCTGGGTATATTCCGCTCGGGCTGAAAAGTTTCGGGACACAACTTGGGCCCAAATGGAGCATGTGTGCGAAAGAACAACTTTTTTTGGACCGAAAATGAAGCCGGTACACGTGATACGGCGGACAGACTTTTTTTTTTTTTTGCACAAGTTGGAATGTGAACGGTGAACACGTACAGCCGCACAAATTTACAGAATACATTCATTAATATGATAACTATAACGTAAAAATACTCCGGGAGTGGCGCTCCGTAGAGCTTTTTTTTTGCCGGTCCAATATTTGTCAGAAAACATAATTTATTAGCTTACATTTTAGGAAAACTCTGCAGAAAACACGTAACATTTATTTTTATTTCAAAATAATTTATCATTTTAAGGTCTGTTATATTGTTTGAACCAACAAAGCATCATCCGACTTTTCAAATCGTTATTTTGGAGGGGAAAAAATGGGAAACATTTCATTAGAGAAGCGAGATGTCCTACCGAAATCACGAAAATCCGTGAGCTTTAAACTTACTAAATATTATTTAAAATTAAAAGGGCTTCAGATCTTGAATGTGAAGGTATTTGAGAATGTAAAACGACCAATTTTGGACCATTCGGAGACAACCAATTTTGGTTTTTTCCCCCCCTCATTTCCCCAATGCGCGCCGTCCTAAAGTCTTCGTCTTATTTGCTGTGCGTTATAATACAAGCTCGCCGAGCGCATTGTCCATCAGATCGCCCGCTCATTAGAGGTAGGCAGTTCCTCACTGAACTACTCTTGAAGAACTAACTCCGCCAAGTGAGCTACTCCTCGAACTAGTTCACTTCACTGAACGTTCGTTCACCAGGACCGCAGAGTAACAGAACCAAGGACCAGATATCTAGAGATGGATATTGGACGTAGGAAGGGAGAACTAAGGAACTACAGTTCTGTGCATCATGAACTAACAACTAAAGAACTAGTAACACACTCACTCACCACAAGGCGACTGAGTTATTTCTTGTGGTTCATAGGAATGGTGGATATGGATACTACATCAGGAGTTGATAAATTATTATATCCGCTGAACGACAGCTCCTTTAATTCATTAGAAGATTAAATTGAACTAATACTGCTGTTTATAGTATCCACAGAACTATAGTTCTTTTACCACAAGAGGAGTTGACAGTGCCAATAGAAGAAAATTATAATAAAACATGGGCGGTTACTTCCTTTGGTTCATTAAGAGTCATGCAGATGGGGTGAATTAATACTGAGGTGTTTACAGTATCCACAGAACAATATTTCCTTAACCACAAGAGGAGTTGATAGCATCCAATTAATGATAGTTCCTTTGGTTCATTAGGAGTCATTCATATGGATCTCCTCAATCCTTCACTCAGTGGTCAAAATCAACTTCATACTTGGTCTTCTCACCCTAGAAAACATGGAAAACGATACCTCACAAGCCAAAGTTCACTAAAACGTCAAAAAAAGTTATTTTGTACCACTTCTTCACCCATGGCACCCCTGGGTGTTTTCTGATTAGGCTGCCGAGAAAGGGCCTAACTAGGGGCCCAAATGGAACCTGTGCGCTAAAGAACGACTTTTTTAGACCGAAAATTAAGGTAGATATCGGACGACACGGCGGGCGGAGATTCTGGAATCTATGCACCTGAAAATGCAAAGAACAAATTTTGAGGGGTGTTCCTGAAAAAAAATTTTCAAAACCGAATGCATAGGTGCACTGTTCAGAGCATAATAAACCAAAATCGCTTCAAAATTTTAACGCTGCAAATTATTACACAACGGTTCATTATTTACTGTCTAGATGCCCCTTCTGCGTAGATCACTGTTTTCTGTGGTCAGTACCCTCGAGCTCCCCCCTGGAAAGCCCTACATAGAGTACTGCAGCCGGCCCGGGAATTAGTTTCATACAAATGCGCGGGATTCAATAATTCAATAATTAATTATTTGCAGTTATTCATGGAGCATATATAAGGTACATGATAAACCGTTGTGTAATAATTCACCGAACAACTCTTCAACGTTTGTTCAAGTTGCAAAAGTACCTATCAAGAAAACCCAAAAGATCGATCATTTTGAAAATTAAATATTATCACAGAAAAATCAACTCGACGTCATACAACCATTCGTGATTATAATCAGGTGCTCCCTATAGCAATGACATCTGGGCCGGATTCATACCGTTCCATTTACGATCATGTTGACGAAGCTTCTGGTACAAACGAACGGCTGGTCGTACAATGCTTCGAGTTGTTTCAAAAAATTCTTTAGTTCAAGATCAATTTAAAAACGTTAACAAAATGCACCCTTCTATTGAAAGTCTTCTAGCTACGGCGTTCTGAAAATGTCAGCCCCTGTTTTGCACCCCTTAGAGATGACTGACAGTAACGCCGAGCTTCGGGGACCAAATAGACCCCAAACGGGACCTACAAACCAAATTTCATTAATTTTGGTTCATAGTAACTAAGAAAAGTGGGAAGTAAGGCGGACGGACAGAAATTTTTTTATTGCATTATCGGATTGTACATTACCTTCAAAGGAAAACCAACAAATTTTGAGGGGTGTTTAAAAAAAAGTTTTTTTTCATGCTCGATTCTAAAGGTTCATTGGTATTGAAAATAATTATTTTGAAAAAAAAAAATCTGTCCGTCCGCCGTACTTTACAAATTTCTTCGTTACCATGAACCAAAATTAACGAAATTTGGTTTGTACGTCCCGTTCGGGGTCTAGTTGGTCCGCGAAGCTCGGCGTTACTGTCAGTCATCTATAAGGGGTGAAAATTAGCGTTTGACATTTCCCGAGCGTCGTAGCTCAAAAACTTTCAATAGAAGGGTAGTTTTTTATGTTTTTAACTTTATCTCGATCTTAAGAATTTTTTGTCAACCCGTTCGTTTGCACCGAAAAGCTTCGCCAACATGATCGTGAATCAACTGTATAAATCCGGCCGAGACATCATTGATAGGGAACAACTGATTATAATCACGCACGGCTGTATGAAATCGAGTTGGTTGTTCAGTAATATTATTTAATTTGAAAAATGATGGCTCTTTTGGATTTTGCTGATAGCTAATTTTTTAATTTGAACAAACGTACCTATGCTTCATGAATAACAACAACGGTAGAATTATTTTTTCCACCGCATATTTATGAAATGCCAGGCAGGTTCCAGTACTCGATTTAGGGCTTCCCCTGAGGTGGGGGCACGAGGGTAGTTATTGAAGAAAACTGATCTTCGCAGAACGGGCGCCTGTACAGGTAAATAATAAACTGCTGTGTAATAATTTGCAGCGTTTTTAATTATACTCGAAAGGTATTGAGGGTTGGCGACGGGGTGAAGTGGGGGGAGGAGAGTGCCGGAGTGTGTAAAAGCTATTAGAATAAGAGGGTCGCCGACCCGGGACCGGTTGGCCACCGGAGCCCCTGACACATTAATTCATTTCGGATTCCGGATATCGAGAGGGCCCCGGTAGTTTCAAGACTACAAGCTCGACGGTCCGCAGCAGGCGGTCGGAGGCGTCCAACGCTCAGGTCCGGAGCCGGGTCTCATCCGGGCGCGTACCACTGTGGTATCGAAGGCATAATATCGATACCGATACCGACCACACATCGGTGCATATCGATATCGCAAATATCGACAATGCTGATGTCGAAAGGAAATTTTACTATGCAGAAAAGGAATGAGAAATGAGTGTGTCCGTCTGGGCGTCTATAGCTCCTATCCATGACGATCTTGTAGGTAGAAGAGAATTCGACAGAGCTCCAGAAGCGAACTGGAGAGCTAGAACTCCAGTCCGGTCTGAATAACCAAATAGCATCGGCGAGGAGAGTGGAAAAGACGGCTTCCAATGGGATTTCGACGTCAGATTACCCCCGTGACCGATATCGATATCGGATGAAAGGACAGGTACCGATATTTCGATAATATCGACCACAACGATATCGATACTGAAATATCGGATATCGACCACCGAATATCGATATTTCAATAATATCGGATATCGACATACCATCCCTACTACCAGTACAGGCACTTCTCTCTATAGCTGGCTGAAACAAACAAATCTACGGTTTTTCAGCTTGAACGCCTCCCAAAAACCAGCGCTTCACACGCCTACTTTTACCGCGTCCCTGTAAATTGGTTCACTCACGTCGGAAAAAAAAGCAAAGAAGCAACACATTTTTCCAAATTTGAACACAGGTACCCATGAAACCCGTCTGTTTTTAATTTCAGACCAATTTCATTACCTAGCTTCGTTTTTTTTTTGTTTTTTTCAAGAAAATTTTCATTTTCGAAATACACCAAGCCCCCCCACCACCAACACAACCAATGACAACTCCAACTCACACAGCGCTATACTTGAACCGAACTGACAAGAGATAACACCTAATATTGCAATAATTAATACAGGGTGTCACGTTGGCAACCGTTGAACTCGGCACCACTAATCCTCTGTTCGTTACAGCAATAATTATTGGGTAAACACTGCGATTCAAAGACTCGGCACCGCCTCGGTCCAGAAGGCAATTGGTATGAGATCGATGAATCGTCACCGAGTGAGTCATGTAATCACAAACAGTACGGGGGGGGGGGGGGGGGGTAATAATAAATTATGTAAAACTTAACGATACTGAGCCAGAAAAAAGTCGGAAGAACTGAAGTCAGTAGAAAAAATCAGAAAAAGATAGAAGAGTAATTGCCCGGAAGCAGTTGTTGAGAGCCAAAATCGACAGCTCGAAGAAAGATGAGCTCAGTCGTCCTGATTTCGTCATGCAAATGGATTATTCCTGCAAAATTTAAAAAAAATTCAAAATCAGAACTGAAACTGACCTGCGACGTCCCAATTTTGGTTTATTACCTACCTATTTCTAATAATGAACCTTTGATATCGAGCATGAAAAAAAGTTTAAACTCCCTCAAAATTTAGTGGTTTCCGTTTCGAGTCATGTAGAATCCGGAAATGGAATTTTTTTAAACGCTGCGAGTAATTATATTAGTATTAGTAATTGCATTCGGTGGACTCAACAATTCTATGTTTTTTTCCAATTCATGAAGATCAACGTTTCTTCAATTTACAAAAGTACCGATCAACGAAATCCAAAATAACCAACATTCTTCAAATGAAATAATACCAAGGAACGACCAACTCCATTACATTCAGCCATGCATGCGTGACTATAATTAGGATAATAATGCTCTAGGAATGATAATCGGCGCTGCGCGGAACAACTAGGCCCCAAATGGGACGTAAAAAAGTATCATTAATTATGGTTCATGGTAACTCACGGAAGTGCGAAACGGCGCACGGACAGAAATTTTTTTTATTCCATTTTCGGATCCTACATACCTTGAAACGGAAACCATCAAATTTTGAAAGGAGGGGGGGTTTGTTCTTTAAATGCTTGATTCCAAAGATTCAGTATTGAAAATAACAAACCATAAAATGTCTGTCTGTCCGCCATACTTCGCATTTTCCTTAGTTATCATGAACAAAAATTAATTAAATTTGGTTTGTAGGTCCCATTTGGGGTCTAGCTGGCTCGGCGTCCCTGTCAGTCATCCGTGAAAAGTAGGGGTTGAAATTTTTAGAACGCCGTAGCTCGAAAACTTTAAATAGAAGGGGATGGTTTTTTTTAACGTTTTTAATTTGATCTCAAACTAAAGAAAGAATTTTGTGAGACCACTCGGAGCATTGTACGTCCCACCGTTCGTTTGCACCGAAAAGCTTCGTCAACATGATCGTGAATGAAACTGTACAAATCCGGACCAGAGATCATCGCTAGGGAGCGCCTGATTATAATCAGTGGCTGTATGAAATCGAGATGGTTGTTCTGCGATATTATTTCATTGGATGAATTATGGCTCTTTTGAATTTTTTGGATAGGTACTTTTGTAACTTTAATAAACATGAATAAAATCAAATAATTTATGATAGAATTATTTAATCTTGCGCATTTTTATGAAACTCTAATTCCCGGGCTAGCTTCAGTAATCGATTTAAGGCTTCCTGAGGGGAGCATGAGGGTAGGCATTGACAACAGAAAACACTCACCAACGCAGATGGGGCATCTATACAGCTAAATAATAAACCGTTGTACAATGATTTACAGCTTTTAGTTTATTATTCTGCGAAAAATACACCTATATATTCCGTCAGCAAAAAATTTTTATAACACCCCCTCAAAATTTTTTCTTTTCCGTTTCAAGGTGCGTAGATTCCAAAAATGCAATGTCCGCATCGTGTACCGGCTTCATTTTCGGTCTAAAAAATTCGTTCTTTCGCACACATGCTCCATTTGGGCCCTAGTTGTGTCCCGAAACTTTGCAGCCCGATCGGAATATTCCCAGGGGTGTTATGAGTGAAAATGTGGATAAAAATAGGTACTTTTTGTGTTTTAGTAACATGTTAGTAACATGAGCTTTTGAGGTATCTTTTTCCATGTTTTTGGGGACGAGAAGACCGAATATGAAGTCGATTTTGACCAAAGTGTGGAAAATTGAGGTTCTACCAAAGGTTCAGCTGCCAAAATTGATTTTTTATGAGGCAAAATCTTGGAAAACCGTCTGAAATCACCATCAATTTTTATAATAACACTAGAAAAAGTGTCAACACGTGGATCAAGACGATTAAATGGCACTACCAATAATAATCAAAGATAATTTGAAAAAAAAAAGAAAAAAAAGGAGCTTGCCTACCTAATTTGTGTTTTGGGGCCAAAATTGGTGGAAACCACCAGAAATAGCTATTTCAATTATTTCACATGAAAGAAACAATAAATGAACAGCATACATTTCTGTAGGTATGTTCAATAGAATAATAAACCCATGTGAAGGACTTTGCAGCGTTTAAAAAAAAAAAATTTCTTTCGCGGGATATTTTGCAGAAAAACAACTGTTGTAAATGTAAGTACATAATTGATCGTAATTTCTGAAAATTGCCGTATTATCGTAAACACGATACTGTTAATTGTAAATTCAACCAAATTACCGTACGTGGCAACACTGGCCACTGGTCCTACCGGGCGCCTCGTTTTTCCCCTCTCGGGCTCCGTTTGAGGCTGAACAACCCGAGTGTTGGTGGATTAAGTGGGGAGGGGGATCGAGAGCAAGAGTGAACTCGTGGAATCTCAGCTCGGGATCCAGCAGGTGCTTCCTACAACTTGGAGGATTTTGACCAGGCTCCATTCAAGAACGGAAATCGCTCCAAAGGCTGCACTCTGAATGAGTAACCTACACATAATTTCAGCGTGCCTACCTAAAATAATTTGGATGAAGACAGTGTGGAAGGACTCAGCAGAGTGTTAGGTCGATGGACCACAAAATAGTAGGTAAATGGGCAAATTTCGTGGTTTACAAAGTTCTCTTTTGGTTTATTATTTTCAATAATGAAAATTTTGAATCGTGCATGAAAAAAAAAAGAAAAAAAGAAAACAAAAAATTAACCCCCTTCAAAATGTAATGGTTTACGTTTCGAGGTATGTAGAATCCGAAAATGCTATAAAAAAATTTCTGTCCGTCCGCCGTACGCCGTACTTAGCACCTTTCTTAGATACCATGAACGAATTGATGAAATCCGGTTTATAGGTCCCATTTGGGGTCTAATTGGTCCTCGAAGCTCAGCGTTAATGTAAGTCATCCCTAAAGGGTAAAAAATAGGGGTTGAAATCTCCAGGACGCCGTTATCTTTTAAATAGTTCTCGAACTTGGGAGTTCGGCGTTACTGTCAGTCATCTCTAAGGGGTTAAATATAGGGGTTGAAATTTTCTGAACGCCGTAGCGCTAGAACTTTCAATAGAAGGGTATGGTTTTTAAAGTTTTTAAGTTCATCTTGAACTAAAAAAAATTTTGAGACCACCCGGAGCATTGTACGACCAGCCGTTCGTGTATACCAAAAAGCTTCGTCAACATGATCGTAAATCAAACGGTATAAATCCCACGCAGATATCATTGCTAGGGAGCACCTGATAATAATAATGGATGGCTGTAAAGTCGAGTTGGTTGTTCTGTGATAATTATTTCATTTGAAAAATGATGGATCTTTTGGAAGTTGTTGATAGGGTGGTACTTTTGAAACTTGAACAAACGTTGAAGTACTATTGATCCGCCGTATCATTCATATCCACTTCCGTTTCGGTCTAAGAAAAATCTTGTTTAGCACACAGGCTCCATTTGGGCCCTAGTTGTGTCCCGAAACTTTGCAGCCCGATCGGAATATACCCAGGGGTGTTATGGGTGACAAATTGGGGTAAAAATGTGGTTTTTCTGTGTTTCAGTAACATGAGCCTGTGAGGTATCATTTTTCCATGTTTTTTTAGGACGAGGAGACCGAATATGAAGTCGATTATGACCAAAGAGTGGAAAACCGAGGTTCTAACGAAGTTTCAGCATTAATTTTACGTTATTTTTGTCTAAAATCGTCGTTCTTTGGCACACAGTTCGGGTCCCCATTTGGGTCCTAGTTGTGCTTCGAAGCTTGGCAGCCCGTTCGGAATACACGCAGGGGTGTTATTGGGGGGGGGGGGGGGGGGGGGGGGGGGAATGGGTGTAAAAATATGGGTTTTTGGGGAATTTTTTAAAGGTTTTTGTGAACATGAGCTTGTGAGGTATCCTGTTCCACGTTTTTTTTAGGGCGAGAAGACCGAATATGAAGTTGATGTGGGACAAGGAGCGAAGAATTGAGGATTTAACGGAAGGTTCAGCTCCCAAAATTAATTTTTCATGAGACAAAAACCTGTGAAATTGTCTGAAATCACCATAAATTTGTATAAAAACACTAGACGTAGTATCAACAGGTGAATCAAGATAATTAAATGTTACTATCAATGATCAAAGATAATTTATCAAAAATAGTAGCCTAATTTGTGTTTTTGGGGACCAAAATTTGTGGAAACAAATCAGCCATTGTGGAAACAATAAATGAACAGCCAACATTTCTGTAGTATCTCCAATCCAATAGAGTAATAAACCCATGAGACAAGGACTTTGCAGCGTTATTGTTTACTGGTTGAGAATCTGCGTTTTAAAACCTTCAATCCCTCCCCAATCACTGAGCAGACCCGAAAACGGCGGGCTTTTGGGAACAGCCAATGAGATACCAGCCTAGGGATGGCGTGAGAGTTGTTTAACTTTCCTGAGTTCAAAAAATTCCATTGAAACCCTCCTCCTCCCTTCTTCACTTCTTAAGGAGTCCCTTTCCACCGTTCTGCCATCGCCATTGTTTGCACCCAATTAATTTTTCTAGAACTCAGAACTCCTGGTCGAGCGGTTTCTGCCTTTTGCCTCTGAATATTCACCTACTTGTTCCACAATATTATTTTCCTACAACAATCTAAAGTAATAAGGAAATGCTCCAAATTCTTCCGCATCTTATTATTTTCGGGTTTGCTGTAGGTGTAGAAAGGTAGGTAATCTTTTTTTCAGAAAGGCAGTTCCGTAAGCAAAAGCTTAGAAACACCCATAACTCCAAGATATATAACGTAAAATGGTGTTATATTTAGGGCGACCTGACGTCCTTCCAAAAGAAGGACGTCTACTTTTCGGGCCGTGGTCCTGCGGTCGTTCAGACCTTTTCTAAAACGGTACTTCCAAAGGAGCATCCTGCGATGAAAACAAATAAAAATTCGCTAAAGGTTGTATCATAACAATTTCTTTATAATATACAATTTCAGAGTTCCTCCCTTTAGATGGAGAATAGAAAGCTTCCTTCCAACCAGGTAGATTACTTCCCGAAATAGCTATGCTTAAAAATGAGCAGGAGATAATGAATAGCCAAACATTTTGTCTTGATTTAGATTTTCTTAAATTGTTTATGTTTAAAGACAGAGCTCTATTAGTTGGTTTCGTGAGTCAACTTGTACCATTCCTCAAATCGTCGAATCAGGTCCTCGATTGTGATGTCTTGTTTCGAGCAATGAATTGTATTTTCTTCACACCATATGACCTTCATACCTATATGACATCCAATGTCCACAAAACATCATCAGCAATATCAGCAACAACATCCACTGTCCACGAAACCTACATGTAGAATAAGAAACTTTAAGCGGTAAGAAACACATTCTCAACGAGGTACAGTTCCAGTAGTGGACCTTCTTTTCATGTCGGAAAATAAATGGTCACCGTAGTTAAAGTCTTATAACACAATTATAACTCCAAAAAAAGTTATAACTCTGAGATATAATCTAAAACGCTGCAATGTTCTTGTCACATGGATTTATTATTGTACTGGACATACTTACAGAAATTTTGGCTGTTCATTTATTGTTTCTTTCATGTGCAATAATTGGGGTAACTATTTTTTTTACGGTGTCAACGAATTTTGGCCCCCAAAAACACGAATTAGGTTCGGGTTTTTTTTTTTCAGATTATCTTTGGGAGGTACATACCATTCAACTGTCTCGATTCATCAGCTAATACTACTTCTAGTGTTATAAAAAATTTATGGCGATTTCAGACAATTTCCCAGGTTTTTGAATAATTAAAAAAAATGAATTTCGGGAGCTTAACCTTCGTTACAACCTCAACTCTTCAGTAAAAATCAACTTAATATTCGGTCTTCTCGCCCTAAAACATGGAAAATGATACTTTATAAGCTCATGTTCATTAAAACCTCAAAAACACCTCGAAACCCCATATTTTTACACCCACTTCTCTCCTAAATTACTCCTGGGTGTATTCCGATCGGGCTGCCGAGCTTCGGACCCGAATGTGTTCCCAAATGGAAACCCAAACTGTGTGCGGAAAAACGACGATTTTAGACCAAGATTTAACGTAAATTTAAGGCTAAAACTTCGTTAGAACCTCAATTTTCCACACTTTGGTCAAAATCGACTTCATATTCGGTCTTTTCGTCCCAAAAAATATGGAAAACGGTACCTCAAAAGCTAATGTTACCAAAACACAAGAAATACCTACCTATTTTTATACCCGTTTTCACTCATAACAGCCCTGGGTGTATTCCGACGGGGCCGCAAAGTTCCGGAACACCACTACGGCCCAAATGGAGCATGTGTGCGAAAGAACGAATTTTTTAGACCAAAATGAAGCCGGTATGCACGATACGGCGTACGGCGGACGGACATTGCCTTTTCTGAATCTACGCACCTTGAAACGTAAAAAGAACAAATTCTGTGGGGGTGCTATAAACGTTTTTTGCTGAGCGAATATATAGGTTTATTATTCGCAGAATAATAACCCAAGATGGCGTTAGGGGAGCTGAAATAGTAAACGAATATAACTGTATATTTTTCGTGTATTAGTGGAAATACACAACCTTTGAGTAACACCGTTTTCCTTTGAAATGAATTCCCACGATTTCATCGCGAGTGATCTACTTCGTGTCAAATATTGAAGACTTAACCTGGCTGGTGCCACACTATCCCTAGGTACTCCTCATTCAATTAGCAACACAGTACAGGTTTCCTCAGAGAAACCTTCAATTTGAAATGGGAAATCAAAAATTCGATTTGAAAACGTTTGGTCCTACGTACGCAATTCTGTTTACGAAAACCTACGAATTATTTTATAAACATTGTGCTGTAAAATCTTGAAGGTTTTCTAAACTTCGAATTTGATCAAGACAACATCAAACACGTTTTAGAAAACTCGAATTCGATTTGGAAGATCTGCTACATTCAAGTAAATGTTCTCACCAGAGCAGTTTTTCATTGAAATCAAAAATGTTTTCAGCTGATCATCCCAGTTCATATAAAATATTTTTAATTAGGTAGTTCGAGTTTTGATTAAAATCAAGCTGGGCTAAGGCGTAAAGTTCATTTCTACCTATGTTCTCAACATTAGGTAAGTAACTATTTAACAAAATGCTTCGCAGGTTTGTATAGTTGCGTACAACTATACTGTACAATGCGCAGGTTATCCAGCTTTTAGTCATTAACTACAAATTGTTTCGTGAGCTCACTTACCTACGTTCAACTAAGGTTGGTTGGTTCGTAAAGCAGATAGGTACTCACCTGAAACAAATATTTAAAAAATCGTTAGTTAAATGCGACAGGCATTGTTTATACAGAGCATCACAGTAATTACTAATAAATCGTAAGAAAGCTAAAGTGAAACGAATCAAGCTGATGAATGGCTGAAGAGAGGATACGAAAGCCTCAAGATCAAATTTGGAGTCAATATTTTCTATTATGAAACCTATCTAGCGAACCCCCCGTAACTCGGCCCCCTGGGGGTCTACGGTGTTGATTTTTCGTACAACCATTCTCGAGGGGCTCCTGAGGATGTGTACCAAATTTCAGCCATCGAGACCTTGAGGTGTCGGTGTTATGGCAGTTTGAAAATATATGCTTTTCAAGTTTTTGTACTTCTTCTTGTTCTTCTTTGACAGGGCTACAACCTCACAGACAACGGATCAAGCTGAAATTTTGCACACACATTCGCTATGCTCCAAGGAAGTGCCTTTCATGAATTTTGTACCCCCTCCCCCCATCCACCCATTTGGGAGGGGGAAGGCATTTGTAAGGGTTGAATCTACCAAGAGAAAAATTATCAACACACCTCAAAACTGGTTGGTTCAAACGTGAAATTCGAAGGCAAAATCTGTTCTAGTCTGAATAGATTTCTACCTATTTAGGATTTTTATGGATCATCCGGTACAATGCGGGTTGAAAATCTTAATTTAAAAACCCCTCATCAATATGAGCGCGAAGGGAACAGCTGTTCAGATCACTCATGTTGTGACGAAATCGTGTTCAGTGTTCCATAATTATTACACTTTTCGTGTCCATGAAAAAAACCAGTCATGCAGCATGACTTAATGAGCGAATTTTCAAAGAAATACTTCTCACATTTTTCAATCTGACCACTCTAAGGGGGTGGGGGGGGGGGGGGTAAGAGTTTAAAGATTATCCTAGTTTTGGGTAATTTTTGCGCACTTTAAATGCTCTAATTTAAGAACGGATTTAGATATCTAAAATCCGATTTCACCATCGTGTTCAGCGTGCAAAAACCTTTAAAATGAGGGGTCACTTGTTAGAAAATAACATTTTGGGGATTTTTGGGTAATTTTTGCGCACTTTAAATGCTCTAATTTGAGAACGGATCAAGATATCTAAAATCCGATTCCACCATCGTGTTCAGCGTGCAAAAACCTTTAAAATGAGGGGTCACTTGTTGGAAAATAACATTTTGGGGATTTTTGGGTAATTTTTGCGCACTTTAAATGCGCCAAAACCCTCCTTAGAGTAGGCCAATTTCGCCCATCTTCGAACTTAGCCTTTCGATTGCCAAGATAGATTTTTGTGCAAATTTGAGCTGTTTATCTCAATTCTATCGAGAGTTATCGTCTGGAGTGACACATATATATATAAATATATATATACATATAAAAAAGTGTTAAATTTCAGGAATCGTTTTAGAATGGTCTGAAACGGATTTCTATGAAGAAAATAGCTTCATAGCTTGAAGCTATTGCAATAGCTTCATTTTCTTTGAAAATTCGCTAAAAGGAGGTAATTCGGGACAGTGTTTTTCAGTAGGTAGTTAGTGTCTATTAACTCGGAAAAGCAGCAAGTTCTTCCACAACGGTTTGGCGGCTGTTGCAAGAAAGCCCGTTCACATCATGGAACCATCATGAAGATCTATTGCGCATTTTGTTGTTACTGTTGAACTTTCACGAAATGAACAGGACTCGCCTTGAATTAGGTAATTTATGTAAGAATGTGATCTGACTATTTTATCAAAAATATATATATTTATAACTGATTCATAATTATTTGTGTTTATAAATCGATCATTTAAATTTAAAGTATAGTATATTTATTTCTTTATCATGTTTTTTGTATCTATATTTGTAATGATTTTTCATCTACTTCTAAAGATTGGTTACTTTTCGGCTTAGTTTCTTTTTTTTTAGACTGTTATTTGTATTTTTGGACTAGGAACTGCCCCCATTTCAGCAGCTATATTACCTTCCGTCTTAGGCAACAATTCTCGGTTAGCGTTTCAAGTTGTTATCCCAAAAATGACACTCCACAACAAAACTTTCAATATCAAAATTTATAAATCCAAATCCACTTTAAGAATTAACAACGTGCAAAGTTGATAGATATTGGTAAACTTAAGGGGCTAGTTGAGCTGGAATGGGTGAGGGGTTGAGAGGAGAACGTTCAAGCGGGGGTAAGAAATAGGCAATTCCAGTTGAAACGCGGGGTTCAGGTTTAACTCAATTTCTATCAACTTGTGCATCCCTAGAAAACCCCATAACCACTGCTTGTGGTTGCGCTGTGAACTTGGTGTTTGGGTTGGCTAACAGAGTTCACGGGATTGTTAAGTGCACCTTTATCATCGAGGCAATGATGCCAAAAACAAGGAACACTAAGAGAAAACGGTTGTAAATTCAGTAATTGGTGCTCAGACCCCTAGTTCAACCTATGCCACATTGGTTCGACGCCAAGAAGTTTATTTCAGCGGCGTGATTCCTTGAAAACCAAACGAAGAAAAGTTATCGGTGAGAACCCATTTTACGAAGCGGCCTCTACGGGAGAATCGATATGAACGGGTTGAGAGGTTTGAGCGGTTACGTGCTAGTTGTGAAATTACAGCAAACCTCCAGTGTCGGCGTTGCAAAACCCGTATATTGCAACTATGGGATGTGCGACCCTGTACGAGTACCTGCACACGAAGTTTGAGTTTATTACAGTTAGAACAGAGATTGCCTTCAGTTAATAGCCTCGTGGCATATGAATTGCATCAGTAACCAGTTAATTACCTGTTGAGTGTGTACAGGGAAAATTGTTGCAGGTACATAACATTACAGTTGTACAGAGCAAAAAACGGCTGTCTCAAGTTGTAACACCATTTGATGGCTTATGCATTTTAATGTCGTTTCAAGAAACCGAATTAGGACAAATGCACTAGTAGCAGCCACTCCACATGTTCAAACGAGGAGAATTAATTAATTTTCGGCACCGCTGAAGAGATTTCAAATTCGAGACATTTCAAAGCAGATGTTAGAAATATTCCCACCACAATAATTAAGGTTAGTGTTAGCAAGATGGTGAGATAATTGATAATAACAAAGATGTTCATGAATACGTGCTCGTCGTTTTGCTAAGAAAACAAGCCATATCTACTAGTACTCCTAATCTGAGCTGGATCCATTCAGTGCTCAGAAAATTAAAATTAAAATTTTGGCTAATAGTACCTACGTAACTGGAATAAATACGTCCGGTGAACTCGATGACTGTCGGGGTCAAAACTCAAGAAAGGACATATATCAAACAATCCAACGAATCGAGGTTGGTTTATGCGTATTTTTTAAGGCTCCCAACCATAAGGGCCACCATTCTCATTTTCACCAGGCAAAGCGATGGTGTAAGTGTAGGTACACTGAGCCTAGCCTCCTTCCCGTTGATTTATTCGCCTGTAACAGCTGAAAAATTGTTTGAGAAGACAAACGGATAAAGCTGTGTGTTTGCAAGGCCGCCAGACAAACTATAGGTGAGAAACCCCCATCATGAGGGGGGGGGGGGGATGGGAGATAATCAATGTAGTCTCCTAACAGGGCTGGGGACTTGTATCCAGCTCAAGGTTTTATTATATTTCGTTTCGGTGGGAAATTAAGATACTTGATGTTTTCAGTCAGATTATAATCGACCAAAAGAAAAATTACCTATTTTCGTTGAATTAATATTGAAGGAACTGCAGTCAGCAACATGAAAATCACATGATTCATTCATGGATCACGCAAACATACAAATGATCCATGCTCGTATAGAACTTTTGTAGATCAAAAACCACCATAGCGGTCTTGGCTACTTCATTAAAAACATTATTCTGCCTTCTCTAACTACCTCTTTCTAACTTCCTTGGTTGAAACACATCTAGAGTGGATGGTGGTGGTTGCAATTATTGGTGGTTGAACATGTAGAGGTTTACAGGAGTTATATTTATGCCCAATTTGCTCCATTTCTGTCGTTTTGCTTCCGTATGACGCAAAATGACTGGAAAAAGCTATGGGCTACGCTCGTAATAAGCCAGAAGAAACCAACGGAATCAGCATGGATACTGCAGTAGTTTCCTTAGTGTCCCTGGCCTCTACCTTCTTGTTATTTTTTACTCAAAAACAAATAGCGCAGTGGGACACCTTATGAGGTCACTTTATCTAGGTGATTTTTTACTCACTTAACGTATGCGATATTGCAGATATTTAGAACTCCCTCCTCACAATCTGCAATAACATGAGGGATGAAACAATATAGCGCGAGTTCCCCATTCCTACAAAGCTGGGCAGAACTACTAAGGAGGAAGTGTTATGAATATAAGAATCTCAAATTAAAAATACCAGTAGCATTTAGTTTGTGTTCGGAAGACGAGAATCTTAAGAACTGGTGGATCAGTCAACCTGCCGTTATAATTATAGTACTTGGACCTCCTAAAGGAATTTAAATCCTACGGATACCAAAACATTCACTAGCCCTCACTTCATTTTGAAAAATTCAGCTTAGTTTTATGCTACACATTTAATGCTACACGTTGAATCAAAAGACTCGAGAAAACATTTGCTGGAGAGAAAGACATCCAATGTTTATACAGCTAGGTCTCGGAACGCCGCGCAATTTCCTGCCCATACGTCTTTAATGGCATAAAAACTTGTTCCAATCGACTCTTGCCAAGTTAATTGCTTTCTTTTTCTACCACCTCCGTGTACCTTGGAGTACACTCTGTAAGTCTCATCTTCTCATACACAGAAGGGAAGACAAGAGCAAGCCCCCCCCAGGTCCCTTTTTTGTTACTACACTTTTTCTGTACTGAGAGTACTGTTAATTAGTGAAACTAATTAACTTCGACTGGATATTGAGGAAACAAAGATTAACACCACCATTCTCCGGAGACCCTTTTTGGTTGATTGCATGTTCGTTATAGACTTCAACCATTCACAGTTTGTTGACATTCACCATTTCAGCTCTTCTTTTAAGATTAGTGGTAGGTACTTTGGTGTAATCAAACCCTAGTATGCTACGGTCCCGTGTCGAAACATGGTCCAGTGATGCATAAATATTAATGGTGTTGCGCAGAATCCCTTAAGTACATCCTGCACCAACTTTTCGGTCCATTTCCTCTTGAGTCACCCTCGTTTCATTGCAGCCAACCATTCTGTCGCTCTTAGGTATATTAGTTATATTCAGGCTAGCACAAGATAGTTTTGAATCCAACCTAATCTGTGTTTAATACGTCTTCAGCTATCACCCTGGGGGGATTCCTACTTGATGCACACTTTCAAAAAAACCTTATCCGCAAATAGCCCAGAGCCGAAGTTTCCTGAAGTGGGGTATGCAGGGGTCCCAAGCCGCTTTACAAGGCTTTGCCCCACAACACATGAAAACCTCCGTCAGCAATTGAGAAATCAAAATCGCAGGAACCAACATCACCCAAGCGCTCGGGTCGTTGGTTGAAGGGTGCGGAGGTGTTGTGGGTCCTATCGCTCCGCAATGAGCTCAGGTCGTCTGCCCAACGAGCCCTGAGGGCAGTAACTTATCCGGTCGCCGTGGGAGGCGCTCATCAAGGTTTGAAAGGGTTTTTTCTTCTTCTTCTTTTTTTTTTGTTTAACTGCTCATCTCACACACAAAACATCGTCGTGTCTAAAAGGTCCATGCATGAGGAGACCTCATCAGCGATGACTTAGTACTCTTAGTAGTGGATGAAGTCGGGGAAAATTTCAATAGAGCCTTTCGATTAGGCAGGTCCACAGATTAATCCCTTGGACCGCATTCTCCGAGCACCAAACAACAGTTGCCTGCAAACCATCGTCATCCCCCACTGTCATCGCCCATATCGCCCGACGTCTGCCTTCCAACCCTGTTGCCGAATCGCTGTTTCCTGCTACGATTTGCCGACGCCGAACCTCTGCCAAACCTTCTCTCTAATTTGCACGTGCAGCACGCAAATTTCAATCGTGCTAACACCATTCATAGTGGCTTCGCATCCGAATATTGCGAAATCACCACTAAAATCTACCTGCGGACAAATGAGCGGCCGCAAATCAGCATTTCTGGCGAAATTGCGTCCCCCTTGGCAATTTATACGCCTCTTTCAAGGAGCCTGCAACGGACTAACTGGGTAAGATCGGACCATTTGCACCTACTTTTTCACCTCATCCTTCGGATCTGAACACCTTCAACTTCACCTGGGCACCAACAAGCGTTTTTTATTTTTATGATTTGACTTTTCAAGTGCATACCTTTATTTTGCATCAACTTCGATTTTGGCCTCTTGTAAATATACCGAGTGTTCATAATTTTCAAATCTTTTGGGGTTGTTATTGCAATTCCGAAAGGCTCATACTTACATAGTTCTGAAAACAGGGGAAAATAGTAACCAGCTACCTGCATGTTTGTGCAACGCTAATCATTTGCTAAGGTCCTTCGTTGAATCCATAACCTATGGATGATAGGCTGGCGTTAGATAAATTTAATATAGCCCATTTCAACTCAAATATCCAAGTAGTGCGAGTTAAATTCTCTCTGCGCACTATATTTTTTATCGGAGCTCTTTTTCAACGAACAGGAGGTGTTGTGACTCATGTCATCTTCAACATGGAGGAGGAAGGGAGTTACTCGCGGCCTGCAACGGTCCGATCAAATATAATTAAGCTGGGTTCACACTGACGCGTAATCGACGTTAAAACGCGCAATTGAATCTGATTGGCTCATCAGGTTTACGCTGCTTACGCGCGACGACTTTTGAACCAGAGGGTCCAGATCGAAAAATCTAGAAAATTTAAGCGATTTACGGATCTGTGGGGTTCTGCACAGGCGGAGATTGGAGCACATACTACAGCCTCGACGATTACGCGCTTTACGTCCGTTCGTCCGTAACCAGCGTTGTCCTTGTGAACGGTTTGACGTTTTCCTTGCTTTACGCGAACCCTTTGCGCTTTACGCCGCCTTTGCGTGTTACGTCGATTACGCTTCATTGTGAACCCAGCTTAACTCTTGATGAGCAACTCTAGCCTACAGCGACAGGTGGGCCTCTAAGGTCCATTCGGATATTTTAATATCAATATTTACCCAATTTTAGCGAATTTTCGAAGAAAATATAATAGTGCAGTAGATACGAGATTTTTAGTAGATGAATTTTTATTAAATTCTCCGATACAAATCCGTTTCAGACCATTCTGAATCCACCTCAACATTTTAACAAAATTTTATGTATTCATGAGTCACTCCAGACGATATCCGGCGATCGTGGCTGAGATGATACATGAATACATAAACTAGATATAAACGTCTGCTAAAATTTAGAGGCGGATTCAGAATGGTCTGAAACGGATGAATGAGTTCAAAGCTGAGCAATATTCATAAACAAACAGTCTTTAGCCGTAAGTTTTTCTACGTAAAATGAGCAATATTCAGCATCGTCGAAATTGCTCATATTGTCATCCTACGTACCTAACTAGAACTTACGTTACTTCGGTACTGAAAATGCTGTGGCTCAGACGGAAACGGCACTTCCGTATTACTCCTGTTCCCAGGGCTACAGCGTAGGTGCTTGCCTGTTTCCAGTCAAACTGTTCCTACTAATACCCACCTAGAAGTTCTGATGCGAATGAAACTTTTGAAAGATGTGTCTAGAACAGTTTAGATTTGACTCTGAGATCATCAGAATCGTGAATACTGGACAGGGTTTATTACTGGATTTTGTTTATTAGTACCTACTGGAGTGATTACACAGGGTGGCTTGCTAGTAGATGACAATACCCCTGGGGTGGAACTAGACCAAGAATGTAGTTGAACGCCGTCAACCGCACTCATTTGTAGTATTTGGCCGTAGTGATCTACGGATAGTGAAGCTCGACGTTACTATCAGTCATCTCTAAGGGATTCAAAATAGGGGTTGAAATTTTCAGAACGCCGTAGCTCGAAAACTTTCGATTGAAGGGTATGGTTTTTTTTACGATATTAAATTTGTCTTGAGCTAAACAATTTTTTGAGACCACCCGGAGCATTGTACGTCCAGCCGTCCGTGTGCACCAAAAAGCTTCGTCAACACGATCGTGAATCAAACGGTATTAAAAAATTATTACACAACGGTAAATTATTACATAACGGTAAATTATTACACAACGGTTCATCTACCAAGAAGGGGCTGGATTTTGTTGATCGGTACTTTTGCAACTTGACCAACCGTTGAAGTATGATGGGCAAGTTATTACACAACGGTTCATTATACTTGACCAGAGGGTAGGTACTGACCACCGAAAACAGTGATCTACGCAGAAGGGGCATCTATTTCACTCCACATCAACAATTTTCCTTCAAAAATTCATTATTTGCGTTTCTTTTCGCCATTTTAGTTAGGTACTGTTTGTCATCGAAAGAATTATTTTAGCAACTCGTGATTTAGGTAGGTACCTAGTAACGAGTAAGGGGTTAGGTACTAACCTACCGAGGGTCTGCGATCTATGTAATACGTATAGAATAGTACATATATTATATAAAGGGTTATGTATACGGAGAGCTGTGGTCTGAAACAGAAGGGTATTCTGTACAAAATAATAAACCGTTGTGCAGGGACTTGCAGCGTTTTTTGACTATGTGATCATTTGTCATGAAACACTGTGATAGCGCTTCATTAATTTCAATAAAAACTACTTCTCAATACATTTTCAGAGATATTCAACATGTGGACATTCTAAAAAAATGACAGGGAATTCTACAGAATCAATCTGTACAATACCCTGTTGAACGGTCATTCTGTAAAACTCCCGGTCATTCTGCAGATTGCCCACCTTGCCACATTGCCCGTAACATATTGCCCGTATACCTTTAAGTATATATACAGACGTATTAAAAAACAGGAGGATGGTTTCAGAAAGCTCTAAAACGGAAAAGAAACTAAGAATTTTTCAAACATTCATTTACTAAAAAATTTGGATTGATTGCAACGGAGTATTTTCCTTCGAAAATTCGCTTTGTCAAAGAGTGTAAGCGCTCAAAAAGGCGTTCTTCGATATTTCGGACTAATTTTAACCTCAGATCGGTTCTACGTAAGGTGGCTCTATGAACTTAAAAAAAAACCCTCATAAGGAAAATAACTGGAAGTGGCACGCAGTAGGTATATGATGAGCTCAAGCGAAGTTCTGAAAGGCTCAGAGATGGCTCGAAATGAAAGAAATGACGTTAGATGGAAGAAGAGAAGCAGAAGAGGGAGAAGCGATAAAAAAAATCTCGGAAAAAACCTCGGTAGGTGCGGGAGAAGAGGGTCAGGAAGGGCGGCCAGAACAGAATCAGCTACCTGTAGACTTCTTTCTCCAACTCCCAACACAACTTCCACCTGTGTCTCATTCTTTTCCCCCTGCAAAGAGAGCTCACTAAACACCCACGAAATTATCGATTCACTCGAATACACCCAATCAATGGCAATTCATGAATAAAGAATTCCATGACTTCCAGCATCATGACTTTTATATAGGCAATTTCCCTGGCTCGCTCCTTCATTATTTGAACACTTACTCCACTCACTCGGAACAGCTAAATCTCTAGCTATGTTTAAGAAAAACACCCGAAACTACCAAAAATTCTGCTATACTAGCCCACTCTTGCATTCATCAAGCAATGAACTTATCCACAGTAAGTTAAAAGATAAACTAGAAATAATAACATTTAGCTAATAATAAAGGGATACGCTATATTGTTTATACTTCTATTTGTGTTGTTATGATATCAATGTAAGCAGATGAGAAAGATCCTATATTATAGATCCAAGAGGGATAGCCTGGACAGATCAATGACCTAGAGCCCAAAAAATAACTTCGATTAGCATCTGTACATTACTTTATTGATTACAGTTATATGATCGTGATGTAAAATCTATTTGAGAGAATAACAAATTAAATTAAATAAAAATGAAGACTGTGCTGTACCTGCTGTCCTAGGTGCCTGGACACCAGACAAAACCGTTTCATTAATCAGAACTTTATGGGGGGGGGGGGGGGGGAATTAGAGTTTTCGTGGGTCATAAGTTGTATAAATAAGTGGATAGAGCACGATGTTTGGCCTCCATTGTGATAGCTGAGTAGGGGACCTACGCACCTTGAAACGGAAACCATCAAATTTTCAGGGGAGGGGGGGGGGGGATTTTATTTTTAAACTGTTTTCATGGTCGATTCCAAAGGTTCATTATTGAAAATAATAAACCAAAATTCAATTCTGATATTGTTTTCTAAACGTTTTTATCACACAATTAATTGTCTGCGTTGTTCACTGCGCTGTACGCAATACTCTGGAAATGCCCCCATACAAGACAAAACCGGCCACTTCAATAATCGAAACATTGGGGGGGGGGGGGGGGGGGGGAGGTGAAATTCGAGTGTTTGTGGGTCGTAAATTGCAAAAATGAGTAAATAGAGTCTCATTCTAAATCGGGAAGTTGAGCTGGAAAATTCGCTCATGAGGAAATGTTTTATTATTTAAAAAAAAAAAAATTATTTTCAATAATGAACCTTTGGAATCGAGCATGAAACAAAATGTTTTAAACCCCCCTCAAAATTTGATGGTTTCCGTTTCAAGGTATTTAGAATCCGAAAATGCAATAAAAAAATTTCAGTCCGCCCGCCGTACGCCGTACTGAGCACTTTCCTAGTTACCATGAACCAAAATAGACGAAATTCGGTTTATAGGCCCCATTCGGGGTCTAGTTGGTCCTTGAAGCTCGGCGTTAATGTGTTTTCTCGAATTTTTTTACGGTTTTAAATAGTTCTCGAACTTGGGAGTTTTATAAGAACACCCGGAACATTGTACGTCGAGCCGTTCGTTCACAGTAATGCCCAGAAGTTTACAACGACAGGCATTTTCAACAGCAGGGTGAATGAAATTGTATACATTCAGGCCAAATATCATCACTAGGGACGCGCTAACAATCGGGAATTGGCCCGAAATCATCATTGCAAGGGAGCACATGATAATCACGGAGTATGAAGTCGAGTTGGTTGTTCTGTGGTATTATTTCATTTGAAAAATGGTGGCTCTTTTGGATGTTTGTTGATAGGTAGTGAAACTTGAACAAACATTGACGTATTATTGATGGGTAAATTATTACACAACGGTTCATTATACCATCTACGTAGAAGGGGCTGGAGTTTGTTGGTAGGTACTTTTGCAACTTTCTTCATCCTCATCAATAATTTCCCTTCAAAACTTCATATATTATTTGCGTTTCTTTTTGCCATTTTGGTTACTGTCTGTCATCGACAGAGTTATTTTAGCAACATTCAACTCGTGATTTAGGTAGGTACCTAGTAACGAGTAAGGGGTTAGGTACTAACCTACGGAGGATCTGCGATCCACATAATATGTATAGAATAGTACATATATATTACATAGACGGGTTGTATATACATAGAGCTGTGATCTGTAACAGAAGAGTATTCTGTACAAAATAGTAAACCGTTGTGCAGGGATTTGCAGAGTTTTTAATGCTCGATTCAAAATTTCCTTAAAATTTCCTTCGGAAACATACCAACGTTATTAAGAATGCTCTGAAACGGCGGAATTGTATGGCCAAATTTTCGAAAATGATTATTTGCAATTCAAAACTTTGGATCAGCTGCAATGGGGTTTTTCATCGAAGTTCGCTAAAATATCCCAGTGTCGAGCCAACGAAAAAAAAAGACAAAAAAAATCTACATCAACGCTAATCAAATGCAATTCAATGCAAATTACATTTAGCCGGTCGAGTGGCTCAACGTGTCGCCTCGGACAGCGCTCAGGTACCGGGAGACTCGCAGGCGCCGGCCTGCTAAAATAGAACGCGTATCAAATACTAAATGGCGGGCGTTTACGTAATAATTGCTACCGACTGCATTTCCAGCGGAGGTGAAGTCGACATTGTCAAACCCGAGCGACGTTAGAAAGTTTTCCCTCCTTTTCGCCCGACCGGGCCAATTAGCGCGTCGATCAATCGCAGGCCGCAACATTAAGTTTTATGCGTCCAGTTCGCGGAGTCGTAATGACGGGTTAGCGACGGGATATATTATATTTGAGGATGGCATAGTTTTGGGTCGTTGAAAGAGCCCGAGCGTTCCAGATACGCAGCATAACCATATGAGTGAATTTTCAAAGCTGTTGCCGAAGGTCTTCTAACAATTTTTATTGATATTTGACCCAATTTTATGAGGAACAAAAATTTTTTTTTTTAAACTATTGAAACGCATTTTCATGTCATGAGTAACTATTCTATACAATATAGGTAAATGAATTGGGGTTTCCAACTAAATGAAACATTTTTTTCAACCCTAATAATGCCTAACAACCCTAACGATGATAAAGTTTCATTTGATTGGAGAAGAAAAAAATTCATATGACCGGGAATTGCTATATTATGTATATACCTAGGTGTATACTAATGCTACTACCTATCGTCAGTTTTTGGTGATTCTTAGACATTGTTAGGCATAGATGTTTATCTATAAATGAGCTCCAAAAATTCGAATTCGGCCAAGTTTTTTTCTTTTTAGATAGAAACAGTATATATCGTTGAAATATATTTTACCTAGTCACCATATTGGTTTATTATTTTCAATAATGAACCATTGGAATCGAGCATGAAAAAAAAGAAAAAATGCTTAACCCCCCCCACCACAAATTTGATGGTTTACGTTTCAAGGTACGTAGAATCCGAAAATGCAATAAAAATATTTCTGTCTGTCCGCCGTAGGCCGTACGGGCCACTTTTCTTAGTTACCATGAATAAAAATTGGTGAAATTCCGGTTATAGGTTCCGTTCGGGCTCTAGTTGGTCCTCGAAGCTCGGCGTTACTGTCAGTCATCTCTAAGGGGTTCAAAATAGGGGTTGAAATTTTCAGAACGCCGTATCTCAA
Organism: Leptopterna dolabrata; assembly: GCA_954871275.1. Taxonomy (NCBI): domain Eukaryota; kingdom Metazoa; phylum Arthropoda; class Insecta; order Hemiptera; family Miridae; genus Leptopterna; species Leptopterna dolabrata. Next base: position 21,840,101 of record OX940984.1, on the reverse strand, counting down.
AAACTTTTGATTGAAGGGTACGGTTTTTTACGATATTAAATTTGTCTTGAGCTAAACAATTTTTTGAGACCACCCGGAGCACTGTACGTCCAGCCGTTCGTGTTTACCAAAAAGCTTCGTCAACACGATCGTGAATCAATCGGTATAAATCCGGCCGGGATATCATCACTAAGGAGCACCTGATTATAACCAAGGATGGCTGTTTGAAGTCGAGTTGGTTGTTCTGCGATATTACCTATTTCATTTGATAAGTGATGGACTATTGGATTTTGTTGGTGGGTACCTCTGAATCTTGAACAAACTTTGAAGTATTATTGATGGGTAAATTATTACACAACGGTAAATTATTACAGAACAGTAAATTATTACATAACGGTAAATTATTACACAACGGCAAATTATTACACAACGGTAAATTATTACATAACGGTAAATTATTACGCAACGGCAAATTATTACACAACGGTAAATTATTACATAACGGTAAATTATTACAAAACGGTAAATTAATACAGAACGGTAAATTATTACACAACGGTTCATCTACCAAGGGGCTGGATTTTGTTGATCGGCACTTTTGCAACTTGACCAAGCGTTGAAGTATTATTGATGGGCAAGTTATTACACAACGGTTCATTATACTTGACCAGAGGGTAGGTACTGACCACAGAAAACAGTGATCTACGCAGAAGGAGCATCTATTTCACTCCCTTAAATTACCTTTAAGTAACTACCTTAAATATCGTTGAAATGAGTTCAGATTCGGTGGGTCAATCAGGAATAACACTTTGATAATTGTACATGAATTTCATTCCTCTGCGCATGCGTGAACATGAAATGTTGACCGTTTTCTTGTAACGCTTCTAACTACGCGAAAAATAGTAGTAGAGAGCTGAAATTTTGAGGGTGGCAGTTGGTTCCGTAGTATCAAAATAAACCTACCCAACTACTCTGTACGTTCATGCGATTCAAGTGAGGAAGCTATACTGCCTACTACTCGAATTGGCAGACGTTTTTTAACTCTTGTTGTTTTTGGGTGCCCGGGCAGTGGCCCAGGTAGTGGTGGGCGTTATTGCTATTTGCAGGAAAATACAACAGGCTGTTGGTTGCCCGAGAATAACTGTTGTCAATAACAGTTGTAAATAACAGTATGTTGTGTCTTTCAAGGCACAACAGTCTGTTGCTGATAACACCTGTCGTTGTGGAAGTTTTTTCATTTTCGGTGTTTTTTATAACAGAACAGGCTGCAGACCGTTGTGGTCGTTTTTCGTTTTTGAAAATTTTTCGTTTTAGCAACTCCTAGGTACAACTATGCAATACAAAAAAAAAAAAAAAAGAGTTGCTTCGTCAGACAGAGGGGTTTGAACAGAAAAGAAATGAGCGTTTGAAAGGGGCATTCCAGTGAAATATGTATAAGGTGTTCAGAAGACTGCAGGAGCTCACGCAATTTGGCTTTGGTACCAAGAACAGGCCACTCGATCGGTTTCTGTTGCTTCTTCAGACATCAAATGAAGGTACCCTCACACGTACACACACACACACACACACACACACACACACACACACACACACACAAACACACACCGAAATGTCAGTTATCTCCAGGGAATCGTTCTTTATAATACCACGGTTATTTCGAACTGGAAAAACTAGGTAACTAGGTAAATACCACAGTAACAGTTTTACATCTGTTATGGTTATGAGTGTTGAGGTTTGTCACGCCACTGTGGAAGTCAGCTGTTATTTACAACTGCTATTTTATTTTCTTGACAACAGTTGCTTCGTTTTGGTTTATTATTCTGCGAATAATACACCTATGTATTCGCTCAGCAAAAAATTTTTATAACACCCCCTCAAAATTTTTTCTTTTCCGTTTCAAGGTGCGTAGATTCCAAAAATGCAATGTCCGTCCGCCGTACGCCGTACGCTGTATCACGTGTACAGGCTTCATTTTCGGTCTAAAAAAGTCGTTCTTTCGCACACATGCTCCATTTGGGCCCTAGTTGTGTCCCGAAACTTTTCAGCCCGATCGGAATATATCTAGGGGAGTTATGAGTGAAAATGTGTATAAAAATAGGTACTTTTTGCGTTTTAACAACATGTTAGTAACATGAGCTTTTGAGGTATCTTTTTCCATGTTTTTGAGGACGAGAAGATCGAATATGAGGTCGATTTTGGCCAAGGAGTGGAAAATTGAGGTTGTACCAGATGTTCAGCTCCCAAAATTGATTTTGTATGAGTCAAAAACCTGCGAAATCGTCTGAAATCACCATCAGTTTGTAGAATAACACTAGAAAAAGTGTCAACACGTGGATCAAGACGATTAAATGGCACTACCAATGATCAAAGTTAATTTGAAAAAAAAAAAGATCGTACCTACCTAATTTGTGTTTTGGGGGCCAAAATTGGTGGAAACCACCAGAGATAGCTATTTCAATTATTTCACATGAAACAAACAATAAATGTACAGCCAACATTTCTGTAGAATAATAAACCCCATGTGACAAGGACTTTGCAGCGTTTTTATCCGCAACTGTTGTAGCAACACTTGTGCGTTTTCGTTCCCATCACTAGGCCCAAGTGGCCTTATGGATGCAACACGCCCGTGGGTGCTAAAAATATCGGGTCCATTGCAACAGTGCGCTTCCTCTGTAAATTTGGTAAAGTGGTAGCGACGGGGAAGAGCTCGGACGGGAGAAAATGAGAGGGAAGACTGGAAGGAGGGAGGACGAGAAAGTTGATCCTATTACTGTCGGATCGGCCGTTCAAGTAACATCCGACCTTGCGGATTCGGGAAAGAAGGTAATTGGCCTTCGTTCTTTCACTGAGTGGGCTCAGAGGTGTTTACAGGGCGGAGCGGGAGGTTCGTTCAACCTGCGGAACCCAGTGGTGGTTTGACGGAAGGTGGCGGGCGGGGGGGGGGGGGGTCATCCTGACGTTGCGCAGTGGACAAAATAAAATACAGTGAAACCTGGATAAGCGGGATCGCTGGGGACCATGAGACTTGGAACAGGGAACTATGAAAAAACGCTGCAAAGTCCTTGTCACATGGGTTTATTATTCTATTGGAGTTCTAGAGATTCTTGTTAGCAGTTACATTTATTGTTTCTTTCATGTGGAATGAGTGAATTAGCTATTCCTGATGATTTCCACCAATTTTGGCCCCCAAAACATGAAATAGGTACACTTTTGGTTTATTATTCTGTGAATAATACACCTATGTATTCGCTCAGCAAAAAATGTTTATAACACCCCCTCAAAATTTTTTCTTTTCCGTTTCAAGGTGCGTAGATTCCAAAAATGCAATGTCCGTCCGCCGTACGCCGTATCACGTGTACAGGCTTCATTTTCGGTCTAAAAAAGTCGTTCTTTCGCACACATGCTCCATTTGAGCCCTAGTTGTGTCCCGAAACTTTTCAGCCCGATCGGAATATACCCAGGGGTGTTATGAGTGAAAATGTGTATAAAAATAGGTACTTTTTGCGTTTTAACAACATGTTAGTAACATGAGCTTTTGAGGTATCTTTTTCCATGTTTTTGGGGACGAGAAGACCGAATATGAAGTCGATTTTGACCAAAGACGCGGAAGTTGAGGTTTTACCAAAGGTTCAGCTGCCAAAATTGGTTTTTTATGAGTCAAAAACCTGGAAAACTGTCTGAAATCACCATCAATGTGTATACCTTGAAACGGAAAACAGAAAATTTTGAAGGTGTGTTATAAAAATCTTTCGCTGAGCGAATACATAGGTGCATTATTCACAGAATAATAAACCAACAACAACACTCCTTGGAGTATGGGTGTATTTTACAATGAAATATTTATGTAGGTATCTTCCAATTAAGGCTAAATGTAACGACAAGTTAGTGAGATTCTCAGATAAGAGATGGCAGCACTATCGGGGGCAAATTTCCTTGACTCCTCACAGGAGAACGAATCAAGATATTTTGAATCTGAAAACGGATTTGATAAGTTATCAACCCATAGTTTGGACGAAATTGGTTTAAAAAATTTGCACAATTTTTTGCGCACTGTTCAAAATTTTTTTTGATTAAATTGAGACTTTTTCAAAAATGTCGCCTTATACAGCAGTGTGCCCATGCATACAGTGTACAAATCCGTTTTCAGAATTTCGATCGGTCAAAAATTACGATCGTAATCCTTAAGATTGGTGAAACAATAGATTGGAAACAATAGTAGGGCTGACGGGGTGGAGGAGTGCGCTCGAGCGAGGGGGGCAGTTTGGTGAGTTGGTGCCCGCCGCCTGGACCCCTCGTATGAACGTTCTCCGAATTCTCCTACTCAAGGTCGGCATCAAAATCGAGTCTTCCTGATGTTGGTTGGAAAAGAAGTTTTGTCTGTGAACAGGATTGGGTCAAGCCTTGTCTCACGTTTGTGGACTACGAGAAAAGGGTGCCTAAGTTGGGGGTAGTAGATTTCGTTTTTTTCTTGTAGGGGATGTGATTGATACGCAAAATCCATGTTTTTGACAACGGTGGCCCCCAAAACTTTGGTCAAAATGCGAGAAACCTCGAAATTTTCGCACTTTTTTGTTTTTCCCCCATTTTGGCCATGATAGAGCGCGTTTTTGACAAAAAGTGTACATTTTGAAACTGAATTAGATTTGCTAGAATACTAGAATAGGCTCGGTAGACTCAATAGTTTCCGAGATACAGCTAAAATACCATACCTACCACCACTCTCAAAACCGCGTTGTGAAATCCAATTGTTCTTCGTATTTTTCGCTATATCTCCAAAACGTATTGTCACATCCGGAATTTAGTAGTGAAGTATTTCAAAACTCAAATAATTTTAGATTATATTGCAAGTTGTGTCCCTAAATACATACATACAGACTACATACACACTTTCAAAATAATTTTGTTACTTTTGCGCACTGCAACAATTTTTTATTGTTCACAAAGATTGGCAGGTACCTACAACAGCGTGCCTACATGCATATAGATGTTTCAAAAAATACAAGTCGATAAATCTTTCATATAGGTACCTACGCGAATTTTATGGGACAGCGTGTAAAATCATAGTCCATGAATCTAGTCTTGAAAAATTAAACTGGGTATTTCAAATCTGAGCAGTATCGAAATTAGGGGACATATAGGTACAGATCATCAAACACTTGAAACATTTCTGCTGTTGAATATACTATATTTGCTTTCAAAATAAAGTACCTATTATACTTTGAGGAATTTTCATCCCAAGTCCTGGGTAGGCTCCCGTATTTCCAGCGAACGTGGTATCCTTGGATCAATAATTTCTGGGAGCAGAACATTTTCATAACAATATTTCAACTTTGTTATCATTATGTCCTCCCAGAATGAGCGATCCCTTTGTATTATCTCGTAATGTAGATCCCTAGGGGTCCACACTACGAAAAACGCTGCAAATCCCTGCACAACGGTTTATTATTTTGTATAGAAAACCCTTCTGTTACAGATCACAGCTCTATGTATAGATAACCCGTCTATATAATATGATATGTACTATTCTATGCATAATTATTTAGATCGCAGACCCTCCGTAGGTTAGTACCTAACCCCGTACTCGTTACTAGGTACCTACCTAAATCACGAGTTATATGTTGCTAAAATAATTCTGCCGATGACAAACAGTACCTAACAAAAAGAAACACACATAATGAAGTTCTGAAAAGAAATTGTTGATGAGGAGTGAAAAAAGTTGCAAAAGTACCTACCAACAAACTCCAGCCCCTTCCACGTAGATGGTATAATGAACCGTTGTGTAATAATTTACCGTTGAGTAATGATTTACCGTAGTAATAATTTACCCATCAATAATACTTCAACGTTTGTTCAAGTTTCACTACCTACCAACAAACTCCAAAAGAGCCATCATTTTTCAAATTAAATAATATCACAGAACAACCAACTCGACTTCATACTCCGCCAATATAATCAGGTGATCCCTACCAATGATTTTATCTCCGCCAAATTTCCTATTGTGGGCGCGTCTCTGGTTACGAGATTTGGTTTGAATTGTATACAATTTCATTCACACTGGAGTCGAAAATGCCTGTCGGTGCAAACTTCGGGGCCTTACTGTGAACGAACGGCTGGACGTACGATGCTCCGGATGGTCTTAAAAAACTCGCAAGTTCAAGAACTATTTAAAACCGTAAAAATATTTACGTAAAAAAATGGTATAGGCGTTTTGAAAATTTCAACCCTTATTTTGAACCCCTTAGAGATGACTCACAGTAACGTCGAGCTTCGAGGACCAACTAGACGCTGAACGGAACCTATAACCCGAATTTCATCAATTTTTTTTCATGGTAACTAAGAAAAGTGGCCCGTACGGCGTACGGCGGACAGACAGAAATATTTTTATTGCAGTTTTGGATTCTACATACCTTGAAACGTAAACCATCAAATTTTGAGGGGGGGTAAGAATTTTTTTTTTCATGCTCGATTCCAATGGTTCATTATTGAAAATAATAAACCAAAAACAACGCTCTCTCATCGTTATTTCCAATTGTCCTTTGAATTTGGAAGAAGTAGTCGCTAGTTTTTTTAAGTTTTTTATCTTTACCCAAACAAAAATTTTTCAATTTGTGTCCAGAGTTTTCGCTCTGGAAACACTAAAGTTTCGCACCATAGTAATGCACCAAACAGACTCATGAAACCTACTAAACACTATGATCGCAACATTTTCCATGAAAATTGGGTAACGGAGTTACGAAATATGGACGCACTCGTTGTTGTAGAAGTCCATTTTTGTGAAGCCAATTTTTGTTAGAGCAGTGCAATAAAGTTTTGGCACATCAAAAACATCAGGTAGGTACATACTGTTGGCAAAGTAAATACCATTCAGATTCATCGACTATAATAGCTTTATGTAAACACAGTTGCATAAACGTCACCTGATTTCGAAAAAATCAAATCCAAATCAAATCGAAGTGTCGGCTTCTTGGAATTTGGGCAACCTTTTTGGCGAGTTCATAAGAGGAACTATCTAGGTACTCTGTAAGCAGATACCTCGTGACATGGATATATGTGTAGGGGTTATTATTATCTCTATCTCTATCCTTATTATCCTTATTATATTATAAATTCGAATCTTTGTCTGTCTGTGAAACTGTGATTCTTTTCACGGCAAAAAGCATAATACCTATTTATGTTATCACAATATAATGTACAAAAGTAAATAAAAAACGCTGCAAAGTACTTGTCACATGGGTTTATTATTCTTGCGGACATATAGAACTGTACTCCATCAATATCAAAATGTCAAACAATTTTTTCACCATTTATAAACAATGTGCCATTAATTCGTTTTTCCCGTGTTTTTTCCGATACTTTTAGGTAACAAACATCCCTAATATAGATACCATCTTTGGACCAACCCCCACCTACCATCCAAATTTGAATCTCATTCGACCATTTTTACGGTAATTATGGGCGTTACTACCCGTTCAACGGTTTTCACTTCAAAACTCCTAAAAAACGCCTCATTTTTGCCAGTTTTTTGTCCATAAAATCCAAACCGTTGGTCCGATCGAGCTGAAAAGCTTGCGGGCACCATGTCTGCCCTAGATGAGTATTTGGTGCAAATTTCGACTCAATTGGACCAATTTTGAGGCAGTCATGCGTGACACGGCGGACGGCGGACGGACATTGCATTTTTTGAATCTAGACACCTTGAAACGTGTAAGAAAAAATTTTGAGGAGGTGTTCCAAAAAATTTTTGCTGAACGATTACATAGGTGTATTATTCACAGAATAATAAACCAAAACGATTTATTCATTTTCTAAGAGACAATCACACTCTAGGATACCGCACCAAGCCAGTTTCCGAAAATACTTACCAATTTTGGGAAAAAGTGTCTAAAAATGTGAAATTTGAGCCTATTTTGAAAAATATGTGCTTTTAGGAATCACGTATCAAAATTTTAGGGACGTATCGACAAGTTTGGGAAAAATCGAAAAAAGACTTATTTTTGGCGATTTTAGCTAAATGGCTGAAGCGATTTTGACGTACTAAACTCCAATCGACGCGCAATTTTATGCTCCTTATTCTAGCATAATATTATAGTGAAAATAGTTTTCGAGAAGCGAAAAAGCTGAAAAAGGTCCGAAAATTTCGCAGTTTTTTGGCTCTCAAAAGTTTAGCACAAGCCAGAGTCCGTCGCAAACTCACATTACTCGTATTATGCCCAAATTCGATTAAAATAATTTCCAGCTAGTGCACATTTATTAGGCAGCAAGCACAAGTCCAATTTGACTTGGCTATGACCCAATCCTGCTCACAGACAAAACTTCTTTTCCAACCAACATCAGGAAGACTCGATTCCGAGAATGTTCATGCGAGGGGTCGAGGCGGCCGGCACCACCTCACTAAAATGCCCCCCTCTCGCGCGCGCACTCCTCCACCCCGTCAGCCCTACTATTGTTTCCAATCTATTGTTTCACCAATCTTAAGGATTACGATCGTAATTTTTGACCGATCGAAATTCTGAAAACGGATTTGTACACTGTATGCATGGGCACACTGCTGTATAAGGCCACATTTTTGAAAAAGTTTCAATTTAATCAAAAATTTTTTTGAACAGTGCGCAAAAAAATTGTGCAAATTTTTTAAACCAATTTCGTCCAAACTATGGGTTGATATCTTATCAAATCCGTTTTCAGATTCAAAATATCTTGATTCGTTCTCCTGTGAGGAGTCAAGGAAATTTCCTTCATTTTGGTGCTGCCACGTGGTGGCAGGTTTTGCAACTAAAAGCGTTACATTTAGCCTTAAAGTATCCCTTTAGTGGCACATTGCTGTCCCTACACTGCTTAATCCACAGAATGAGACTGCAAGTTCGGGGCAATCGGCCGTCTTACCTCTCACCATCTTGCCATAACCTTCACTGCACCTTTCCTCGATCTTCTCCCGACTGTTCAAAATTCGACCCAAAATTGATAGTGGCACTTCAAATTCTTCCCGAGACACATCGTCGTCGGAACTTTCGAGAATTTTGGTTTATTATTTTCAATAATGAACCATTGGAATCGAGCATGAAAAAAAAAATGCTTAAACCCCCCCCCCCAAATTTGATGGTTTACGTTTCAAGGTACGTAGAATCCGAAAATGCAATAAAAAATTTCTATCTGAACGTCGTACTGGCCACTTTTCTTAGTTAACAAGAAAAAAATTGATGAAATTCTGGTTATAGGTTCCGTTCGGGGTCTAGTTGGTCCTCGAAGCTCGGCGTTACTGTCAGTCATCTCTAATGGTGGATTTCACCACCTCGAGTTAAGGTTCGAGTTACTGGTAACTCGAAGATTGCGAGAAAAATGCGTTTCACCACCCCGAGTTAGTCTTAACCCCCGGTTTACCGAGCGAGTAAACTCCCAGATCTTAGTCCCTACTCCATCCAGGGAATAGCGCGTTGACTCCGAGAGTTACTGCTTGAGTCGTTGTTGTTGTTGTTGGTTAGCGTTTCTTTCTAGTGTTATCTGATAATACTTCCCCCTAAAAACTGTCAGTTTTCGGCCGCCCCCCTTCATCATATTTTTGTATTTCAGCCAGGGGGGGTTAGTGGGGATCATAACCCCCCCCCCCCCCCCCCCCCCAATTGGCTCGAAAAATTTATCACAAATTAAAATTAAATCTTAAGAATGATAACATTCACAAAAGTAACAAACAAACACAACAATAACAGATTAAACGGTAAATCAAACATGATTAAACAGTTAAATAACATTACGTTTATCTATATAACTGAATTTATTTGATTACTAACGATCTGTCCCAAAAATATGATCCACTCTTTTTAACAAAAATGCTTATCGAAATAGTCCCTCACCGTCACCATCCCACACGTCAGGTGAATAATATTGATTTTAGCCCAAAAATCCTAATTAGTCCCCTATTCTGTGTGAAAAACAAGTGAAATGGTATTTTTCTGTCTTCACTAAGCCTTCCATACCACTTTCAGTGATTTTATATAACAATTTTAGCCGTTTTTACCAAGTTTTGACCCCTAACAACTCAAATTTGACTCCCTTCGAATTTTTGAAAATTGCTCATCCTTCTGTATGGCAATAAGAACATTTTGGCGAAATTTGGAATTTTTATCAAGTACCCAAGGTCAGATATCGTCTGGAGTGACACATAAATAAATATAATAATATACGTAAGTATACATTTTTTTTAAATCTAGAGATGAAATCAGGATGCTCTGAAACGGATTTGCCTATAACATAATTTCAAAAAAAAATTTTCTGAAAATTTTGGACCCATTGCGATAGCATCATTCCTTGAAAATTCTCGAACATTGTTGCCAAATAAATGTTTTATTTCATCAGTTCATGTTACCTAACGTTACCTGTAACATTTAGTGCTTTGTTAAATTTAATTTAAATTCAGCTAATGCCAAACCTTATTAGCGAATTTTGAAAATTAAGCTATTGCTATGGGTAACGTTTTCAGAACATGAATTTTTGAAATATTTGTATAGGCAAATCCGTTTCAGAGCATCCTCAGTTCATCCCAGATTTTAACAAAAATGTAGGTATTATGTATATATATTTATGTGTCACTCCAGATGATATCCGTCCTTGGGTATATGATAAAAATTCCAAATTTCTCCAAAACATTTGAGTTGCCAAACAAAAGAGTGAGTTCGAAGATGAGCAATTTTCAAAAATTCCAAGGCAGTCAAATTGGAGTTTTTAGGGGTCAAAAGTCTGTGAAAACGGTTAAAATTGCAAATAATTGATTAAAAAATCACTGGAAGTGGTATGGAAGGGCGAGTAATGTGGTATGGAAGGGCGAGTAATGACAGAAAAATACCATTTCAGTTGTTTTTCACAATGGTCAGATTTTTGTTTTTGGGGGGGGTAAAAATTTGGTATTAATGGCTAAAATCAATATCAATTCACCTGATGATTAATCACGATGGACGGACTGTTTCGATGATAAAACTATTTTTCTCAAAAGAAGTGGGTCAAATTTGGCTTTATTTGGGTCAAACATCGGTAAAAATGGCTAAAATCACGAAAAATTATATAATTTTAAGAAAATTGGTATGGTTTCTCGCTATATCATCTTTTTACACAATAGCAGGAATATTTCTTTGAAAATTTGCTCTTATAGCCATGCTGCATGACAGGAACTTTTTTCGATTTCCGATAACCCCCCCCATTCAACAATCCTGGCTACGCCACTGATTTCAGCTGAACCCAATACTGTTGGACACGTTTAATTCATTCCACACGAAGCCTTCTTCTCCTTCCACATCATCCTTCCGCATCTGTCTTTTTGTTTTCTATTACTTCCTTCCTCTTTAAAAACTCAACCAGCAACTTCTGCTCCTCTGCCTTCGAAAAATTTACAGTTCTCCTTCTCTTCTGGCTCTCCATCATAAATAATCGAACGACAAAACTCAACTTATCAAACAACGAACTGAAACTCATGGGGGAAGACAGAAGAGGCGTTATCGATGTTATCATGGGAAAACTGGTCTGGGGCTAGCCATTGGGAAGCTAACCGAAGACTAACTAACTCCCACCTTGAAACCCATGGTGAAATGGAACCTCTCCTAACTCGAAGATCCCCTTGACTCTGAGTGTCTGCTAACCCGCACTTTTACTCGAAGTTGGTGAAATCCACCATAAGGGGTTGAAATTTTCAGAACGCCGTATATCGAAAACTTTAGATTGAAGGGTATTGTTTTTTTACGTTATTAAATTTTTCTTGAGCTAAACAATTTTTTGAGACCACCCGGAGCACTGTACGTCCAGCCGTTCGTGTGCACCAAAAAGCTTCGTCAACACGCTCGTGAATAAATAAATAAAGATAAGTAAATCCGGCCCAGATATCATCACTAGGGAGCACCTGATTATAATCAAGGATGGCTGTATGAAGTCGAGTTGGTTGTTCTACGATATTATTTCATTTGATAAGTGATGGACTATTGGATTTTGTTGGTAGGTAGGTACTTCTGAAACTTGAAGAAACATTGAAGTATTATAGATGGGTAAATTATTACACAATGGTAAAGTATTACACAATGGTAAAGTATTACACAACGGCAAATTATTACACAACTGTAATTTATTACACAACGGTAAATTATTACAGAACTGTAAATTACTACACAACCCAGAAGGGGCTGGATTTTGTTGATCGGTACTCTTGCAACTTGAACAACCGTTGAAGTATTATTGATGGGCAAGTTATTACACAGATCGTTCATTATACTTGACCAGGAGGGTAGGTACTGACCACAGAAAACAGTGATCTACGCAGAAGGGGCATCTATTTCACTCCACCTCAACAGTTTTCCTTCAGAACTTCATTATTTGCGTTTCTTTTTGCCATTTTAGTTACTGGTCGTCATCGACGGTATTATTTTAGCAAAATTTAACTCGTGATTTAGGTAGGTACCTGGTAACGAGTACGGACTTAGGTACTACCCTATTGAGGGTCTGCGATCTACATAATATGTATAGAACAGTACATATTATAATTATATAGACGGGTTATCCATACGGAGACCTGTGATCTGTAACAGGAGGGTATTCTGTACAAAATAATAAACCGTTGTGCAGGGATTTGCAGCGTTTTTAGTTTTTTTCAGCGCCCGACAGGCAAGTTATGTTTCTCTTCGACATGGTCTGCGGAAACGGCAACGCCGAACTGAGACCAAAGCACGTGAGATTGGAGAAGATTACAATGGCCATATTTGATCTTCGGTTTTACATTCATCAAACATCCTATTTTTTGGCCCACTTACCCAAGTTTGGAGAGGGATAAGTCCCACACAGAAGCTGGGAGCCCCACTTACACAAGTTCTAAGGTGTCGAGTCCCACTCATGGAAGGTCGGCCTCCAGAAAACGAAGAAAAGCGAATCCCACTTATACAAGTCCCAATAGGAATAGGAAGTATACGAAGTTTTTGCTCCGAAAATGCTCGTTCCTCGGTTTTTGCCCCGCTTATCCAAGTTTGACTGTAATAGTTCCAGTCTTGCAGCATGCCCATATGAGAGAATCTTCAAAGGTCCTTTAACTACATGTTTTCGACGATTTTGGTTTATTATTCCGTGAATAATACACCTGTGTATTCAAAATAATTGTTATAACTCCCCCTAAAAAATTTTCTTTTGCGTTTCACGATGCGTAGGTTCCAAAAATGCAATGTCCGTCCGCCGTATCATTCATATCTACTATAATTTCGGTCTAAAAAATTCTTTCTTTCGCAAATGGCTCCATTTGGGCCCTAGCTGTGTCCTGAAAGTTGGCAGCCAGACCGAAATATAACCAAGGGGTTATGGGTGAAAGTGGGGGTAAACATGGGGTTTTTTGGTGTTTTAGTAACATGAGCTTGTGAGGTATCGTTTTCCATGTTTTTTAGGGCGAGAAGACCGAATATGAAGTTCATTTAGACCAAAGATTGAAGATTTGAAGTTGTAACGAAGGTTCAGCTTCCAAAACTCATTTTCTATGAGTCAAAAACCTGTATCTGAAATCACCATAACTTGCGTAATAACACTAGAAGCAGTATGAACAGGTGAATCGAGATTATTAAATCGCACTACCTATCAATGATCAAAGATAATCGTGTTTTGGGGGCCAAAATTGGTGGAATCTATAAAAAATTGCTGTTTCAATTATTGCACATTAAAGAAACAATAAATGTATTTCCAGCATTTCTGTAGGTACGTCCAATAGAATGATAAACCTATGTGACTTTTGCTATGGTTTTAACAATATGTGAACTTCCTAATAATAAGAATTTGACAAATTTATAGAACAATTTTTTTAGCTATGAACCAGCCTTCGAGTAGAACCTAAGCAGTCTCAGCTAGAGAACCCACAATAATACCAGTGGTTACTTCTAGCAAATCTTCCTGTTGTAATTAACAGATGCAACCTGCTGTTCTGGGTAATCAGCGAACAGCAAGATAGCATTTCGAGTAGGAACTGTACCGAGTTGGAGTAATTACAACTGAATCGATCATATATCGAATGCCACGTAGTAGCGGAGTAGTCAGATGTTTCAATGCCTGAAAGTACTTTCATTTGTCGCAGTTAGGGTGTTGAGAGGTAAACAAATTTCTTAGGGTTCAGCGTGTGGTATTTTCCCTAATCCACCCATCAATCTATTTCAAGTCAACAGTAGCTGCGTCGTAGCAACGGCTTCAGTGTTTACTAAGCACACATCATCGGCAAATACATAACACTTACAGTTCTTTAGTATTTAAAGTATATTTTGAACTTACACCTTTCAACTTACCTACATCTTGAACGTAGGCAGTTGGCTTTGCTTTGCTTGAATACCTGTACATTAGTTTCCTCTCGTTCCTCGAGCTATTATAACGTCAGCAATTGGAACCACGAGTAGTGAAGGTAAACCGAAGTTGGTTCACCAGGGGCTTTCTCATACAATTATCCTAAAATTATCCTCATCGGTTCGTGAGTCATAATAATTATGGTGAACTCTCCATTTTATCCCTCACATTCATGCAATAAATTTTAGCATGCTCACCGTACAGTCTCCCACTCACTTGCGCATATACTTCCTATTGTACAATGTATTGTATTGTACAAAAACGCTGTAAAGTCCTTGTCACATGGGTTTATTATTCTATTGGATATACCTGCAGAAATGCTGGCTGTTCATTTATTGTTTCTTTCATATAAAATAATTGAAATAGCTATCTCTGGTGGTTTCCACCAATTGTGGCCCCCAAAACACGAATAAGGCAAGCTCCTCTTTATTTTATTTTATTTTTTTTTTAAATAAATTATCTTCGATCATTGATAGTACCATTTAATCGTCTTGATCCACCTGTTGGCACCTTTTCCAGTGTTATTCTACAAATTGATGGTGATTTCTGACGATTTCCCAGGTTTTTGACTCATAAAAAATCAATTTCGGGAGCTGAACATCTGGTAGAACCTCAATTTTCTATTCTTTGGTCAAAATCGACTTCATATTCGGTCTTCTCGTCCCCAAAAACATGAAAAACGCTGCAAAGTCCTTGTCACATGGGTTTATTATTCCATTGGACATACCTACAGAGATGTTGGCTGTTTATTTATCGTATCTTTCATATAAAATAATTGAAATAGCTATCTCTGGTGGTTTCCACCAATTTTGGCCCCCAAAACACGAATAAAGTACGCTCCTTTTTTTTAATAAATTATCTCTGATCATTGATAGTACCATTTAATCATCTTGATCCACCTGTTGATACTTTTTCCAGTGTTTTTCTACAAATTGATGGTGATTTCAGACGATTTCCCAGGATTTTGACTCATAAAAAATCAATTTCGGGAGCTGAACATCTGGTAGAACCTCAATTTTCTATTCTTTGGTCAAAATCGACTTCATATTCGGTCTTCTCGTCCCCCAAAACATGAAAAACGATACCTTAAAAGCTCATGTTACCAACATGTTGCTAAAACGCAAAAAGTACCTATTTTTACACAAATTTTCACTCATAACACCCCTGGGTATATTCCGATCGGGCTGAAAAGTTTCGGGACACAACTAGGGCCGAAATGGAGCATGTGTGCGAAAGAACGATTTTTTTAGAGCGAAAATGAACCCTGTACACGTGATACGGCGGACGGCGTACGGCGGACGGCGTACGGCGGACGGCGTACGGCGGACGGACATTGCATTTTTGGAATCTACGCACCTTGAAACGGAAAAGAAAAAATTTTGGGGGGTGTTATAAAAAATTTTTTGCTGAGCGAATACATAGGTGTATTATTCACAGAATAATAAACCAATAACAATGGACCGTAAAGAGTGTCCTACAATCCAGTTTTCAACGCTGAGGGAAAAACGCTGCGAAGTCCTTGTCACATGGGTTTATTATTCTGTTGGACATTCCTACGGGAATGTTAGCTGTTCACTTATTGTTTCTTTCATGTTCAGTAATTGAAATCACTATTTTTGATTGTTTCCACCAATTTTGGCCAACCCAAAAACATGAATTAGGCTCCTATTTTATAAATTATCTTTGATCATTATAGCGCAATTTAATTATCTTGATTCACCTGTTAATGCAACTTCTAGTTTATTATACAAATTCCCAGACAATTCAGGAGGACACATTTTCAGACAATTTCCCAGGTTTTTGACTTGAAAAAAAATAAAAAAATTGGGGGCTGAAACTTCTTTATAATCTCAATTTTTCACTCCTTGGTAAATATTAACTTCATATTCGGTCTTCTTGCCCTAAAAAACATGGAAAACGATACCTCACAAGCTCACGTTCACTAAAACCTCAAACAAAACATCGAAAACCCCTACTTTTACACCAATTTTTCACCCAAACACCCTTGTGTATATTCCGTTCGGCCTGCAAAGTTTCGGGACACAACCAGGGCCCAAATGGAGCCTGTGCGCGAGAGAACGAATTTTTTAGGCCGAAAATAAAGTATGGATGATACGGCGGACGGCACGGTGGGACATTGCATTTTGGATTCTTGTTCTGTGAATAATACACCTATGTGTTTGTAATCTACGCATCTTGAAAATAAAAGAAACATTTTGAGAGGGTTTTCGAAATTTTTTTGCAGAGCGAATACATAGGTGTATAATAATAAACAGAATAATAAACCAAAAGAAATATACTTAACTACGTCAGAATGTGAAAAATTGATAGAAATCATAAGTTAGCACAGGAGAAACGGATCGCGGCCCTCGAACGAGTACAAAATAAAACAAAGACGAATCGGTGGATTTGGGGAGGGGGTTAGACGAAGGAAGGACTGAAAGGTTGAGGAGATTTTGTTGTGGGTAGACTACGTGAGCAAAGACTAGCGATATAAGTCCGCTATGGGTGGTCCATCTGTAGCATTTGGTCGGAACTTCACTGCTCCTGCGCCCAGGAATTTTAGTAAACCGAAAAGGCTTGATTACTTTGATAGCTACTTACCGCGAGAGAATGAAAGTGAATAGTCGTGTCATACTTTCACAGAATGAATCAGGGTGTCAGATATTATCAAATATGGATAAGTATACCTACATCAGAATGACAAGGAGTCGATGTCCATACATGTGGTTTCAAATGTCACACCTCTAGAAAACACAGTTTACAAAATTGGTTTTCCACGGAGACTGAGAGTTGGTGGAGAATTGCTGACGAATAAAAGAGTTTGAAGGGACTCGCTCGCTTAACAATAACACGAAAATTTGTCTATTTCATCAGGAACATCTCAAAAGATGGTATTTTGATACTATCCAACATCAGATTACTGAGGAACTGCATTGAAATACACGACTAATCGGTTTCATCAATTAATTACGAGAGGTAAACTACAGTGCTGTGGGCGAATATTGCAGTAAAAAAACCTCCAGAATGAAAATTTCCACTCGCATTTTACGTCTCGGACATCAAGGAACATATTTGGTTCCATGTTTGTCTGTCACTGGTCAACTCCTTGTCCCGGGCAAAACTATACGAAATGACAGTCGTATAATGAGTTGAAATTCGGACGGTAGGTGCTGGTTTAGCTATAGATGGCCCCGCTTCAAATTCATTAAAAATTACTGTAAATTTCACATGCGCATGCGCAAACGTGAAATCCTTATAAAGCTCAAAACTACCCCAGAAATCGTCGAAAAGAGCTGAAAGTTGGATGCAGAACGGTACCCTGATGGTTTCATATCAATTTCATCAAATTCGGTCTATAACATTCGGATGCGAATGTTTGCCAATTCCTTTTAACGCCAATAACTACTCGAAAAAGTAGTCGTGGTAAGTTGAAATGTGTAGGGTGGGCGCCGCGCCGGTCGGAGCACAGAAGGTTCCATACCAAATTTATTGAAAAAGTAGTGTAACTTTCGTCTGCGCATGCGCCAACGTGAAACCTTCTAGAGCCCACAACTACCCTAGAAATGTCGTGAAGCCATGAGGTTTGGACGGTAGGTGGTGGTTGGGCCACAGGTAGTTCCATATTTCAGTCATTGATAAAGTACAGTAACTTTCGTCTGCGCATGCGCAAACGTGAAATCCTAGTAGAGCCCATACCTACCCTATAAAATGGCATGTATTTGGATGTAAACTTAAAACGACATGTATTTGAATTTATCTCTCAATTTTAATTAGTTTTACCCATTTGTTTCAGTATAAAATCTTGTAATGTTTTGTAACTTGCTTCGACACTTTTGAAATAATGATTCTTCAAGTGGTATGACACCTCAAATATTCAAAACACTAACTTATAAGAATACCTATAATGATCCTATTACGCTTATCATTAATCCTATTACTACAACTCCTATTCTATCCGACTATTTTGTCATTTTTTGTATCTCTCAATTTAAAATCCATACGCGTCAATTCTCCATCTAACAATTATCCCACCAACCCACCAACTAATTATTTACGCACATGTTACATAAATGTAGGTGAGGAAACTATGTATACTGCCCACCCGGCTTGGCAGATTTTTTTGTTACCATTACACACACAATAATATTATGAAGTAAGTAGGTATATTATGAATGTGCAACCGAGATCTTTAATTTACATCTCTCGAAGATTCACTTCCTTAGGTAATCTGTCAAGTGTCGTTGTGACTTATGGATTTTATCCGGACTCCTTCCAATA
Organism: Leptopterna dolabrata; assembly: GCA_954871275.1. Taxonomy (NCBI): domain Eukaryota; kingdom Metazoa; phylum Arthropoda; class Insecta; order Hemiptera; family Miridae; genus Leptopterna; species Leptopterna dolabrata. The sequence continues at coordinate 21,821,504 of OX940984.1, read as the reverse complement.
GCACAAATATCGCGAATAGGTACGTATTAAACGTTTACACTGATGAGAGAACTAGTGCCCAGTAGGCAATCTTTGACCCTCTGATAATAATAGCCACCTCTCTTCTAGGAAGGTGTTCCCTTAATTTTCATCACAAAATGAAAATCAGACGTAGACACACAGAAAAGAAATAAATATTTAATAAATTTTAATTAAATTTAATAAAAGTAAATAAATATTTATCCACGTATTTAATCCACGTTCTTATCCAAAGTCTCTATTCATGCTTCAAATTCAATCACTTAGATTATAAATTACAGTAGGTTCCATGTTTTGACCTGATCTCGCAAGTGATATCATATAAACCCCTACTCATTCATTATGCTAAAAATATTAATGTAAAAATTGTATTCCCACATCCCCCATCCATCATGGACTAGTCTACAGAATACTGGTATACCAGTCGTTGTATCAGATATTTATTTGGTATGAAGCAAACGGTTGTTATTCTATTTTGTACTGATTTTCTACTTCAATATAATTTGAAATATATGTGAGTATTTTTTTGGGAAATCCATTAAATCGGGGAGGGGGGGGTCCAACATTAAGTAGGTACCAAATTTAAATCACATTATTTATTATATGTATTAGTGGTAGATGAACCTGAATCAAAAGAGCATAGGTGTCGCACAGAGGCCTTGTAGATATTCGCTGTGCATCTGAACAGGGGGAAACAACGTTTGGCAATCATAGAATAGTAATGTTGACAGAATGGGTTAATACAAATTTCAAATATAGATTTCAACATATATCGTCACATTCAAAGACTTCACATTTATATGCAACCATGCTGTGGCTTTTCCAGCAACTCCACTACACTGCTCTTCCCACGTAGCTTCACTGACTTGTTTTCCATTAAAAACCCAAGTACTGCGACCGTTTAGTCCCGATACGAGTCGAAACCGAACACTCGAAAGGGCGTGGAAACCTGGTCTCCCCTTCTCCCAGGTCCCATAATAAAACCCAACGACTCCGTTTATTATGACCTGTGCCGCTACCTCTCCAGCTCCCCGCGGTGCCCATCCCCATTGGCCATCTACATCTGGAATGGCTTCTTCCCCAAGGAGCTTTGGAAGTTGGGGAAATGAAACGGTTCTTTTTTTCGAGGCCTCCGATTTTGATCAGGCTTATCAAATATTCATTCGTCCGTTTCCGCCCTCCCTTTCGTATACCTACGACGGCTTTGCGGTTTGAGGTGAGGTCGGTTCGGGTTGTTCTTTCCGTTAAATCATCCTGAAGGCAGGAGTCCCTTCGCCTTTGGTGACATCGATCGCTTACGGATGAACGACTTCAGCGGCAGACTTTACATGTCACTTGATATTGTATGAATATGTCTAACTGCCAAAACATTACAGATAACACTTTCCTTGTGGATGGGTGCCCCAGCAATAATGGTAATGAAAGGATTTCCCCGCCAATTAACATCGATCCACCCCCCCCCCCCCCCCACCGCCACTAGTTGACAACACCGATCGGCAAGAGATAACATCATCGAAAGAGGTTTGTTTACATTGGTGACCTGTGACGGTGGGCAGTTCTCGAGTTGCTGCGCTTCCAGTGAAGATGGGGGCGGTCAGGCTGAAACCTAATCGCTATCCTTGTGACGATATCGCTAGTCCAGAGGGGGCACTGTCGAGGTTCCACCGTCACTCTCTCACACTCTGTCACACACCCGAACTCATCGGTAGATACCTAATTTTACAGATTTTTTTGCCCAAACCCCCCCCCCCCCCCCCCCATCCAAAACTCAAATTTTACTTACCTAAGTATCTTTCAAGAACGAATATTTTCAACTACCTACGGTGACTTTCTACTGTTAGCGCTTTCAGTGAATAGGTATCTGTTCTCGCATGTATTTAAATTCCTAGATCTTCACTATCCAGATCAAATGATTTTCCCAAGACGATGTACGACCAGCAGTTCGTTCTCAAAGCAAGAGGGATCGAAGTTTGCAGCAGGTACCGGTGAAGCAAATCATCAGCATTAGCACGAGTCAAACGGTAAAACTGCAGCGCAGTTGAAACGAAATCAAGTTTTCTGTTCAGATAGGCAGCTGAACATTTCTGGAAAAGAAGTATAATTTCGGACCGTTCGTAGGTACTGCGCAATACATCAATCCCAAGAATCTAGCAACTTGCACCTTGATGAGCTCGTAATTCCTCGTACAAGGCTCGTCTCAGAATTCAGTGAACTAATTATAACACCCATAAAGCAACTAATAAGTTCGAGTGGATTTGTTTTTAGGGGAAACTCTTTTTTTTTCATTTATGCAATACCTAATCTACCTATTTAGATTTTTTTAAGGACTCCCCCCTTCCCCACACACATACAATGGAAAACATTTAATTCTTCTGCACTTTAAAAATTGACCTTATTGAGCACTTTGTATCTTAACTGATTAACCAAGTCTACGACTCTACATTCTGTAATACGTTCTCAAAATTTCACATTTCAGGTTTCACCAATAGGTTGATATTAGTACATACCCTGATACCAACATCATTACATTTTGTCTCTCTCAACTTCATCTGCGCTTCAAAATCAATTATTTATTTATTATAATAAAAGATCCGAGCAACAGAGCAACACAGCAATTATTTATTACAATAACAGATCCGACTGTTCATGAAGATATAATTTTCATTGTATTGAATCAATAAATAACTTTTTGCATCGAAAGGCCAAGAAGGTAGATACCCAAGTTTATGTTTCGATTAACTCACAGTTCATTTGACACTGTCGTGGTTGACGCAGTGACGTATGGACCGCATCAGACCTTTTCACTGATATCACAATTCATCATTAAGATCATGGGAATTTTTCTCTTTCAACTTTACTAAGGTGAGTAATTTAAGCAATTTTACTCAAACGGCCAACCGCCGCCTTTTAGTCAATTGGTACTGGTTGTCACACAGCATGCGCTGTTGCTGCAGCATCCGCTGAATCTTCTGATAGGTGCAATTAGCCTAAATGGTCAAATGGCAAATCAGCAATAAATTACTGACCACCGAATACCTCAGTAACTATAATAAGTGCCAAAATATATCATCATACTCGTATACAACTCATCTCCTCCTAGCGTTGAGAATACATTGTTTAGGGACGGAATGTGAAATTTCATCGTCTACACAGCTAAATTGCAGAATTCGCCATAAACATGTGACTTCCAAGGTCAATCACAGTACTTCAAATATAACGACAGAAACGAGGTACGAGATAAATAACAGTTAGGTAGGTACTCATCCATCCATTTGAATCTATGTAGCTGTATGAAAGTTGTAACCATTTGCCCAACTAAACTAGTAAGCTTTTGACTACCTGTCAAAATTCCCAACCTGAATGTTGATGTAATAGAATCACGAGAATCATCAGTTAATATGGTGCGTCACTGTTGGCAGACTGATGGGGATTGTCATCGATCTATTACAGTGTCATCGTCTTTTGTTTACCTTCTTAGTCATCATTGTTTATATTATTGCATTCCTTTACCCTAATCCGCTCTGCTGAGGTGTGTGCCTGTACAGCATCCATTCCGACTCATCCATCTGGATCAGTCTCGTAGCTCTAGAGAAGATATAGCATATTGCTGAAAGATATCAACATTTTGATCACTCCCTACAACAATTTTACCTAAGCGTACGTAATCGTAATGCAGCCATGGAGAACCACCCATTGGGTGATAGATGGAAGGTAGTTTTGGTTATGCTATACAACATAGCTGATATTGCTTAGGCGTCCAATCTCACAATATTCATTACTCATTAAATGGTAGGTAACAATATCGAAGCATGCCAAAATTGCTCAACGACACTACGTACTGTTACTACTGAACTCTCCATGCAGCTCTCTAATTCTGATTCTTCAATTCGTTCATCAATAAGACTATAATGCCTCCCATTACCAATGATTTGAATGTCAGCCAAAATTAATTATTATTATTAATTATTAAATAGTTAGTATCAATGTACTTTTCGGAAACAATTAACGTGCACCGTATGAAGAGCGCGGGAATAGCTGGACATCAAGAGGATTCTACTCCAATCTGGAATATGCGGATATGTTTTTAGCACTCAAGTGATATCAAACCCTCATCCAGTCAAACAATAATGAACTGCTCGTTTAAGTAAATACAAGAGAGCACTACTCATAAAATATACCCCCCACCTCCCCTCACATATGTATGTAAAATTTCAGCTCGATTCGTTATGTCTGTGAGGCTGTAGCCCTGCCAGAGGAGAAGAAGAAGAAGAAGAATAACAACAACAAGTAGAAAAATTTGAAAAATAGCTATTTTCAAACTGCCATAACTCCGGCGCCTGATGGTCCCGATGGTTGAAATTTGGCGCCCGTCCTCTCGATAATGGGCCAAAACAGGGGCCTCTCGATGATGGGTGTACGAAAAATCAAAGCAGACTTAGGGGGGGAGGGGGGGCTACATGTTCTGTCGCATGAACAGTGCTCTTGGTCGCTTTCAAGTTTTTCGGGTTTTTTTAGGAGCGGTTGTACGGGTGAGGGGGGGGGGGGGCTTCCGCGTCACTAGACCTACACTCGTGCTTCCCCGAGGAAAGTTCTAGATCGAGAAAATGCCAACAATGATCCAAGCGTTTTGAAATTCATAGGGGACCATCTAGAAGATACACCCCAACTACCCACTCAATATGAACCAAATCGGTCCATTGATTAGCGAGAAATTCAGTGGGTACCTCGGATTCGCGTTTGCCCATGCACACTGGCCGTACTGATTCGATCGTTCTGTAATTCATAGGTGACCATCTGGGGCCTAGCCTGCTTCATCCCTGAAATTTTCAGCAAAATCGGATTTGAACTGAAGAAATTATGCGCGTGACAAGGACTTGCGCACACAGACGGATGGACAGACACCCAACCTAATTCGTTCAGGTTGCTAATGTACCTAGGTATCAACAAAATACACAATAACCACCTTCCTCTAAATGAAATAATATGAAGGAACAAGCAACTCGATTTCAGAAACTGATGCGTGATTATAATCAGCTGTTCCCTAACAATACATTATGGGCTGGATGTATACCGTATGATTCACACTCGTGTTGATGAAGCTTTTCGTTTCAAACTTCAGGGCCTTACTGCAAACAACGTCTGAACGTACATTGCTCCGGGTGGTCTAAAAAAAAAAAAATTCTCAACTTCGGAGCAATTTAAAAAACGCCATAAAAACCACACCTTTCATTAGAAAGTTTCCGAGCTTCGGCGTTCTGAATATTTCAACCGCTATTTAGAACTGACGGACGCCGGTATGAAGAACGCCGAGCTTCGCGAACCTGCTGGACCCCAAATGGGACAAACCAATTTAATTAATTTTGTTTATCATGGTAACTAAGAAAAGTGCCACGCAGAGCGTACAGCGGACGGACAGAAATGTATTTTTATTCCATTTTCGGATTCTACGTACCTTGAAACGCAAAACATAGAAATTTTGGGGAGAGGGGGGACTTTTTTTCAAGGTTCATTATTGAAAATAATAAACAAAAATGCTGCATCCAGTTTCGCCTCGCTGGAAGCAGCACATTCGAAATTATGTACGTCGGTAGCTGAACTGAAATGGAAACACAGGATCAGTCCCACTGAACTGGTCTAAGCGTGCGCCAATATCACTGGTAACTCGATGCGATACATCCGGTATTGCTGAAAGGAACCTATGGCAAAACGCTCCAGCCTTCAAAATGAATTTTCAAACTGCTAATAAGAATGAAATGCATTCAGTGCATTTTATTATTGTACGGAGGAACTGGTGTTGTTAGGCTAAACGTAATAATTATCTATGGCTTGATTAGTAGTAATTATGTGACCTCCCTATTGGAGTGCTGCTGGAAGAGAGCAACGACTGTTATGAACAAGGAAAGGTTGATGTTGTTCTACAGAATTTTGAAGAAATGAAACAAATGACGATACATTTGTTGCAAAGCTGAGATCGAAGGCTTAATATAAGTGTCAACATCGCTGGGGATTCAATGCAGTGATGCTTTATAACTGAAAGAAACGCTGATAAGAACCTGGTGACATTGAAACATTTGTCGTAAACCCAAAACCATTCAAGCAGCGACTGTTGTTGATTTCGGAGGGGTCAGTATTGAAAGCTCCATTACCTTGCAATTTCTTCTCAGTCTCCCAGAACTTTTGGAGCTCGGTGAAATACTTGTCGAGAATAAATACTTTGGAGAGTCCTAGCGTAGCCATAACTTGCTGAAAAACTTATGAATCGTGCGCCGGTACCGTAAACCGTACTTTACAATAGGGGTACAGAGGGGATTTGCCGTCTTCACTCGGTCCCCGGTACCTAATTCGGAAAACCGTACATCAAGCCAACTCACGGATCATGACTGGTATAACGAACGAAATAACCTATAAAAATTAGAAACTGTAACATTCGAAAAGAACGGCAACATAACTTCGGACCGCACGTGAATACTTTGGGTCACAACTGAGGTTGTTGGTTGAGCGTTGAGACCGGGTTGGGAGGTTCTGAGTTGTGTGCCCCCACCACCGGAGCGGGCCACAGGTAGGCACGCAGGTTGGTAGGTAGGTGATCCAGGTTTTCTGAAGTCTCCTCCCTCCCCACTCCTGTTTTCCCGTACGTTCCACGGGAGGAGAGCTCCCGGCTTCTTTCTGACTGATGAGTTTGGATTAGGTTCCCTCCTTCAAGTCTTCGGGTTCTGCCGTATTTTTCGCCTCCTTTCTTCCCCGGGGTTCCACTCCTGGAAGGACCTCCTGTTCGTAAGGACCCCCTTAGCACATCCTTCTGGGAGAGATGGGGAGGTCTTGATGACCTCTTCCGAACCGCGCCCTCGCTGAGAGGTTCTCCAGTGTAAATAAGAAGCAATCTCTCACCTTTTACCGTATCAACACACTTGAGAACATCCTCTACAGCACAGTCCTCAATCCTCAAGACAGCCTCGCAGCTGAGGATGCTGGGATTTTCAAGTGCGCCTAATCTTATTTTACTTTGAACCGACTGAGCACATAGCAAGAGAAATTCAACAAACCAGAATTTTAGTTTATTATTTTCAATAACGATCCTTAGGATGGAGCATGGAAAAAATAAATTTTAACCCCCTCAAAATTTGATGGTTTCTGTTTCAAGGTGTGTAGAATCCGAAACTGGAATAAAAAAGCTCCAAATTATTACGCAACGGTATTATTTACCTGTATAGATTCCCCTTCTGCGGTCAATACCTACCCTCGTACTCCCCTTAGGAAAGCCCTAAATTGAGTATTGGAGCCGGCCCGGGAAAGTTTCACAAAATTGCGGTCAATAATAATAATTTGTTGTTATTCATGAAGCATATCGTTTGTTCAAGTTATGAAAGTACCTATCAACAAAATCCAAAAGAGCCATTATTCTTCAAAGTAATGTCTCAGAACAACCAACTCGACTTCATACAGCCATTCGGTGGTCCCTAGCAATTATATCAGGGCCGGATTTATACCGTTTGATTCACGGTCATGATGACGAAGCTTTTTGGTGCATACGAACGGCTCGCCGTACAATGCTCCGGGTGGTCTCAAAAAATTCTTTAGTTCAAGATAAATTTAAAAACGTTAAAAAAACCATACTCTACTACTGAAAGTTTTCGAGCTACGACGTTCTGAAAATGTCAACCCCTATTTTGAACCCCTTAGGGATGGCTGAAAGTAACGCCGACCTTCGAGGACCAACTAGTCCCCACTAGTCCCCAAACGGGACGTACAAACCAAATTTCATCAATTTTGGTTCACGGTAACTAAGAAAAGCGCTAAGTACGGCGTACGGTGTACGGCGTACGAACTGAAATTTTTTTATTGCATTTTCGGATTCTAACGGGAGCCATCAAAATTTAGAGAGGGGTTAAAACTTTTTTTTTTTCATGCTCGATTCCAAAGGTTCATTATTGAAAATAATAAAGCAAAATTCTTTAGTTTGAGATCAATTTAAAAACGTTAAAAAAAACCATACTCTTCTACTGAAAGTTTTCCAGCCATTGGCGTTCTGAATTTTTCGGATTCTACATACCTTGCAACATAAACCATCAAATTTTGAGGGGGGTTAACAATTTTTTTCCATGCTCGATTCCGAAGGTTCATTACTGAAAATAATAAACCGAAATTTCCTCCGCCCGAAAACCTTCAATAGTTGGTGATGGTTTTTTCACGTTTTTAAATAGATCTCAAACTAAAGAATTTTTTGAGACCACCCGCAGCATTGTACGACCAGCCTTTCGTTTGCACCGAAAAGCTTCGTCAATATGATCTTGAACGAAACTGCATAAGTCCGGCCCAGATATCACTGCTAGAGAGCACCTGATTATAATGACGGATGGCTGTATGAAGTCGAGTTGGTTGTTCTGCGATATATGATTGAATCTCTTGTACTCGATTTCGGGCTTTGCTGGGGGGAGCACGAGGGTATTGACCACAGAAAACAGTGATCTACGCAGAAGAGGCATCTACATAGGTACATAATAAACCGTTGTGTAATAATTTGCAACGTTTTTATTGACACCTTGCAGCGAATGTGAAATAACCAACTGCACTCTGTGTTACACATCGTTCACTCATTATGTCAGAAAAACTTGATGATGATGGCTTAATAATGATTGGTTTGGAGTGGCACCTAAATGTTTCACAATCTAATGACGTACCTATATTTAAATAATCATAATAATAATCTGTGAATAGCGTAGTTAAGAACATCAAATTATATTATAGTTAGATGATTGAGTATGGCTGATCATTGTGCACTGTAATTGTTCTCGAACCAATATCAGCAATTTGTACCGAGTCAATTACATCAGAGTGGTTTTATATAACTACAGATAATTTCCATTTCCACCCACCACGCTTGAAACGGCGATGATGTAAACTCATGACCCACCTGCCATTTCCTTCACAAACAATCTCCAGTAAAACAACAAGCTCATTGTTTTGACAGTTTTAGTCTGCTCAAGCCCGAAATGTTGAGCACCAACTCATTTTATGATGTCCGTTGTCTTTCAACCAGCACCAGCGTGAGTATAAATGTTTTGATATAGAGGGTTTGATATAGGTAAGTAACGCATTGTATAGTAATGACACAATCTAAAAATATTATATCTGTGGCTGGAAGGATTATTCCAGTAGTCATCAGTGGTGAGATAATAATAATATATATATATGTTTAATCTTCTCGACCACTCAGTATAAATTGTTGTTAGTGTTATTGAGGGTTGGTCAGACTGACCAAACTAGAAGAACATTGACAACAGTAATATTTTATTAACAATTAATATTTTTCTTTCTTCAAATACCTATTCTGAAAACCTGCCATACCATCAGCACCTGAGGTTGACAGAAGTATCCCAGGACAATCGAAAGATCGGTGAGTAATCAGAATCGATGATGTATGAAGGGTAGGCGGTGTTAGAAGATGAAGTAAAACTGTGGAGAAGGAGTCCTTATTCTCTCAAGTTGACTAAAAATAGGCTCACACACTCCACTCTCAAGACCATAAAACCGCGTTCGCGCATTCCACGACCCCAGACCACGTGGATCATCTCACTATGTAGGTATTCCTTAGATACCCCGACATCAATTTCTTCACTGAGACACAAGGTGTAAAAAATAATATGCACAAAATGGGAAGTTGCTGGGAGTAGTTAGGTACTTCAACTGCATTTGAAACAGCTACATCCTGCTACATGTATATGCGTATGTTTTCCGCAGTTTTACGCAATCAGTGAATTCACTTCTTTAATCTCGAAACGAGTGTTCTTTCAAGTCTAGATATTACTGTGCAATGCAACATAATTATATATTTAAAAAGTGTATGGGAAATTTTGACATATTGAAGTTAGTCATTATTAACACGGTAAAATTGAAATTGTATGGCTCATAGATTTTTAAAGCCGATAAAAAAAGTCTAGATATCTCTCAAATTTAGATACTTTGTTCGTTACAAAGAATCACCATGAAGAGGTTGTCTATCATCATGCCGCACCGACGTATGTGTATGTAGGCCTGTGCGAGTGAAATCGGGAATTCTACGATGTTTACACAAATTATTAAACTTATTAAATAATTAAGCTTTACTGGTATATAATTGAAGTGTGTGTTGTTGTGCAGTTGGAACGTTTTGTATCAAACTCACAAATTATACAAGTTTTTCAGCGATGAGGCCAACATGAGGGAACTCATACTCGAATTTTTGGCGTTGTGCCGAGATTGGTTGGATTTAGGTAGTTTGGAGTTGTAAATGATTAGAAACGCAAAAGCAGTACGTATACCTACTTCATTAGTTGACGTTGGTGGTCAGATAGGGATATGGAGGAGTTTACAGAAAAAGTTCGCACGCCGAAAGAATGACTAACCATGAAGAATTACCAAAAAACGAAAAGGGGAAGGAGAAGGAGAAAGACCCCACGGAGTTAAACTTAATATTCCGTTACGGTAGAATCTTGAAAATGGGTAACCCGTTCCTTTCCCCTCTACATTCTACTTATGAACTATCCTTGGGAACGCGATTCATTGTTTCATATCACGCTATCTCGTATCTACGTTTGTTGTTTTTTACGTGAACAATCAGACTGAAAAGTCAAGCTTAACATTAATTTCGACTCGTATTATGCGTATACTCTATAGTAGGACAGCTGACTGACAGCCTCGCACACGCATGAAAAACCTATCAAATACCAACACCCCGATCACTGAACTATCAACTTCACCAATTATGTTATGAAATTCAACAAAACAACTGAGAACTCCGAATTCTAGATAATCATACATCATCATATCATACATCATATCATATCATCATCATACATTCTCCAAACCGTACGTGGAGCATAAAGAGTTTACTCTTCAAATTTCGATATGTAAGACTCATGTCAGGTTTTTATAGTTTGAGAAGGCATAGCGCAGGTCTCTCAGCCCTGTCACGGTACCCAAACCTATGTATACCTACAGCGAATTCTGAGTGCCCAACAAGTAAAATGTCTTAGGGACCTCTATCACAGTGGCCCCACCACTGGCGCCGTTGCGGCACCAAAATACATACGCTAGTTTCTGAGTATTCCCTGAAAATTCTAGTCGTAAGACACAGAATTACCTATTTTTGAACTATGCGGCGCCATAACAAAAATAGCAGATCAATATTATCGTTATTATTAATTTACTTATTCCGACAAAAATACAGTTTTGTACATAATATTTCTAAGCAGTCTGCAAAGTGGGCTTACGTCTAGATTCCCGGTTATTTACGATTTGGCCTATAATAGGTCACAATGACCTGTCCCGGTCTTTCTCTCTCACTTTTAGTTCATTATTCTGTGAATGATACACCTATGTATTTGCTTAGCAAACTTTTTTTGTTTATTATTTTCAATAATGAACCTTTGGAATCGAGCATGAAAAAAAAAAATGTAACCCCCTCAAAATTTGACTGTTTCCTTTTCAAGGTGCACAGAATCCGAAAATGGAATAAGAAAATTTCTGTCCCTACGCCGTACGCCGTACTTCGCACTTTTCTTCTTTCTTAGTTACGATGAACCAAGATTAATAAAATTTGGTTTGTAGATCCCTCTTGGGGTCTAGTTCGGCATTACTGTAGTAATTTCTAAGGGGTGAAAAATAGGGGTTGAAATTTTCAGAACGCCGTAGTAACTCGAAAACTTTCAACAGAAGGGTAGGTCCGATTTTTTTTTTAGTTTTTAAATTGACGTTGAACTAAAGAATTTTTTGAAACCAACCGGAGCATTGTACGACCAGCCGTTCGTTTGCACCGAAAAGCTTCGTCAACATGATCGTGAATGGAACGGTATGAACCCGGCCCAGGTATATTATGATTGCTAGGAAACTCCTGGTTATAATCAATGGCTGTATGAAATTGAGTTGGTTGTTCTGTGATATTATGTCATTTGAAGAATGATGGCTCTATTGGATTTTATTGATAGGTACTTTTGTAACTTGAACAAAGTTTATGCTTCATGAATAACAACAAATAATCAATTAATGATAAAATTTTTGAATCCATGCCATAGTTATGAAACTGAAACAGAACCCGGCTGTCTCCAGTACTCGATTTACGAATTCCCTGGGAGGAGCACGAGGGTAGGTACTGACCATAGAAAAGAGTGATTTAGTCAGACGGGGCATCTATACAGGTAAATAATAAACCGTTGTTTAATAATCTGCAGCGTTTTGATCAAGTACATGACAGTCGAAAAGTGCGTAGAATAATTCCTAATCACATTTTTCTTCGGGATATTATTTTATTGTTATTTTCAGTTTGTTATTATTTTTTATTGTATAACAATAATATCTGTAATACTGAGCTGTTAATTTGATAATTTTCCAGAAACTTTCTTGTTTCATTTTTAGATATTGCAAGTGTTTTAGCAGTTTAGTGCCTAGGGTACTTAGTTCCTCAAATAGTGATGGCGCCAGCTAGGGATATAGGACCCAATGAATGCAATGTAAATGGATTTAAAAAAATTCAAATCGAAGCTTTAGCAAGCACTTCAGCTTCACAGTTCAGCTCACTCCAGCACTCAGGCACTTCAGTTTTTATCATAATTTGATAGCTGTCAAATTAACGCAACACGCTGCCAGTCTAGAGAGCCATAATTATGACTAATTTCGCTCAAATCTTCGAAGTAGGTAGAATCAGTTCTCAACATCCACATAGAATTCATAGCTCCCGGAGCAGTGATATGTGGTAATCCGTACGCAGAAACATTATAAGCCTCATGAATAATTCATCGGATTCTAATTATACATTTCAACAATTTTTTTTCAAACCATCAGCCAAGATATTGGATGCAAGGAGTTACGTGACTCACCCCGTGGACGTTTTTTAAGGTTTATTCGATTTTGAAACACCTATTCACCGCCCCTGGGGCACAGCTATCGCCCCGAAGTCCGACGCATTCTTCTTTCAGATGTTCACTACCTCCTTGGAACACTGTATAATTACAGGATAGCGTTATGAGCCCTCCGGCCTAGGTGGCTTCCCTATCGGATTCTGGTAGGGGATGCTGGACCGGACTACCTGCCGTGACCTCCTGGTCTGCTACCGATTACTGGTACCTGCTGGCCCATTAAGAGGGTGGTTCCTCGTCATACGACGACAAAGGCTTCAAACCGGGTATGAGAGGAACGTGAGATGCATTCACGATAATATAGCTGCAGCTCACCGCCCACCTATAGAATAAACAAACCAGAAGTACTTTTTTCCAAAGTATTGTACTTTACTGTGTGTACTTTACACTTGAAAGGTTCCAAATACGGTAAAATACTTTCATCTTGGAGTGGAGCTAGAGAGCTGTCATACGAATGATTTTCTTGGAGTTGGACACTTTAGCACGCGCGAATAGCTAGGACGTACTCTTTGCGCTCTCCTTGTTTTCCAGGGTCCTATACCTAATATACCTGTAAAAGTTTGTTATTATATCTATCTCCTAGTAAACAAATTGCAACTACTTGGGCATTTTTTTCCGCTTACAAAATCTGGCAACCCTGAGTAACATGGAAATTAGTGTCTTTGCTCGTTCGACGTTAAAGCTGGACCACTTCTAAATCACTTTTCACTTTGCGGGAATAGGTAGGTATTTAACCAGGGACCTACTTGAGTATTTAGTCACCTGGGAGGCCCTGGTAAATAGCAGCAATGGAGTCATACTAACTCAAAATGCATGAACCCGTCCACGAATGGCGTCGGGTTGGAAACCTCCGTGAAATTCAAAACTGCACTTATAACATCTACACCTTATTTACGATGGCATAAAGAAGAGAGGTACCTACCTAGAATGGACACGCGGCCCCACTCACGACCCACTCGACATATCCCAGAGAATATTTCGTGATCTCCTTTGGCTCTGGATGATGCCGCAATGGTGTATACTATAGGGTGTACCCCAGAGCGTTTCTCAAGGAACTCTTATTCTTCTTCCCTGCCTCAATGAATAGAAATCACTTGTTGCCCTTCCAGGGCGTGTCTCTCCTTTTGTTCCGTTCGGGCCTTATTCCTTCCGTCTTTGTCACGTGGATAATAACTGCTTATAGCAGCGATCTTTCATCCTGAGCTCTCAAGCAGAAAACGTGCTGGGTAACATACAATGTCTGCTTCATTAAGTAGGTGCCGCTACATTAGACTTTGAACCCGATGCACGAGAAGTTTATAGTAGGGATCTCCACCATGTAATGGATCAAAGAATTCCTGAGATGCTGCCCGTGTGTTAAATTAGTTATTAGATAAGTACTCAATCAACCTCAATCGCTGAATTTTGTCAAGAAAAAATAAATAAAAATACGGTTTCGAGTGAAAAACACTCATAACTTTGGGAATTAATTAAACTCATTCAGTTTTCCATTCAATTAAACCTAAAACAAATTTTTATTTTGACAATTAATGCGTAGGAGCATGTGCCTGATGATGCCTCAAACTAAACTGTGGAAAACTAAAGGTGTGTTATATTCAACGTTTTGTCGAGAATCTTCCATCGCGATCACAACCCCGGAGGATGCTATGATACTTGTATAGGGGAAGCAACAGGCTCAACAGTTTTTTGGCAGTCCTCTTCCTCTTCTTGACATCGATAGTCCTTTACGATCATCGAAACCAGGAGTACTGAAAGCGAATAAGTTTAAATCACCAGGAAAGAACTGCAGGTCACGGATCCTGCGACAACATTATCATGTTTGCGGGATGAGCCAAACAACTTTCATTGAGGTTATCAGAACTTGACATGAAACACGAACTGTCCAAACTAAAACACCACATTAGTTCTCACAGAATAACAGTTTGCAGTTGTTATTGACACTACTTGTGCTGCTTTGCATAATCATACATTTTCGCAATTGGAGTGTTTCCCACTCACAACCACTCACGCAAAACTCGACCAAAACATTCCCCCCCCTCCCTCATCCACCTCAGTGTCAAATTTTGCGTGGGAAATATTTTAGTGAAAACATTTACTTGAATGGAAATCAACTGTCCAAACTAAAGCACCACATTAGTTCTCACAGAATAACAGTCTGCAGTTGTTGTTGATACTCTACTTGTGTTGCTTTGCATAATCATACATTTTCGCAATTGGGTGTTTCACACTCACAAGCACTCACCCAAAACTCGACCAAACCCCCCCCCCCCCCCTCATCCACCTCAGTGTCAAATTTTGCGTGGGAAATATTTTAGTGAAAATATTTACTTGAATGGAAATCAACTGTCCAAACTAAAGCACCACATTAGTTCTCACAGAATAACAGTCTGCAGTTGTTGTTGATACTCTAATTGTGTTGCTTTGCATAATCATACATTTTCGCAATTGGGTGTTTCACACTCACAAGCACTCACCCAAAACTCGACCCCCCCCCCCTCATCCACCTCAGTGTCAAATTTTGCGTGGGAAATATTTTAGTGAAAATATTTACTTGAATGGAAATCAACTGTCCAAACTAAAGCACCACATTAGTTCTCACAGAATAACAGTCTGCAGTTGTTGTTGATACTCTACTTGTGTTGCTTTGCATAATCATACATTTTCGCGATTGGGTGTTTCACACTCACAAGCACTCACCCAAAACTCGACCAACCCCCCCCCCCCCCCCCCTCATCCACCTCAGTGTCAAATTTTGCGTGGGAAATATTTTAGTGAAAATATTTATTCGAATGGAAATCAACTGTCCAAACTAAATCACCACATTAGTTCTCACAGAATAACAGTCTGCAGTTGTTGTTGATACTCTACTTGTGTTGCTTTGCATAATCATACATTTTCGCAATTGGGTGTTTCACACTCACAAGCACTCACCCAAAACTCGACCAACCCCCCCCCCCCCCCCCCCCCCCTCATCCACCTCAGTGTCAAATTTTGCGTGGGAAATATTTTAGTGAAAATATTTATTCGAATGGAAATCAACTGTCCAAACTAAATCACCACATTTTTAGTTCTCACAGAATAACAGTCTGCAGTTGTAGTTGATACTCTACTTGTGTTGCTTTGCATAATCATACATTTTCGCAATTGGGTGTTTCACACTCACAAGCACTCACCCAAAACTCGACCAACCCCCCCCCCCCCCCCCCTCATCCACCTCAGTGTCAAATTTTGCGTGGGAAATATTTTAGTGAAAATATTTATTCGAATGGAAATCAACTGTCCAAACTAAATCACCACATTAGTTCTCACAGAATAACAGTCTGCAGTTGTTGTTGATACTCTACTTGTGTTGCTTTGCATAATCATACATTTTCGCAATTGGGTGTTTCACACTCACAAGCACTCACCCAAAACTCGACCAAAACCTCCCCCCCCCCCCCCCCTCATCCACCTCAGTGTCAAATTTTGCGTGGGAAATATTTTAGTGAAAATATCTACTTGAATGGAAATGCATTCTATACAACTTGAACCATTCAGTAATACTGGTGTACCCAGTAAATATTTGGTGATAGGGTTGACTCGTTTTTCAAAACTGATTTCCGACCTATGCTTAAGTTTTACCGTAAATCAGTCATGTGCGTACTGACATAGGTGCTCTGGTCAGAACGCCCCGCATCATCCAAACCCAATTAACCCGCTCCATCTTCTGGGAACAAGAAGAAGAGAGCAAAAAAAAAACTCATGAATACATCAATACCCCCACCCGAAACTCCGGCCTTTCCATCACGTTTGAGAGGACCCTTGAAAACTATTAGAGGCCCCCATTTCGGAAAAGGAATAAGAAGGTAGGTGGGAGACACAAAAAAGGGAGAAATGGAAGAGACTTTGTCAAGGAGGAAGAAGAGGGTGGAGACGGACGGGGAGATGATCAATATTCATTGTGCTGGGAGCATCAATCCTAGCGGACGCCAAGGAATCCGACCTGTAGCCGGTGGCTGGCCTGTGCCCACAGGTGCTGCCCCAGTAGTTGGGAAACCGCCTTCCAACAAATCGCCTACCTCATATTAAGTACCACCAAATTTACGGCTGTTTTTCGAGGTGATTGTACAAATACATACTACACACTTTCGATTCTGTTAGCAATACCTGTGTGTACCTAACAAATTTCTGAAAGTAAATAATTCGAAATATAGCTTGAATTGGCAGAGACCACAGAGAGAAGCAGCAGATGGTAGGGGTCTTTTCCGTTAATTCACTACCACTACTTTTTTTCGTTTTCAGTTTATTCACTATACCGTTCTAAATTATGTTTATTGCTTCAAACTATTCCACACAAATGTTTTAACGTGCACTCTCGTTTTTCCTTGATGTGTGGAATTCTCGGTACTCTTATCTTGTGCAACTTACTTTGTAAGTTGTGTTTTCTTATTATTACATGATACTTCCATTATCATTCTGGTTCCATTCCATACCTTTGGAATCGAGTATGAAAACAAATTTTTAACCCCCCTCAAAATTTTATAGTTTCCGTTTCAAGGTATGTAGAATCCGAAAATGCAATAAACAAAATTTCTGCCCGTCCGCCGTACGCCTTACTTCGCATTTTCCTTGGTTGCCATGAACCAAAATTGATGAAATTTGGTTTGTAGATCCCATTTGGGGTCTAGTTGGTCCGCGAAGCTCGGCGTTAATGTCCTTCATCTCTAAGGGGTGAAAAATAAGGGTTGAAATCTCCAGGACGCCGTTACATCGAATTTTTTACGGTTTTAAATAGTTCTTGAACTTAGGAGTTTTCTGAGACCACCCGGAGCATTGTACGTCCAGCCCTTCGTTCACAGTAACGTCCCGAAGTTTGCACCGACAGGCTTCTTCAACAGGAGGGTGAATCAAATTGTATACATTCAGCCCAGATATCATCGCTAGGGATCACCTGATTATAATCACGGATGGCTGTATGAAGTCGAGTTGGTTGTTCCGTGATATTATTCAATTTGAAAAATGATGGATCTTTTGGATTTTGTTGATAGGTACTTTTGCACCTTGGGTAAATTATTACACAAAGTTACCCCCCCTTCCCTTCTATCTACTCAGAAGGGGGATCTATAAGGGTAAACTATTACACAACGGTTTATTATTTACCTTAAGCTTCATGAATAACTAAAAATAATATTAATGATTTAATTATTATTGAATCCCGCAAGTTTGTATGAAACTTTAATTCGCGAGCCGGCTCCAGTACTCCATTTAGGGCTTTCCTGGAGGGAGCTCGAGGGTACTGACCACAGAAAACAGTGATCTACGCAGAAGGGGCATTTATACGGGCAAATAATAAACCGCTGTGTTGTAATCTGCAGCGTTTTTATGTTAGTTTTGGTCGGTTTGGTTGTAGAAATACTTTCCTAGTCTCGGAACGGAAGTGATAGTGAATAAACGAAAGAAAAAACAGTAGTGGTAGGTAGTGAATTAACGGATAAGAGCCGATGAATGTAGCGTAGGTTAGTTCGAATTTGGGGGCCACCGCAAGCTGTTTTGTAGACCTGATAGGAAGGAGGAATTTTGCATTTTGTTGTGACGGAGACCGATGCAGGCTGATGCAGTTCAGATCTTGTGAACGTCTCTGCGTCAAATTGATGCGCAGCACCGCTCATTGTTAACCAGACTTTATCCTGCTACATACTATTATTATACAAACTACAAAAAAAAAAGCAAAGTAACAGCTATTCCAGGCTGGGGCTTTTCGTCCGACTGCCCTGACGTGATCAGCTGTCCTCCAAAGGGAGGATCAGAATTCGGTCTGATCATTTCGCTCTTTACTTTTGGCTACTCATTGCCTCGCTCCCTTGATGGAGAGGGTTTCGCACAACAGCTACTTGGACGTGTCACCACGTGTCACGGCGGTCACCCATCCAAGTACTAACAACGCTCGAGGTATCTTAACTTCGGTGATCTCACGGGAACCGGTTTATTCCGCCTGATAAGGCCGTTGGGATTATTATACAAACTACGTAATATAACGAACTGCCTTTTATCGAGAACAGTCGTTGGATTAATGATAGGAAGCTATAGTTTTCTGTAGCACACCGGGGAGGCGTACGTAGAATTATCAAGACGACGCATAAAAACTCACGAAAAGCTAAAGGCTCGAATAAGGTACAATTATAGGGTCTTCATCGGGAAGAGGCCCGTTAACTTCGGAAGCCACTGACATCCATCTTCCTTAAACGTTTCACGTATGGAAAGGGTCGAAGCGCGGGCTGAACGAATAGAAAACCAAAGGCTACCCAGGGACTACCCGGTCTTCTTCGAAAAACCAGCAGTAATTACCAGGTTTGGTCATGAACATTCCGGAGAAATGAGTCCAAAGAGAAGAAATGAACGATGTAAGGTTTGGGACAGGAAGATTTGATGGAAGACCTGAACATCGGGGTGATGGAACGGCTAGCAGTGACTCCGGTGGTGAATAAATGTCCTTCCGAAGAGCGGAATGAGAGGGCTCAGTGATCAAGGATCTGGGTTTCTAATGGGCTTGGTTTGGTAGTGAGGGAAGGTGAGATGAAATCTCCTCCGAAGAGAATTCACCCAAGAGCTACAGCTCGGAGATGGCGAGCTATAGATGGCAACAGCTATAGCTATAGCTGCAGATTTGGTTTAGACTTTAAATGAATATAATAATGTACCGTCTAGAATTATAGAAATGATATAAGAAACATCCAAAACTTGTAAAACGTGACGCAGCTTCAAGGAAGAACTTGGGCTGAATTCAATGTGATTCGAAGATTGCAACCTGTCTCCAGTTATCATTTATATTATTGAATTCCAAACTGCCGTCATAAGGAAGAACAGAGTGCTAACACCAACAATAAAAATTCATCAAAACTGTTGCAGGATGCGGACACGGAACAGAAAAGTACTGTGTACTCATTCTCCTCTAAAAAGTTGAATAATGGATTTGTTTAAAGATTAACCGAAATTATTTCAATTTATTCCAATAAATTCAGCAAAATTAACAAAAATTGTTGAAGGTGCTAGGTAATTTGAAATAGCCAACAAACTGCAAAATTTGTGGTAATTTAATTACCAACACGCTTGGGAGCAGGAGTGTTGAAATACGTGGACAAAACAGTGGGAAATTTTTGTAGTTATGCAGTTAGGATACGTTAAAGAATGTTAAAGTGAAGATTCGTTCATACGGCCATGATATAGGTATGCCTAGGACCGTTGAATAGCTCTCTGTACATTGATCTACCATTTGGAGGAAAGAATTAAATTTTACTAAAGCCCTTATTCACTTATGAACTTCAAGCTATCATAATATAGCTATCATTTGAAAGCGCCCTCAGACCTATTATATCCGTGCCCTTAGTCTCGTGCAGCTAGAGAGCTCATCAACTCGTTATTGTAACAGAGTTTTGACGTCGACAAATGATTCACATTTCTGAAATCGAAAATCTCACATACGATTGTTGTTGAGCGGAAATGAGAAGAACAGCGCAAGTTATTATGTGGACGTTTATGAGCCTCTTAGGTTGAACCGAAATTTTTAGGACATGCACATAATCAAGGGCTTCCAAACAGCAGACTGTCTACCCCCCTCCCAATAACGTTTGAACTGTTACTC
This sequence comes from Leptopterna dolabrata, assembly GCA_954871275.1. NCBI lineage: Eukaryota > Metazoa > Arthropoda > Insecta > Hemiptera > Miridae > Leptopterna > Leptopterna dolabrata. The sequence goes on along the minus strand of OX940984.1, from coordinate 21,800,978 downwards.
CTGCCTACATGACTCCGCTTCCTTTCATCATTGTTGCCTCCAAGCTGGAGAACAGTAGTGCTTAGTACTAGGAAGACTCGTATATTGAACTATAGATCGGTGAGACCCAGGGCGATGGAAGGGCGCTAACTCGCTTTGCCAGCCTCCATGAGTCAGGAGGAGGAATGTAGAAAGGGAGGTCCCCTGTGTTGCCTCTGGCTGTGTCCTTTTATTGCTCGCAGCCACCAGAGAGTTCAAGGGCGCTTAGGACCTCCAACCCTCCTTCACCGCGGACTGCGAACGTTGCTCTGGCGAGGGCTCGAATCTTCTAACCCATCTTTGCCTTTCTATAGGAGATGTACCTTGCCGTGTATCTCCCAAAAGGACGACGGGAGCGTAAATGTCTCCAAACTGCCATACTTGGTGGACAGCTCCCTTCATCCGTGTCTTGCAAGTTCCTCAACCACCCCTTTACAACTGCACTTCGAAATACTACTTGTCAACGCATTCTTGAAGCTGATGAATCCTTATCAAGAGCGGGCTGTCCAACAGGATATTCAAATCAAATCCTGAACATCCCCAACATTCTCAGCAGTAAAAGCAAACATCCGTCCCCTCCATATCCAGTTAAGCATACCGCGAAGCATTCCTATGCAGAGATGTTCCAAAAGAGAATAGGATGCCTCAACAATAATCCTAGGCTATTTGGGTTAATTTGCTCGTTCCCCAAACATGTTGATGGCAGTGAGATCATGAATGTCTCTAAAATACTAGGGCCCACTGTAATACTCAAATCGACGTTTATGTCAGTCAGTATGTACCCTTCACTTCTCTGCCTGATTCAATCAAGAATGTCAATGTCAATTTATTCGCTACTCAGAACTTTATTACTGAATACCACCATAAAAGTACCTCAATCTGGACATCGGATTGTAGGTTCTCACTTCTCTGGATCTCTCTTGAATCCCCGACATAACTTGTACCTACCACTGTATGTAAGTATAAAGAGTTTTTTATCATCATCGCTGTCATGACAGTTTCAGACAACTGAGAAGAACAGATACGTGTTAGAATTAGCAAAAAAAGTTGAAGAAAGTAAATGAACCTAACAGCACCTTTGAGCTGCCACGCTATGGAATATCCACTTCACTCTTAGGAGACAAATATGACATGGCAATTTAATTTACATCCATTGGATTACTAAACACCGGACCATAAGAGTGAGAAGCAATATGGCACCAGGAAGAAGCAGATGTACGCAGTCAGGTATTTACATAAGAGAAAGCAGTGAGCCAATTTCATGTGGCTGTCATCGGAAAAAGTTGACAGCAGACAGCAAAATTATATTGAATTTGTACATACACTTACTGAACAGCACTATCAAGAAAGTACTATTAATACAACAATAGTCGGGTGCATGAAAACTCACCACTCCAAGAGTATGTAACTGACCTAGTTTTAAAACACCTACTGGAAAACCTAACTACCTCAATGATCATCCATCAACAGTAAGTAATATCCAATTTTATTACGTTCCAGTTTATATTATGTTCCTATTTTATCATTCTTATTATATAATTTCAATTCTAATTCAACAGTTACATTATAAACTATTTCTGCTGTTACATCTTGAATTAAAATACTTTTTGATTTTCAATTTAAATTTACATAGAGACACTTTCTGGTCTGCCAGTTCCATTGGAAGTTGGTTGAAGATATCAACCCCCCAGGTAAAATATGCTCGCATACCTAATGAAGTGTTCACCTTGGGCTTTTGAAGAGTGATTCTATCACCTGACCTCGTGGAGTTTTCAACTTTAGGTATTTTTCCCATTAGATACATCCGGTACACATATGCCAGAGTACACTTTTCGACCAATTCATTGAGGTTAAGGACTGGAAGGTCGATGAACACCCTATCAGTCGGATACCTTCTCGGCTTTTTTAATAAGATTTTCATCAGCAATTTTTGCATGATAAACAATGGTCTTGTTTTTGCAGCGAAGGTCATACCCCATGCAACGATGCCGTAGATAAGCAATGGCTGTATCATGGCTGTGTAAAAGAGCATTTTAAGTTTTGCCGACATGTACCATCGCACTTCAACGCAGAGAGGTATTAACGATCGCAGTTTTTTAATTAGACCATTGATGTGTGGCTCCCATGTCAAACACTGATCAATTACAAGTCCCAGATACGTTATCTGGGAGACCTGTTCGATAACTGGACAGTCACAATTTTCACAGCCAGCCCCTACATGACAAGTAAGTTTTCCTATTCGAGGCACGGATGCCAACCTTGCAGCAAAGGTGACGAATTTTGTTTTTTGAAAATTAAGTCTTAGACTCTTACTATTAAACCAATTTTGCAGGATTGTGAGACTTCTCTCGGTTTTGGCCACAACTTCCTCCCAAGTTTTACCCGACACCAAGAGAGCTGTATCATCGGCAAATCCCACTACTTCCCCCTCTATTTTTGTACTGAATATGTCATTCACATAAATTAGGTAAAAAATAGGTCCCAACACCGTACCCTGCGGTACCCCACAGACTATTTTGCGCGAATCACTGATGTGCCCTTGTATTTTTACCCGCTGTACTCTGTTTCTGAGATAATCCCAAACCCAATGTATAAAGGTTGGATGAAAATTTAGTTGTTGGAGAACTCCTATAAATTTCGAATGAGAAATCGTATCGAAGGCTTTTGATAGGTCTTTGAAAACAATTGATTGAATCCTACCAACAAAAACATAAATCCTTCAGAATGTATAACAGTACTTATTCATGTAGGTACCTACTTTCGAAAAGATGTTACATTCCGGAAAACCGTTTCAGAGCATTCTGAATCAATCCCTGGATTTTATGTAACTAGGTACCTAACAAAAGTGCGAAATTACCCAAAATGTCATCCACCCAAATTCAAGTGGGATAATTCACGGAACAACAAACTCCATTTCCATAAAGCCATGCGTGAAGGAGTTGAAATTTTCAGAACGCCGTAGCTCGAAAACTTTCAATAGAAGGGTACGGTTTCTTTACGTAGAAAATAAACTTTAGAATTTTTTGAGACCACCCGGAGCATTGTACGTCCAGCCGTTGGTGTGCACCGAAAAGCTTCGTCAACAATCGTGAATTAAACTGTATAAATCCGGCTCAGATATCACTGGTAGGAAACAACTGATTATAATCACGAAGTCGAGTTGGGTGTTCAAAGGTATTATTTTTCATTTCATTTTTGCTTCCTCACTACCGAAGGGTAGGGAAGCCTCGGATTCGTGAGAGAGTAAAAAAATGTATGTCCTCCAGAATGAAAATTTCCACTATCATTTGACGTTTCAGACATCAAGGAACAGTTTGGTTTATTATTTTCAATAATGAACCATTAAAATCGAGCATGAAAAAAAACATTCTAACCCCCCCTCAAAATTTGATGGTTTACGTTTCAAGGTATGTAGAATCCGAAAATGCAAAAAAAAACACTGCAAATCCCTGCACAACGGTTTATTATTTTGTACAGAATACCCTCCTGTTATGGATCACAGGTCTCCGTATAGATAACCCTTCTATATAACATAGGTACTATACTACACATATTATGTAGATCGCGGACCCTCCGTAGGTTAGTACTAACCCCGTACTCGTTACTAGGTACCTAAACCGTTGTGTCATAATTTACCTGTAAAGGTTCCACTTCTACGGAGATAAAACAATGAACCGTTGAGTAATAATTTGCCCATCAATAATACTTCAACGGTTGTTCAAGTTGCAAAAGTACCTATCAACAAAATCCAGCCCCTTCTGGGTAGATGAGCCGTTGTGTAATAATTTGCCGTTGTGTAATAATTTACTGTTGTGTAATAATTTGCCGTTGTGTAATAATTTACCCATCAATAATACTTCAACGGTTGTTCAAGTTGCAAAAGTACCTATCAACAAAATCCAGCCCCTTCTGGGTAGATGAGCCGTTGTGTAATAATTTACCATGGTGTAATAATTTACCGTTGTGTAATAATTTGCCGGTGTGTAATAAAATTTGCCAATTGTGTAATAATTTACACATCAATAATACTTCAACGTTTGTTCAAGATTCCCAAAACACCTACCAACAAAATCCAATAGTCCATCACTTATCAAATGAAATAATATCGCAGAACAAACAACTCGACTTCATACAGCCATCCTTGATTATAATCAGGTGCTCCTTAGTGATGATTATCTGGGCCGGATTTATACCGTTTGATTCACGATCGTGTTGACGAAGCTTTTTGGTGCTCACGAACGGCTGGACGTACGATGCTCCGGGTGGTCTCAAAAAATTGTTTAGCTCAAGACAAATTTAATAACGTAAAAAAAACCATACCGTTCTATCGGAAGTTTTCGAGCTACGGCGTTCTGAAAATTTCAACCCCTATTTTGAACCCCTTATAAATGACTGACGGTAACGTCGAGCTTTGAGGACCAACTAGACCCCGAACGGAACCTATAACCCGAATTTCATCAATTTTTTTTTCATGGTAACTAAGAAAAGTGGCCCGTACGGCGTACGGCGGACAGACAGAAATATTTTTATTTCAGTTTTGGATTCTACATACCTTGAAACGTAAACCATCAAATTTTGAGGGAGGTAAGATTTTTGGTTTATTATTTTCAATAATGAACCATTGGAATCGAGCATGAAAAAAAAACGCTGCAAATCCCTGCACAACGGTTTATTATTTTGTATAGAATACCCTTCTGTTACAGATCACAGCTCTATGTATAGATAACCCGTCTATATAATATAATATGTACTATTCTATGCATATTATGTAGATCGCAGACCCTCCGTAGGTTAGTACCTAACCCCGTACTCGTTACTAGGTACCTACCTAAATCACGAGTTAAATGTTGCTAAAATAATTCTGCCGATGACAAACAGTACCTAACAAAAAGAAACACACATAATGAAGTTCTGAAAAGAAATTGTTGATGAGGAGTGAAAAAAGTTGCAAAAGTAGGTACCTACCAACAAACTCCAGCCCCTTCTACGTAGATTATAATAATGAACCGTTGTGTAATAATTTACCGTTGAGTAATGATTTACCGTAGTAATAATTTACCCATCAATAATACTTCAACGTTTGTTCAAGTTTCACTACCTACCAACAAACTCCAATAGAGCCATCATTTTTCAAATTAAATAATATCACAGAACAACCAACTCGACTTCATACTCCGCCAATACATATAATCAGGTGATCCCTACCAATGATTGGCCGTATTCACAAATTCCTATTGTGGGCGCGTCTCTGGTTACGAGATTTGGTTTGGATTGTATACAATTTCATTCACACTGGAGTCGAAAATGCCTGTCGGTGCAAACTTCGGGGCCTTACTGTGAACGAACGGCTGGACGAACGATGCACCGGATGGTCTTAAAAAACTCGCAAGTTCAAGAACTATTTAAAACCGTAAAAATATTTACGTAAAAAAATGGTATAGGCGTTTTGAAAATTTCAACCCCTATTTTGAACCCCTTAGAGATGACTCACAGTAACGTCGAGCTTCGAGGACCAACTAGACGCCGAACGGAACCTATAACCCGAATTTCATCAATTTTTTTTCATGGTAACTAAGAAAAGTGGCCCGTACGGCGTACGGCGTACGGCGTACGGCGGACAGACAGAAATATTTTTATTGCAGTTTTGGATTCTACATACCTTGAAACGTAAACCATCAAATTTTGAGGGGGGGTAAGAATTTTTTTTTTCATGCTCGATTCCAATGGTTCATTATTGAAAATAATAAACCAAAATTCTTACCCCCCCTCAAAATTTGATGGTTTACGTTTCAAGGTATGTAGAATCCAAAACTGCAATAAAAATATTTCTGTCTGTCCGCCGTACGCCGTACGGGCCACTTTTCTTAATTACCATGAAAAAAAATTGATGAAATTCGGGTTATAGGTTCCGTTCGGCGTCTAGTTGGTCCTCGAAGCTCGACGTTACTGTGAGTCATCTCTAAGGGGTTCAAAATAGGGGTTGAAATTTTCAAAACGCCTATACCATTTTTTTACGTGAATATTTTTACGGTTTTAAATAGTTCTTGAACTTGCGAGTTTTTTAAGACCATCCGGAGCATCGTACGTCCAGCCGTTCGTTCACAAAAAGGCCCCGAAGTTTGCACCGACAGGCATTTTCGACTCCAGTGTGAATGAAATTGTATACAATTCAAACCAAATCTCGTAACCAGAGACGCGCCCACAATAGGAAATTTGGCGGAGATAAAATCATTGGTAGGGATCACCTGATTATATTGGCGGAGTATGAAGTCGAGTTGGTTGTTCTGTGATATTATTTAATTTGAAAAATGATGGCTCTTTTGGAGTTTGTTGGTAGGTAGTGAAACTTGAACAAACGTTGAAGTATTATAGATGGGTAAATTATTACTACGGTAAATCATTACTCAACGGTAAATTATTACACAACGGTTCATTATACCATCTACGTAGAAGGGAATGGAGTTTGTTGGTAGGTACTTTTGCAACTTTTTTCACTCATCAACAATTTCTTTTCAGAACTTCATTATGTGTGTTTCTTTTTGTTAGGTACTGTTTGTCATCGGCAGAATTATTTTAGCAACATTTAACTCGTGATTTAGGTAGGTACCTAGTAACGAGTACGGGGTTAGGTACTAACCTACGGAGGGTCTGCGATCTACATAATATGTATAGAATAGTGCATATCATAATATTATATAGACGGGTTATCTATACATAGAGCTGTGATCTGTAACAGAAGGGTATTCTATACAAAATAATAAACCGTTTTTTTTTTTTTCATGCTCGATTCCAATTGTTCATTATTGAAAATAATAAACCAAAATGATGGTTATTTTGTATTTTGTTGATAGACGGTAGGTACTTTTTGGTTTATTACTCTGTGAATAATACACCTGTGTGTTCGCTCAGCAAAAATTTTTATAACACCCCCTCAAAATTTGTTCTTTTACGTTTCAAGGTGCGTAGATTCCAAAAATGCAATGTCCGTATGCCGTATCATTTATATCTACTCTAATTTCGGTCTAAAAAATTTGTTGTTTCGCACACAGGCTCCATTTGGGCCCAAGTTGTGTCCCGAAACTTTGCAGCCCGATCGGAATATACTCAGGGGTGTTATGAGTGAAAAATGGGTATACAAATAGTTATTTTTGTGTTTTAGTAACATGAGCTTTTGAGGTATCGTTTTCCAAGTTTTTTAGGGCGAGAAGACCGAGTATGAAGTTGATTCTGACCAAAGAGTGAAGATCTGAAGTTGTAACGAAGGTTAAGCTTCCGAAATTCATTTTTTGTGATTCAAAAACCTGGGAAATTGTCTGAAATCTCCGTAAGGCACTATCAATGATCAAAGATAATCTGTATTTAAAATAAAGAAAAAAAGTGATCCTAGATTGTGTTTTTGGGGGGCCAATATTGGTGGAAACCATCTAATTAACTATTTCAATGCGCACGAAAGAAACAATAAATGAACAGCAACATTACTGTAGGTATGTCCGATAGAACAATAAACCCAAGTGACAAGGACTTTGCAGCGTTTATGATTTGAACAAACGTTATACTTCACGAATACCAACAAATAAATAATTATTAATTATTGAATTCTTGAATCCACCGCATATTTATGAAACTGTAATTGCCCGGCTGGCTCCAATAGGCTGGCTCGATTTAGGGCATTCCTGGCGGAAGCACGAGGGTAGGTACTGACCACAGAAAACTATTACCTGCACAGAAGGTCATCTATACAGGTAGGTAATAGACAGTTGTGTAATAATTTGCTGCGTTTTTGTTTCATGCTCGATTCCAAAGGTTCCAAAAATTGAAAATAATAAACCGACACTCCACGCAACTCTGGAAAGTTACTGAGTTGAGCCCGCGGAGCTGCCTTCCCATTTCCACCTGCTAGCGCTCTCTATTATCGTCCCGCTCCACTAACTCTCCTCTCCGTACTGTGCTGCCTCCTAGATTATGTACCCGCAACTATCAGAGCCAAGAAGTTCCCGCCAATAACAAATAGAATGAGGCACAACGCTATATATTATACCAGTGTAGTACAAGAGTGGGCAGATGTAGGTGCTAACTTACCTAACAACTAACATTATAACTAGATCTGAAGGGAATACTCTTCCATGAGAAAGCATATGATGAGTTAGTGAGTTCGAAGAGAGAATTTTAGTAGGTTCTGCTTCTGATACCACAATATATGGACAAGAGAAAATAAACTTGATCGCGATTACGGGACTCCATGGCAGAACTGATAGAGAGGACACCAATAGTGAAATCCAGGCGACCATAACTTTCACAGCTATGAGCACCTACATAAAATATACCAAGGAAAAACTCAATAACAGATCTAGGTAAGTATAACTGCCTACCAAATTAACAAGTATTTTCCGGTTTTCGACTGAACGAACGTGGATCGCGTGCAGGTACATGTCGTATCAATGGGGAACGTACGATAGTAATATTAATAATAATTATCTCAATATCAGGATTTTGGAGAAGACTTTCCAGAAAGGTGAAATCTGAAATTACATAGGTATTCATAAGCCGCTCAACCGACTGACATTCATGACGTCACGATCACTTTCATGGCCTACTCAATATTGGTGAGTACCTACAATACAGGAGGAATCTGGAGCTGAACATCTGTAGGAGTCACTCAATTATTATTGATTTTGAAGTCCAAAATGCTCAATGTAAGCTACCATAATACAGAAATATATAACGCAAGCGCCTATTGACACAGTTTTTATATCAACACCAATCTTTTGAAAATCTCAATGAATCGTTACCTAGTTATTTTCATTTTCCTCTCAAATTTGCTCAGTGGTGGATTTATTTGCCTCCTCTTTACAATCGCAGAAACAGTCATATTCTTCTTTTCTTGTGCGAACGGTTCTTCAGTAGGTACACAATACGATACCGACTCAGCCCTGTGCATCTTTCAGACCCCTCATGCTTTATTTATGAGCCCTTATTGTTCAGTAAGATCTTTGCCCATTGAGTCGAGCGAAAAACAAAACAAAATGTGTACCTCCCCCAACGTTCTGCATAATATGCATCATATGTATGCATGTCCTCTCTCTTACATTGTTCTTCTCTCTTAAACTGTTCTTGTTTTTGGCTCTTGCAATAGAAAGACTTAAATACTTAATGTTAAACGTTCAGACCGCTAAAAAAAACCGCTGCAAATTATTACCTGCACAACGGTTTATGATTTGCCTGTATAAATAAATGCCCCTTCTGCGTAGATCACTGTTTTCTGTGGTCAATACCCTCGAGCTCCCCCCAGGAAAGCCCTAAATGGACTACTGCAGCCGGCCGGGGAATTAAAGTTTCATACAAATGCGTGCGAATCAATCATCAATTAATTACCTATTTTTAGTTATTCATGAAGCATAAGGTAAATAATAAACCTTTGTGTAATAATTTACCTGTATAGATGCCCCTTCTGCGTAGATTGTATAATAAATCGCTGTGTAATAATTTACCGTTTTTTAATAATTTACCGTTGTGTAATAATTTACCCAATAATACGTCAACCTTTGTTCAAGTTGCAAAAGCACCTAATAACAAAGTCCAAAAGATCCATAAGTTTTCAAATGAAATAATATCATAGAACAACCAACTCGACTTCATACAGCCATCCATTATTATAATCAGGTGCTCCCTAGCGATGATATCTGGGCCGGATTTATACGGTTTCATTCACAATCGTGTTGACGAAACTTTTCGATGCAAACCAACGGCTGGTCGTACAATGCTCCGGGTTGTCACAAAAAATTCTTTACTTCAAGATCAATTTAAAAACCCGTACCCTTCTATTGAAGGTTTCGAGCTACGGCGTTCTCAAAAGTACAACCACCTATTTTTCACCCCTTAGAGGTGATTGACATTAACGCCGAGCTTCGAGGACCAAGTAGATCCCAAACGGGACCTACAAACCAAATTTCATTAATTTTGGTTCACGGTAACTAAGAAAAGTGCGAAGTACGGCGTACGGACCTTTGGAATCGAGCATGAAAAAAGTTTGTTTAACCACCCCTCAAAATTTGATGGTTTCCGTTTCAAGGTATGTAGAATCCGAAAATACAATTGAAAAAATTCTGTCCGTCCGCCGTAAGCCGTACTGAGCACTTTTCTTAGTTACCATGAGCCAAAACTGACGAAATTCGGTTTATAGGTCCCATTTGGGGGTCTAGTTGGTCCTCGACGTTAATGTCAGTCATCCCTAAGGGGTCAAAAATAGGTCAATTCATCCCAAATATCATCACTAGGGACGCGCTGACAAGGGGAATTGGCCCGAGATCATCATTGCTAGGGAGCACATGATTATATTCACGGAGTATGAAGTCGAGTTGGTTGTTCTGTGATATTATTTCATTTGAAAAATGATGGCTCTTTTGGAGTTTGTTGGTAGGTAGTGAAACTTGAACAAACGTTGAAGTATTATTGATGGGTAAATTATTACACAATGGTAAATTATTACACAACGATAAATTATTATACAACGGTAGAAGGGGCTGGAGTTTGCTGGTAGGTACTTTCTCAACTTTTTTCACTCCGCATCAACTATTTCCCTTCAGAACTTCATTATTTGCGTTTCTTTTTGCCATTTTAGTTACTGTTTGCCATCGACAGAATTATTTTAGCAACATTTAACTCGTGATTTAGGTAGGTACCTATTAACGAGTACGGGGTTAGCTACTAACCTACGGAGGATCTGCGATCTACATAATATATAGACTAGTACATATTATATAGACGGGTTATATATACAGAGAGCTGTGATCTGTAACAGAAGGGTATTCTGTACAAAATAATAAACCGTTGTGCAGGGATTTGCAGCGTTTTTTATTGCATTTTCGGACTCTACATACCTTGAAACGGAAACCATCAAATTTTGAGGGGGGTTAAACTTTTTTCCTTCATGCTCGATTCCAAAGGTTCATTGAAAATAATAAACCAAAAAAATGCAATACTGGAAGATAATTTATTATGATTATCATGCGCAGACGAGAGTCACAGTATAATTTTGAGAAAATTCATATGGAACTATTTACCATCCTTACATTTTTCATTTCAACAAGACCGTACCTTCATATATATACCAGAGTACGACAGGAATGCAACAGGATGACCAAAAATGAAAGAATTCCTACGTGGATCACGAGTTTGCCCAAAAAGTGGCGAAAACATGGTCCTATTGGATGCGGCCAAGCCTGTTTGAACACTCATTACGCTATTTACGGTGAAAAATCATTGTGTACCTACCTGTAATATTATAGATCGTTTTTGAAAATGATAGGTAAACAAAACACTTGCGGTAGGTATTAGACGGAATCACGATGAAAGAAGTCGATTCTAGCTCGCAACCGCCCGCTCGCGTTTTGAACCTACATAGGTCAATTAGACTCGTATACCTCTTGTTTCCGCTTGTTCATACTTGTTTCAAATTTAGATTCACTTAGGGTGGTTGGATCTCAGTGGCACAAACCTATGATTATAATTAGGTTGGCACTTGGGTTTCAAATCACTATAATAATTTTACCTCGTTCCACGTTGATTGGACGGAACCAAGTATGAAAGGCAAAAATCAAAACGAAGCTAGTAGGTAGGTACTTACTAGTTGTGTAGCCCCTAAGGGCCCTGGAATAATGGTAAAATTTACCAAAAGAAGCTGATTGCCGTAAGAGTCCTTTTCAGTGTACTACTAGCAACCTCATCGAACAAACATTCCTCCATAACGATTCAACCAGGGAGATGAGGTCTGAAGTTGGTACCTACCTTTATATAGGCTCTTTACCAATGAACATTGTATTATTCTATTTTTTAACTGAGCATTTAAAGATGAAACACCGGCAATCCAAATATTTGGCATATTTCAGTAGGTACTGTATGTATTAATGGCTGCACCGCTTGTAGGTATGAAACCCTCCCAACGTGAACATTCTTCTACTACACTACTTCTACTACTAAAGGAGAGTGTTATCCATATTACAGTAGAATTCGATCTATAAGCGACTTCTACTGTATATAAATATACTTTGTGGTGATTCAAGTCATTTTTACCGATATTGGCAAACTTTGACCCCAAAAATTGAACTATTTTTGATTTTTTTTGTTTGTTTGAGGAAATTTTTATCAAAACCGATAGTTATCTTCTGTTTTGGGTCATCATTCAATACCGCTTGGTGAAAATATACCGTTTTTCGAAGATTTCAGCCAGTCTTACCTATTCTGTCGACTTTTACCCCCAAAAACTCAAAAACTGGTCGCTATAACCGACCTTTTGATCACTACAACAGGCCTATTCCCTGTGTCTTTGCATACAGCCGACCGGCTTACTCCTTTAACCGCCTTTCTACTAAGCGACTTCTACTGTATATTATGCACAAACGTGTTATCGTTCAAATACCCTATACAGAACATAGGTAAGGAGCCCCTTATCAATAAAAATCTGTTCAGCCTTGAAGATCTCTGTACTAAAAATGTGGGGTCAATCCTCTCTTCACTGCTACTTGATCTTGTGGCACTAAGATTGTTGCTGTAAGACAGTGCAAAACTCAACACTAAGTTGGAAATGTTGACTGTAAGCTGACGGTTAGAGAAGATTTTTGATGTTTGGCACCTAACTCAATACAAACACTCTACAAAAATGAAAACACAAAAGCGCTACTGGAAAATGGTGGGCACTGTTAGGTGAAATGGTTGGTTCTCAGTATGATGGGGTGTGCATGGCCATTTCTCATTTTTTAAAAATGAAAGATTTAACAGCTCTCCAAAATGTTGCAATACGTGGGGGCCCTGATTATCGGAAATGGGTGTTGAAATTAATTAGTTGTGACGTCACCGCCCCTCGCTCGTTTGACGAGGAGGGGAGGAGGCAGGTCGCTAAAATTGGTTATATCACAAGGACCTTTCCAAATCAGCACGAGGAATATTTTAAGACAAAAATCCAAAACTAAGACCCTTGCGCAGCCCCCCCCCCCCCCCTCCCCCGGATTTTAGTTGATCTACTATAGGTACCTACAGTCATAAATACAGACCGATGGCGTGAAATATTATTATTATTAAAAATCATGTACTTACGTATGTGGGATGGAAAGGGGTCCCGGTATCTGCATAACAGGGTCGGATGGATCTTGAACGTTCTGAGGAGGACCTGGACATGGTCGTAGCCAGGAGGAACCCTGTCCTCGTACGTCTGATCCGGTAGGAGCATCCAACGACCCAACTTACATAGTCTGCAAAGAGGAAAGTACCTACTATGAAAGAACAGCAGTACTTACATAAAACACGACAACTGACAATGCAATTTTATTTTTATTTTATAGTACGACTAAGCCAATTTACAGTAGTTGAACAAAAGAGTTATAAACTCAGGAAAAAATAAATGAATAATTAAATTTCAAGATAAAATCGACCAAACTTCACTGGCATTGGTGAGCTCAAAAATGGCGTCTGAGGGAAGACGATGGATCGGCAAAGAAGTCGAATGACGAATTCTGGAGAAAGGCATCGATTACATGTGGCATCCAGAAATGCAATGCAATGCGATATAATGAGTAATGAGGATGAGTTACACCATTAGCCAGGAAATCAACTTAGAAGGTCGACTTCGAAGGAAAAGACCGGACGATGTATAATGATAATGGAATGATTATGAAGTTACGAATGACAGTGGTGAATATCCACACAAAAAATGGCTAGTGGTGTGCACGAACGAATCATAAGGACCTGAAATCTAATAATAAGGGACATTATAACCCCCTAGAAACCCCAATCGACTAATCAAAGAGTTAGTAGCTGTATATAACATCTCATAGTTTTGACAACTCCGTCATTAGGTGGTCCGTCAGCAATGTGGAAGACAAAAGTTTTTGTTACAGCTGCCTTAGAAATGGTGAGGCAATGTAAGTAACTACAGTGCAGTGCATGGAGTGTTTAAACATCGTTGTAGAAATGTGACTGTGTTTACAAAAAAGGTATAATGTTGCCTAAAAATCTGTACTTAGTTACGTTAAACTATTAAAACAAGCTGTCGGCATCTCGTCTGTCTAACGTCTAAAATTGAGCTCACATGGAGGAGATAGTAGGTATTACTTTCCCCATGAGGGGGAAAATTTGCGTTTGCCTAACGATTTAGATACCCACCTGTTTTTCAATCAAAATATTTGCAGTGTTTTTGTAATAATTCGTGCTAAAATTTAAATGATAATTATGTTAAAGTTATCTGATACCTAGATATACCTATGCTTGTGCATCAATTATGAATGGAGAAGGGTTGTTTGAATTGTCTATAGAGATACCTACTGAAGTTCACCGTAAGCACATTCGCTGTATCTCAATGAGTACGTCCTGGAGACCATTCGAAACTTAGGAATCCTGCATTTCAGGCATGATACAGTCCTCTAGAAGAGAACCCGTCATACGGGGAGGGGCGAGTAACTTGACAGAGGAACGTAAAAAAAAAAAACGTATGATGTCTCCATCAACAATAATGGTAATATGAAGCCTGGGACACAAGCAACTCCGACCTCCCGAGGATGGATTCATTGGAAAAAGTATCTCGGAAGTTCCCGCGGTAATCATGGAAGCAACATTTTTTACCTCAGAAAGAAAACTGGGACGTCCCATCTCGAAAGCAGATGGCGTACGCTGATTATACACCTATACATACAGCTAAGACCTCGACAGTTAGCTTCTTCAATCTCCGTCTGATGATCAGATACTTACAGTTATAGGCGCAAGTTATTTTGCAAGGTTTGCATGCAAAACAAACACGACTTCAATTTTTGCAAACGAACTCGACTACGTCCCAAGACTGTGGTACGTGAAGCGCCAGCTCAAAAGGTCTTACTATAGATTATCGAGGTGTTCAAACTCAAGTTTTCGAACCTTGTAGGGAATAGATTCTACAACTGAAGTTCCACTTTGCAATTTTTTTTAACCCATTGTTTTGGTGAGTTTTTTCACTTTTAAGATTGTGCTTCCTTAATACCGAATGCAGCTTTCGTGCTAGAGTCGAAAAAATGTATGTCCTCCAAAATGAAAATTTCTACTCGATTTACGTTTCAGACATCAAGGAACCTATTTGGTTCCGTGTCTGCCTGTGGTCAATTCCTTTTCCTTGGCAAAACTATATGAAATAATGGAAAGCTGAGATTCCGAGGAAGTTTTTCCCGTCAGTGCACATTCGGTCACCCATTATTTTTGAAACGTAGAGTCAATTTAGAAAATGGAGATTTTCAAAATTTGAGAAAAATTTTCATCAGTCCAGTTTTTCACCCGCTGAATGTACACCAAAATTTCTGTTAGGTTGGCCATATTTTGATAAGCGACCTAAGCTCTTTCCAACAGTATCCTTATTTTTAATTTTACAGAGTAATTTAAGGGTGTTGAGACCATTTTAGTGGTACAAGGTCGAAAACCTGACAGAAATTTTAAAAGCGAAAAAACTGACGAAAACAAGGGGTTAAAAAAAATCATTGCAAAGAGGTACGTTTTGTTGTAAATTAGTTGTAGAATCGATTCCTAGAAGTTTCTCTATCTTAAGTATGCACATCACGTATACATAATTATATCCCTACTATAGATACTTACTCCTACTAAGTTCAGATGCAGTTACTCTCCCTGCCAGTGATTAATCTATTTTTTTGTAAGCAACCCGTAATGGTAGTCTCTTCAAGTATTATTCTCGTCATCCATTGTATACCCATCTACTGCAAGGTATGTGATGATCGAAGAATAAAGTTTTCAAGATCATTTTCTCTCCAGACTAGTTCATCCTCTCGGTACGGAACCGTTGTTTTCTTTTGAAGCATGCGACCTATACCCGGCTCATATCGGACATCCTATTGTCTCGCCAACAATCAATCACCCATACACCTCAACATCGATTTAGTCACGGATCATTTTCCCTCCGGGAGAAGAGTTCTGGGGTTTTGTGTACGCAGACAATGGTTTTCTTTCTTAACCTCCTCACGCTCGGCGGTCGGGATGTGGTCTAATCGCTGCTCATGATGAGATCCAATCCCGAATACGAGTCATTCTCATTGCAGCCACAGGTAAAAACAACTTTTGAGTGACCAGATTGATTGTGTGACCGAAGCCTAGCCGAAGTAAGAATCATAAAAAAATAAATTCTATTCAACACAGGTAGCTAAAAACGTGTCGGTAACCAAAACTTCAGAACTATTCAGAACACGAACTCACTTTATGGGGCAAATTTACTGCAGATGGAGATAGAATCGAATAGCAGTCACAAGATATTAATTACTTGATGTATGGGTGTAGCAAAAGTCGGTAACTTTTTAATTTGTACTGTATTTTTTGGCGGGATGGTTGTCACCATTGTTGCTATCAGCTTTCCATAGCCTTATCATTCCGATTTGATAATCCGTGACAATTTTTGTGATCCAAATCCAAACATTTCAGTGAGCATCCTTAACTATGGAGCAACGTTTGTTGGTAATCAAAACTCATTATCGGTCTGGTGAAAGTTTTGCTGTGACCGTGCGCAAACTTCGCGAAGAGATGGGTCGTGGGGAAGCACCTACAGCAGCTGCTGTGCGAAAAATCATAAGAAAATTTGAGGCCACAGGACCGTCACTTGATCAAAAACGAAGTGGACGTCCTCGCGTAAGTCGAAGCGAAATTAACAAAGAGGTCGTGTTTGAAAACGTCTTGGCAAGCCCGACTAAATCTGTTCGTAGACGTGCTCAGCAACTGGATATCTCACCCAGGACTGTTCATCGTATTCTGAAACAGGGTTTACACCTGTTCCTTAGAAAATTCAACTTGTTCAAGAATTGAAACCAACCGACCACGCCAAACGCCGACGGTTTGTCGGAAGGTTGTGGGCCATGAAACGCCATGATCCGGATTTTCATTCACGAATCATTTTCAGTGATGAAGCTCACTTTCATTCAAGTGGTTTTTTAAACAAGCAAAACTGTAGGTTCTGGGGATTGGGGAACCCTCAGGAGACACAGGAACACAAAGACAGGAGACAGTTGCATCCACAAAGAGTGACAGTGTGGTGTGGATTTTGGAGCGTCGGAGTTATTGGGCCGTACTACAGACAAATGCTAACAGATTTTTTAATCCCTGAATTGGAACAATCTTACATCGACACTGAAAGCATTTGGTTCCAGCAAGACGGCGCAACTTGCCACACTTCAAGGGGGACAATGGGTTTATTGCGCGAAACTTTTCAATACCGAATCATCTCGAGAAATGGGACTCAGAACTGGCCTCCCAGATCTTGCTACCTAACTTCTTTGGATTTCTTCCTTTGGGGTTACACAAAGTCCAGGGCCTACGAGAATAAACCCAGGACCGTCGAGGAACTGAAGGAAGAAATCCGGGAGAAGATCGCCGATGTCGACCAGCTGATCTGCGGGCGAGTCTTGCAAAATTTCTTGGAGCGAGTAGACGCGGGTAATCGGGCTAGGGGAGGCCATGTGCCGGATATTATCTTCCATACCTTAATCGGAGATGTTTACCTACATAATGACGAAAATATTATGTAAATATAGGTACCTATTTTTAATAAAGTTATGGGAAAATCAAAAAGATACCGACTTTTGCTACACCCATAATCTTTGTAACGATTCGGAAAATAACAATTGGTATAAGTAATTTAAACCTTTTTTTCTACTTTTTTTTTTCAAGAAAATTGCTCATATTTTAACATATCCTTTCGTTTGCCATTACAAACAATTTGGCGAAAAATGGAACTTTCTTTAAAACCTCGTAGCTCAAGTCGGGTATTGTCGGGAAGAACACGTACCTACATACGTACAACATACTAAATTGTGAGTAAGCAGACATAAGGCAGCTGGTCCGGCTTCAAAGGAAACTAGCGGTCCGGAGAAAGGTTTTTCATGGACCAAGGGAAAAGAAGAGTGTCAACCTTATCGCTAACCCAAAAGAGGTCCCATACACCCCCCCCCCCCCCCCCCCCAAAAAAAAGACGTAAGTTGAAGAAAAGAAAAACAAAATTCACGACGAAGAAATCGGGTACGAACCGGGAAGGATGCGAGTCGAAAAGAAAAGACAGAAAGGCCAATGGAAGAGGGCGGTGGAGGGAGAAAGGCCTCCGACAAAAGGGAGCCAAAAGGGAAGCTGAAATAAATCTTGTAATGAACCAAATAAACGAGTCGGCGTGTCCATTTGTGCGAGGCCTCCGCCGATTGTCTTCCTCCCTAGTGGAAGTCGTAATGGCTCCCGCATTTCATCCCGGTCACATGAGAAAGAGAAGGGATGAGAGGAATCGGATAAAAATAAGGAGAAAGAGAGGATGATGAGGAGGGGATGAAGATGGAGAATCCAACTTGCTAATGCTGTAAGTCTTCTTTTCGTCTCTGAAGGTATACAAAACTCGAATTGAAGAGTATCAAACCTTTTAGCGAATTGTTGAGAAAATAAATACGAGTATAAAATAAATGAATGGGTCCAGCATTTGTGTACATGAATTTATGAATATTGTTCTCGATTCTTTTACGTTTCTGAGCAATCTGAATCCATCCCCAAGTATTAATTTTTTTTTATGAGAACATATAGGTGCTTATATTATGTACCTACGAGAATGTAGATAGGTTATACGGTATTTTTTATGAGTACGGGTTTTTTTAATGAGTTTACCAGTACTTAGACTAAGAGATCAAAATTTCAAATGCTGTCCTCAAAGAGTGAGCCAAATTTGACTTTCTGGAGAAAAAATTGCTAATAATCGTTGAAACTGTCTAAAAATCACCAAAACTGAGTGGGATGGTGACTCGAGACTTCTGTCTCAATTCTGACATTATTTCAACATTTAACAATGTTTTTCTATGGGGGAAACAAGGGGAAAAAGTGGCTTTAATTTGAGGTCAAGCATCACAAAAAGTTGGTAAGAATGGCTAAAATAACTTGACACCATAATAAATGCACCAATGACTCGTGACGGGGAGTTCGCTTCAATAGGCCCCTAGTCGAAAATATCTTTTACCTATAAAAGTAGGTCAAAAATTGTTTTAAATTCTTTAAAATAGCTAAGCTAGCACATTCAGAAATTCGCTCATAATGGTAATGTTGAATGACAGAAACTGATTCTGCTAAAATTCGCGCAGCAAATTCAACATGAATGGCAAATTGGTTACCAACTTTCATCAGTAAATACAATGTAGTTCGTAGTATGTCGTATGGATCATGTTACTTCTCGAAGGTCTGTGATTTTAGGGACTGCAAATTAGTATTCCTCGATCCCCTCCCTCCCATTAGGATTTCTGGAGCCGTAATGTTCTGTATTCATGACTTTCTGTTCACAAATGAAGAGTGCAGAGGGTTAGTTTAGTTTTTTAATGGAATCATTTGGTTACCTCCGAACAGAAAATTGATTTAATTATTAAGAATTAGTACCACGTTTTAATATAAAGTACGTAGTACTTTCGTTCGTTTGTATTTGTTTCTAAGTTTTTGTGATAAATGAATGTGCTACTCATGATGCATATTTGATTTATAATTAGTTGCCTCTACATTATGAACAACTGATTCCGGTTTAGGTACATTTTTTGGAACCGAGAACGCCTCCGAAGGAGTGGAAACAGTCCCCAACTTGATGGACCAGCCTTCTGTGCAAGGAGTTGATAGGCAATCCGCAACGCGTGAGTGTACGGCGGAATCAGCCTAATCTTGAGGCATCCGTGAGTGAGTGGCTGATGTACCGATGTAGTACTACCCGTTCAATTGGGTGCCCTATTGTTTTCAATCCTTGGGAGAGGGGAGAATTTGAGGTCTAGAGAAAAAATAACCACGCACGAATCCGCACAATGTGCCAAGTGTCATGTGTGGCCCACTTTTTTAGAGAAAAATATTTTTGATCATTTGATCATTTTGATGACTCGAGTCACTATTGTCAATGTTGTATGATCGAATTCAACCCTTCTCGGGCCATCCTCAGGTGTTCTGAGTATGACGAATGGATTGAGATACAGCTACCAACTATTATAACCTTAATTTCCATTAAGTAGACATAAGTACGATTGTGTGATGATTCTGGGATTTTTTCAAAACACCTGAAGATGGCCCGGGAAGAGTGGAAATCGACCATGTATAATAATTTATTGCAGGAATGAATTCATTGCAGTTTCTTTCATCCTCAACATATCTCCTACCATTCTGGTTCATTATTCTCTGAATAGTACACCTATGTATTCGGTTCGGAAAATTTTTTTGGAACACCCCCTCAAATTTTGTTTCTTTTACGTTTCAAGATGTGTAAATTCCAACAATGCAACGTACATCCGCCACATCATCGATATCTCCCTTGCTGTCGTTCTGAAATCGTCATTCTTTCGCACACAGGCTCCATTTGGGCCCTAGTTGTGCCCCGAAGCTCGGCAGCCTAATCGGAAAACACCCAGGGGTGTTATGGGTGAAAAATGGGTGCAAAATTAGGTATTTTTGAGGTTTTAGTGAACTTGAGCTTGTGACGTATCGTTTTCCATGTTTTTTAGGACAAAATAGTATGAAGCTGATTTTGACCACTGAGTGAAGGATTGAGGTTCTAAGTTTCAACCCTCAAAATACAGTATTTATGGGACAAAAACCTGTGAAAATTGCTGTATTCACCAGCAATTGTTGTAATAATACAGGAGGTAGTATTAACAGGTGAATCAAGACGATTCAGTGAATTTCACTGATCGAAAATAATTTGTCAGAAATAGCAGCCTAATAGTCGAGTTCATAACCGTCATGTTACCGTCTTGACAGAAGCTTCTGAAGCTTGAAGGCATGACTAGAACTTCCGTATTCTACGTTTGATTCACGCTGATATCCACAAATGTTGACGACTGGTAAGAAAAGCTTCTCGAGCGTTTACTAGGGTCAGTTACTGATTCCTTTAAATCCATCCACGCCCATATATATCAAATACGGCGAGAAAATTCAATATCACCGAAGAAGAAGCGAGTTGAATGGTAACGGACTTGGATCACATTCGTATCACGTCTTACCGTACGGAGGCTGCCCGCTCCTGATGAAGGCTCCCCGCTAGTCCTAAAGAGTCACGAAACGTCAGCGTCTCCCCCTCGGCCTTTCAAACCTGCCGACTGTTATAGCCGGTTCTCGGCCCTTTGTGGAATTTATAAGGTCCGTTTGTGTTTGAATGTATAGCAGCCTGTGTATTTATGTATATGTATATAGCTTTCTCTCGACGACCACGCTTCTTTACCTTAGTGCTTTGCCATCCTCAACCACATTATCCCATACAGTCCACAACTACTACATAGTTGAATTATGTGGTTGAATTTGAATAGAACCTAGTATTGTAATAGTCTTTTTAACAGTACCTGCTCGTGAAAAAAGAGCTCTGTTTGTGAGAGGGTGATTATTCAATAGCAACTTATCAGAGAAATTGATGAAGGCAATCGATTTTCGAAAATATGTTTGATTATTTTCCGTTTCAGAGTATTCTGGATCCATTCTTGGATTTTAACATTTTTTATGCAGGGAAATATGTAAGTACTATTTATACAAGTATATGTCCTTCCAGACGATATCTCATCTTGGTGCGAGATGAAAATTCTCAATTCAGTCGAGATGATAGTAATGCAAACTAAGGAAAGAGTCCGAAGATGAGCACTGTACAAAAAACGCTGCAAATCCCTGCACAACGGTTTATTATTTTGTATAGAATACCCTTCTGTTACAGATCACAGCTCTATGTATAGATAACCCGTCTATATAATATGATATGTACTATTCTATGCATAATTATTTAGATCGCAGACCCTCCGTAGGTTAGTACCTAACCCCGTACTCGTTACTAGGTACCTACCTAAATCACGAGTTATATGTTGCTAAAATAATTCTGCCGATGACAAACAGTACCTAACAAAAAGAAACACACATAATGAAGTTCTGAAAAGAAATTGTTGATGAGGAGTGAAAAAAGTTGCAAAAGTACCTACCAACAAACTCCAGCCCCTTCCACGTAGATGGTATAATGAACCGTTGTGTAATAATTTACCGTTGAGTAATGATTTACCGTAGTAATAATTTACCCATCAATAATACTTCAACGTTTGTTCAAGTTTCACTACCTACCAACAAACTCCAAAAGAGCCATCATTTTTCAAATTAAATAATATCACAGAACATCCAACTCGACTTCATACTCCGCCAATATAATCAGGTGATCCCTACCAATGATTGGCCGTATTCACAAATTCCTATTGTGGGCGCGTCTCTGGTTACGAGATTTGGTTTGAATTGTATACAATTTCATTCACACTGGAGTCGAAAATGCCTGTCGGTGCAAACTTCGGGGCCTTTTTGTGAACGAACGGCTGGACGTACGATGCTCCGGATGGTCTTAAAAAACTCGCAAGTTCAAGAACTATTTAAAACCGTAAAAATATTTACGTAAAAAAATGGTATAGGCGTTTCTAAAATTTCAACCCCTATTTTGAACCCCTTAGAGATGACTCACAGTAACGTCGAGCTTCGAGGACCAACTAGACGCCGAACGGAACCTATAACCCGAATTTCATCAATTTTTTTTCATGGTAACTAAGAAAAGTGGCCCGTACGGCGTACGGCGTACGGCGGACAGACAGAAATATTTTTATTGCAGTTTTGGATTCTACATACCTTGAAACGTAAACCATCAAATTTTGAGGGGGGGTAAGAATTTTTTTTTTCATGCTCGATTTCAATGGTTCATTATTGAAAATAATAAACCAAAACGCTGCAAATCCCTGCAGAACGGTTTATTATTTTGTACAGAATACCCTTCTGTTACAGATCACAGCTCTATGTATAGATAACCCGTCTATATAATATAATATGTACTACTCAATAGATATTACGTAGATCGTAGACCCTCCGTAGGTGAGTAAACCCCGTACTCGTTACTAGGTACCTATCTAAATCACGAGTTAAATGTTGCTAAAATAATTCTGTCGATGATAAGCAGTAACTAAAATGGCAAAAAGAAACGCAAATAATGAAGTTCTGAAGCAAAATTGTTGATGTGGAGTGAAATAGATGCCCCTTCTGCGTACATCACTGTTATCTGTGGTCAATACCTACCCTCGCGGTCAAATATAATGAACCGTTGTGTAATAACTTGTCCATCAATAGGTAATACTTTAACGGTTGTTCAAGTTGCAAAAGTACCGATCAACAAAATCCAGCCCCTTCTTGGTAGATGAACCGTTGTGTAATAATTTACCCTTGTGTAATAATTTACCGTTGTGAAATAATTGACCGTTATGTAATAATTTACCGTTGTGTAATAATTTACCCATCAACAATACTTCAACGTTTGTTCAAGTTGCAAAAGTACTGATCAACAAAAACCCTTCTTGGTAGATGGACGAACCGTTGTGTAATAATTTACCGTTATGAAATAATTATCGTTATGTAATAATTTACCGTTGTGTAATAATTTGCCGCTGTGTAATAATTTACCATTGTGTAATAATTTACACATCAATAATACTTCAACGTTTGTTCAAGTTTCAGAAGTACCTACCAACAAAATCCAATAGTCCATCACTTATCAAATGAAATAATATCGCAGAACAACCCACTCGACTTTATACAGCCATCCTTGATTATAATCAAGTGCTCCCTAGTGATGAAATCCGGGCCAGATTTATACCGTTTGATTCACGATCGTGTTGACGAAGCTTTTTGGTGCACACGAACGGCTGGACGTACGATGCTCCGGCTGGTCTCAAAAAATTGTTTAGCTCAAGAAAAATTTAATAACGTAAAAAACCATACGCTTCTATCGAAAGTTTTCGAGCTACGGCGTTCTTAAAATTTCAACCCCTATTTTGAACCCCTTAGAGATGACTGACAGTAACGTCGAGCTTCGAGGACCAACTAGACCCCGAACCAACTAACCCGAATTTCATCAATTTTGTTTCATGGTAACTAAGAAAAGTGGCCAGTTCGGCGTACGGCGGACAGACAGAAATATTTATATTGCATTTTTCGAATTATACATACCTTGAAACGTAAACCATCATAATATTTTGAAGGGGGGTTAGATTTTTTTTTCTTTTTTTTTCATGCTCGATTCCAATGGTTATTATTGAAAATAATAAACCAATATTAACAAATGAGCCAATTCTAGTTTTTGGGGGCCAAAAATCCCGCATGAATGCCACCAACATCTGTCAGTATCATGCGCAAACTTGTAATTCCTGATACGCCTCACAACTCCGGTACTATTAGACCGATTCATTTTTATGCTTTATGCTGGATTCTAAATTTAAAGTTTAGGCTGAATTTCAACAAGAATGAACCCACGTACCCCTACCGGTATCTATTTAAACAGTTACATACTAACTCATAGTGAGCCTCATGACATTTTTGGAAAACTTTTATTTATACTCTTTTATTTGTACTCTTTATGTTCTTTTATATTGTTTAGTTGGAATTATTAGTACTCCAGTTTTGTAATTGGGATTACACGCTTAATTTCTGCCTTCCTTGGGGCAAAATCAAGGGGCAAAGTCTATTGTTTATTTTGATTCCTTTCAGCAAATGCAAACTACCTATATGTAAACATTCTTTTCGGCAAATATAAACATCTTTGTGGAATTATAAAAGATACCATGCATGCTGAGATGCCTATATTTATGTGCTCATCGTGTGTGTTTATCTTTGAATTCTATACCTACTTTCTATGTCTTTCTGGATTTCCAAATAAATTCGTTCCATGGTTTTAATCCTATCTTTCTTTTATTTCTAGGGATCTTTTTATTTTTCCGTGTATTCTCTATTCTGACTTCCTTCTCTGCCTGCACACTCTTCAATATTACTTACCTCCTGGTGCCACCCATCTGCCATTCTTCTCTGCGGCCGCGTATTTTAAGAAATTAATTTAGACAATAAGAACTAAGTGCCTACTAGGGAATAAGTATTAGGTTAGCGCCACAGGTATTATGCCGCCACAGGGATCACCTCGATTCATGTATTGTCGTGTGTGCATTGTCAAAGTAAGAGATACCTAATACGGGATCACATTGTTTCCCATTTGAGTTCTTCTCGACAATACCCCACCCCCCAGTGACTCCTCAACTGGTTAGGGGTAAATCCATCTTTTATTTTGACTATATTCTGATATGTATTTTTTACTATGCCAAATTCCAGAAGTTGACCGCGTTTGAATTGCTGGTTTTGCTATTACATTTCCATTTGTAAATGTTCCGTCAATCCGTGGTTATGAATGTGAATAGTTGTGAATACCTTAGGTATATGACACGGACGGTAAAATTTAACCCGACTGATAACCGAAATCCAGTACACGTTATATTGAAAGCTTCGTTCAGGGGGGTGTAGGATCTATCTTTGAACAGAGATGTATGAAATGCTCACCTCTGTCAACATCCCCGAAGGCTATCGAGCCAGAAGATCTACTCTGCAGGTGATAGCCTTTGAAAAACCTTAGGGGCAAATTGACACAGCACGACTCGTTACTTACACGGCGAGAGAAGCCCACCTCTCAGAGATGAGCACGGTGCGATAATAGCGGATTTCACTGTTGCCTGTACCAACTTCCAAATAGGTTAAGGGATGGGTATCGGCCCACCTGAAAGGCACAAAGGGGATAATGACACCTTTTAGAACTCGAAAAAGATGTGTAAATCTCTCGTGGCAGGCCGTCATTTCCTTTGAATTTGATTTAGCATGATGGGCTTCTACTTGAGCTGTACCATACTGCATAAACCCTGTGCTCAACAGATCTTCGAACAATAAATTCGAATCAAAGTTTACATTTTGTGTAGAAAAAACGGCGTAAAAACACGACACACATAGTTCAGTGAATTTTGGGATGACCATCACAATCATTCCATGCATGCATGCCATTTATACCACATGGATGGATTTATTTTCGAACTTACCCACACGCACACAGCTAACTGTTACACAGTATCCTGAAATACGGGTATTACCGGAATATGGGAAAAATGGGTAACGGAAAACGCGTGTGCTAAGAAATCCCTGCAGTCAACACTGTTGGGAGAAAAGAGGGAGACCGATTTCCATCACGGGGAAGGAATCCATTCGCAACCAAAAATCTATGAATAGCACCAGTTAATACCTTCCTACGGAAAACAAATTTCATCAACTGTAGTGGGTAGAAATGAAATGAATTCAAAAGGAATCGAAAGGATCACTAAAATAATAATTGAGTCATCATAGGAACATTTTGAAAGATACAAAGAGATGTAACAATTAAGGAGTACTAGTTCCCAGCAGTTGTGGCAGGTAGACTTGAGAAAAAGTAGGTACTAGTTTTAATTTTAATTTGGTAGATAAGTTCATTTGAATCAGCAGATTAGCTAAAGGCGACATATAATTTTTCCCTTGACTAGATCTCAGATAAAAGCGTAACAGATTGGGAGTCCTTATTCAGTCACTGTTCTGGTTGTTCGCAATGCCAGATAATCCTTAATTCCTGAGCTCAATCCGGAAATGCCAGAGCGCATGTTACAGACTTTTTCCGACATAAGAATACATAGGATTTGATTTTCAGACGTAAGAAATTTGGATTTTAGGTACCTACCGTTCGGGGTCTAGTTGGTCCGTGAAGCTCGGCGTTACTATCAGTCATCTCTAAGGGGTTCAAAATAGGGGTTGGAATTTTCAGAACGCCGTAGCTCGAAAACTTTCAATAGAAGGGCATGGTTTTTTGTTGTTTTTAAATTGATCTTGAACTAAAGAATTTTTTGAGACCACCCGGAGACGTTCGTTTGCACCAAAAAGCTTCGCCAACACGATCGTGAATCAAACGGTATAAATCTGATCCAGATATCAACGCTAGGGAGCACCTGATTATAATCAAGGATGGCTGTATGAAGTCGAGTTGGATGTTCTGTGATATTATTTAATTTGAGAAATGATCGATCTTTTGGATTTTATTGATAGGTACTTTTGAAACTTGAACAACCGTTAAAGTAATATTAATGGGCAAATTATTACACAACGGTTCATTACCTATACTATCTACGTAGAAAGGGCACCTATAACCTATACAGGTAAATTATTACACAACGGTTTATCATTTGCCTTATGATTTATGAATAACTACAAATAATTAATGATTGAATAAATCATTGAATCCCACGCATTTTAGGAAACTTTTATTCCGGGGCCGGCTGCAGTACTCGATTTAGGGCTTTCCTGGGGGGGGGGGGGGAGCTCGAGGGAATTGACCACAGAAAACAGTGATCTACGCAGAAGGGGCATCTATACAGGTAAATAATAAACCTTTGTGTAATAATTTGCAGCTTTTTTATTGCTTTTTTTTTACTGTGGGGCGATACACGTGTGCAAGTTGTCGTGTTTATCCAGCACATCTCACCCGCTTTGAGGACGTGACAACTCAAAGGTGAAACTCCTTTTCTTTTAACGGTCTCTTCTGGAAAGTACCGTTTTAAAAGCGTCTCGGCATTTGATTAATTAACTGGGACAGGGTTTACCATTGCTCAGAACGTCCCATTGCTGGACAACGGATATCCTGGGACCGATAATCCGTCTGGCTGTCTTAACAGGAGAAAATACCAACACTCTCCAAGGTGACAGTTCAGTGAAGCATTCTGACTCCCTACGACCTGAATTATACCCGAACGAGGGGAAATCTTGATAGGACACCAGGAGCTGGATTTCTCGAATCCTTTCGTAGCTAGAAATATTATGTTGCGATAACGCCTGATGTCGCGGAGGGTTGGTCACTGCCTACGTTTATGATGTTCGCTGGTACTAAATAGGAGTTGCCACTGTAAATTTGAATTTTGACGCCAAAAATTATGTGGCATTTAGAGACTGGAAAAGTCTATGCCAGTTCAAGCTGATGAAATGACAGCCTTGCTTTTGGAAATATTCGTTAATTTTGTAGGTAGTTTTCAAGGGGGACAAGTTCCTAGTTACTCCCTTTCATGACTCTTCAAGGAATTGATTGCCCTCTGACGGCAGGAAGTGGAATAGAACGTGAAAACAATACGGAGGGGTCCTTCTTGGTATTGTTAAAACATGAGCGAGATTGTCCTCACCAGATGTTCTTCGAAAATGGGTCACTGGAAATGCTTTCCCGAGGGTAACAGCTACCACCTGCAAACACGGTGAAGGGAAGCTCTGCCGTTGGTATCGTAGAACAACAAAATGTACAGTACATCATATTTCAAAAATATCTTCGAGTAAGGATTGAATAATTCCAGTCAGTAAGGAACTGTACTTGAACCACGGCTACTAGAGAAGTCCTAGAGACTCCGTGTTACCGACCAGGTAGTTGAAAACATATTTTATTACACATAATGCTATGTGAAAATACATTGAGAAAAATCGGATCTGAGCAGTCCCTGGGGGTTTTTGAGCATTTGGAAAAGACAATATCAAAATTGGATCAGCCGTTTACGCTCAAACACACTCATGAAAATAATTTGGAAGATCGCAATTTGAATAGATAGTCGGTAGGCATTTGATTCTATAACATGTATGTTGTTGAAGAAAATGGCCAGCATAAATTCCACACTCCGATGGGTCGTATACTAAACATACACGTAACAGCATCTGATTCATGAAAATTCAATATCTCACAAGAAAATTACAGTACGAATTTGATAAAATTGATAGAACCTCAGACCTTCAACTCTTAAAATTTTAGCTCATTTCGACTCTCTTTACGGATACATATAGGCGTTTCAAGGATTTGAGTACATGTACCTAGGAACAAAACATTATACTATACTCAACGATCCGAAGGGGCTACCATTTCTATGCAGCGAAGGGGCATCTATAAAGGTAAATAATAAACCGTTGTGTAATAATTTGCTGCGTTTTGATCGTCAGGTTTGTGTTCAGGAGTCGCAAATTGGGAAAAACGTGTTTCACTGATCAAAATTGCTGGCTTCGGCCGCTTCTGAATTTCTGTATAATTTAAAGCTATCACCCGTTTATGGGCAGGTGGAACCAGGTAAGGACTGATCAGTGAGGCAGGAAACAACTTACCCAAATCATTTTCATCGTGTTCGCAAAGATGAAGAGCAACGGATGTTTTGGGAGAGTCTGTGTGTTTCAATCGCCGACGACTACATCTGGAATTCAAAAAGAAATGTCATAGTAATAAAAGTTTAGCACGTACCAAGAGTTATTGAGGCAAAGTTTCAGTGGGATCACCATTTCCGTCAGAGGTCAATATTTTAAAATCTAGCAAAACTTTTAGCCAAAGTTGGTGACCTCAACCGTCGCCTGGCTTTTAAATAAAATCGATCGACGGGCAAGAGCATTAGGTATTTGAAATAGCGCCCTACTGAATGCGGATATCTGGTTTCTTCAGGGTAGCTCTATTAATATGAAAGGTAGGCTAATTTAATTAATGACGTAGCAAAGTGATTCTTATCTGCTTTTCACGTCTTTGACTGATGATAATTATAACTGTCATACGTAGAATTCTCCACAGAATCAGTAAAAGGGTTTCGTATCCAAAATTACTTAGGTACTAATCTAATTTTACAGTTCTATCGTTTGTTTATTGGTCCTATTGCGTAGGTAGGTCTGGACGCTGTAGCCACGAGACTTCTTGCGGTAGGTACCAAGATCTTTATCTGACAGGCCGCTAACTAGACTGTGAATATCTTTCTACTCGGAGAACGGTTAAATATTTCCCCGGCAGTAAACCTCGGCTTTATTTCTGGCTGTCGACGATGAGCTCCTACATGTTCTTCATTCCGCTAAAATATTCAAAAACATTATCTGGTCCCTTTTAGGTATATTTACTATAATATTTAAACTACTCAATGTCTTTGTGGCAGTCAACATACTTGGTATGTATGTACCTATTACACTACGAACATTCATGTATTCGGGTGGCTTTTTTTCCAAAAAAGTAAAATGTAAAGTTCTGTTTCACAAGATAAATGTCACGGAGAACTGAGGAAACTTGGATTAAAGTATAAATTTACAGAAATGGAAGTCGTCAAGACAACTGAAAATACTACTTTAATAATCTCAAAGTAACGAATTGATTATAATACTTATGCTCGATTTAGGTAACTATACAAAAATTTCCATGGTTTTGAGCACTTATTCGGACACTATTTCGCCCCCAAACGTTTTGTTATTCATAAAATTGTTTAGATTGTGCCAAATAACAATCTTTTCCCCATTTCTGTTAATTTTACTGAATTTATTCCAAGTTAGGATAAAAGTAGATTTTGTTTTGTTTATTTTTTCTAAGTTACTTTTAGCGATTTATGTGACACTTAAAAATTCAAATTTGAACTCCCTGAAAAATATTTTTGATTGTAGAAATAGTCTTTCAAGCCTCGAGTCATCCCAATTGTAACAGCTTTGAGGAATTGGGTAGTACGGTTGTGACTATCGTCTATTAATGATGATTCTATCTTTTTTTCCTAATATAACTCGAATTTTACCAAATTTATTTTTTTTTTAAACGCTGCAAAGTCCTTGTCACTAGGGTTTACTATTCTATTGGACCTACAGAAATACTGGCTGTATTTTGTTGTTTCTTTCATGTGCAATAACTGAAATAGCAATTTTGGATGGTTTCTACTAATTTCGGCCCCCAAAAACTCGAATTAGGCTACTATTTTTGAAAAATTATCTTTGATTGTGCCATTTAACTGTCTCGATTCACCTACTTGCAGTGGTAGTATACAAATTTATGGTGATTTCAGACTATTTCTCACGTTTTTGACTCATACAAAATGAATTATGGGAGCTGAAACTTCGTTAGAACCTCAATTTCCACTCTTTGGTCAAAACCGACTTCATATTCGGTCTCCTCGCCCTAAAAAACGATTCCTCACAAGCTCTTGTTACTAAAACACCAAAAACTCAATTTTTACACCCATTTTTCCGCATATTCACCCGGGTATATTCCGACCTGGCTGCAAAGTTTCGGGACACAACTAGGGCCCAAATGGAGCCGGTGTGCGAAGTCTAAAATAAATGTAGATATGTGGCAAACGGACATTTAATTTTTGGAATCTACGCACCTTCAAACGTAAGAGAAAAAAATGTTGAGGGGGTGTTCAAAAATTTTGTTGCTGAGCGAATACAGAGGTGTATTATTCACATAATGATAAACCTATTTATTAAAGGCAACTGGTAAGTGTAGAAAGATGTGGGCATCAAACGGAGTAGTTGTGTTTACTTTTTTTTTTGTGTGTTCATTTTTCTACATTTCTACATCTAGATTAATTTCATCGTTCTACACGTTGTACATTACGAGACGTAAGGTGATTCTCGTTAAATTCATTTATTTTCTGATGAGGAGTTTTAACCACCCGCAGCTCGAATCCTTCACGGGGCTTATGGGAGCAATAAATTCCGAAACCCGTGCTCTACCGGTTTCAGGGTACACTAGCGACTAGCCTAAAGGCGAGTCAAATTGATCCCCATTGGCTCGCATGATGTTTATTTTCTTTATTTTTTTTTCCCACAAGTTTTTATAACCTCTTCTCAAAATACCGGCGGATATGAGGACCGCTATCAAAATCCTGAAGACATTCCACGTTCCATATTTCAGACGGTTCCCAACCTATGTCGAATGAACCTTCCGAAGAAGTAGTAATTTCTGGACCAAGATGGTAATTTTGCAAATGTTATCGCGAACATTAATTTGTATAGCGGACGTCGACGGAACACGAGAAAGGTCGTAACTTGATATTAATTTCGCAAGAGGATGAATGTGAGAGGGAAACGGTACCTGTCGGACACGCAAGGTCCATGCAAGGATATTTTCAAACGATTTTTGTTATACAAAGAACCATAAAATTTTCATAAAAGGCCACCTAAAAGGTGACGTGCAGAGCTTATTTACATTTACACATTTCTCCAGATGTGAATTACTATTCACATCGCTACTATTCACTGCGCTGATGACCTTTGGGTTCCATAAAACCTCATGAAAGTTTTTCAGAAGATAATTTGTTGACTAACTAGCTATAGGTACACGCGGCATGCGATGCAATGCCACACAAAGAAGGGAAGTTTTTGTGTTTCAATTTTGTTTACTGAAGTGCATAAGATATGTTTTTCCGTCTGGTGTGGACACGGAATCAGAAGGTTTTTCCGACGCGTGAGCCACACTTCATGAGTAAAAGACTCGCGCCAGATGGTAAAATGTTTCTACTACATAATTCAGAAACCTTCGTAGGGGCGCACTCACCGACGATCGGTGCGATTTCATCGCAATCGGATGAATATTACAGGAACGCATATGGGGCAAACAAAGAATCATTCATTAATATATAAATAGATAGAGTTAAGTGTTTTAGTGTGTAAAGTAGAAACCATCAACGGCTTTCCAGCAACCGAATGACTAGTTATTTCTCCCAAAAAGAGTGAACTGGTAGTATGAAAACCACTTCCACAGTAAACTGCCAGCCATCCAAGGAGATATCATTAACTGATTTGAGCAACCCATGAAATAACTACAGGATGTCTCTTGAAGCATTAACCTCTTTGAATGTGCGAGATACCTACTCGATTAGGTACCTCATACCTCACCAATCCCAATCAGCTCCATTTTTTACGACTATTGCCAAGATTTATAGAAGGACAATTGGATCAACACCACTTGTCATGCCAAACATAAACTACCACTGAAATAAGATGAAATAACTTTTTGTTTTAATACTCATGCGCCAGATATTAACCAGATATTTCAAAATGGCTCTACTAATTATTGTACCTATCAAAGGAAAGTTTATATGTTCATAATATTACCTCACCTGTTGCTACACTCGAAAAAATAAGAGTTTGCTAAATAGCTTCCTCATAAATATCAAGTAGGGATCACAACCTTATCTCCTGCGCATTTCAGCTCATTACGACCATTCTTTTGTGCAGTTATGGGTGTAGCAAGGTTGCACTATTACGCAAGCGTAGACAAAAGTTACAGCCCGATCTTGAGGAAGTTCATTAGAGACCATCTATGGGCCTACTCATCCAATCAGGTCATTACGACCAAGCTTTTCTAAAGTTAGGCGCGCTGCAAGGATTTGCGAACACTGACGGACTGACGCAAGCCAAATTTTGTTCAGAAAGGTCTAAAATTGAAATTCTGATTTTAGAGGACGAAATTGGGTTTCCTCCCGAATGTTGTTACAATGCTTCTGCTACCTTCGTAGACTCGGAAGCAATCCCTCATTCCCTACTCGCGACCAGACCCAATTCAAGTGCCAGACACTCGCTACAGCTCTTCCTTGTTTGTTTGAAGCGACTGTGTAAAGTAGACAAAGGCGCCACTCATACTAAATCATCCATTCGAATTCTTAGCGGATTCATGTACCAACAGTCGCCAGGATATGATGCCCAGGAGATTCATCGCCTCATGTCCGCTGTATAATTTATGCACCTACGAGACGGCACAGCACAGCCCGGCAGGCTTTTGAGAAGAAAATAAAGGAATCCTCGATTTCAAGGGTCCGAATCTACCAGATCCCCTCGTCCTCATCATCGAAAGGGATAAGATGTGGAAGTCGCCTCAGGTGTTCGCGCCGGGTCGTGGGATCCTGACCCTGGCGCTCGGGCGATCGTTTGCAGCCGAAGCACGCGTTCAGGTCGAAAATTCCTCCTATCATCGAAAGCGACGTTTGAAGCATAGGAGGTGGGCATATAACATCACTCAGATTGTCGAAGGGATTGGACGAACTCAAGCAGATGATCTTAATGATTGAAGATGGGTCGCTCGTCGTGACCGATCAAAATAATTCCGGTTAATTTCACAAACTAGATATGTAATTGGATTTGTTGTAGTGTCAATATTTTTGAATTTATTAGCGTTTTTATGTGGTAAGGTAAAAAAGTTGGAAAAACACAAATTTTCGGATATCTTTAAAACGAAGAACTTGACAAAAAATTTCTACTGAGCATTTTTTTGTTCCAAATGAAGATTAGAATTGATTCCCTGAATTTCTCCAGAAGGAAATGGGACACCCTGTATAAATATGTGGCGCACGGTGGGGCTGGAGTCCTTACCCACTATGTAATTTATTGTCATAATAATTTAAAAAGAAATCTACGAAGTTGAGCAGTTAAGTACGTTCATAGTCTTCGAATTACAGACGCGCTAGATAACGTTAATTCTTCCAAGATTGCACAAAGACTTTGCAGCTTCCCCCCTCCCCCCTTTTTCCTCTTGGCTGGCGTATCTTCTAGTCAACCTAATGTTTTGCCTGATTCATAGTGTCATACTATATATTTGGATAAATCATATCAGCTAGGTACTCAGTTCACATACCTAGCAGTTGGCGCAGGAGTAGGAATTGTATGGAACAAAGGAGCTATAATAAGAACCAGACGTTCCTCAATCCTATTAAGGACAGCCTGTCTAGCGAGGTTACGAAGCCTTAAATGTCTATTAACCAAACGAAACACCAGTGCGGTAAATCAGAGCTGTTTTCCAATCTCATCAATGGATCTGATACAGGTGGTTTCCATTGACATAAACAGAGCCCCAAGGAACTCTATCAGGCCATCGGAATACAGATGAAGGGAAACGGATCTTCCAGAATCGTTTGAACCCTCATAAAACACTTGTAAAACAGCCACTAAAACTAACCATTCAGAGTGACTTTTTTCCTGTTTTAACGACTCGCGGACGCGTTACAAATATAAACGAGACGACAATATGCTCATTAGGAAGCGAAGCGGACGATCTTGTGCATGGAGCTCTTTGGGTTAGCTTGGGGTTACGCAACCGGTGACTGGTGGACGTGTGTCGTTGGTCTGTTTTACCAATTAAAGACGATCGCTAACAGGGGCCTTAATGCTCTTAAATGGATCGAGATGGCCATCGGTCCGGATTTATTGCGCGGGTACTGTCCGGAGAAAGGAGAGCGAAGCGACGAGCGTTGGAGACCTTATTCAACGAATGATATTGAAGTCAACTTGGTTCTCAACGCTCAAGTAACATCAACAGAGGTCAGAAATGGGGGATTCTGGCTGCAGTGGGCAATTCCCTTGTGTAGGAATTATTTTATTTTTGACCTCAGAAACGGATTTAGCACCATTGAACCCCCCCACCAATTTTCATCACAAAACTCCGTGTAGTTTGGGTAACAAACTGATAGAAGACAAAAAATGACGTCATAAGTGGATGGCGGTGAGGGTTCCCCCCAGGCGGACGCGGGGTGATGGCCTTGACCTATGACGTCATTTCGCTTTTTTCCACCGGTTCATCTCCCACCTTCAATCACGGATACCCCTCATACAGCACCTTTTCGGAAAGCACTCTCCGAGATCTTTTCCTTGAGAAAACAAAAGAAAATGAAATTGCCCGTTACGAGATACGAATACCTTGGCATACCCATAAAACTTTCATGTCCATGTTATGTACGGAATGATTTAGTTTTGAGAATTCCTTGAGTCCATAGGTCTCTACGTATTAGTAGTGTTAAGGTTTCTTCAAAATCAATTTGGGCTAATATAGTTGATCAAAAATACCGAATAAATGCGGGAAAACGCCCAGTACGTACGTGGTTTCTTGAATTACCTTCTAACGACGCGGTCCCTTATCATATTATAATCGTGGTGTAGAGTACCTCCAAATATTTCAAGCATTCTCGTTGCTTACGTAGGTATCTATGTATGTTGTCACTTAAAATCTCTACAGTTAGGTTGCCCGCTCCAACTAATAGAACTACAAGGGCAGTAAATCATTCAACACGCTGTCTTGAAACCAAAACTAAAAAACGCTTCAAAGTCCTTGTTACATGGGTTTACTATTCTACTGAACATATCTACAGAAATATTGGCTGTTCATTTTTTACTGTTTCTTTCATGTGAAATAGCTAAAAAACGACAGGATAAAAATAGAATACCTAGTCTATTTCCACGTAAACTAACAAAAATGGAAATAGAATATTCTATTTTTATCCTGTCGTTTTTTGCTATGGATTTCCACTACTCCGCCGCAAGTGTTTTAAGTTATATGTGAAATAGCTATTTCTGATGGTTCCCATCAATTTTGGCCCCCCAAAACGCGAATTACGCTCCTTTTTTTAAATTGTCTTGATTCACCCGCACTTTTTCTATTGTTACTATACAAATTTACGGAGATTTCAGACAATTTCCCAGGTTTTTGACTCATAAAAAATTAATTTTTGGAGCTGAACCTTCGTTACAACCACAATTCTTCACTCTTTGGTCAAAATCGACTTCATATTCGGTCTTCTCGCCCTAAAAAAACATGGAAAAAGATACCTCAAAAGCTCATTTTACTAATACACAAAAAAACCCTATTTTTATACCCACAACACCCCTGGGTATATTCCGATCGGGCTGCAGTTTCGGATCACAACTAGAGCCCAAATGGAGCCAGTGTGCGAAAGAACGGATTTTTTAGACCAAAATGAAGTATGTAGATATGCGTGATACGGCGGACGGACACTGCATTTTTGGAATCTACGCACTGGACCTTGAAACCTAAAAGAAAAATTATTCGCAGCATAATGAACCAAAAACGCCATAAAAGTATTATAACACCATCTAATATTATGTACAATTATTATATTATTGTAACAATGACGCTTAGTTTTGATTAATTCAACACCTTTTAGATTATAATAGTGTTATAATCTAAAAAGTGTTGAATTAATCAAAAATACATAATGTGTAAGTACCACAAAAAGGCGAGCGAAACCCTTTCTGCTTTACCACACTTGGTTTGAACCCAACTTTCTGACGCTGAGGAAGTAGAATCACCTTCATCTTACGTCCTGTTGAAGTTATTATATTGTATTGGTCATCATTCAAACGCAATTTTGACAAAATTTCTACTATAATCTCCATGATATATACGTATTCTGCACCACTAGCGAATCATGTGTAGCACCTACGCCTACCTTTGGTTCCACGGAAGCATTTATTAGAAATGGAAAATTAAGGTCTTGGGAATGATTTGAGACTTTATATTGGCTAGGTAGGTACCCATTAATATTCACAAATCGTCAAGAATGACATAATCGTACATTAACAAACACTTTAAAGCAAACACCTACCTAAATTAAGTTTTAATTAAGCAATAATTCAATTGCAAACTTGGAATCAATAGGGCAATAGAAACAAATTAAGTTTAAAAAAAATTGGTACCTTTCAACTAATAGGGGTTTGGAGTCTCTCACTTTATAGTTTCTTCGTACGTTCTTGCTGAAGATCGCGGAAGGCTAAAAACTGGTATATCGCAATAATTATTCGATTCCCTATAGTCCCAAAAATGTGCCACCTGATGCATGTGCATGCAAGTAGGTACCTCAATATCTCTTTGAACGTGTTCCAAGATTTACATGCCCCAGAACCAGCGCTTCCAACGCTTTTTTGTTGCTTTGTTTTAGTATCTGACAACTCTACAAGGAATTACGCGCCTCGATTTTCCGCGGAATGATACACGTCAATTAACATTATTTGCACAAACGTGACAGCCTGTGGGTGTGTATTAAAATATTTGAAGACCCGGCATCTTAATCACTAAATTAATGCGAAGAGATGATAACGAAGTGAAAATAAACACTTCCAGATCAAGCTTGGAAAGATAAAATCTTCATCCATGATTGTGAATGGACTTTTCGAATGCGTCAGCATGGGGTTTTTTCCATGGAAAATAAATTATTCAATCAAGTAAAACAAAACTGGTCGCGTCGAAATAAATTGACACTTTGCTTTCAAAGGAATTGGAGATTAAGCTCAAAGGAATCCACATCTGAGACGTCATGTGAAGTGGGGCTTTTAAGAACGTCACGGCGAGTTTTTGGTTTAAAATTTCTCACTTAACTTTGAACTCTATTCATATTTTTCCAATGTGACGTTAATCTTGAAGATTATAGATATAGCCTTCGAAGTCAAAATTTCAACCGTAAGTATGCTATCGAGAATTGAAGCGTTGCGTCCAGAATAAATTTTGTTTGTGAGGCGTATTTATTATGTTATGGGCGCAAGCAAACTATGTACTGCCAGTTGATTACACTTATTACTGTCTCAAGCTGACAATTTTAAGTCATTGTCACTCTTTTTTATCTAGCCGTCGAAACATTAATAAAAATCACTAGATTCGTGTTGACGAATGTGCAAGCTAAGGATGAGAGAACCATAAACAGCAGGTTCTCAAGTCGATGCGATAGCTAATTGGTGAAAACATACGACTCTAAATAAGAAACAGGACTGCGGAAGAGGAAAAAAACTATCGTGAAAGCTTGATCTTGTTACACCAGTTGCTCATTATTCACAATCTTCAGTTGTAATAGGCCTGCCTTCCAAAGAGAGACATCAGTAAATACTCCTCTCAGTCAGAAGAGTAAACGAACGACCAGTAAATGAGTACACCGGCACAAGAGCTGAAAAGCGTTGCATCGCGGATGTTTCATGGGTGATGTAATCATATGTAATATTGAAGCGCGTTGTAAAGCGTAATGTATGAATTCCAATACCAGCACGGTCTGTAAACAGCTCGAGATATCGCAGTTACACAAACTGAGAGGAGTAGGTTGGAAGTTGTTTGCACGGCTAGAGACGTAACACTACTGGTTTTTACTTGGCATTGTGCCAACTTCATCTCATATTCGAAACGATAGATCGCCCTTTATAATTATATCTAATGTTCGTCCCAGAAAATTAGAATCCTGCAAACACATCAGTAGATAATCGGAGTAGACAGGCAACTTTTACAGTAGTTTCTCACACTTAGTTTAGTTGTTGATGGACATGAAAAAAAAAAAAATTCATTTCACCTAGTGTTTCTCTACTTCCAAGGATTTTGGAATTCTAATGTGTTTCTTAGTTCTGCATAAAAAAAGTCTGCCAAGTCGAGAGGGCAGCATAGCTTCCTCACTAACATGGACGTATATAATCAGATAATCAGTTGGTGGGTCCATTCGGTGGACGGTTGGAGAATTTATTTGACGCGTATGGATTTTAAATTCAGAGGATCAAAATTTCACCAAATCTCAGCACACTACGACAATTTCTAGGGTAATTATAGGCTCTACAAGGATTTCACGTTTGCGCATGCGCAGACGAAAGTTACTGTGCTTTATCAATGACTTTAATATGCGACTATCTGTGACCCAACCCCCTCTTAACCTCCTAACCTCATCCTTCACGACATTTCTAGGATAGTTGTGGGCTCTAGAAGGATTTCACGTTTGCGCAAGAGCAGACGAAAGTTACTGTACTTTTCAATGTCTTTGTTAAGAAATCATCTGTGCTCAATTCGGGCCTACCTTCCGAACTTCAACTCACCATGAGTACTTTTTTGGGTAGTTATGGACGTTACAAGGAATTGGCTACAATTTCGTGTTTGCGCATGCGCATCCGAATGTTACAGTCCGAATTTGATGCAATGACATGGAACCATCAGGTACCATTCTGCATCTCCCCTCCAACTTTCAGCTCTTTTCGACTATTTCTAGGGTAGTTATGAGCTTTACAAGGATTTCACGTTTGCGCATGCGCAGACAAAAATTACAGTACTTTATTAATGAATTTAATATGGGATCATCTGTGGCCAAACCCACACCTACCCTTCGAATTTCAACTCATTACGACCATTATTTCCTATAGTTTTCCCGGGACAAAGAATTGACTACAGATACACACGGAACCAATTATGTTCCTTCTGAAACGATGATGACTGAAAAGTAAAATGAGCGTGGAAATTTTCAGTATGGAGGACATACATTTTTTCGACTCTTGCACGAATGAAGCTCCCCTAACTTCGGTAGTGAGGAAGCAAAAAGGTTCAACTGTTAAACACAGTACCGTTTTGAACTAAGATGGAAGGAAATTATATGCAGGGAGATTCAGAATGAAAAACGAATGATCAAGAATGAAACCGGTACCTACTAGAATCTAAGAGTGAGGTCAGGAGTTGAAGAGGGGACCGCCCACACCTGTAAGTGCACACCGATTAGAGGGGATTTGGATAACTGGGACCCGCTGGTGAGTATAATTCGATGCCTGGGACCCGCTGGGGAGGACTGTAGTGAATTCGGTAGAAATCCGGGAATATACAAGGATAATCATGAGAAGGCTTATTTGAGGCTAGGAGAAAAAAGGTGGAAACGAATCTGGGATAAATATAGCGTCAACAGATCGTATATCAATGCTCGCTAAACGATCGACAGATACAGTATTGTTCAAATCCAACAACAGTCATTGACTGAAAAACATGATTACCTTTCTTACCTACAGATCAACCAGTCATAGTATTCTAAGACTTTAGAATAATAAAGTTTGATAATAAATTATCAAACAAAAAATAAACCTGATCTGTGTTTATGTGAGTAATTTACCTGAGGATGCTCAGAATTTGAGCGAAAAGCTTCGTTTTAAATATAAATTGGTGGTAAACTGAAGGTTTATTTTTGTTTGGTTATTCCACATAGCAAGATGGCTTACTACAAAAGGTGTCTGATCAAATTCGATGAATATTACATAAGGCTTTTTACTTTTTCTTGGCTCATGCATTGCAGCAAGGTAAGATACGCAATCAACTCGATACATCCTGTCAATTTGTTCATAAATAAGTCTGTGCGAGTGGACCAAACCTTGAAGTTGGTTGTGAAATACATACAGAGATTTGGCTCATATAACCAAATTTACTTGGAATTTTTTTAAGGAAGTGAAGAAGACGTCCCAAGCCTCAAAACATAATAACACAACAACAACAGTGTCGTGGTACCCCTCAAATACGACACTCTGGAATGGCATAAGATTTAACAAAATAAAGGAGGAGCTGGAGTAACGCCTCCAGAAAGGGACTAGAAGGGTCCCCTCCTTCGAGCCATCCAACTATCCTCAACGGTCGTAACGGCCGTTGGAAGACGGGGGGGGGGGATGAGGTCCTCTCTCTCTCTCTCTCTCCCCAACCCTTCCTCGCACCTGCTGTGGTGGTAACCGCGGGGTGCTCCCTTCTAGAATACTCGCTGTGGTGATAACCGTGATGATAACAGTATTCTCCTTTTTCCTGGCGTCTGCTGTGGTGATAACCGCGGGAAGCCTCCTTCCCTTCTAGCACCTGCTGTGGTGAAAACCGTGGTGGGGTGCTAGCCTCCTTCTTCCCGGCGCTTGCTGTGGTGATAACCGTGGGGGCCCTTGCCTCTAGCACCTGCTGTGCTGATAACCGCGGGGCGCTAGTCTCCTCCTGGCGTTAGCAAAAGACTCCTAGGAGTACCTCCTCCACCTATCCAAACCAACTCTGCCTTCAACCCGCCGCGTTGTAAACCTACCCAAAGGCTTACGACAAACAGAAAGGAAGATGAGTTACCAATCGAGTCATGTCAGAACACTCTCAGACATTACTGGCAGCTTACTGGTAGGTATTACATTGTTTTGTCGTCTCACTTATACCACTCCTGAACGATATTGGAAATGAGGAAGTGGGCAGGTACGTGAATTGCGAGAAGAACATACGATTCATTGCTGATGTGGTAGTTGCTAGAATATAAAATATTATGCGAAGTGAACAACGAAAAGCCGTTTCTTAGGTTTTTTTCCTTCATATTTCATCACCCCTATTCAAGTCTAGACACTTATAAGTTGATAGGTATCCATTGACTTCCTCAGGACCTGTTGATTTTCTAACAACATATACCTAGTTAACAGGTCCGGGGAAAACGGACAGTGTCCAATTAACACTTAAAACCTCTTTTTGGGGTCCGTCTCGTCGGCAAAAAGACGTTCCAACATCACATTCCTTGGTGGCTGTAGATTCCAACCAACGTGTACCTTCCTCAAATGGAATGGGACTTTTTACTGGCAACAATCCATCAACCTTCTGGTGAAACCTGTTGAAACATCGATCGATACGACTTTCGAAACACAAGTTGGGAATGGTTCTGCTCGTACTTAGTTCCTCATCAACATAATATAGGTTGCTTTAAACACGTCAGTTCAACAAAGAAAATTGATAAATACGTGAGCGAAAAATTATTGCAGAACGTTTATTATTTACCTGTATAAATGCCCCCCTCGTGCTTCCCCCAGGAAAGCCCTAAATCGAGTACTGGAGCCAGCCGGGCAATCACATTTCATAAATATGAGATGGAATCAAGAATTCTATCATTAATAAATTATTTGTTGTTAAGAAGCATAGCGTTTTCAAATTAAAAACGCTGAAAATCCCTACATAACGGTCACAGATCACAGCCCTTCTGCAAAATAATAGAACCATTAAAAGCTAAAGTTGATTCTATAAATCTCAGGCTTCAATCGTCCAGGAAAATTCTCGTACTGTTGTTCACGTACCATTTGGAAACAACTTTGGGGGTTTCTGGATACTTCCAACCACAGTGCGGCGGATGGAAAGAAATTTATTGCTTCCATTTTCGGATTCTACGTACAGTGAAACGGAAACCATCGAAATTCCTAAGGTTCGTTATTGAAAATAATAAACCAAGATCAGCGGGTTTGCTAGGTATGTGCCTACCAGCATCAAGCGCATCAATCGAGAGACATTAATCTATTATCAGCAACTAAACGGAACTCGAGTGAAGAAATAAAAATAGAACAGCTCAAGGTATAAACTTCTTTTATCAATATTTTATGGGTTTAACGTGATCCAATTTGAATGAGTCATTCCCTCATCTTTTTTTTTTAACTATAAATATAATTATGCGAAAATGATTTCCAAGTTTGAAGTCTTTCCAAGATTTCCAGTTTCTATTTCAAAGTTTACAACTTTTTTTTTCCATAGGTAATTCAATATTTTATTAACACAACTTTGCCAATTTTGGCGAATGTGGAGTGTGTCGGGAATTTAGATGGGGATGTTAGTTAGAGTTTACAACTCTTTTTCATGTAAGGTTCCTATTCACCCTTGTGTAAAAATGTAGACCATTCATGTAATTAGTTGCCTACCAACCCGCTTGCTTTTTCTCAGCTTACTGATTTGGCACCTGCTTTATAAAATTTATATTATTTAAAAAAAATTCTACTTATATTAAGTACTTCGTTCGTTGTACCTACTCATATTGAAAAAAGAAACTTTCAAAAGAATTATTTACCCAGGTAATTTTTGATTAATTATGATTAATTCAAATACACACATTTATGATCTAGTTTAACATAGGTGAGGTGATACGACATGTCCTACATTAGGCCCTACATTTTTATGTGGTCTGTCCCACATTTATGTGGTCTGTCCTACTTCTGAAAAAAAGGGATAGAACAATGCAAAATGGTACACGTATGTACTAAAATAAGAAACATACCAAGACCATAGAACTCATAGTGGAGAGCTGGTCCAATTCTGATTATAGATCTTGTCTGAGACACTCACAGCACAGATCGATACAGTACAGATGAGCCCTGAGGGAGTTTACTGAAGTAACTGACAATTTTGGCTTCTGGTAGGTAGAATGGTGTCACTGCTATGGGTGCTTGGGAAGGGTTTTCGTAGAAAAACAAATGAGGCAAATACCAAGGAGCGGATCAGGCTCGGGGTGGAGCCACTAAAACCTCACCAAGAGAGATCCTGATTGGACGATATCGTTGAAGTCAAGAGGGTAGCTGCTCTCAGTACTCGGTGGTCAGCTCTCCTCGGCATACCAGGAACTTACCTGTCCCACTGCTGTTTCAGGGCATCCCAGATCAGGAGAAACAAAGCAAGTGGTTTCTGGGTATTCGAAGAATAGACTGAACCTACCAACCTGCCCCTGTCCCACTAGGTAGGGTTGCCAGACACTCTTGGCCCTTACTAATACTAATATAATAATAGTAGATATATAATATAATAATATAATAATAGTATGAGAATATAATAATAGTATTATATTCTAGCCCAAACTGAGAAAAAAGTATTCCCATGAAAATTACAGTATCCATTAATAATGAATATTCGTGACTTCGAGTTACGTTATCCCCCTTCAACGCCAAGGTTTTTAGAATCTGAGAATTAATTAAAATAGTTAATCATGGGGACATTAGTAATTACTTGACAGCATTTTTATTTGAAAATACAACGAATACAAAATACAAATGAAGAAACGTTCAGCGTAAATTTTCAAAGACAAACATTTTTCAAAACTCTTAATGAAAAGTGAAAACAAGAATTAAAAAAACGTGCATAAACGACGTCGTGTGAATCGAAGAGGAAGTTACATTTTTCTCTTCTCCAAGATTCGACTAATACACTTTTTAAGGTCGCTATTTTTTACCTACCCATGAAATCCTCTCACCAGTGAATTTCCAAAATTAATAAATTGAGTGTGATCCATCAAAGTTCCTCTTAATCAAGAATA
The DNA here is from genome assembly GCA_954871275.1 of Leptopterna dolabrata. Classification (NCBI taxonomy): domain Eukaryota; kingdom Metazoa; phylum Arthropoda; class Insecta; order Hemiptera; family Miridae; genus Leptopterna; species Leptopterna dolabrata. The sequence continues at coordinate 21,756,693 of OX940984.1, read as the reverse complement.
TAGTATTTACGGCTACTACATTTTTTATAGTACCTATTACAGGGTGTCCCCCTCCCCCACTTTCTTGAAAAGCGATTTAGACAAAAAAATTCAAATCGTAACCCCCCTTAATTTCTGGCGTAGAAATCAAAGATGGCCTTTTTGCGCGCTTGCACACCCGCACAACGGGCGGAATGCGCACTAACTTTGTTTTCAATTAAGAACCCCGTTTTGGCACTACCAATGATGGAAGATAATTTGAAAAAAAAACGAGAAAAAAAGGAGCGTACCTAATTCGGATTGTGGGGGGCCAAAATTGGTGGAAACCACCATTCAAAGCCCATAAACAAAAATTTTGGAGTCGGCGCCAAATTTCAGCCATAATGTATTTTAAAAAAAGAAGAAAGGGATACGATACGAAGGCTGTGTGTGAGATTTTTAGTTAAAACTTGACGCTGACTCCAAAAATTTTGTTGTATTGGCTTTGAATAAATTACGTCTGCTCAGCGTAAAAATTATTTTTACTTTTAATTCTTATATAGGTAACTACAACTTCTTAGAAGTAGGTTATTTTTTTTTTTGTGAAACATTTTTGTTATTTTTATTTTTTACTGCGAGGAATACATTATTTTTTAAATTCATTTCGAAAAGATGTTTATGAATTATTTTATACTTTTTAGAGCCTTTTTCGAAGTAGGTTTCTGTTTATAATTCAGTGAATGATACACTTATGTACCTATTCGCTCAGCAAAACATTTTATTGCACCCCTCCCCCCTCCCATCAAAAAGTTAGTTAGTTCCAAAAATGCAATGTCTATCCGCCGTATCATCCATATCTACTTCATTTTCGGTCATTGATGCTGACTTCGTGAATGCTTGCGCTGACACTAGTGCTGCACCTGGCAATGAAGAAGGTGAGGCGATACTGAGGAAACTGACGATTAGGCAAGCACTTCAAGCACTGGACACAGCTACGAGATTTTTTGAAGGCAACTCCAACGAATGTAGTAACACAGGTTTTCCATAGCTACTTGATCTTCACAGAATGTTGACCAAAACAGAAACTGTGAGGCAAACCACGATTCCCGATTCCTTCAAACCATAACTGACCTATTCGAACGTACATACAAACCTACAGAATGATTATTGATGTACCTACATAATAAACGGAAAAGACTGAAACGAGTTATTTTCTACTTTTTGTATCTCAATTGCCTTGATTTTGTTTGTTTCTCAAAAACCCTGGATAAGTGAAGAATAGCTACCGAAAACCTGGGTAAGTGAAAAACTGGGTGAGAAACCTCTAGTGACATCCGAGGGCCTAGTCCCCAGCGTTTTCACTTATCCATGTTCGACTTCAATTTTTTTTTTTAAATTAGGTACCTACACTTTTCTATGCCAACACAAGTACTGACCCAGTACTGGCTTGATACTACCCCAGTGATATACCTCATGCTATCAAGTACTGATACTATAATTACTGCATACACAGTCTTTTGCAGGCTGCTTATGTCGTCAATTCGATTAGTATAACTAGCCTAGTACAGGCGCGGTACTACAGAACTGGAATGGGACCACCGGAGGATGATCCTCTTACATTTAAAAAAAAAAATCATCGAAATCGGTCCACTGGTCTCGGAATAATCGCTGGGCAAACATTTAAAAAACAAAAAACAAAACACACAAAAAACAGAAACAGGTCGAATTGAGAACATTCTCCTTTTCTGAAGTCGATTAAAAAGTTGGGAACCGTTGAAAAGTAGAGAAAATACACTGCCAAGGTGATGGCACAGGAGCTTCCTCGTCACAATCAGAGTGACCCATTATAAAATAGAACAGACTCGGAAGCAAAATAACATAACATTACATAACATTACATTACATTACATAACATTACATAACGTTAAATATACATATTACATAACATAACATTACATAACATAACATTACATAACATTACATGAAATATACATATTATACATAACATGACTTCCATAATACATTACGTCCATTATACATAACTTGCCTGACCGCTCGCTTCGCTCGCTATCCGAGATTCGCTGTACGCAGTATCGTGGAACCAACAAACGACGGAAAAATCCCATACCCTACCGGGTATTTGTGCCCAATTTTATCAAAATCCGTCAAGGCATTCAGGAGTTGACCATGGTCGACCATATTTCCGCTATGGTCAGGGAATTAAAAATGTGCCTACGTTCAACTTGGGAGGCTACCGGATATTGCTGCCAAATTTGGTCGATATCCGTTGAGCAATTCGGGATTCGACCATGGAGGGGCCCATGGATGCGCTATGGTCGACAGCGGGGGTAGTCCGAAGGGTCGATCGTAGATAGAATTTCACGTAGATTACGAATACGCGATAAAAAATAGGGGTTACCATTTCAATTAACGAAGTTGACCGTGGTGGACCATAGTTCCGCTATGGTCAGGGAATTAAAAATGCGACGTTGCACAACTTGGGAGCCTACTGGATACTCGTGCCAAATTTGATCGATATCCGTCAAGCCATTCAGGAGTTGACCATGGTCGACCATAGTTCCGCTATGGTCAGGGAATTAAAAATGCGCCTACGTTCAACTTGGGAGGCTACCGGATATTGGTGCCAAATTTGGTCGATATCCGTTGAGCAATTCGGGATTCGACCATGGAGGGGCCCATGGATGCGCTAAGGTCGACCGCGGGGGTAGTCCGAAGGGTCGATCGTAGATAGAATTTCACGTAGATTACGAATACGCGATAAAAAATAGGGGTTACCATTTCAATTAACGAAGTTGACCATGGTCGACCATAGTTCCGCTATGGTCAGGGAATTAAAAATGCGACGTTGCACAACTTGGGAGCCTACTGGATACTCGTGCCAAATTTGGTCGATATCCGTCAAGCCATTCAGGAGTTGACCATGGTCGACCATAGTTCCGCTATGGTCAGGGAATTAAAAATGCGACGTTGCACAACTTGGGAGCCTACTGGATATTCGTGCCAAATTTGGTCGATATCCGTTGAGCAATTCGGGATTCGACCATGGAGGGGCCCATGGATGCGCTATGGTCGACCGCGGGGGTAGTCCGAAGGGTCGATCGTAGATAGAATTTCACGTAGATTACGAATACGCGATAAAAAATAGGGGTTACCATTTCAATTAACGAAGTTGACCATGGTCGACCATAGTTCCGCTATGGTCAGGGAATTAAAAATGCGACGTTGCACAACTTGGGAGCCTACTGGATATTCGTGCCAAATTTGGTCGATATCCGTTGAGCAATTCGGGATTCGACCATGGAGGGGCCCATGGATGCGCTATGGTCGACCGCGGGGGTAGTCCGAAGGGTCGATCGTAGATAGAATTTCACGTAGATTACGAATACGTGATAAAAAATAGGGGTTAGCATTTCAATTAACGAAGTTGACCATGGTCGACCATAGTTCCGCTATGGTCAGGGAATTAAAAATGCGACGTTGCACAACTTGGGAGCCTACTGGATATTCGTGCCAAATTTGGTCGATATCCATCAAGCCATTCAGGAGTTGACCATGGTCGACCATAGTTCCGCTATGGTCAGGGAATTAAAAATGCGACGTTGCACAACTTGGGAGCCTACTGGATATTCGTGCCAAATTTGGTCGATATCCATCAAGCCATTCAGGAGTTGACCATGGTCGACCATAGTTCCGCTATGGTCAGGGAATTAAAAATGCGACGTTGCACAACTTGGGAGCCTACTGGATATTCGTGCCAAATTTGGTCGATATCCATCAAGCCATTCAGGAGTTGACCATGGTCGACCATAGTTCCGCTATGGTCAGGGAATTAAAAATGCGACGTTGCACAACTTGGGAGCCTACTGGATATTCGTGCCAAATTTGGTCGATATCCGTCAAGCCATTCAGGAGTTGACCATGGTCGACCATAGTTCCGCTATGGTCAGGGAATTGAAAATGCGACGTTGCACAACTTGGGAGCCTACTGGATATTCGTGCCAAATTTGGTCGATATCCGTTGAGCAATTCGGGATTCGACCATGGAGGGGCCCATGGATGCGCTATGGTCGACCGCGGGGGTAGTCCGAAGGGTCGATCGTAGATAGAATTTCACGTAGATTACGAATACGTGATAAAAAATAGGGGTTAGCATTTCAATTAACGAAGTTGACCATGGTCGACCATAGTTCCGCTATGGTCAGGGAATTAAAAATGCGACGTTGCACAACTTGGGAGCCTACTGGATATTCGTGCCAAATTTGGTCGATATCCATCAAGCCATTCAGGAGTTGACCATGGTCGACCATAGTTCCGCTATGGTCAGGGAATTAAAAATGCGACGTTGCACAACTTGGGAGCCTACTGGATATTCGTGCCAAATTTGGTCGATATCCATCAAGCCATTCAGGAGTTGACCATGGTCGACCATAGTTCCGCTATGGTCAGGGAATTAAAAATGCGACGTTGCACAACTTGGGAGCCTACTGGATATTCGTGCCAAATTTGGTCGATATCCATCAAGCCATTCAGGAGTTGACCATGGTCGACCATAGTTCCGCTATGGTCAGGGAATTAAAAATGCGACGTTGCACAACTTGGGAGCCTACTGGATATTCGTGCCAAATTTGGTCGATATCCGTCAAGCCATTCAGGAGTTGACCATGGTCGACCATAGTTCCGCTATGGTCAGGGAATTGAAAATGCGACGTTGCACAACTTGGGAGCCTACTGGATATTCGTGCCAAATTTGGTCGATATCCGTCGAGCCGTTTGGCCGTGCATAGAAGGACAGACAGACAGACAGAGCGCATGCGCAGGGCGAACCGCTGGCTCTATCATGTTGAAATTTATATGGGACCTCAATGGGCCCTACCCGCTTAATCCCTGAGAATTACATTGAAATTGGGTGAAATCTTTGGTTACTACGGCTGTAACAAGGAAATTGAATCTATTTCACGCCAGCGCATGCGCAGAGCGCACCGAGGGTCCGATCATGCTGAAATTCATACTGGAACTCACTAGGCCTTGTCCAAACAACCCTTGAAAATTTGAGCGAAATTGAATCAAAATTGTGAAAGTTATGCGTGTTTGTTGAATTTAACGTTAGCGCATGCGCAGGGCGTACCGCTGGATCAATCATGTTGAAATTTGTATGGGACCTCAAGGGGCCTTATCCGCACCATCCCTCAAAATTTGAGCTGAATCAATTCAAAATCGTGGAAGTTATGGCTGTAACAAGGAAATGCGGACAGACTCACAGACTCACAGACTCACAGACTCACAGACTCACAGATTCACAGACTCACAGACTCACAGACTCACAGACCGACAGACACGGAACCAAATTTGTTCAGTAGGCTTTGAAACGCAAAATGCAAGTGGAAATTTTGATTTCTGAAGACAAAAATTTTTTGGCTCACGAAAGTGAACACAAGGCTTCCGCTGCTTCGCAGACTCGGAAGCAATACACTGCCAAGGTGATGGCACAGGAGCTTCCTCGTCACAATCAGAGTGACCCATTATAAAATAGAACAGACTCGGAAGCAAAATAACATAACATAACATTACATAACATAACATTACATTACATTACATAACGTGAAATATACATATTACATTACATTACATTACATTACATGAAATATACATATTACATAACATTACGTCCATAATACATTACGTCCATTATACATAATTGCGAAAGTTATGCGTGTTTGAAGAATTTCACGTTAGCGCATGCGCAGGGCGAACCGCTGGCTCTATCATGTTGAAATTTATATGGGACCTCAATGGGCCCTACCCGCTTAATCCCTGAGAATTACATTGAAATTGGGTGAAATCTTTGGTTACTACGGCTGTAACAAGGAAATTGAATCTATTTCACGCCAGCGCATGCGCAGAGCGCACCGAGGGTCCGATCATGCTGAAATTCATACTGGAACTCACTAGGCCTTGTCCAAACAACCCTTGAAAATTTGAGCGAAATTGAATCAAAATTGTGAAAGTTATGCGTGTTTGTTGAATTTAACGTTAGCGCATGCGTAGGACGTACCGCTGGATCAATCATGTTGAAATTTGTATGGGACCTCAAGGGGCCTTATCCGCACCATCCCTCAAAATTTGAGCTGAATCAATTCAAAATCGTGGAAGTTATGGCTGTAACAAGGAAATGCGGACAGACAGACTCACAGACCCACAGACCGACAGACACGGAACCAAATTTGTTCAGTAGGCTTTGAAACGCAAAATGCAAGCGGAAATTTTGATTTCTGAAGACAAAAATTTTTTGGCTCACGAAAGTGAACACAAGGCTTCCGCTGCTTCGCAGACTCGGAAGCAAAATGTGATACCAGCTGCTGGACTTTAACCTTCTGCCTTTCCATTTACGTTAGGACGGACGCTTCGCGCTTCTGCCAGTTTTGAACTGCGGTACCAACTGGTTAGATAAGTCGCAGTCAGCACATATTCCATTGATCATATTCCAACTTTTAACCACTAACAAATGCACTCCCTCTTAGAATAAGTGAATAGATAAAAAGCTACCATCAACGGTATTTTCATCGGTATGATGACTTGAAATTTAGCGGAATATAATCAAATTACACAGGAAACGCCGGCGCTTTCCTCATTTTTGATCTTTGCGAAAGCCGATGACTTGAACAAACAAATCCATTACCTAGAAACTAAATAGCGGCATTACAAGTCGCAGTGGATGTTGATGGATTGGGCCATATAATGAACGGAGAGTCAGAAAAGGCTATCGCTGTCTATCACGAGGATATTGGACGTCAGCACTGCCATCCGGTTCCATGAATAACATTTTACCCCTTAACGAGTTCGGGACGGGGTGCCCAGTTTTACAATAGTGGCAGGAATGGAGAAATGAAGGGGAAAAAAAGGGCGGAAAAAATGGAAAGGCGGACCAGGGGCGGTAGATTGATTGAGGGCAATAAGTTTCGATGTATCTTTTAAATTGGCGGAGGAGACGTCGAGAAAGGTTTCAGGACCTGAAGCTTTTTTGAGAAACGTGACAAGTTCTCCAGGTCCCCTTAACTTTTATCGGGGCTCTTCTCACGTTTCGAGCATAAAGGTAACGGTATGTCCAATAAATCCACATACTTAGGTAACAAATACAATAACCGAAATGTTACAATTAGGGAATCGCTGAATATAAATGTGAAATCAAACAGGAAAAACGAAATGACAAAACCAACCCCGCATTTCACAGGCGTGCATAGAAAACCAAGCACACTATTCAAGCTAAGATTAACATTTGAGCTGCACAATTTCGGAGGTGATTTCTTCACAAGTGCGATTCTTTATTTGAATACCAGCAAGAAAATTAGGTCGAAATCATTCTTCTGTAAGGCAACAGGAGCAAAATAAATTGCGTTGTTAAAAGAAGAGAAGAAGTACTTTTATTCAATCATGTCCCCTTTACTGCGCAACCTTCAAAGATTTGGATAAATACTAGAAACGCACCTATGCCTACTTGCATACTAGATGGATCACCCGTACGTGGCTAGTATGGCTAGTATCAATTTGAGTAAATATTTGGTATTTGTTTAGGAAGTAAGGTACTACTGCCCATTCCGAGACTGATTCTTGTAGGGTGGTCGAAGTACCAAAGTACTTACGCGTTAGATACCTACCTAAATCGATATTTTCTCATTTTCACATCAAAGGCAAAAGAAAAGATTTTATTTCTCCTTAAATTCGATAAGAAACTAGAAAAAGTTTAGGTATTCATATCCTCTGCATAAAATATTTACCTGCGCCAATGTTATGGCTATTGTTAATTCATCAGCTACGCCATCAGATCACGATATCACGAACCATCCTCTACGCGAAGATGCGGATCAAAAAAATGGGTAAGGAATGTAGAGCCATTATCCTTAATGACACAAATAATTGTACCATGAAGTTTCGCCGGATAGACATATTACACATAACATCAACGAAATGAAAAGATTTGGTTACTATTACTAATTGCGGGTATAATAACCATTTGGTTTTCTTTAGTACATGAGAAAATTTTTATGGATCCCACCGTACAGAGAGATACATCGTAGTTGAAGAAACTTCTAGGAATTCAGTCGCAGTTCTGTATAAAGGCACTCTCTACAAAAGAAAATCTGCCAATTGCCAATAATATTTTTAAATCCACCTATTAACAGTAGGTACGTTCTTCTTCAAATAATAATTGCGAGTCAATTAAGAAAGATTATCTGCCAGGCAATGTGAAATGGTTTCCTCTGTCTATATAGGAATTTTAGCGAGAGCGAAATAATTTGTTTCCAGATAAGAGCGTTCCAGCTTGGAGCTCATAGTAAATGGGGAGGGGCACAGACGTTGAGTTCATTAACTTTAAGATGTTCAACTTCAACAAAAACTAGAATGAGGATTCTTAGGAGAAGAATCAACTAAAAGGACGGCGGTACCTAATACATTAGTCATAATAATATACAGTTTATGACTCATGAAATGTTTTAATTCATGACGTTTATCACTCTCGACTTTGTAATCATAAAGGAAATATTACTTATAACAGGTGAACACAAATAACATAGTAGGACGTGCCTTTAGATGTGGAAGAGCTCGGATGAAGGAGGTAGAACCCCAAAAAAAGTCGCAGCAATAAACACAATCATCGGTCGACTCGGGCATGACCGACAGCTTTCGCGACAAGGCTTAGTAGGGTAGGCACGAACTTAGTATTGGAAGTTTCTAACAATTTCATTGGAAATGGGGGAAATAGTCATTATAGCGTGATCTCGAATTTGAAAAACCCATCAAAACTTGTTGACCTAGTTGGTGTTTTCATTGTTCTGGGGACCTACCTAACCTCTGTAACTTGAGACAATATGAGTTATTACAAACTGATTACAGACTGATCAGGATAAGGTACTGTATGCCGACAAATTTACAAGAAAGGAAAGACCTCAACTTACAAATGAATAATCTGGGTGAGCCTCGATCCTTCTGATTGAGGTCTATACGGTTCGATTGTAATTGGTGATCTGGAATTTCCTAAAACCACCAATAGTTCAATTAATACCTACTTATCAAATACAGTGCTCCCTCTGTAATCCGGCATATATCGGACCAGAGCACTGCCGGATTACTGGAAAATATCGAGAAAAATGCAGTGATCATTGAAAAATTAGTTTTAGTTACATACATTGTACTGTACAATGTATAAAAAGGTAGAAAAGTACATCATATAACTCACGTTATTCCTTGGAAGTAGGCAGCTGAAAATACTCATCAATTGTCTTTTGCTATTTACTGTTGAGATACACTTTGAGTACTTGTTCTTGTTCTTGAAACTAAGACATTGTGAGCAGAGACACAATACAAAACGCCGGATTACTGGGAGTGCCGGAGAGCTGAGATGCCGGATTACAGAGGGAGTACTGTACCTACATCGTTCCGAGTGCATACTTAACTTGGGTGTGCTACCAAAGCAGACTCTTAATAATTCGAATTTCTCGATTATTCGAAAAAATACCTCGGTCCCTTGAGAATCTCTCGTTAATTCGAATAAAACAATGTGAATCTTATGTATTTTGGTACAGTTGGTAAATTGAAGTAATACTGACGGCACGCCACCCGCGAACACACAATATTGAGAAGTCAGATGGCCCCAACTCTCTGTGATTCAAGGATTGTGTTGTGTTTCAACCAACGGCACCTATGCACTTAAGTTGCACAACATAAATGTACGTAGGTATGTATGTAGTTAGATTACAAGCAGTTAGGTATTTTTTATGCATTCATTATTTCTTTAAGTTCACCTAACTACCTTAAACTAGTCCAAAATTACAATAAAAAGTGTTTCCAAAATTTCAACTATTGTACAAATCGCTCACAGTAATTCGAACGTTTGTCACTATCTCTCGAGTTTCGAACTATAGGCAGCCGCCTGTACCTAGAATAAAATGTAGAAGCAAGTTCATAACTCATCGTCAAGGGAATGAATCAGTTGGTAACAAGATAGGTAATATTATATCCCTAGTTGGAAAAACATGTAGCTACACCTACCGTTGTTTTAAGTACCGAAGTTGGTTCAAATGTTTCACGATTATCACCCCTGACTTCATAATTTTATAAAGAAATATTACTTATATGAACATAAATACAAAGCAGCAGGTAAGCAGAGGAGGATCCGAGGAAGAAGGTGGTAGAAATCAAATGCAGCACTAAACACAACCATCCATCGCCTCGGGCCTACAATGCACTTCCTTTGCATGATGAATTTCGCACCAACCTACCATCATTTTGCGCACTTTTTTTTTCATTTCTCATTTCTATACTCACTGGAGTGGAGTAACTATGGTAGGTAGATCGAGGTACGAACCTTAGAGGTAGAAGGTAGAAAGGAAACGGCCTATAAGTACTGTTTATTAGGAATTGGTCAAGTCCAAACTTAGTTTTCATTTCTCAGACTTATATTACCACCCGTCGAGATTGAAGGTGAATGCCCCCGCCCTGAGAGGAAAACAGGAGGTCAACTGACAGGAGTTCTGTGTTGAGTGTATGAAGGAGGAGTATTGATACTGGTCGTGGTAAACATACGAGCACCACATACCAACTTATTGTACCACTCCTATACGTTATATTTTACCAATAAAGACGGAGAATCCGAGCTATGCATCGCTATAGGGACACAGCCCAGGTAACTCTCCCTCCAACGGTTTCCACGGTCATTCCGATAAAGGGAATAAATCCAGTGACTTTCGGTGGAAATTTCAGTGAACGTGAATGATCACCTTTAAATGGGGGTAAAACGGGGTAGTGCAATTTAGATTTTTGGTGCGCTCGAAGCAAAAAGTGACACCGAAATAGAGAATCACCCTCAACGAAACGATGTTCTGTTGCGGATTGATGTACTTGAAAGATACAAGTTCTAAATTATTCATGGACCCTCCAACCCAAGATTCGCATATGCATCGCCGGTCAGACAGGACTTCTATTGTTGATTTCGAGTGACAGGATTTGTGAATCCTCATGAATAAGAGGTATGTGTCGGTCCATTTGTACCTGGACAGAGGAAAGATATTTCAAGATGACGAGGAAACCTCGACTGTAAAGAAGTCAAGTGAGGAAAGATGTATTTGGATGCTGACGATGTAGGAAGAGGTCGTAAATTAGACGAACAGTTCGTCACGACCTGCGGCCGCTTCGAGGTTTGTCTCTGGTGAAGGAGTTTGAAGAAATGTAGCTGACAATAGAATGATTAGCGATATTTTATAAATAAACAAGTAAGGCAATCAAACGTATATAACTGGAATATCCAACTGCGGATTTTGCTGCTGAAGAATTTGCCATACGAGTATTGAATGAGAGAAAAATAATTATCTTCCTCTTTGAATACCTAATTAAGTATATATATTTTTTTTTTTCAAGGGGTAGGAATGGGGTAGTTTATGGGCTTCTTTATTTATTGCTTTCTGTGACCATTTAATCCGTCTGATTATATGCACAATGTAGGTCCTTTTAGCCTAACTGTAAACAAAATTAATATTATTAAATATACCAATTATTATAGAACAGTCAAAAAGGTAAAGAGTAAACAGGTGAACCTTCTCGTAGGTGTTACAACTGGTGCAAGTGACTTGAGGCTTCAACTCTGTACTCGGTCCTCTAGAAATCATTCATCATGAAAATAATCAACCAAACTCCGAAAGTGACGAAATGCTGAGAGTAGGTACATATAAGCTCAGTCATTCTGCAAGAAGAATTTTTACAACTTCCAGAGAGAATTTGTAGTTTTGAGACAAGAGGATGGACTAAGCAAAACAAGAATAATATAAAATATTATTACAATAAATTATTATAAGGAAATCTGGAGATCTGGATGATCACAGCTGAAAATCACAAAATCAAGTGACAACAGCAGCTGATCATGGGCCCTACCGCTCAAAACTTGATAGGCCATGGCAACCACATGAATAACCTCCATAAATACTAGTCATGTGCTCTGTGCTGTAATCTTGTCATGATGCTGTGATATTGGTTAAAATAGTTTCTCTTGGCCCCGAGTCCTCGATTAGGTACCTTTGATTTGACCTTTTTTTTACCTAACTGAGTACCTCTTTCATATGGTTAGTAAACATTTTGCGTGGAGAAACGAAAATTTGGTAAGAAACTGAGATTGCCGGTGATATGCTGTTTCCAATGGCGGATGTCATAAGAGTTCTACCCATCGTCTGCTATACTGAATAAATGTTGAGCCCTTTAGCATGCATCACTAAAAAATTATCATTTAGTCTAGACCCCGTCTATAAGCTTTCCCAATTTTCAATATACTACCAATGCAAAATCCTCAACTATTCCACGTCACTTATTAGTTATACCTACTCCTCGTATAGTCATGGTAGCACTTGAAAGGTACGTAGGTATGTGTAGGTTATTTATTCGAAACGATCCAGTTAGTACGTCATACCCGTGGTCGCCACATGGTATGTAGGTATATGTTGGGAAGGCTGAAGGAAACGAATACCTTTCCAATGTGAAGCCGTTGCGTAATTTATCACCTTCCGCGTGAAGCGGCATTCAGCTTTTACGCTGGAGGGCAAGAGAAAAAGTGAAGACCGTTCCCGGTCTCATGGAGGAAACTGATAGAGGAAGACATAAGAGGTCGTTTGTCCCGCCAAACTGCCCCGCCTGTCCACTGTCTTTCTGGGAGGAGAAAACCGTAGGTTTGTTGTTTGCCGTCGTTTTAAAAATTCATGAGGTACCTACCTCGCTACGGTTCGATTTGTGACCTTTTTGAAGGAATAAAACGTAGAAAAAAAAGTTGAAACTGGACGCAAGACACAGCACGCCATGAAGAGAAAACCATCGAAGGTATAGCTACGATGCGATCCCCGATGGCGTCAATTGCAGCAGCGGTATTGTAACGGGAAAGAATGTTTATGAGAATATAGCAGGATAAACAGTGAAAAAAAAGAAACAGTAAAGAAAAACAACTGGAAAAAATAAGAAAATCAACTGGAGCCATAAAAGAATGATCCTCTTTAGCTATTTACCATCTCTTCATTAGCATATTATGCTCTAGTTGAGTAACACGTGAGCAAAACATGTCCTTTTAACATGTTTAATGTTTTAGGGCTGGGGGTCATTCTGTGAATTCCGACACGCAAATATGCAACGTTTTTCATTGGTTACTACACAGTTACTACCTTCTGTTGTAGCAACCATAAAGAATATCGCACTCGAAAGAAACAAGAGTCAATAGCTACGTTTGAGCTGGGGGTCATTCTGTGAATTCCGACACGCAAATATGCAACGTTTTTCATTGGTTACTACACAGTTACTACCTTCTGTTGTAGCAACCATAAAGAATATCGCACTCGAAAGAAACAAGAGTCAATAGCTACGTTTTTCATTGGTTACTACACAGTTACTACCTTCTGTTGTAGCAACCATATGTTGATGGCGAGTTCTATAATAAGTACAGTAAATGCAACATTATACTTGTAGAGTTCAGTGAAATTGTGGCTTTCATTTTTTCTTGACATTAAAAAACTATATCTAATTTCTCCCTTGCGAGGGAAAAACATTAAACATGATTTAATGTTTTTCCCTCTCAAGGGAGAAATTTATACAGCAGAAAAACCGAATTTGTTTATTTCTTTACTTATTGTCTATGAAATAGTAATAATGCTAATGGACGTTTTATGTAGATCACGGAAAGACATAGAGGTTGGCAGATTGAACAAGTTTGGGAAAAGGAAACGTCAGCCGTCCTCCCAGTGCAGCACAGACAGCTGAGAGTTTTCTTCATTATCTCATTCCTATGACCACCAGTGTCTAATTAAATCTCGAAACCGTTCAAGATCAACAAATTTAACAACGAAGTAGTTTCGAAGGCTGCTATTGGGCATCACACACAATATCAACATTGCATATATGACGTTCTAGATAATGATGAATGACGATCAACCTGTGCAATCCTTTATTGCCAACCCGTGCAGCATGACTATCATTACTAATAAGTAGGTAAGTGGGAACTGTAACGACCATTTTGTTACAACGCTCCTATACGTCAAATCTTCAAGCATGATGGGAATGTAGGGGATGATGATCAAGTACCTAATTTCAAAAAATGGCAAGCATACAGGCATACAAATTAAATTATCGTTATGAGTGTTAAAATTGGTATTAAATCAATCGACAGATAAATAACGCTAACTTCACATTCAACCAGCAGACCCAAGAACCCACTGGTTTTAGTCCTGATTAGCGATATTGCTTTAACGTTAGAAATAAATAGGAGAGTTGATGGCTCTGATCCAGATAATATTCATAAATATAATTTGTAACCGGAAGCTTGTTCGGACATAGGAGTAATCAAGTGTCATCGGACACAATTCCGAGGATTTACGAGCACAAGGTTATCCCATGGGCATTAATTCACACCTTCTTCTTGCAGGGGTCCACTGTGGCAATAAAGTATCTCGGCCCGTGCCTACTTTACTGCTGGCGGCTTTTTCAAGTGACATATCATGTTTTGATTGAGGTTGCGTACAAGCTCGGGGATTTCAATCGGGAAATCACTTCACTGAGCCCTGTAATTTGTGGCTTTTTTTCACGGAACGGCTCCGGTACCCAATAACCAACTCGCAAACAAGTTCGCCCCTACCCGTGTTTGGAATGGTCGTTTCTATAACGGTAATGTGGTGGGGAATTCGAAACAGGAAAAGAAAATCTGAGGAATACATCAGAGTGTGAACCTACTGGTAATTCAACGTTTACAATTATATTTATTTACCTAATTATAGGCTCCAGCCACTGAAATTTGTTGATGCCACCTAGCAGTTGATCATCAACGAAGATAAAATACCAATAAAAAGATAAAATATAAATTGATAAAATATCAATAAAAATACAAATAACTAAGGAAAAACGGACTCTGGAATATCTATGAACGGGAGAATAAGAATATGTATCTACAGTAAGCATTATCGGGAAAGGGGTCAAAAAACAACGCCTGCCTTTTCCGCCGGGCCTTCCACAAAAATGCTGTCCTGTATAACCTAACAGCAATCCAATAGCTTGGCTGTCAGTATATCATGGGTCGATCGCAATCATAGAACAGTTAATAATAATTTCGAATATTTTTTGTTGGAATGTTTGTATAGACTTATCGAAAGAGATGAAGACACGAACTACACTGGTGATCAAAAGGAACCCCCCCCCCTCCCCCTCACGAAAAAAATCGGTTCCAGATTTTTTTAGATTACCGGTCAAAAAATATTGTTCCACTCCAACGAATTATAGATTCTCTTAAAATATAAATCCGAATGAGCAGTTCAAGACCAATTCCAGCTCATTAGAAAGTTCCAATCAAAAATGGCCAACGAACACTTATCTTTGGAAAAAATTGATTTTCGCCTACCTATTCAAAAAAATAACAACAGGAATGTTCCGAGTGGAAGAATTTAAAAATTGAATAGGAAATCGGAAAGCTCGTCTCATTTGGGAAATCGGGGGAAAAAATTCCAAATCCGTTCATTAATGATGTTTGACAACCAAAAGGTGGCCAAAAAACGTTAACTATTTTTAGAAAATTGTTTTTAGAAATTAACAAACATTAACTCTTGTGTGGTTTTTTTGTTACTGGCGATGGTTTAATAACCGAAACTGCAGTGTATTTTGCTCTTAGTGGAAATAGAACAATTCGATAACTCCATTTTCATTTGAGACTGAAGATTTCGGTACGGATGCGGGTACCGAAATCAATCGTTAGCGACTAGGTACCGAACTCGCTATTTTCGTTTTTAGGTTGTTCGGTACTACTAAGAGTTTGTTGAGTTTTAACTTTCGCAGCCAGGGACGTAGGTAGGTACTTATTACCACAGTGACAACTAGTTACATATATTCATATTAGATTTTCCAATGTACTCATGAATCTAAGCGATGCTGGGGACACCCGACCCCTACGCTCACTACACAGCGACAACCAGTTGTATTTTTCTTTAATTACTCACCAAGCTTTTTAGTTCCTATTCCGACACGGCAACAGTCTATTCAGCTCCTGAGGTGAAACAAATGGCGTATAATAAATCCCCGCCTCGTCGTTGGGATATTTTCTCCTCTCTCACGCAGCCTCCTCTTAAGATTCGGACGACAGGGAATAGATAAATTAGGAAGCAGGCAAATTAACGGGCAAGCCGGCTATTGAGCAGAGTATCGGCAATGAATCTGAATATCCACGAGAGGGTAACATAAGAACATAGGTCAGGTGAGATCGCTAGGTGTAATGTCGCTGGTTGATTTTCCCGATGTGTACCTTTCATGAACTATCTGGCTGATTGACAGATTTTTTCTTACATAAACTACTTTCGGTGCATACGTCTAGCTTCCTCATTTGCTGAGGCAAGAAAAGACTCAACAAAACGTAAAGTTACGTCGAGTTTATCAAACGCCTTGAAACAACTTTGGGTTTCCTGTTTCCTATTGAACATATCCGTATTCATGTTATGTATTTAGCCTCAAATCGGTCCCTCATCACTCTCATCCAAATCCTACTCATAAAAACCTCTGCGCATGCGCGCATGTGATCGTTTCCTCTCCATCCAATCGCGTATGATCATGGTTTAGACACCGATTTTGAGGCTTGTTTGGTGAGGGTCCGCAATGGTCCACTATAGTAATTGCCGTCATCGCATGCACAACGAATTCCAACACTCTTTTTCGTAGGTAGCTGAACTTTTTTTCTTTCTTTCAGTGTCATTCGAGTTAAACGTGTAACTTGGAAGTGGCCCATTCGAGTTTCGACTTTTAAACCTCGGTTGGGGGAGCAAACGGTTACGCTAGGGTCCTGTTATATTCTGTTATTCGATGAAACGAACCGTCTAATTCTTCTGGAAGCTCACGACGCCTCCGCGTTCTAATCCTGTATATATAGCTAGTTTTTTCCTATCGAAATCCCCCCAAAAACAACGGTTTCAACTTTTCTTAAAATGTCAGGTATAACGAAGTTGGAGGCCAGTGGGACACTTCATAATTTATCATGAAAAACTTGGTTGGTCGTAGCAGTCGGTGCAGAAGTCAGATTTAGCAGAATATTATGTTGAATATAGCCGTAGCCATGTGCGTTAAAAAGATCTGCCGTTTACAATTATTTTACCTACTATCGAACTATGACCATAATTATTATTATTCTAATTTTTTCAAGTCGACTTTAGATTATAAGCGTTACCTGTACGATTTTGATTAAAATCCAACTATGACCCAAAAATGGAATCTGACAACATCGACAGGAGGATAATGGTTCGTACATTTACTAAATAATAGTGTCACGATTATAAAAATCTAGAGAGGCACTGCTGAAATGAACAGGTTTTATTGTAAAAAGAGGGGTACACACGGGTAACTCGCAAAATGTGTTTTGTACAGTGTTATGGCGTTACATTTACCTAGATACAGACTGCCCAGATTGGTTGTACAGTAGAAGTCTTAGTAGAAAGGTGGTTAAAGGAATAAGTCGGATATAAGGACAGAAACAGTCAGGTCCCGATCGGCTGTATGTAAACACACAGTGAATTGGCCTGTTATAGTGATCAAAAGGTCGGTTATAGTGATGTTTTCTAGTTTTTGGATGTTTAAAAGTCGGCGAAATAGGTAAAAATGGCTGATGTCTCCTGAAAATGGTAGATATTCACCAAAAGTGGTACCTATTGAACGATGATCCGAAACAGAAGATAACTAACTGCCTATAGGTTTTAATGAAGATTCCTAAAAAAAAAATTAATCAAAATTAGGTCAGTTCTGGGGTGTCACATTCGCCAATCTCGGTAAAAATGGCTAAAATCACCACAAAGTAGAAGTCGCTTATAGAGATTGGTCGCTTATAGTGATTGTTTCCAGTCGGTCCCAATTCGATCACTGTAAGCGACTTCTACTGTATATGAAAACCATTGGAAACCAGCTTCACAATTTTTTGTCTGACCCGAAATTTGCAGGAGAAAAACATATCCACGTCACAACTCCCAGTCACGCATAATATATAACAGTATCATCAAATTTTTAAATTCATCGGCAGAGCTTATTTTGACGACTTTCAGCGACGACTTATGACGGCTCTTAGTTCCGGAGATGGATTATTTGTTGATTTGATATATTATAATAATATGATGTGTCGACCTTACGTAGACCAAGGCCTGGGGATAAGTCACTGACACCAGAAACCAGTATGAGGGAGAGTTGTATAACAATGATGCATCATGTTTCTTGATCTACGCGTTGCACGGGAGCCAACGGCTATCGTTTTATGATGCCTTGTAAGGCGATAGGCTTGCGAGTTCCATTCTATTTCTTCTCAATGCGTTACTTGACGACAAGAAATTCAATACTATTCTTGAAGGTTAATGAGTTTTACATCCCACTTCCACACCAGGATAATATAACGAGAGAACAAGAAGCACATGAGTCAAATAAAAATTAAAAACCATTTTCCTCTCTAGATGCCCCTTCAGCGAGCATAACTGAATTCCTATTAGCGTAAGCAAATAGGCAAATAAATGTGCATTTTCTACCGCCCCCATCTCCTGTAACGCGCCATTTCGGCCCAGCGAGCTTTATTCTAGCAGATACTGACGGTTTGAGAGAAGGTAGTTATTACTGTTGAATTTAGAACATTTAAGTAGTTACTAGCTTTCTATTAGTAGCTCTACTTTTGTTTTCTGTGATCTTATTCAAGAGTGTTATAACATCAACTAGATAGGTAGCTGGGTATCTGCTCAACTATTCTACATGAACAACGAAACTGAATATAAGCCACATATTATACATTATTTTTAACTAATTTTACCAAACTTCCGGGTTCTTTTAGCTATTTCTGGCGCATAGTAAGTTTTCAGATGTCTTGCAATGTCAGTGGGTAGCTTGATCGGTAGTTCTGATTCACTTCTTATACAAGTCAACAGTATATACTACTGTATGGACGGCTGTCGCTACCTGAATGAGTCAGTTCTGAGCCGCCTGAGCTGGGGAAAAAACTGAGGGCAAGATCTTCGTAAACCGTGCATCATCCCTATCCTCTTACACATGGTTTGGCGTCGTTTTTTCTTTGTTTGAAAATCTCTGTCGTTCTTGCTGCTCTTGAACTTTAGTAATATCTTCTAACGAACGATGAAATTGCATACTAATTCGAGGGAAATCCATGAGAAAGTGCCGGAGAAAAACCCCAACCCTTCTCTCTACTGGGTTTTTGAGCCCATTTCAAATTTGCACGAACAGTGAAACACCAACATGGTTAACTCCTGCTCTGCGTATACCTGTACGAATCAAAGTTTGAAAGGAAATTGCTTCTCGTTTCCCATGTAGATTATATTGAATTTATTACTTATTTTTCGTGAATATTATTTCATTTAGTTCCCCCCCCCCCCCCCTACGCCACTAGTTGTTAGGCCTACGGCTCTTCCACCATGCGGCCTCTTGCAGCCCAATATAGTTTAGAAATTCTCGACCATTGGGTCTCGTCTGGTGAGAAAGTTCTGTGTGTCGTCAAGTTGACGACAGTCAAATAGATGGTCTGTTGTCATTGGCGTTTGATATAATATTATCTTCTAAATAGAAGCACTTATTTATCCATTCAAATAATAATAAATTACCTACGTTAGGTTCCCTGTAGATCCTAAAGTGGGGAAACAAATATTGACCATACCTGATGTTAAATTTAAAATACTTGATTATTTTTTGGTATACCTATTTTAATTAATCATTAAATCAGCTTTATTCATCTTAAATGTTCCACCTTCTTACTCAGCTTTATTCATGCCTAATTGTTTCGCCTTTTATTCGTGATAGAGTACTATCTATACATATAATAAAACAGTGTCTGTTTGTCTGTTTGTTTGTTTGTCTCGGCATCAATTGAGAACGGCTGAACGTAGAAAGTTGCGGCTGGTACCATTTGACGCAGAATTTATCTGGGAAGGTTTATGAAAAATCCGCATTTGAATCTGCCCATCCGTTGAAACGCTATGAATGAAATACTACTAAAAAACGTGTTATAATCACTTCTATGAGGACGTTTATGCTTATAATAACTTTGAACGGTTGGACGTAAATCCGATTGTAATTAGATTCTGGATTCAGCTCGACGAGTACATTCAAGTGGTACTTCAATCAGGATGTTAGTGGGAGGGGGGTACAGGTTATGAGAGGGGGGGGGGGGGGGGGGGGGGGGGCTACAGAAATTTCAAAACTACTTGACCAATTGGAGTGCAACTTTGGGAATTTGTTGTGTGAACATTGAGGAATGTTTCTAACCAGGTAGGGAGGGTTCATAGGATACGGGGGGGGGGGGGGGGGTTAAAGGCAGTTAGGGTTGGCATTGGGGAAGGGATACAGGGGGTGTCTGTTCTACCGTTGCGAAGCGCGGGTACACAGCTAGTCATGAATACAATTAAAAATGTCGAAGAAATGATTATGTACCTTTATCGATTAGGTATATCTAACTACTATCCTAAATGTTTCGTACTTATTCGTTACTTCTTCGTAGTTATTTGACTACAAACGTATTTTACTATATGATATACTTACATCAATCAATTTCAAATGTTATAATCTACGAGCATAGAAGCCTGCAGTACCTAGTTAGTGGGACCTAAATGATCTCACTCCCCACTGAACGATTCCAATCACTGTTTTGGCCCCCCAATAACACGAGAAATCCTACAACAACCTAATAGGTATAGATGATAATAATAAATAATAAAATCAAGATACCAACTTGGAAGAATGAATGAATAATTTAATAATTTGAGTTCCATTACTGATTACTATACAAAAACGGACGTTTTATGAGTGGTGCAATGTGTTAAGGCCTGCTCTTTTTGACCTCAGTTTCGCCTGTTTTGCCCTACTCCAGTCCATCCAGTAGTATCTATATATATATGGTCAACATCTACCTACCTGGCTGTTCAAAGAATTCGATAATTTCACGAATTTCCCTAGCAGGCGAACAACGTTTTTCGACGGGAAATGGGTCTGACAACAATTAGCAGATCTCGGAACTGTCAACTTTGCAGAAGAGCAAGCCAACACCTGCCGGGGATTCTTCGGAAATACGGGATTTTTAGAAATGTGATGGGACGGGTGGGGTTACTCCAACTACCTGTAAAAGTGGAGAGGGGAAGGTTCCCTCGTTGTTTTGGGGTTTCAAGTAAAACTGAGTTCGTAGCAGTTGCTGTACCTGCCATCCAGGGTTGCCAGATTTCTTTGTATACGCCCCCTTCCAGTTTGTTGCAATACAGTCGAATTTCCACTCAGAAACTATCTCTCATATTCAACTCCATCCAACCTTCTGGAACGTTACTATTGGTTTGTTGTTACGAACATAACGAAACAAACATTTCATTCGAACGACGCCTCTATCTAAGTGCCTTCCAGAGGAATCCGTCGCCCAAAGCTCTATAATAAACAATGAAAAATTTCGATATGATTTTTAACCATTCGGCCATAATATTGCAATGACTTTGCCAAATTTAGACTGAGGTTTTTCAATACATATCTCCATTCAAATCCGCTTTAGAGTACTACGAAAATATTTGGGATTTCTAAACTTTCCATAATGTACAGCTATAGCTTTAGACCCCCCCCCCCCCCCCTTCAGTTCCCCACAAATATTATAAAATGTTAACAATTCAAGCACTATCAACATCAACTTTAAAACAGCACACTGCACTACTAAATACTAGGGAAGGTTTTATTTAAAGACACAGGCTGTTTGTATTTCTCTTATACATAAATAAATGGATGTTGCAGTCTGATACGGCTGCGGATAAACTGCCGTTAATAAAACATGAATTAGGTATACTTAGTTTACTGTATATTGTTAACGAGTCTTACTTAAACCTATTTCTAAAGTATTTTTAAACGCACTGCAATAGTTAATATAAAGTGAAGTTTCCCCACTAGGTACTCTATAGTTCGTAACAAATTTCATTTTTTACAAAAAATAGAAACAAAATCCAAAACATTCATCCAAACAAACTGGTTTGAGCTATGCACAGATTTTCAAAGTCAAAGGCATGGAAGTAATAAATTCATTTTAAACACTAAAACACTGAGCACCAAACACCAAACACTTAAACGTCAATACACGTTTTGAAGGAACAAATAAAATTAAACGACAATAGAACAACAACAAAACAATAAAACAAGGAAAGAAAAAAAACAATAAAACAGCAATAGAAAAACAATAGAACAAGTTTTGTAGGTACAGATAAAATTATACAGTTGAACCGGTGTTTCTCATCCTGCCAGCGCGGGGTTATTACACAAGTTCGCCAGCCGATTGAACTCATTTTCGCACCTAACGAGCTGATTATTCAGCAGGTAATTTGCTTTAGATACTGTTCAGAGGCTCGAGCGAATCTTCACTGATGAACCATAACGTTTGTTCAAGTTAAGAACGCAGGTACCTACGTATCAACTAAATCCAAAATACCCATCATTTCGGTTTATTATTCTGTGAATAATCTATGTAATCGCTCAGCAAAAAAATTTTATAACACCCCCTCAAACTTTTTTCTTTTCCGTTTCAAGGTGCTTAGATTCCAAAAATGCAATGTCCGTCCGCCGTACGCCATCCGCCGTACGCCGTCCGCCGTATCATGTGTACAGGCTTCATTTTCGGTCTAAAAAAGTCGTGCTTTCGCACACATGCTCCATTTGGGCCCTAGTTGTGTCCCGAAACTTTTCAGCCCGATCGGAATATACCCAGGGGTGTTATGAGTGAAAATGTGTGTAAAAATAGGTACTTTACGTTTTATCAACATGTTGGTAACATGAGCTTTTGAGGTATCGGTTTCCATGTTTTTTTGGACGAGAAGACCGAATATGAAGTCGATTTTGAACAACGAGTGGAAAATTGAGGTTGTACCAGGTGTTCAGCTCCCAAAATTGATTTTTTATGAGTCAAAATCCTGTGAAATCGTCTGAAATCACCATCAATTTGTAGAATAACACTAGGAAAAGTGCCAAAACGTGGATCAAGACGATTAAATGGCACTACCAATGATCAACGATAATTAAAAAAAAAAAAAAAAAGGAGCGTACCACCTAATTCAAGTTTTGGGGGCCAAAATTGGTGGAAACCATCAGAAATAGCTATTTCAATTATTTTACATGAAAGCAACAATAAATGAACAGCCAGAATTTCTGTAGGTATGTCCAATAGAATAATAAACCCATGTGACAAGGACTTTGCAGCGGTTTTTTTTTTTTTTTCAAATTATCATTGATCATTGGTAGGGCCATTTAATCGTCTTGAAACTTTTCCTAGTGCTATTCTACAAATTGATGGTAATTTCAGACGATTTCGCAGGTTTTTGACTCATAAAAAATCAAATTTGGGAGCTGAACATCTGGTACAACCTCAATTTTCCACTCCTTGGTCAAAATCGACTTCATATTCGGTCTTCTCGTCCACAAAAACAGGAAAAATTATACCTCAAAAGCTCATTTTACTAACATGTTAGTAAAACACAAAAAGTACCTCTTTTTATACACATTTTCACTCATATCACCCCTGGGTATATTCCGATCGGGCTGAAAAGTTTCGGGACACAACTAGGGCCCAAATGGAGCACATGTGCGAAAGAACGAATTTTGTAGACCGAAAATGAGGCCGGTACACGTGATACGGCGTACGGTGTACGGCGTACGGCGGACGGACATTGCATTTTTGGAATCTACGCACCTTGAAACGTAAAAGGAAAAATTTTGAGGGGGTGTTATAAAAATGTTTTGCTGAGCGAATACATAGGTGTATTATTCACAGAATAATAAACCAAAAGAGCGTACCTAATTCAAGTTTTGGGGGCCAAAATTGGTGGAAAGCACCAGAAATAGCTATTTCAATTATTTTATATGAAAGCAACAATAAATGAACAGCCAGCATTTCTATAGGTATGTCCAGTAAAATAATAAACCCATGTGACAAGGACTTTGCAGCGTTTTTTCAAGGTTTTACTACCCACATCGTATTGATCACGAATTCCTATCAAATAGGCAGAAACTCCTAAGTAGATACCTAAATTCGTCATTTTACTACTCTCCTGTTTATAGTCATAGGGAAATATGACTTAAATAAAGGGAAATAACAAAGTTGTACTCACCTTTAGTAGTGGATGATCCGAAAATGAAGGTGGTAGAACCCAAATCGCATCACTAATAATCAAAATAATCAACCAAGGCGATTCCAGGAGAAAACACACAAAATTCATGATCTAGCCCAGAAATTATTGTTTAAAGATCAATTTTGACGAAAAACTACCGCATACCAACCAGCAGCGAGCGATTGAGGGACTTACCCGAAAGAATCAGGAGGATGGGCGTTGGAAGGTATATTTACCTAATATTTTCCCCTTTCATTTGCCTGAATTCTCATTGTATTTTTCGGTTCTTAACTGTTCCAAAGAAAGTAAGTAAGGTAGGTAGGTATGTCTACGTGGCATGGGGTGTGCCACCAGAGCATCGATTCTCCTGATTCAAACAGGTACTCGGAACGATGAGAACACCGTCTAGATCCCTTATCAGTAGTTTTTGGAAATTCCAGATCATGTTAATCACGAAGTTCAATCAAATATGTAGAAACTCCCAAGTAGATACCTAAATTCGTGATTTTACTACTCTCCTGTTCATAGTTACAGGGAAATATGACTTAAAATAAAGGGAAATAACAAAGTTGTACTTACCTTTAGTAGCGGATGATCCGAGAATGAAGGTGGTAGAACCCAAATCGCATCACTAATAATCAAAAACACTGATCAATACGGGCCAACCTGCACTCACGTACTAAGGTATCGGAGTGTCCATATATCACTTCTCGCGGTTATTCGGCGGATAATACTGAGGCAATTCCAGGAGAAAACACACCAAAATTTATAATCTTGTCCAGGAATTATTGTTTAAAGATGAATTTTGACGAAAAACTACCGCATACCAACGAGTTGCGAGCGATCTAGGGACTGACTTCAGAAAGTATCAGCAAAGTGGGCCTTGGTAGGTTTTTACTTCATATTTTCTCCTTTCATTTACCTGAATTCTCATTGTATTTTTCGGTTCGTAACTTATCCAGACAATTAAAGAAATGTCTAGGTAAGATAGGTAGTATGTCTACGTGGCATGGGGTGTGCCACCAGAGGATCGATTCTCCTGATTCAGACAGGTACTCGGAACGATGAGAACACCGTCTAGATCCCTTATCAGTAGTTTTTGGAAATTCAAGATCGTGTAAACCACGATGTTCAATCAAATATGTAGAACCTCCCAAGTAGATACCTAAATTCGTGATTTTGTTACACTCGCGTTTATAGTTATAGGGAAATATTACTTAAATCAAGGGAAATAACAGGGTTGTACTTACCTTTAGTAGTGGATGATCCGAGAATGAAGGTGGTAGAACCCAAATCGCAGTACTAATAATCAAAACAACAATCACTGGTCAATACGGGCCAACCTGCACTCACGTGAGGTATCGGAGTGTCCATATCACTTCTCGCGGTTATTCGGCTGATAATACGGCGGATAATACCGAGAAGATTCCAGGAGAAAGCACACCAAAAATAATTTATATATAATGTAATCCAGGAATAAAGACGCATTTTGACGACCGCATACCAACCAGTAGAGGGTGATCAACGGACTGACTTCAGAAAGTATCAGCAGGTTGGGCCTTGGTAGGTATATTTACTTGTTTCTCCTTTCATTTATCTGAATTCTCATTGTATTTTTCGGTTCGGAACTTCTCAAAACAGTTAAAGAAATGTGTAGGTAAGGTAGGTAGGTATGTCTACGTGGCATGGGCTGTGCCACCAGAGCGACGATTCTCCTGATTCACACAGGTACTCGGAACGATGAGAACACTAACTAGGTCCCTCTTATAGATGGTTTTTGGAAATTCAAATCAAATAGGTCGAAACTTCCAAGTAGGTAGATAGGTAGGTACCTAAATTCATAATTACTATCCTCGACATTATAAATTATAAAGAAAATATTACTTAGAATAAACCTAAATAACATAATTTTACGGTACCTTTAGTATTGGACGGTCGGAGAATGAAGGTGGTGGAATCCAAATCGCAGCACTGAACACAATCATCATCGGCGCGGGCCAACAATGCACCCACGTTGGTTTTCGAATTGCCCATATCACTTCTCCCGATTAAATCGGCGGATACCGAAGCGATTCGAGGAGAAAACTCACAATAACACAGTAAAATTTAGTCCAGGAATTATTCTTCTATGATGAATTTGGAATAAAAACTACCACTTACCTACCATCCGTCGCGGGTGATCGGGCCAGACTGACTAATAGAGAGGGGCGGCAGGGTGGGGAAGGTGATGTGGCTGGGCGTGGTGGGGTAGGTAGGTATTCACTCGATTTTAGCGAATTTTCAAAGAAAATGAAGCTATTGCAATGGCTTCGAAATTTAAATAATATAAATTTTTGGAAATTTTCTTCATAGAAATCCGTTTCAGACCATTCTAAAACGATTCCTGAAATTTAACACTTTTTTATATGTATATATATATATATTTATATATATATTTATTTATTTATATATGTGTCACTCCAGACGATAACTCTCGATAGAATTGAGATAAACAGCTCAAATTTGCACAAAAAATCTATCTTGGCAATCGAAAGGCTAAGTTCGAAGATGGGCGAAATTGGCCTACTCTAAGGAGGGTTTTGGCGCATTTAAAGTGCGCAAAAATTACCCAAAAATCCCCAAAATGTTATTTTCCAACAAGTGACCCATCATTTTAAAGGTTTTTGCACGCTGAACACGATGGTGGAATCGGATTTTAGATATCTTGATCCGTTCTCAAATTAGAGCATTTAAAGTGCGCAATAATTACCCAAAAATCCCCAAAATGTTATTTTCTAACAAGTGACCCCTCATTTTAAAGGTTTTTGCACGCTGAACACGATGGTGGAATCGGATTTTAGATATCTTGATCCGTTCTCAAATTAGAGCATTTAAAGTGCGCAAAAATTACCCAAAAATCCCCAAAATGTTATTTTCCAACAAGTGACCCCTCATTTTAAAGGTTTTTGCACGCTGAACACGATGGTGGAATCGGATTTTAGATATCTTGATCCGTTCTCAAATTAGAGCATTTAAAGTGCGCAAAAATTACCCAAAAATCCCCAAAATGTTATTTTCTAACAAGTGACCCCTCATTTTAAAGGTTTTTGCACGCTGAACACGATAGTGAAATCGGATTTTAGATATCTAAATCCGTTCTTAAATTAGAGCATTTAAAGTGCGCAAAAATTACCCAAAACTAGGATAATCTTTAAACTCTTACCCCCCCCCCCCCCCCCCACCCCCTTAGAGTGGTCAGATTGAAATATGTGAGAAGTATTAATTGAAGACGAGAGTTCGAAGCAAAAAAGGGGGAGGCAAACGATTAGTACAACTCCTTGAATTTACCCACAGCGATCAAATAAATAAGCACTTAGTACAATTACGTAATAAACAAACGGTAGAATCAGGATGGACAAAACGTACAAATTAAAATAAATACGAAGAGAATATACATAGAAAACCAAATTTTAGACCGAAGTTTTCCTTTATTCAAAACCATAGCCATTAATTCGAATATTTCTTTGAAAATTCGCTCATTAAGTCATGCTGCATGACTGGTTTTTTTTTTTTTTTATTTATTTATTCATTTATTTTTTTACATTTACCTGAATTTTCATTGTGCTTTTCTTTTCCTAACTGCTTCAAACAATCGAAGAAATAATATACAAGTTACTAATCTATGTGGCACTGGTTGTGCCACGAGGGCATCAGTTCACAACATGATTTAGTTACTTGGAACGATTAAAACACCAACTATACAACTATTGGTGGTTTATGGAAATTCAAGATCGCATTAATGACCAATTCCAATAAAATAGATGGAAAATTCCAAGTATTAACCTACATCTGGAGAGTTTGCTCTCCACACTGAGTCTGCTCTGGCGGGCAGACCCAGTGCCACGTAGATTGGTAACTTCCATCATTTCGTGGATTTTTTTGGAAAAGGGTAAAAACAGGTAAAGACAATTAAGTCGGGTAAAATAAAGGGAAAAATAATTAAAGTTACAAGTAGCTAAGTGCCTACTTTCCCCTCTCCACCACCTTCCCCACGCTGCCACCCCTCTCTATTAGTCAGTCCCTCGATCACCCGCGACGGATGGTAGGTTTGTGGTAGTTTGTCGTCAAAATTCACCTTTAAACAATAATTCCTGGACTATATTATTGTGTTTTTGTGTTTTTTCTCGAATCGCCTCGGAATGATCCGCCGATTGACCGCGAAGTGGTATGGGCAATCCGATGAATAACGTGTCTGTACTGATTGGCCCGCGTTGATCAGTGGTTGTGTATGCGTTTAGTGCTACGAACTGGATTCTACCTTCATTCTCGGATTGTACACACTACTAAAGGTACGTGCAACTTTGTTATTTTGATTTATAGTAAGTAATATTTCTTTAAATAACTACAAAGTCGAGGTTAATCATCATTAAACATACAGGTAATTATGAATCATTTTAGGTAGCAAAACTACTTACAGCAACGCAGGGGTAGGTGCATTTAAAAAAAACTAAATAGCTATTAATTTATTGTCTTGTTGCAAACTGATGAGATACGCACTTTCTCCTAGGTTTAAGCCATAGCAAATAATGGTAGGATGTGGAGGTGAAACTGGAGAATCCAAGTCAGGAGATCCGACTTTGGTGGCACAAGCAGTTCCAAACTGTGCATTTTCATGATTATTTGGAAATGGTACGAAGATGAACAGGAAAATACTATGACAAGTCAGGTCAAATGAAACGGAAAATTTTGTTCCTGCCTACCAACTCGATCAACGGTTGTGTGTTGTGATTTGGTTTTGTACCACCTTCATTCAAGATTATACCACTGCTAAAGCTCCGTACTATGTTATTCGGTTTTATTGTAATATTTTCGATTATTTTGGTTTATTATTCTGTGAATAATACACCTATGTATTCGCTCAGCAAAAAATTTTTATAACACCCCCTCAAAATTTTTTCTTTTCCGTTTCAAGGTGCGTAGATTCCAAAAATGCAATGTCCGTCCGCCGGTCTAAAAAATTCGTTCTTTCGCGCACATACTCCATCCGAAACTTTTCAGCCCGATCGAAATAGATCCAGGGGTGTTATGAGTGAAAATGTGCATAAAAATAGGTACTTTTTGTGATTTAGTAACATGTTAGTAAAATTAGCTTTTGAGGTATCGTTTTCCATGTTTTTTGAGACGAGAAAACCGAATATGAAGTCGATTTTGACCAAGGAGTGGAAAATTGAGGTTGTACCAGAGGTTCAGCTCCCAAATTTGATTTTTTTATGAGTCAAAAACTCACGAAATCGTCTGAAATCACCATCAATTTGTAGAATAACACTAGGAAAAGTGTCAACACGTGGATCAAGACGATTAAATGGCACTACCAATGATCAAAGATAATTTCAAAAAAAAAAAGGAGCGTACCTAATTCAAGTTTTGGGGTCCAAAATTGGTGGAAACCACCAGAAATACCTGTTTCAATTATTTTAAATGAAAGCAACAATTATTAATGAACAGCCAGCATTTCTATAGGTATGTCCAGTAGAATAATAAACCCATGTGACAAGGACTTTGCAGCGTTTTTGAAACGGAACCATCAAATTTTGAGGGAAGGTAAAAATAAATAAATAAATGAAAAACTCGGCGCTCCGCGCCTCGCAAGGGGGCAAACCCCCTGGACCCCCGGTTACCTCTTTTTACATACTTCGGACGAAATTATAGAAACACAGAATGTGTTTTAGCTCACGCGTTTCACATAAACCTTTTTCGACTGATATATTGACATGCTCATAGGTTACACCAGGTTACACGATCCTTAGTTCCGTATCATCGGTACTTATATAAAGCTTGCAATCGTGTTCACAATATAAATTATGGAGAATGATCACCTGTGTAAACAATTATTATTTAAACAATCACGCTCATACCGCAGCTTGTCGGCCATGCACTCCGCATTGGTTAACGTAATATGGTTAGGTAAATCGAGAGCTATCCAACGAGTGGTGAACGATTTTTGTACGATGATAACTGGCGAAGTTAAAGTTCCGTAGCAACGAATCGGTTGTACGTGAAAATCATCGTTAACATTTCGTGACACTTCCGCGTGACATTTTTTGGCTAGTTAGTCCATGGCTAAAACACATTCTGTGTTAAAATAATGTCGATCCCAAAGGTTCATTATTGAAAATAATGAACCAAAAATGCCGGTCATGCAGTATGACCACAGTGAGCGAATTTTCGAAATAAAGTAGGTAGGTTCCTACTGACGCTATCAAACAGTTTCCGTGGTTTTGTGCCTTCACAAATTTGAACACTTGCCCCCAAACGTTCTGTACCAAACTTATAGAAAATATGACAAAAACATGAAACTCTGACAGTGTTAACAGATCGATATGGCACTTACAGTAGAATAGAATAACATTTTTTATTGTACATAGCACTTGATCGAAAAGAATCCTCCAACAGTAGTTGTACGATCCTGAGAAAACGGGTCATAGGCATATTATGACATCATCGAGATTTTACTCACCCGAAACTCCCATCTCCCCGAATCCGAGAACTCGAAGGCGTGTGCAGTAAGCAATAAAAGACGTTCTTATGGTCTTCAGAGCAATCAAACCGAGTTTATAACGCCGTTAAATTGAACTTTATGATGTAACAGACGTTTGGTATCTTTAATTTCCAACACAAACATCAAATGATTGAACAATGAATTCGGCATTGGAGAATTTTAAAAGTTTTGCACATGGTTTTAGTAAGCGAGAAGTAGGTAGGTGTACATTCGGCCATTTGGACAATAATAATAGTTACCCATGTGCGATAATATCGTCCAAAAAAAATAAAAAAATTCAGTCATGCAGCATGGCTATAAGAGCGAATTTTCAAAGAATTGTTCCTGATTTTGTGTAAAAACGATGATACAGCGAGAAACCATACCACTTTTTGTAAAATTATATAATTTTTTGTGATTTTAGCCATTTTCACCGATTCATGACCCTTAAAAAAGAGTGGGTCAAATTTGACTTTGAGAAAAATATATTTATCATCGAAACAGTTCCTCCGTCGTGATTCACCATCCCACACAATGCAAATGCAAATTTGATATTCGGCGTGAAAAACAATTAAATGTTATTTTTCTGTCTTTACTCACCCTTCCATACCACGTTCAGTGATTTCATATCAACACTGTTCGCGATTTTAGCCGTTTTTACCTATTTTTTTACCCGAATAAACCCAAGTTTGGCTCCCTTAGAATTTTTTTAAATTGCTCATCTTCGAACTTTTCTTTTGTTCGGCAATACGAACGTTTTGGCAAAATTTGGAATTTTTATCATTAACCTAAGGTCATTATCGTCAGGAGCGACACATGAATAAATAAATAAATATAATTATTATATATTATATTATATTTATATAGAATTTTTGTTAATATCTAGGGATGAATTCCGGATGCTTTGAAACGGATTTGCCTACACAAAAATTTCAAAAATTCATGTTCTGAAATTCTTGGGCACATCGCAATAGCTTCATTTTCTTTGAAAATTCGCTGAAAGGTACCTATCCTGGTACCAACCTAAAGAGTACGCTGACGAAACTCCAAATAGGTAATTATTGCAATGGTAAATTTTTATTATCGGTGGATGATAATTTTGAAAAGCTATTATAATCTCTACCGTACTCACTGTAAAATCGCCGACGAACAACGACCTACATAATTTATGATAAGAAGAACATTTTCCACTTCTAACATATTATCCTATAAATATTGAAAGGGCTGAGGTTTAGGTGATGCTAAAAAAGATACCTACCGGCTGCACGAAATTCCTTTCTTCCGAATCGTGTTTGACTTTGTCGGTAGATTCGCACGACTTGTGCTCTCTCATGGCACGTTTCAGACTAAGAGAAGGTACCTAAATATTTTTATAATAATTGTAAAACAGGGTTAGTAAAAATATTAATGTGATTAACAGTTATTGAAAACACGGCTACCCGGTGGTAGGAGAAGGAATTTCATTACATTCCTGGTCATTTCATTCTGAATAGTGATTCTGCGAGCTATAAATAATATGACAAGGTGTAGGTTCTTATAATTTATTGTTTCTAACATCCTGGGACAATTTAGAGGGGCGATTAGCGAGTTAGGAGTAAAACGAAAATATTGATTGGATCCTCCGAGTCAGAATTCTTCAGCACAATTTATTTTTGGAACGTTTACAGTCGTCAGTCGTCTAGTTTAAAACCCATCACCAACAGAGACATTTCATCAAATAACGAAACAACGGTGTACAAGTACGGTTCGCCACTCGGACTTTTGAACTAGGTACAATGTTTGGCGTCCGTCCTTTTATAGACGAAGGATCATGGCAGCACAGATGTGTAGCGATTGCTGAACTTGAGGCCGGACGAAACACGACATGAAAGAGTAGATACCGTAGGAAAATTGTGGAAAATCAAGCAAAATAGGTGCCTGAAAATCATTTTTAGAATTTCCACAACCATGACAAAACTCTACCGGCCAAGAAACCTCCTTAGCGCCAAAAAGGGTTGATATACATTTTGCCCTCCAAGGTAGCATGCTCGGTGCTTCGGACCTCGCTCTTGGACGTGCATAACATAGAAAGCTTGAAATTTATTTCAACTCTGTTGTGTTTGGCGGTGAGCTTTTTGCTTGGAGAGTCTTGCAGGTGAAATGTAGGTGAACTACTTTGAGGTTATTCGTAGGTGAAATTGATTTGCAGGTCGAAAGGCGTCTGAACTGAAGTGGTTAGCTGGTGAAATAATGCTTCGTAATGAACTAACCGGAAACCATCTCTGCCTTACACCATACATGAATATTACATAGTATGATCAACAGCCCGGTAATATTGTTACAGTTATAGTAACCCAAAACGCGTTACAGCATCTTCAACTGAGGAGCTTATAAAAAACCAAGTTTCGCTGGGCCGGTACAGCACCAAGGTATCACACAGAGAAGGAACTCGTGGAGGCTCTCCGAAAAAAGGAACCGGCCATAGAGAAGTAATTACCCGACTCTTCGTGACCCCTCAACTCTCCACACGTGACGGACCCCACCCACGCTCTCCCCGTCCGCCCTCAGGTGCCCGCTTAATTGAACTAACAAAATGTTTATGGTTGCGGTTGATTGTGGGAGGAACGAGGGCTGCAGAAGGCAGATTCTTTCCTCAATAGCTCCTCAGGAGTACCTATCTTCTAGACTGCGGAGATTTCTCTAAACAGAGAACGGACAATCAGACATGTTATTTTTCACGACATAACACAATGTATGTGTGCCAGGTTGATTTCTGCCGTGTTCACCAAGTACCTACGCAGAACTAGTAATTAATACTCGTAACAGAGTGCTTCTAAAACGGGTAAGATGATCGGAAGATGCACGAACATCCAACAAAAGGCTTCAGCCTCGGGCGCCGTGACGAAATGAAAAGCTTATCCAAGGCTCCTCTCTTAAAAGGGCAATGAAAATTAGCATATCATGGTTTTGTCGAGTTCAATGGTGATTACCTTGCTTAAAGGTATACTTACCGACATATAGACGGTACGTGGCTGGTAGAATGTACGGCTATGGTAAATTTTGCTTAGTTATTTCACTAAACATTACAGCTAATAAGTTTTTCACATAGGGGAAAATAACGATGACAAAATAGACTAATTTGCTGGAAAACGTTTCAAATTAATTAAAGAACTATAATTTCAATTAGAATTCGTGATTTTGTTTTCATTTCTTGATAAACTTCTCCCCACTATTCATTCATTATTACTTAATACGTTAGTAATTGATATATATCTCCTCCTATATGACTACTGGTAAGGAAGTAAAAAACGTTTCATTGCGGGCTTACAAAGTATTGTTAAATTCCTGGGACTGTAGTATTGAGTATAGCTCCCGAGTCACTTAAGATCACTTTTGGGAGGAATGAAATGTATGGTTTTCCTCCGAAATAAAAAATGAACACTTGCGTATCTGAAAACAATTCGGACAATTTAGTGGTGAGATTTTGTTCGTGTATGCTTCATATAGACTTCTACTCGCTGTCTCTCCACAATGAAGGTTATTATTATTATAATTCCAAAATTTTATTATCCATAACACTGATCTTGGACGGTTTCAGTGGAATAGTGTAGTTGAAGTTAGTGTTGGAGTGGTACTGATAGTGTTGTACCTTTTGGGAAAACCTAACTACGATCTTTCAATATTGAAAAACTAAAAAAATGACTGCGCAAGTTCCTCCTTTGGTATGCGAAGACTGAAAAGCACAATTCCGAGGAAAATTCCTATTCAGCAGAGGAACTTCCGAACTAGCTATTTACCTATACAGTATTTGAGAATTTTTCTTCTGCGAATTCTTCAGATGTGAACAAAAACTTGGGTCAAGTTGGGTGGGCAGTATAGCTTCCTCACTTATTGTAACACGGACGTCAACGGAATCAACGATTGATTGAATAGCAATAAATTGCTTAGTATGCGTAATAGGGTTATGGGAATTAATATTAATGTTTTAAATAGTTGTTGTTTATAGCACACTGAAAGAAGCATACGAAAAGTCATTAGGTATTTATAAATTATCAATAAGTTACGATATGAATAAACATGAATACAAGATTGCATAGGTAGGTACTGAAACAATTGAGTGAAGCTAATTACAATAAAACTAATGTTAAATACCTATTAATGTCTCAGAAATAGGTTACATCTTTCGTAGGAGTAATATACAAGCAGTTTGGAGTGAGATCTCGAATGAAGTTGGCCGAATTGTCATTAATTTGCAGAGAACCCAACTTCCTACTAATTGCAATGTCCACTAGAAACGGTCGGACCGTCATGTGCAATGACGGCAGTGTAGGCATATGTCGCTCCGAAGATGTTCGTGGAATCCGGGCTGAAGCCTTAGATGGCACAATTCACAGGCAATTATTAACAAGCAAATTATAGACGAAATTCATCGGCAATCATCTTAAAGCCAACCAACCCCCCCCCCCCCCCCCCGTCACAACTACCGTC
Source organism: Leptopterna dolabrata (assembly GCA_954871275.1). Classification (NCBI taxonomy): domain Eukaryota; kingdom Metazoa; phylum Arthropoda; class Insecta; order Hemiptera; family Miridae; genus Leptopterna; species Leptopterna dolabrata. The sequence goes on along the minus strand of OX940984.1, from coordinate 21,721,590 downwards.
CGTATTTGAGCGGAATCGGTCCACTGAGAGACTGAAAAGTCGTTGTTTCATGATATTCACGTTTGCGCATGAGCAGTGGTTATTACTGATCCAATTGCGACAAAATTCATAGGCAATTGTCTTGGACCCAACCCCCAACTACCCTCCGAATTTGAGCGAAATCGGTTCATTAGGAACTGAGAAATCGTTGTCTCATTATTCACGTGTGCGCATGCGCACACGCCATCATTGGTCTGACGGCAATGAAATTCTGCGGGTTAGTCCAGGGGCTAACCCGCAGAATTCATGCAAATGTTATCGGAATCGGACCATTATTTCGATAGTTCTGCTCAGGACAAGGAATTGACCACATACAGACAGGCAAGGAAACAAAACTGGACGGCTGTAAGTACGGCTTAACAAGTAAGCGACAAAAGTAATTTTTGGGAAAACGCGATCAAAGTTTTTGGAGATGCACACCCGTTCACGGCAGTTGCTTTGGGATTAGATAGGTGAAAGTTTGTATCTAGAAATTTCTCGATGTGCTCTTTCAGATTATTGGGTCAAGAACTTCCAAAAATGGGCCTAAGTACCTTTTTAGAGTGGGCCTAGGTGCCTGGTTATTGCAAAACCCAGAATGAACAAAAATCATATATGCAAATACGAGGTAAACGCCATTTGTCGCTTAAATGATTTTTGTAAAAATACTGAACACCAGGCAATTCGCCACAGTACACACAAAATCGTCGCTTACCAGCCGAATGACAAAGCAACAAGATCCAACTGAGTTTACGCAACTAACATGTAAACGACACAAATGTGGTGGTTACCTGGAAATTGCAAAACTGAAGTGCAACGTTATTTCTGTCTTTGGTGATTACCTCCTTATGCATATTGAGGAATACCCGATTAGGCGAATGTCACTTAACTGTTTTAATTATATTAAGCGAAATATTAAGACAACCACTCCAGATCGATAGATCTTGACGGGCTGAATCCAACCATGTCTACCAAAAACACAATTTGGTAAAAATGTCGCTTACCTGTTTATGCCATAAAGCCGTCCAATTGTTCAGAGAGCTTTGAAATGCAAAAAGCAAGTGGAAATGTTCATTTTGGAGGATAATTTTTGTTCAACTTCCGGCATGAATATAGGCTTCTCTACCTTCGGTATAGGGAGGAAGCTTAACTAACCACCCAGATGACTTGTTTTGCTAGGTATCGACGTGTAGTTCCGTAGAAGAAACATCGCCAAATTGAAGTACCTATAGGTTTTTAGTAGGTATGTTCTAGTTCGTGAAACATGAAACAAATAATCTAGATATGTACTACAATCTAATTGTAATATTATGTGTGATCTTGGACTGTAAAGCCACAAAAAAGTGCCCTACACCGAACTTCCCTTCATTAACCCACAGCCCACAGGATTTATTGGCCAATGGCGGACTTTAACGGCTTTTGAGAACGGAAGGTGCGAATTTACTTTGATGAATATCGCAAAGAAAACGGCGTGTTAACAAGTAATAGAAAAACCGTCGGTACGTTTTATTGTTTCTGATGCTCTCACGATAGGTACCACTGATTCGAAAAACTTTCTCTGGGGAGATCGTTCGGCTAGTGGCAGGCACTTTACATTCACAGCTCCAGAGCGGCCATTATTTCCGCATGCAGTCCACGGATTTCAATGGTAATTAAGTGCTAATTGCATGTTTGCTAAGGGTGATGAGAAACAGAAAAGTGAATTGTTAACCCACAAAACTAGAACGGGACGTTATGAACAGTTGGTTCCCGAAATTATAAAGTCTGATTTGCTGCCCGCAAAAAATCTTACAAATAACATTAATTTATTTAAAATTAAAAAACTATTGATTACCTACACAGTTAACAACTAGCATACAAAATTACAGAAAACTGAAACCTATTGAACCTATTGTAAATAATCTCGTCATGAGATTATTTACAATAACATAAAATGACAACTACCTACTTCATGTTTACCAAAAATTATAAGGTATCATTGCATTAACCGAAAGTGGTAGATACTGACCCGAGATGAAATCAATAAAAATACAAATACTTTTCTTTAAAAAAAGTGGAAATTTGGTCATTTAAAAATCTTCTACAGATCAAGTAAGTACGTTACTTCAAAAATTCGCTCATTTGGTCATGGCGCATGACTTTTTTTTTACAACACTTAAAGATGAAACGAAGGTGAAACTCCAGTTTGTGTTTGTCCCCGACATCGGAAGAGTCGTTTTACAGGCCGAGGCTTGTGTTTTCGTTTTTACACTTGGTAGACAATCTTCAGTATTTTGAGGGGGGAAAACGGATTTCCACATTTTCGATCACGCTGAAAACGAATACATCGAGAAAAAAAAGGAAATTTCAGCTCCGATGTGTGCGTACGCATTTCTTCGAACCGCCATAACTCACGACCAAATTTTCTAAATTGGCTCAAATGTTGACGGTAGTTCGAGGTGAAGTCCCATATGGATTTTGTCGCATTCGAATCAGTAGTAGACACTAAGCGTGCACAAACGTGAAACGTCCACATAACCCACGACCTAACAGTCCAGCGTTCCATAATTATATTTAGATCATTGTTCAAACCTTGTTGTTGTTAATTGAAAAAATCCTCTCTTTCGGACTACCCAAGAAAATATCGTTCTAGGTACCTATTATGAAAACGGACAACGAATTCCACACATCGTACCAAGGGCCGAGCTACGTAGTCCATGGATTACTCTAGAGCTAGACCATATTGTTATGTTTGAGGACCGCCTCGATACCGTCTGTAAATACTAGCACGATATATGGATAAATTGGTCGGTATTGATATTGTCATTGCTATTGTTGATATTGATATTGCATTTCCATGTAACGTCTAGGTGCTCTTCAAGCTCTTGATATTTGAATACTGACGACGGCCTATCATTACAGATGGTCTTATGAGTTGCCATAACATAAACGCGACTTATGACTAGTTTGCCGGCCTTTTGGACAATATATCAATTCCAAGTAGATTTATTCAGGAAAGGCAGTTCCCCTCAAGGCGTGCCGAGATCTGTATCAGGCTCTCTTTCTGTTTCCACCTGTGGAGTGCGGCATACTCGCCCTCGACTAGTTGTAGACCCTCATACTTCACTTTCTACGTCTGCAACCTCATCATCAGTACCACTTTATAAGGGCAAAAGTAATGAAGACTTTTACCGGTCTACAGTGCAGGTTTTGTTCCAGTTTTTATTTGTCCAGGCGATGATTAATAGCTTCAACTATTTGACCGGTTTCGGAAATTAATGTACCTATATACAAAGCCATTCGACTTGTCAGTGGGTGCCTTCTGTTCACGTTTCATTATATATTGTATTTCCGCTTTATTATTCCAGTTTGTTAGTTAGATTACGTCTCGAAGTCGCCTACTAGTACGTTGATTACCTAGTATATTTGCGGCAATCTCGAAGGTAAACCAATCACTTTTCCCAAAAAATACCGCAGTTTTCTTCTGTTTCCCACGCCGATTCGTGCTCAGTGCGGTAAGAAATGGTGAACTGAGTTGTGAATGGTTGATTTTTTGAGACCGCCCGGAGCATTCTACGTACGTCCAGCCGATCGTTCACAGTAAGGCTCAGTAGGGATCATATTGTATACATTCAGCCCAAATATCATCACTAGGGAGCACCTGATTATAATCACGGATGCCTGTATGAAGTCGAGTTGGTTGTTCCGTGATATTATTCCATTTGAAAAATGATGGCTCTCTTGGATTTTGTTGATAGGTACCAACTTTTGCAACTTGAACACACGTTGAAGTATTATTGGGTAAATTATTACACAACGGTTTATTATACTATCTACGCAGATGAGGCATCTGTACAGGTAAATAATAAATCGTGTAATAATTTGCAGCGTTTATAATGCATTTTCGGATTCTACGTACCTACCTTGAAACGTAAACCATAAAATTCAGAGGGGGGGGGGGGGGGGGGTTTACAATTTTTTTTTCCATGCTCGACTCCAAAGGTCCATTATTGAAAATAATAAGCCAAAACATTAATTTCATAATTAATGTTTCGTCTCTCATCACAGGTAAGAGTCAGACAAGTAGTTTTAAAAGCTGGTAGTGATTCAGAGGTAATAAAGAGGGAATTCATAACCTTTCCTATCGAGACGGCAGGTTCTGATAATATTAGGCGTTAGACACAGTAGACACTGTTGAAAAGAATTGTTCAATAATTAAATGTAAAGAAGGTGGCAGAGTAACTGGTAATAAACTTAGTCCTAACTTTCCTCCTACTTTCTGCGGTACCTTCTTGGCAATCCTCGTAGACGGTACATAAACAGACAACGCAAGTCTAGCTGTTTTCAACATAGTACGTTAATTTTCGGCGTGTTTAATGGTGTCGAAAAGAACCTGTTAGGTTTGAAAGCTTATGACAGCGTGTCTCGTATCTTGTGCCTGTATATAGCAGTCACGTCACTACCTTGAAACCCACACCAACAGTTAATCGGTGCACTGATTTTCTTGCTTATAATTACCAGGCGGGTGGTGTTTTCTACCATACATCGAGTTACTGATGGAAATTTATAATTTCCCGGAGTTCCATTTCCTAGTTTGTGCAATTTTACCGTCCACAGGTATTCTTCAGATTATATATTTTTTGCTTCAAACCTTTTCAAACTTACCAATTTTCAAAAAAAACTGTGGAAATTCATTTTGAAAATCAAAGCTAAGTAAGTACATTCCTACCTTACGAGGGAATTTGATTTAATGCAAATCAAATTTTAGTTTCTTACACCGATCATATTTGGAATAATTTCTAATTTGAGTCACAATTTTTTGTTTCCGTGTGGTGTTTTTAAGAAAAAAAGATTTATCACCGAAATGGATGATGTTTTTTTCAGCGACCCGTAAGTACGATATGTATATTTATTACCAGCGTAAAACTGCATGACCTCGTATTTTGGCGAAAAATGTTACACCCTGCATAATATCATAGGGTTTCCCAATTTGGGATCTGTTTCTACCTCCCTGTCTTCATTCTGTACGACCACGACTTTGTGGTACTCAACAACATGTCGGAAGTTCTGAGAATAAAGAATACCTACCTCGAGTGACTTGGATGAGCGAGCGGACATGGTAGTGACATACGTAATAAACAATAAAGAGATCGCTAGATTAGGCAAATACAAAATATTATAAAGTATCCACATCATTTATGTTCAAACGGCACGATTGTAATCAAATAATTATTTTACTAAATACAATGCTATCCTGTGATGTTTTACAACGAATATGTTTGATTGTAATAATGGGAAATTTTCTTGTATTACAAATTCTCCTTTTTTTGCCAAATTCTGTTCAATAACAGCAATTAACTCTTATTTACCACATAATGAGGTATTTACGTCGGAAAGGCTAGGCAGAAAACGAGTGTGGAATTTGAATTTCTGAGTTACCGCCAGAAATGACGTATCAGGTAAATTGCCGAGTATTCCAACTCAAATCCCGCTTAGAGCGCTAGTGCATCTCTATAAACGACCAACAGAGCTAAAATGAATGGATTGATGGAACCGCAAATTTATAAATAAATTTACAAAATACATCCTCAACATCAAACCGAAAGGTCATGGCAAAGGTTCTTGAAGGCTGCCAGGAAGGTTTGCCATTTCTGATGTTCTGTTGTTGGCAGCACTGAGAACCTTCGCCTCCTTGGGCCATCAGCCAGTCAGATGTCAATAAACCCCATACGTCATTTTTTACCGCATTTTTACTTTTAACCAACCTCATCTAAAAAATAATGCTTATTTTGGAAAACGTGCTTCAAACTACCATTCTTCCAAGAGTTATCAATAATTTTTTTTTCAAGAAAAAACTGTGACGAAAATTCCCCATTATGCAACAATATATTATTTTTTTGTAGTATCAGTCATTGTTTACGTGACTAAAGTCTCTCTCTTTGGCTTCATCCGCCTTCTCGAAAATGATTATCGTTTTGAATATCTCCCAGACAATTTATAGGAGGTTTCGGCGGTTGGGACTCAAAAGAGCAGGAGATGGAGAGCTACCGATCCGCCTCCGTGCGACGTCCCAATTTACGATCCTTGTATCCAGTAAGGCCCCTATTGGGTGAGCCTGGTCCCAAAGGTAGATAAGGACCGAAATAACACGACAATTTGTTTAGTGCGGGGTACAATTAGTAAAATCCCGGTGCGAGGAGATACGAAAGGGGTTATTTATAAGAGGCCCTGTCAATTCTTGAGTGGGGGAGTCGGGGGAATATAAAAGTGGTTGTTATCTGATTGAAAAGTTTTGCATCTCCAGCAGATGACACAACTTAGCTGTAGTAAGCGTGGCCTCTTCGTTCCACTGCTGAACGGATGAATCACCAGGTGTGGTTGTACAGCTAATTACTCGTAGAAGCTAGAAACAACGGGGAGGGATTTTGGGCAAAAGAATGATTTGCTACAAAAATCACGAGCATCCTTGAAGAGCCAAACCCTGGCTGATGAAAATTTGGGTGCAGTGCATAATGTAGTACATAATGTAAAACACATATTAGCTGAGGAAATGGCTGAATGTTGTTTGGAAAAGAATGATGAAGTGGCATATGGAGACGAAAATTTACTCTGGCCTAACATACTTCAAGCACTACGCGAAGGCCATAATCACCGATGACATCAGTGACCATATAGAAACAAATGTCGAAAAAAGTTAAACGGTTGAGAGTTAAGCCCTGGGCAGCGCACAAAGGTTTTGTCGAAAACCTACATTTTTCGGGGTTTACCTCCCCTTCTAGAAGCAAATTTCGAAATTCCGGCGACGTAGGACACAACTAGACAGTTTTGTGCACCGAAAAAAAAAAACACAAATCGATTGACGGCCTGGGCAGCACACACAAGATCTAGCCGGAAAACCCACGCTTTTTTCCCAGGATTAATCCCCTTTCCCCCTTCAAAAAAGAGATTTAAAATTCAGGCGACGTAAGGCATAACTAGACAGTTTTCTGAATCGATTAAAAAAAACGACGTAAATAGGAATTACGTAGGTAAGAATTTCAGACTGGGCAGTAAACCTATGGTTTTTTTTTCACGGATTTGGATTCAGGATGGTCTGAAACGGATTTGAATGTGGTTCTTTCTATTCTTGGCTGAGTGTTCCTCTTCCGATCAGATCAAATACATGAGGAAGTCTCTAACTACTGAGGGACGTCCAAAAATAAAAAATAAAAATTTTTAAAAATAAAACAACAACATAATATAGCTTGACAGTTGACCGTGGAACGCTAAATCCCCGACGTACAAGAGGAACATTGGTTCCCACAATGGTATTGTCCGAAGTCATGTGAGTTCTGCTCGGCATTTGAAGGGCGCATTACAGGCTAACTGATGGCGCAGATGCAACCAGTAAATGGTTTAAAATAGTAGGTACCAGTGCAAGGTGGGTCATCAAGATGAGAGAAAAAATGTCAAGAAGGAACTGAGAGGATGAGGACAGGGCAAATATGCAGTTTGTGTGGGTGAGGTGAATGAAGTGAGTGCATGCAGACGAGATGCGGAAGGCAGCTATTGTTGTTCGGCACCGAATAACGGTAATATGGTATAACGATAAGCTATAAAGCCGACGGACGCATGGTTTATATTCCGTATAAGTTGCATCCTCAATTTTGTCGTCAACTAGTGTCTGGTCAACCACTTACTGGCTACACAAATAGTAGTAAAGTAGCAGGCTTACGATCACCTCCAAATGGGCTTACAGGCGTCACGGACGTGATCGACTGTTCACTCAGGAGGATCTAGGTACGTTTGTTCTGACCATTTCGCTCAAAGCTTCTCACGCCCTCACCGCCCTGGGTTGGGATTCGAACCGCGCGACGGACATCGTCCTATAGTGTGTGAATCAGAAAAAACGCTGCAAAGTCCTTGTCACATGGATTTATTATTCTATAGGACATAACCTACAGAAGTGTTGGCTGTTCAATTATTGTTTCTTTCATGTGCAATACTTAAAATAGCTGTTTTTGATTGTTCTGGCTCCCAAAAACACGATATTAGGCTTCTATGTTTGACAAAAAATTATCTTTGATCATTGATAGTGCCATTTAATTGTCTTGATTCATATAATACTACTTCTAGTGTTATCAAACATATTTATGGGGATTTCATACAATTTCCCAGGTTTTTGACTCATAAAAAATGAATTTTGGGAGCTACCATTCGTTACAACCTTAATTCTTTAATCTTAGATCAACATCAACATCAACTTCATATTCAGTTTTCTCGCCCTAAAAAAAAACAACATGGAAAACGATTCACAAGCTCATGTTCATTAAAACCTTTAACAAACTCGAAAACCCCTATTTTACAACCATTTTTCTCCCATAACACCTCTGGGTGTATTCCAATCGGGCTGCCGAGCTTCGAAGCACAACTAGCACCAAATGAGTTCCCAAATGGGGACCCAAACTGTGTGCGGAAGAACGATGATTTCTGTCCAAAATTTAACGTCAACCTCAATTTTCCACTCTTTGGTCAAAATCGACTTCACATTCGGTCTTCTCGCCCTAAAGAACATGGAAAACGATACCTCACAAGCTCGTGTTACTAAAACACCAAGAAACCCTTTTTTGCATACATTTTTCACCAATATACCCTTCAGTATATTCCGGTCGGGCTGCAAAGTTTCGGGACACAAGCAGAGGCCAAATGGAGCTTGTTTGCGAAAGAATGAATTTTTTATATCGAAAATAAAGTAGACGGACATTGTATTTTTGGAATCTACGAACCTTGAAACATTAAACAAAAAATTTTGAGGTGGGTGTTCGAAAAAATTTTTGCTGAGCGTGTACCTACTACTCACAGAATAATAAACCAAAATTGGTACATTGATGACAGCGGTTAATCTTACCGGCATGGGAGTGGATTAATAACCATTCGAAAACGATACCCCACTCCATCGGAACAAGTAGAATTGAAATTAAGGGTACTGTCACCTCCAACCCTCCAAGACCCCAAAAACCCACTTACCCCTCCAACATTTTTATAGACTCTTCAGTTCCGTAAACCTCATGCCAAAAGAGGTACCACCAAGCTTCATTAAAATGTACACTTCTGATCCAGGTTAATTTGTCGGATATTTTTCTTACACTATCCCACACGACGTTGGTAAACGCGCACAGCCAGCGGCTCATCCCTGTTGCACATGTAATCAACCGATTGTTACCAAACTCAAATGATCAATCAATAAAATAAGCACTCTTAACTGGAAAACTTGAAAAAATGATAGCCGGTTGAAATAGCCTATAACGATTTCCCGTTGCGTTAGGTCTAACGGATCAAAGATAAGAGTGCTCGCAAAAGGAAGTAATATCCGTTCAAGTGGAATTGTTGTGTAAACGCCATAAAACCGTTCCAGTTTCAGTTCTCATTATCCGAGGAAGAACCCAACGATGGGCCGTGCCCAGCGAAGCTCAAGAGAGTGCGTTTGATTGTTTTGAAATCGCTGCAAATTACGGGGTTTCAAGGGAGAAAGACGGAAGCCCGATATCAAAAGGATGCTGCTCGGCCCCTAACGATAATTTTCACGCTGACAAACAACTTCATCAATCTATCGTGGCATGAATAATTATTACAAAATTACGATAACTCGATCAAATTAATTCTGGGTCACACTGGAATCATAGTCCTCTTTTTTTTCTCTGAACTAATTCAATGGTTTTCTACACTCGTGAAAAGAGATTCGTATTTCATGCATGTTCCAAGACAGACACAAAAATCTACAAAACGTCGGTAATTGCTAGAGGGCCGACTTATAAAAAAATGCAATAAACGTTGTTTGGAATCTTAAATTATTCCGTAGATCACATGAGCTACATAACGCAAGCTAATGGCGTAGCGAATTATAATAAGAGGTGTACCTACAGTAAAATACTCATTTTTTGTCCAATACATATTATGTTGTGTGTTTATGCTGAAATCCCAAAACTATGCATTTATGAGCAGAATATGATACGGATGTTTTGAAATCATCACGAAATTTGATGAGGGAAATAAGCAATTGCATGCAAAATATATTTTACCTCTAGATGCATGCCAAACGCCTTTTATAGCCATATACATTTTTTCCATCCATTCACATATTTGTTTGCGTTATATTCCTGCTTTTGCACCTATCTGACCTGTAGTCCAAATCTTTGGTGTTATGCATCAAAAGGGGATGTTATACATCTCCTTTTCCCACGTTTTCCTTCAGATTAATTTCGGAAGCTTTTTAATTTTGCTGTTTATTAATAAAATGCAGTGCGTTATGAGACAATTATTTACGTAGGTAAAAATGCACATAATGAACGACTGTTGTGCACCAGTGTGTTGGTGATAAAATGAAGAGGTTCACTGTGAGAGGGATCTTTAAGTATTTAACATCTCTGATCACTAAAACGTGATTTGATCCATTAGGATGGTTTTTTCGATTTATTTTTTTCTTGAGATATTTATTATGTTCCCAATTTTATTTCATTTAGGTAAGCTTTACTAAGAGATTGTTGGTGGATTTTGTTTAAATTTTTGTACTTTCCTCGGGTCATTTAAACTAAACTTTTTAAATAACTGGACGGTAAATTTTTACAAACCTCAAGCCCTGGCCAATGATTCACGTCTCTAGCTCATTAATCGCCTGATTGTTCCCACGTTCCGTTCGGACGCGGACGGAACATTTCGAGCGCGGGCTGCGAACCCCTCATCACGACTATCGCTTGTGTGTATCCGCCTTCAAGACAGTAAATTACACCTTTTTCCAGCGTTTCACCGATTGAAATCAAAAGGAACACAAAGACCAGCTTTTTAGCTTGTGAGGAAACGGAATAGGGTCTGTAAACTATACCTACTTACCAAGAAAGCAGTTGTGCAATTAGTGTTAATAAACTGATTATTATGTAATTTCGACAATGAAGAAAAATGTTGAATGGTCTCTACCCACGTAACATGCGTAGTTATTAATAAAAAAAATCACGCTGCCACAGCTCGAGGTTAGAAGAACAGATAATTTTGGAAACCAGGAATAACGGATATTCCTCCGAGCAAAATCATTTGTCCCGATTAATATTGTCAATGAAAAAATCGTCCAATTGTACTTCAGCTGAACACGAACGAAAACAAGCATTATTAAAATAAAGTATAACACTGGTCAAAACTAAAAATGTCATATTTATTTTTGAAGAGTCCTTGAAAATGACGGAACAAAGCCGGTTGGTATCAAACCTTGGCTACCAGATTAATAATTTATTTCAAACTTTGCCAAAATGCTGGTAATGGCAAATGAAAGAATGACTTTGAAGATGAGCAATTTAAACAAATAAAAAATGGACCATCAGCTGATCCGTCGACCCCTACCATCACCCTGAAGTTCATCTGCGCGGCGGCCTACCTGCTAGTTTATTAATAATTATCCTACCATGGTGCCGAATTACTGAAGAGTCGATGTTTGACACAATAAGTCTCAGTAAGAGGCGGTTTCACGATGTGGACCGATCCACCAAACATGAGTTCCAGAACCAGAAGGGATTTTTTACGAAGAGAAAAATGATTTGGACGTCTAAAACTGCATACACCCCTCCCCACTATTTATATGAAAGACTCGTCGCTGTTAATCCATTATAAAGCTACGCGAAAACCAAAATTTCGAAACAGCCCTTCCGATTTTCACGAAACTTTGAATTAGATCCAGGAAATCAGCGGTGATGAAATTTGAGTTGGATACCGTATCGACTATGGACGTGCATTTATCATGATCATCAAGAAGGAATTCCCGTAATTCCCCTAATATATTTATTTTTTTGTTTATATTCTTTCGTGAACTCTCTTCAGATCGTTTTCCATGCTTCGTCTTTAAGATACCAAGTCACGAAGTGTTTTTGTCTCAGATGATCCTCCGAGCCGTCACGACCACCCGCAATAGGATATTCGTGGTCAGGGCGATCATCGGTCCTACTTCGGGGCCCTCGCACCCTCTTCTTCTAGATGGCAAGGTTAGTTTGGTTTTCTTTTTTATATCTAGTAAAATTTAAACTTGACCCACCGATGTTACTGGATGACACTATAATTTTAATACATTTACTTGGAGTGAGCTTTATTACAGCGGTTTCGTATGGGGCGGTGTAACTATTTACACAGCAATGGATTTCAAAGACAGCAATAGGCACCAGAGCTGGGACGATGGTAGTTTTTTCTCATACCTACTCCGAACTTTCAGTAAGATACTAGGTAACATTTCCTCTCATTTCTGGATGTACCGCGATTGTGTTAATCTCACAAGATGGCCCTCTCTTTCTGCTCAAACTTGGAAGATATTTGGGGACTGGTAAGTAAAGATCCCTACGAACACTATACAAATCGAATCTTTCACACTATGAAATCAAAAATATTTTGTAGCTCCTATTTAAATCGATTGAACACTGAGGAACTGTTCTTGTCCAAACCTCCTTTATTTCATTTATTGATAAGCTATGTCATTCGTTGTTCATCTTAGATACAGATAGCTATGAACTTCAGAAAAAGCTTATTTCGTTCTAGTTTGACGGACTCACATGTTGGAGACCTTCTCACAATCGTTTGCATTCAAGCTAGACATTTCAAGGTAAAATGAATTGTACGTTCAAAAATCATATTGAAATTTCTTTGATCAAATATACCTCATTCTTTTCCTAATGGCTAGCTGACTTATTTTTGGTCTATTGTTGGCCTCCTAGCTCTAAAAGGTTAGCCACCCCTGACCTAGCTGTTCTCCTCACCATATAATATATGACATTTATGTGGTACTTTTAATCGTCATAGAATAGCAATGTACCTGAACTAATTGAGTTTCCATTCGAATCCATCTTTACTCAATACCTACTTACAATGGAAAGACAACATAAAAATACCTATACGGGTAAAAAAGAATGTATTCGAGTCAAGTAATGATTTCTCAAGAACGTAGACAAGACTGTTAAAGCGATGATAGTTAACCGGTTGCGTGGACCAATTTATATTTCATTGTGCGTCCAGCAGGGATGCGTTACTATAACTCTTGGAGGTCGTGATCGGCTTTCAATGGCTTGCAGAACCAAACTCACGTCCACTTTCCAGGAGGAAAGCTGACAGTAAAATCGAAACAATCGAAACACAAGGACGAATAATGTGGACGTATGCGTTTAGTATGATAACGTGGACGTCAGCAGATTTCATAATATAAAAATACATCTTTATAATAAATTATGATCAGTATTTCCACTTGCAACCTGGGCCAGTCAATGCTACGAAACGATCGGCATGATCCTTTAATATCTTAAATGTGTTATCAACTCATTAGCAAACTCGTCTCAGAATTGTATTGAATCAGATTACTTCTGAAGGGCATTCAACATAAATAAAACATATTCTGTGAAAATGTTCTCCTCTGGATTTTCGCATTATTGAAAGTAAGTAGGTTAGGTATTTGTAGGTACGACGCAATATTTTTGTTGTGACATTACTCTTTGAGTAAGTACCTACGCTTTCTTTTTCAATCTCAATGTCTAAGATAATTTTCCCAGTCTGAATCTCAGTGTGATTCCTTGAGCCTGATGTGAAAACATAACGTTGTACGACACAGGTCTTTTCAGAATCAATTTATACTGTTCTCAACACAGCGAACATATTCAATCTCAATCAACACCGAATTGATTACTGTTCAAGTTCTAAATCTCACTTGGTGTTCTCTTCTCGACAACGTCCTAATTTTCCTCGTAAACAAACCTGTTAATTTATTAATGTAGCTATGGGCTATTGGAGTCGCCCAACAGTAATATATTCACTACTTTTACTTGTACAACTTTAACCTCACTACTCATTGTTACTTATCTGTCATCGTGTTTTGCAAGATTGCTATTGTACATTGGGCACTACTACTTCTTATCATGAATAATGGAACTGAAAATGAAAGAGATAACCTTAAAATTCGACAGATATTACCGACTATATTCATTTTAACCAATAACGTACCTTGTTACATTACCTACTCACTAAGTATCTACTAACCCGGAAAATTAAAGTAATATTATGTATCATATATGATGAACTGCCTCATTCCCCTTGATAAAACACCGTCCGATATTACGTGCCGTCCAATTCATTTAGATACCTTCCATACCTTCTATAGTAAGTAGCGAAATCTGGTAACCCCGGTTGAGAGAAAACACATGGATGTAGAATACACGAAAAAATATCCCTGTGAACTCGGTTAGAATGGTTATTAATTATTATGTTGTTCTCAAACTGACAGGGCTTCACACCAGCTGTACAAATGGCATTAACGGTTTCACTGGCTCTCTTTCAAACACTACCTGCCTAATAATTGATACTATTAATAATATACCAACCTAATTATTAATATGTACCTCAACCTCATTAGCCTGGTTCCGAATAACGAGAATGCTAGTGCTCTGTATTATTCCTTAATAAAAAGTTAACAAACCATGAGTTGATGATGTGAGTTAATGAAGTAAGTAGATTACGTGTTGTTTCTGCAAAGATCCTCTGCGTCGGATGGAAAATACTGACCACAAATCAAATCAATATTCGCGTTGATCCCTTTCTCAGATTTTTATTGTTAGATAAACCAACATATTAGGCAAGGGCGAAAAACAGTTGAAAAAGACAAACGACACCTTTTAAGACTTTCAACAAATAATTCAGAAGTTACTTATACAGAATCTACCCAATGATAAAAAACGACAGGATAAAAATACAATAGTCTATTTCCACGTAAACTATCAAAACTGTAGACCGGTTTCGGTTGTTAAACCATCATCAGTACACATAGAATGGTTATTGTGTACTGATGATGGTTTAACAACCGAAACCGGTCTACAGTTTTGTTAGTTTACGTGGCAACAGACTATTCTATTTTTATCCTGTCGTTTTTTGTTATGGATTTCCACTACTCCGCCGCAAGTGTTTTAAGTTATACCCAATGATTCTACTCAATGTACATCAACGCGAACTTCATAAACGCACTGTACGATTTTATTAGTATGATCGAGACCTTAAAATAATGTAATCAATGGGATCAAATCAATCAGTCAATCCATTTCGCTTTTGTGCGAAAAAACTGAGTGAATGCCTACCTACTGTCTTGCACCAACCAGAAAATAATATAATACAGGGACTTTTTAAAGTCGCGGATGTAGCAGGCTCAAGAAGTGAGGTGTAAATTTATAAATGTTTTGCCATCTGAGCTTCGAACAGATATAGTTTCATTACATTCTGACATTTGCATTATATCATACGAAGAAACAGGCCAGTTGATTTTTTTTTTTTTAATGGACCTCTTACTGGAATCCAGCATCGCAAAATACTTCCGACAGGAGGAGGGAAGAACTGGTAACACTGCTAACAGGCTGTATCATTCATTTTATAACCGCTAGGTTCGTATCTACTTCTTTTTCTTTTAGAAAAGAGTGCCTCTTCTTCCCTCACCTCGGTATCTTAAATATTAAAAATTTATTAAGGTGTTCTTCCACTTCTTCATAGAGCGGCACCTACTGGCGGTAGTGTGGTCCAAATCTATTACTTTTGATCGAGCGATAAAACGGTGATTTCGCTGGGGACTGGCCCAAATATAGTCGACCAGAAGGTTACTCACCCTCGAACAGCCTGACGTCCCCGAGTTAAACATTCAAAAATTCAGGACTACCATTTTTGCAGGTCGGTTTTGTTCTAATCCACTCTACAAATTTCCACATATTTCTCTAAAACTAAAACGCGGCAACTAATTTGGATCGATCGTTTCATGTACTACATTTACATGTTCAAAAACTTGCCCTAATTTGAGAGTAGGTGTTCAAGGTGTGTGTAGGTCAAGCAGCCCCATGACGACGTTAAGGGAAGGTATATACTCGTGTGTTAAGTTTAAGAATTTAAGGGGAGGTACCTATGCGTAGTGTTAAATTTAAACAACTTCTGCGAAGAAAAGTCCTAAGATTCCAACACTTGAAATTGAATGTTCAAAAATACAAATCCGTTTTAAACCATTCTGATCCATTCTTGAAGTGAAATATTTTTCATATGCATATTATACCTAATTACCTATTTATTTATTTCTATACCTATTCATCTGATTTATCTGCAACTTCAGACGATAGCTAACCTTAGCTAATAAAAAATTCCAAATTTCGCCGAAATGTTTCTATGAGTCAAAACTGGAGATCTTGTGGGTCAAAAATCGAAAAAAAGTAAATATAGTCAAGTTACCAAAAATGCTTGGTACCGACCTTCAAATGCATCAGAACTATATGAACGTAGGCTGTGTATTTCATATTGGTACTTCATGACCTTCACTATAAACTGTAATTATGCGGAATGGTTACAAACGTTTTCATGAATTAGATACTGCATATTGTTCATTATTATAATCAACTACCACATGAAAAGGAGATGCACATGTGCCTAGTGCCTACCTTTCGACTTGGGGATGTGTTAGAATGTAAACATGGGATGGTAACCATGAGGCATCGCCGCTCATTATAATCACCTGAGAAATTAATGCTAAATTCATCACCGCTCATTTTTGAAGAAACTTTAATTTAGTTCCGTCGTTTAGTTCTAATATTGCAGTCATGTGTGCTTTCATCACTTTTTGAATGTGTTGGTGAGTGTGAACACGCTAGTCAGATCCCCAGATTTCATTTTTGAGTGCCTTTTTCAGAATTTGAGGGCAAACTCAAACCACGCAAAACTTCATTTGCTACAACTATTTTGGAAGAATATAATTATTTCGATTAGTTTCAATCACGAAAAATGAGTCAATGAACATGGGGTATATTTTTGAAATCAATCACAAAAATTACGGAGCAGTATTTTAAACAGGTAGTGTTTCTAAAAACAGGGTGTCAAGTGGCATCGATTGGAGAGAAGCTGAGATCCTTCCTATCCCTCTTAAATTCAAAGGAAACTCAGGGAACCAAACTGCATGAATCTTGAAAATGTCATCGAAATCGGTCCAACGAAGTTACGGGGAAGATCTAGGGACCATCCACCAAATCTTGTTCCTTGATGTCTAAAACTCATTAAAATTCAAGTTGAAACCTTGGTTTTGGAGCAAATATTTGTTTCGGCCCTCGAACATACCTATGCCTAAAGGTATCAATGATGATCGAACGTCAAACTGTCGAAAATCTTAAAAATCCGTGGGAACGAACAGCTCAAACCGTACAAGTCACATTTAAACCCTCAGTGCCTCCGATGGAAACCGTCACAAAATCTTCGTTTTAACAGAAAAAAAGAGAATGCTGTACAGAGCAGTAACGTACGTTCCCATCAGGGCCCTTTGTACTGACATAGATTGGAAGGACCTGAAAAAATTCGTACCGTTTCTATCTTAGTTCAAGAATCAGTCGTAAAGGACGATGGGAGACACGACCTTGCCCGATCGTAAAGATTTCGTCCTGAGCTCCCCCATCGCATTATGCACCCGGCGCGGGGGCCCTCATTATCATATGCCGAAATGAATTATTCACGATTTCCTTCCACTTCCTACAATTAGAAAAGTAAAGACGCGATAAATCATACAGATTTTCGATGGACATCTGTATGAAAATATTCAAGACTGGTTCCATGGGTTGTGGGCTCGTGAATCACACATACTTTAGTATTGTAGGTACTTGATCTATATACAGATTACTAACGGCTTTTGTCTACATGACGGTCTCTAAAACCCATCATCCCACCCCACACGATGAACTCGAAAAGTGGGATCGGATCACAACGAAGAAATTGCCAGTATAGTCCGTTCGTCATCAACATTATATTTTTGTTCATTCGTGCTCATAATAACATTATTCTCGTCCATAATGAATTAGGTATTGATACCACGTTGAAAAATGATGTTACGCACTTTTAAAAAAGAATAAATTAATTGCGATCATAAAATAAGGTAGGTACTGATTAACTCGGAGTATTGCATTTTGGTTCATCATTTTCAGTAATGAACCTTTGATCATGAAAATAAATTAAATTAAATATAAAATAACCCCCCCCCCCCTCAAAATTTTATGGTTTCCGTTTCAAGGTACGCAGAATCCGAAAATGGAATTTCAAAAATTCTGCCCGTCCGCCTTACTTTGCACTTTTAGTTACCATGAACCAAAATTAACGAAATTTTGTTTGTAGGTCCCATTTGGGGTCTAGTTGGTCCGAGAAGCTCGGCGTTACTGTCAGTCATCTCTAAGGGGTGATACAACGTAAGCTCGAAAACCTTCAACAGAAAGGATTGATTTTTTAATGTTTTTATATTGATACGGAACTTGTGGATTTTAAGGGACCACCCGGAGCATTGTACGTACCTACGTCCAGCCGTTCGTTTGCACCGAAAAGCCTCGTCAACGTGATCGTGAATGAACGGTAGGTTCAATGATATCCAGCTATTGCTACGGAACACCTGATTATAATCACAGATGGCTGTTGAAGTCGAGTAGGCTGTTCCGTAATATTATTTCATTTGAAGAATGGTATTATTTTTGTATTTTGTTGGTAATTATGTTTTTAACTGGAACAAACGCTATGCTTCATGAATAACAACAAATACTCAATGACAGAATTCTTGAATTCATCGCACATTTATGAAAGTGTGCTCGATTTAGGACTTTCCTGGGGGGATCACGAAGGCGGGTATTGATCAAGGAGAACTGTGATCTACGCAGAAGGGGCATCTAAACAGGTAAATAATAAACGGTTGTGTAATAACTTGCAGCGTTATATACAGTATTTGATCCAAGGAATCCGGCTGTGATACTGGTTTTACGGCAAAACATCAACAATTGCTAGTAATCACAGCTCAATCCCAAAACTCTCATCAACATGTTTTCTACTGGTCTCCGTGGTCTAGAATAACGTCAGTTTCGATTGTATAGATTAAACAATAAATTGTTTATGGTAGCAGGTACCATCCTTAGACTCCGCATTTATAACAGTAACTTGACGGAAAATTCAATGTAGTGAATGGTAGGTAGCGTGCGTTCACTACTAGAGGTGTGAGGTTATGCCCAGCTTGGTTCCACCACTGAAGGATGTCACCATGATATCTGGGATCTTTTAGGATATGTGCCCGGCTGGTTCCAACATTGGAGGCTGTCACCAATTCCGGGATCTTTTAGGATATGTGCCTGGTTGGTTCCAACACAGTGGCTGTCACCAATTCTGGGATCTTTTCGGGTGCGTTTGCCTGGTTGGTTCCAACACTCAAGGATGTCACCAAATCCAGGATCTTTTAGGTTAAGGAGAGAGAGAGAGGAGGAGCGAGGTGAGAGAGTAGTCAGCGACTAGAGGAGAGCGCAGAATGGCTACAAAGGCAAAGGAGGCGAGGTTTTATAGCCCTGAGGGCTATCTCCCTCCATCCTCCAGCTAGTGGAGGATGGCGGGGATCCCCACTAGGTTCCTCCATGCTCCTGCGTCTTTCGTCCCCACTTCTAGGTTTATTTGCGAGATCTAAAGTTTACAGGGAGTGGTTCTGGGAGGATACCATGACATTCAAGTTTACATATTATATGGTAAACAGAATTATCGTATCGTAGTGACAGTATTTTCCTTTGCTTGGCACGTAATAAATACTTGGGTAAGTATTTACGTACCTAAGTTCGATGAATGTTTGCCAGGACACAGCCGTCTATGACATTCAACTTGTTCAGTTACCGTATGTAGAATATTGCCGTATTTTCGAGGATAGCTCCATTTCCAACTGGTAGGTTTGAACCTGGTATGAATATGAATTATTTTAAACTTAATTGGTACATAATATCAAGTTCTTCCTAGCTGAACCTGATTTGAAGATTACCTGTTTGACGGTGTAGTCTACAACAATATCATAGCAGGTAGTGCATATTAATTTGCCGTACTCCTACAGTGAGTTCTGCTGAGTACCTTCAACCTACCTTCATCAACGTGCTCCGTTTCCCCGTAGTAATCGAAATCAAATTTTTTGAAGTTTGAGGAATTTATAAATGGTAAAGCTTTGTGCGAAAGGAAGCTGTAACTAAACCGTTTTCCCTTCCAAAAGAAAATCCCGTAGCTCAATAGAAGTGGGTACCTCCTACCAGTGTTAATATTACTACCGATTATTAATTTATTCAAGTGCGGGCAGTCCGTTAAACATTCTATGTTTACGAAGACTAGATGGATGTGCTGTAATCGCTATAATGCATGCAGAACGGCTAGACGTAGGTGAGCATAATGGTTCCGAGCTTGTTCTTCGGAATTTCCCATTTACAAGTTGATAAACTCCGTTATCGGTGGTTAATGGAAACAATGCCTGATCCATAATACATGCACGAGAGGTTACTTCAAGATTGCCGACCGATTTTATCATAATGTCATGTGAAACAGCTTTTCTTGAAGAAACTCATGGGGACGAGCTAAAGAAAGATATGGAGGCCTTTTGTAATTTATTTGCATTGGGTTATTTCTGGCTTCTCAAATAAATTTTCACTTCGTTAACATATCAAGTTTGCATGGCCTACAGTGTGTATGTTACTAAGTTTGATGTCACTACTAGTGATGTAATGATGACATCCTATCTGTTAATACTTTCGAACAGGTATTTACATAGTGTCAAAAGCGGATGTAATAATATGGAGGAAGCAAGCTGCTTCTTACAATTAACCCACATTCATATCTAGGTATTACCCATAGGTATTTAATTTTTATTTTATTTTTTATTTCATTTTATACTACGGCTAAGCCAATTTACAAGAGTTGAACAAAGGAGTTGTAAACTCAGGTATACAACAGGTGAATGGTTGCTAACTACTATGGGCGTATCCCAGGCAATTACGGACACCCGGATTGGGTAAGGAACGTCAAAACGGTCTCCTTTTATTCCTTTTCTTCGAAAATTATATATCTGTGTTTATAGGATTTATTCATGGAATTTCACAGTTCTGTATGGGTAGCTGTTATTTTTAGGGCCTATTAAGAAGTAATCGACATTTATTTAAGTAGGTATTTATTTGATTAATAATGTAGTGCAAAAAACTCTAAATTTAGTAGGTACCTTTGACCCTTAAAATACTTTTTTTTTAACTGACATGGTAAGAGAGACGACACACAAAGGTGAGACATAGCGAAGCGTTTATATTGTTTTGTTGAGAATAAGTAGTAGCTAACTGATTTTCCATGACATTGTTATGTACTCGTACTTTTGTTTGATTAATTTATTATTGATTTATTATTGATACCAACGGAGTGCTGACATGGACGATGGATCTCTTGATGTACCTTTAAAAAGATCTGATTTCCACGTAAACTCAAGATGAACTACGTAGTTTGACGGTCCAAGTGCTTTAAACAGAGAAGTCCAAATGCTTTCTATTATTACGCAGGTGTAAATAAATACTGTTATAGGTAAGTATTCAAGTACCTACACAATAATTCAAAATATAAAAATAAAATCTCCGGCCAATATTTTCACCAGTAGCTGCTAAGCTAAACAGTGTTGTACTACTCATCATTGTGATCTGGATGGGCTCGCGAGTTGTGTTTCAAGTCGCAGGTGAGCGAACGGGCAACCGCCGGAATCTCAATGGGAAAGTTTTTCAGTCAGAACCGAACAAAGGAGAGAAAAAACCATTTTAAAAGCGACCAAACCGCTTCTTCTCAATGGCTGATTAATATCATCCATGGACCATTCCGAACGTGGCGTATCGGGAGGAACATGGTCAGCCTTCGGTTACTTTTCGATTCTTGGTGACTACAATATTCTTACAACCCACAAGTGCCGATGGAAACCCTCGATAAAATTGGATGATCAACCACAACATGAATACTGTACAAGGTTCATTTAACAGTTTAACAAAAAAAGCTTAACGTTTAACAGAAAAATGAAGAAAGCTTGAATAGAAATTGTTCATGAAAATTCATTGATAATTTAAAGTAAAATGTGACATTAAGGGAGAAATCAAAGTTGAAAGAACGTGTTTTAATGAATTTTGGTCAGTTAGGTATAGCAAACTTTGAAGCATCAATAACTTTACTATTCTCCTCTTTTACGATCGTTGTTGACATTAATTTAGAGAACGATCTTTCTCGTGAGATTCTCTAGTATTAAGTGAGATTCTCTAGTTTTAAGGAAAATACGCTGCAAATTATTACACAACCGTCTATTAGTTAACTGTATTTACCTACCCTCGTGCTCCCACCAGGAAGCCGTAAATGGAGTACTGGAGCCGGCCAGGGAAATACAGTTTCATAAAAATGCGCGGGATTCAATAATTCGATCATTATTTGTTGTTATTCATGAAGCATAACTTTTAATCAAGTCCTATCAACAAAATCCAAAATTAACTCATTCTTCAAATGCAACTCGATTACATACTGGCATCCGTGATTATAATCAAATGTTCCCTAGCAATGATAATTATCTGGGCTGGATGTATACCGCTTAATTCACGATCATGTTGACGGAGCTTTTCGTTGCAAACGAGCGGCTGGACGTACAATCCTCCGAGTGGTCTCAAAAGATCCACAAGTTTCAATTTAAAAATATAAAAAATCCATACCCTTCTATTGAAAGTTTTCGGTATTACGGCGTTAGGGAAATTTCAACCCCCATTTTTCAACATTTAGGGGTGACTGATAGTAACGCCGAGCTTCGCGGACCAACTAGACCTCGAATGTGACCTACAAACCAAATTTCTTTCATTTTGGTTCATGGTAACTATGGAAAGTGCAAAGTATGGCGTACGGACAGAAATTTTTTTATTCCAACTAGGTACGTCCTAGAAACGGAAACCATCAAACTGGGGGGGGGGGGGGGGGGTAAAAATGTTCATGCTCGATTCCAAAGTCCATTGTTGAAAATAATAAACCAATAAAAAAGAGGGTCGTATATCATGTTGAAGAAACGCCCGAAAATCGAGTTTTTTTATACCTGAGACTATTTCGATTTCAGGTTCTGTTTCTACTTCAAAAATAAATACCTAACTCCACAACAATAACTAAATTAAAATTAAAAAATTATTTGAAGTAAAATTCCTTTTTGTTCTTTTTTTTTTTTTAAATCTCAAATCCCTATAAATTGGAAGTGGCAGTGGGATCCTTGTATTCGTGAACGTACTGGAAACAACGAGGCGGGAAGTAAAAGAGTTCGATGATCTCGTACACTTTTCATGTTTTACGGCCTTCTGCCAAAATGATTTGTATAGAGACCGACATCTTGCAGCCTACATTTGTACAGCTACATCGGACGCCTACGCACTATTGCGATTGCCACAACCCCATTAAAGCCGGTTAATAACTAAACGGTTATTCAAACTGTACCTACTAAGATTAGTTCATTTCGAAGCTGGTATGAGCAGTTCTCACCTATGCAACTTGTCTTGGAATCCAACAATTTCCCTATCGGAATGATCGTGTCTTTCAGGTAGGACCTACCTAACTACTTACCAGAAATTAATTTGTACACAGGTTTTTATAAATTTATATCAATTCGATATTGTCAGCTACCAACTCTGTGATGTTTTCATCGTTCTAAGTTCCAACCAAGATCGGAAGAATCGAGGCTCTGGTGTGCTTTGGCTTTTACCACCTTCATCCTCGGATATTCCTCTACTAAAGGATTGTAATTACGAACATCATTCTGCTATATAGGTACATAGAATCGCACATTTCTACGTAGAACTGCGGGTAGGTCATACGAAGCATCATTCACATTTATTTGCAGTTTTCCATAGAAACAGGGTTACATTACTCCTCTTAAGCTAGGTTCACATGGGGCTAAAATCAGGTACGGCAGCGCATTTGCCGGAATTTTGGCCGAAGAGACGTACATGACAGTACGCAGAATCCATGAGCGGAATCATAACCAATCAAATTAATGTCGAATTCCAATATGGCACGAACAACCAATAGGGAAACGTGTGTGCAGTAACCTCTGCACAGATCCGGCAAGGTTCGGGCAGAATTTGGAGATCTTGGCATAGTATCCATGTGTTGCGCTGCCGTTTTCCATTTTGCGTTGGCCAATAGCATTGCAGAACGACTTGCCGTACCCGATTGCCGTCCGGAATTGCCCCTCCAGCTTAACCCTCGTTAACCGTAAAATAATTATTGTATTATGGACAGGAAGAAATATAGTTTACGAAATAATTGCAACATGTCGTGGAGTTCGTTGAGCGTCTCTTCCAACGCGTTACTCAACAATAATAAGTTTCTTACCACTCAACACCTCAACTGACTGTTCGGTTCTGATAAAACGGAAGTGGGAGCGGAAACGGTCTGTTTCGAGGTTTCTCACGGCAGTCGGTAGCTAAATAAAATTATCGCCTCACGCACTTATCTCCAGTTACCATCTTAATTAATGATAACTAATTTATAAGGGCGGTTGAAGGGTGATTTCGGACGTCAGATTTGCAACGTTTCCTAGGTTGAGAGGAGGTTCACAGGCCAACACGATGAGGTTCGTATTATTTTTTATTCCGCACACAACTTTACCTCCAGATCCAGAACTAGCGACATGTACTCGTACGTGTCCTACTTGCGCAAGACCGAAACCTGACCAAAAAGACCAATCTGTTTGTACCCCACAAAGTAAAGCTGATATGAACATTACTAAGCCGAACGTGACAAATTATTATGCAGTTTGGGTTCCTAATATCTATATAATATGGTCCCATCAATGCGAGTTTCATCAAAATTTCACTGGTGTTTATTCTTCTTTCGCATTCTTCTTTATGGTGTTTATTCTTCTTTATCGCATAACTCCGGTTCTACTTAGCCAATTCACCACTTGTTTTCGAAAACACCCTGTGGTTCGAAAATATAATCACCCTCAGGTCAACTCTAAGAAAAACAACAAAACAACATCAAGAAAAAGAGAAACAACATGAAAGAAACATATAATCTCAAAAAATCTAATCATCAGTAGGTACCTATCTAAGAAAAAGTCTCCATGACAGCTCTCCATGAGTTTTCTCGATGATCAGCGTTGCTACTGGTGCCATTTTTCGACTTGGATTCCTCTACATATTGCTGTTATCACAATCTTTATATTTATAAATGTACAGTATGAACACTGCATCGATATTATTTACAAGGTATCTTTTTTACTGATCAACTGGACTATTAATATTTGTCTGTTTACTGCATTCACTACATACACTGCTGTAAAGGTTCAGTTATACTGGTTAGGTACCTACCTAAGTGTATTATTATGTTTATATCATAATAATATCTCAAGGGCATTCGATTGCTTCAATAATTATGTTAAATTGAACGCAATAAGTAGTTTTCTATTATTACTCTATTATTTGTGATCTATTATTTTTGAATTAATGTTTTCATTAAAACGTACGAGTACTTAGACTGAAATCATCACTATTGCAAGTGGGCTTCCGCCCGTGCTATTGAAAATAAACAAACTCATCTAACCAAGTTTTCAGTGGTTTGGCAGAAAACTGTTGAATCCTATCGAGCTAACTGCTGGAGCCCAATCTCCTTTTCCAATTAGGTATCTAGGACCCTGTAAAAATGTAACAGGTCTTTAGGGCCCCTTGTCATGGCTCAAGTAGAATAATCCGTCTTGAAAACCAATGATTCAGCAGCATCCACGGTTGATTTGTATACAATTCTATATAGGTACCTAGTAAAAGTTGTACCTACTTACTGATTTCTTGATTTCTTGTTGAAGGCAGGAATCATATTTTTTGTTTGTTTGTGGGCTACCATAAAATACAAATGCCGACGTACAAAACCAATACCTATACTTAAGTGCCCACGTACCTTCGCTTTTCATGGGCTTACACCTTATAGGTACTTCAATAGCCACTGGACACGGGGCCAAGTTGTGGCTTTCGACGACCTATCTATGTTATATGCCAACAAAATCTCGGAGGTTGACCGTATTATGGACTACCAGGAAAACCCGCTGTACAACTACAACGAACGGGCTCTAGAGCGGCAGGCATCGAAGAGAAGCCACGAAAAATTGGCACTTGATAAATGTGTGCGAATTGACAAATTTCATACATTTCTGGATCTTAAATTCTAGATAGGAGATTGTTCCTTTTTATTCCCTTTTTTCCTGTACAAAATACGAACGGCCAATCCCGCAGAAATCGTTCCGGTACAGTTAAAATCGCTACAAAATCTTCTTATGAACAAAATCAATTTAAACGGAATTGGAGGCAAACTGGTACACGTACAAGACTTAACTTTGTTACCACATATGGTTACCAGGGTGCCGGTTGCGAAAGAGTGCCGTGCTGAGGATGAAGGCGAGGAGCATCGGAAAGTCAAGGTGACACCCGCGAGAAAATCGGCAGTGATACACGTACACTGACAGACACACATCCTTCGGTTTTTATAATTATAACAGGAAGGATGTAACTCATAATTCTCCTAGGTATGGACATAAGCACTGATTATTATGATCATTCTCCAAGGCTTCAACTGAATTAGTTCTCTAAGACACACTTTCACGTATGTTTGGAATGTGCCAATTAAGTCTCCGAAAACGATCGTGCACCATCTACCTCATAAATCTATGACTATAATTATGATCATTCTCCAGGGCTTCGTGTAGACAGAATGATATCAACATGAATTTGAAATGAATTAGTGCTCTACGACCCATTTTTACGTATATTAGGTATGTGCCAATAAAGTCTCTGAAAATGATTGTACACCTCGTAAATCTCCTAGGTAGGTACATGGACAAGTAGGTGTATATTGACTATAATAAATTATGATCATTCTCCAAGGCTTCATGTAGATAGAATGATGTGCCAATAAAATCTTCGAAACTGATCGTACACCAACTACCTCATTACTTTCATAGGTAAGGTATTGATATTTAGGACTGATTACTATGATCATTCTCCAAGGCTTCATGTAGGTAGAATGTTATCGTGTGGGATATCAGTGAATTAGTCTACCTACTATTTTAGGGTTGAAGGCACATGATTATAATCAACCTTCAAGGATTTTTCAAAAGGAATATCTTATGAAACGAGGTAAAATTTTACTGAAATTGAACACTTATTGAATTTGGCAACTTCCGAACGTCAAGTTTGATGCCTGTGAATGGACAGGGTTTGGTCGTGTAGCAGCCAAAAACATGTTGAATGCAAGAGAAATACACAGGAAAAGATGTACCTAACCCATTCGTTCCTGGCGATATTGATCGGTTTGTGCGGATGACCAGTGATCGCATTGAGCGGCAACCACTGTATGTAGGTATATACGAAGATTGCTGTTAGGATTCTTGAGAGTTGGTCGATTAATCAAATGATCCAATATGCCGACGTTTCAACTTATTTATAATTCCTCTTCAGGGCTACAATGATAGTAACTATTTTACTCAGAAAAAATTGACTCGGAGAAATGTAGGATGGCCATTATTAGTAAATGTTGAAAAAATTACCATAGTTGATATGTCAAGGTGATTACCTTAGCGAGGTTACTACCAAGTGAACACCCCTCGATAATCCTAACAAATATATTCACACCGAGTGGTGAAGAACCATAGACATAAATATATATTATTACGAAGTGCCATTATAAGTACACCTACACAGGTATTTTATGGCGACGTAGAAGATTCGCTTACCTTGCTGTATGATATCCGCGATAGATGGCAGTGAACTTGTACGTTGGTCTCAGGCAGATGTGCAGTGGCTTACAGGAAAATTGACACACGCGGTTAAAAATCACTTCAACTCGCGATTTCCGTCGTACCGGCAAATGCTCGGAGCCAGTCAAACTCAACTCCCCAACGAACCAGCCCGGACGATGGACTCAGACTGACGTGCAGGCCACTCCGCTGCAACGCGGCTGCCCCCCCCCCCCCCCCCCCCAACGTTGCCACCAATCAGAACAACCAAAGTTCTTGTCACATGGGTTTATTTTTCTACAGGACCTACCTACAGAAATGTTGGCTGTTCATGTTTCTTTCATGTGCAATAAGTGAAACAGCTATTTTTGATGGTTTCCACCTGTTCATACAGCTACATGACCATGGGGTCATGCGACGTATATTTTATTGTAAGAGAAATGCCTTACTTTATTTTATTTGTAATTCATTTAATTTGAAAGGCAAAAGGAAATGTCACTTGTTTGATGCAAAATAAGGAGATGATTATGTGCACAAGTAGGAAATTAAGGGGCTATTTTTTGTAGGTGTGCCCTTGACGCCATCGCCGTGTCGTCGACGACTACATTTTTCAACGCCGCCGTCGCCATTACCAATCCATCTCGTGACTCACGAAGTTATACCCACCGCTCTCTTGTGAAAATATTAATTCTTTCCACTTGTTCGACGACAGGTCGCAGTATCCTGCGTCAAAGTGGCATCGCCGGGTCGCTGCATCTCGCCTTTTCTACCAAGACTTCGGCCGAAGCATACAATCCAGATTCAAAACGTATACAACCTCCTGGACAGCTTATCCGAAATTCCATCCATTCCCAGCAGCATACCTGGAGTTCTGGACGACGACGGAGAGCCCCCACATACAGGTGGGATCGTACAGTAAGCTACTATAGGTACCAACTGTCTACTCGCGTACGCGCTAATTTCGCGTCGCAACGCATGTATTTACGGGCGAATCGGGCGTCGGAAACCTATCGACCGGATCGGTCACCTGCCATTTATTTATTTTACTATATTTAAAAAGAAAGCTTTCTTTAGGATTTTAGAAGAATAGGATTCGATTTAATTTCTCTTCTCTGTGAGCGCACCGATCATTTAATTTGTGAGAATATTATTTTGGTGTGCAAAATTGGGTATCTTAATTTCACCTGCCCTTTGCCCCAACACCCTTAGCCCCCAGAAACACGAATTAGGCTCGGATTTCTTTTTTAAACAGATTATCTTTGATCATTGATAGTGCCATTTAATTGTCCTGATTCACCTAGCGTTATTATACAAGTTTATGGTGATTTCAGACAATTTCCCAGGTTTTGACTCGCAAAAAATGAATTTCGGGAGCTTAACCTTCGTTGCAACCTCAATTCTTCACTCTTCGGTCAACATCAACCTAACATTCGGTCTTCTCGCCCTAAAAAAAACATAGAAAACGATACCTCACAAGCTCATGTTCACTAAAACCTCAAAAACCCCTATTTTTCTCCCATAACACCCCTGGGTGTATTCTGGTCGGGCTGCCGAGCTTCGGAGCGCAACGGACCCAAACTGTGCAGAAGAACGACGATTTTAGACAAAATTTTCAAGTAAATTTAAGGCTGAAACTTCGTTAAAACCTCAGTTTTCCACTCTGGCCAAAATCAACTTCATAATCCGTCTCCTCGTCCCAAAAAACATGGAAAACGATACCTCACAAGCTCATGTTACACAAAAAAAAACCCATTTTCACCCTAACACACCTGAGTGTATTCCGTTCGGAACACAGCTGGGGCCCAAACGGAGCCCGGGTGGGAAAGAACGAAGTTTTTAGACCGAAATTGAAGTAGATATGGATGATACGGCGGAAGGAAATTGCATTTTGGTTTATCATTCTGTGAATAATACACCTGTGTATTCGCTCAGTAAACAATTTTATAACACCCCCTCAAAATGTTTGATTTTACGTTTCAAGGTGCGTAGATTCCAAAAATGCCATGTCCATCCGCCGTATCATGCATGTCTGCTTCAATTTCGGTCTAAAAAAGTCGTTCTTACGTACACAGGCTCCTCTGGGCCCTAGTTGTATCCCGAAACTTTGCAGCCCGATCGGAATATACCCAAGAGTGAAAAATGGGTATACAAATAGTTATTTTTTGTGTTTGAGTAACATGAGCTTCTGAAGTATCTTTTTCCATGTTTTTTAGGACAAGAAGACCGAATATGGAGCCGATTTTGACCAGAGTGGAAAATTGAGGTTCTAACGAAGTTTCAGCCTTAAATTTACGTTAAATTTTGGTCTAAAATCGTCGTTCTTCCGCACACAGTTTGGGTCTCCATTTGGGTCCTAGTTGTGCTCCAAAGCTTGGCAGCCCGATCGGAATACACGCAGGGGTGTTATGGGAGAAAAATAGGGGTTTTCGGGTTTTTTGGGGTTTTAGTGAACACGAGCTTGTGAGGTATCGTTTTCCATGTTTTTTAGCGCGAGAAGACCGAATGTTAAGTTGATTTTGACTTAAGGGTGAAGGCCTGAGGTTGTAATGAAGGTTAAGCCCCCGAAATTCATTTTATATGAGTCAAAACCCTGGGAAATTGTCTGAAATCACCATAAATTTGTATAATAACACTAGAAGTAGTATTAGCAGATGAATCAAGACAATATTAAATGACACTATCAATGATCAAAGATAATCTTAAAAAAAAAAAAAAAAAAAAGGAGCGGAGGTCGTGTTTTTGGGGGCCAAAATTGGTGGAAACCATCAGCAATAGCTATTTCAATTATTGCACATGAAAGAAACAGTAAATGTACTTCCAGCATTCCTGCAGGTATGTCCAATAGAATAATAAACCCAAGTGACAAGGGCTTTGCAGCGTTTTTGGAATCTACGCACCTTGAAACGCAAAAGAAAAAATTTTGAGGGGGCGTTATAAAGTTTTTTGCTGGTTGTTGCCAAAAGGAACTAATTTGAGAGAAAATGCTTTTTTAAACAAAATATTTAACCCAAAATTTTCAACGTTTCTTCAGCAGTTCTGTTCGGTGATTTCATTACCAGAATCACTACATTCGTCATCAATAGTCTTCATGGCTTTTTCGTTCTTCATGGTACCTACACACAGATGACAGTCTTCACGTTTGGAATAGGCATTAGCTCTGTGGTTGGGATGGACGCATAATCATGAAATACCATCTGGCAGCTGCAGCATTACAACTTCAACTGTGCCCTGATAAATTTCTTGCAAAAAATGCTAAGACGAGCATTCTTTATGATTTTGTGGTCAATATCGGTTATAAAATATATTCAC
The DNA here is from genome assembly GCA_954871275.1 of Leptopterna dolabrata. NCBI lineage: Eukaryota > Metazoa > Arthropoda > Insecta > Hemiptera > Miridae > Leptopterna > Leptopterna dolabrata. Next base: position 21,690,692 of record OX940984.1, on the reverse strand, counting down.
TAGGTGTGTACCTACATAGAAAACATAGTAACCGAAGCAGGTACGATCTTGCATGCCCGACATGAGATGTGTCCAGGGGCGTTGCGTCCATAAGGCCACTTGGGCCACTGCCCCTGCACCCAGAAACACAAAAAACTCCAAAAAAGAATTCCAACCATTTGTTCAGTTGGCATTTGAATTTCCCTCCGTATACTGTACCTAGCATTTTTCACAAAGTTCAAGAGCGACTCGACAGTTCTCTGGCTATGGACATTCAATACGTGTTTCCGTCATGTAGCCCCCTGTAGCTCCAAAGAGCATTTTATCGGAATATAGCTACAGTAATCGATGTCTTGCAATCGAAGTCGAAACCTACACTTCTGAAACTGGCAGGTCCTGGGACCTGGTGTCGCCAGTAACCGAGAAAAGTGGCCCGTCCGTGCAAGCTCAGTTGAGTAAAAAATTGGTTAGGTTAGCCACGCCTCTTTTCGGCCCCGTCCCAACATTTCCATCCAAAAATCGTTTGTGTTCACAATCGATTGGATTCTTTCAATTCATCTTGTCATCTCGATACGAGATGCTTGTCCTTCGATCTGTCCTCCCCTAAAAATTGTTATCACCCACCATTCTGTTCCTATGTTGAGTTTTCAATTTTCTGCTTAAGTTTCGAATTTTGTATGTTCCCATTCGAGTTCCCGTGACAGATTTGGGTTTGTGATAATTAAGTGCGTTTTGTCCTGTCTGTGGTCTTGTGGATTGATCGACGTCAACAGTCTGATTCCCCAGTGGATTCTCCATCCAAGTAGGTCCTGGCCGGCGGGTCATTACTTCGTTGTATTTTAGTCTAGTTCGTTGTTTTTAGTTGTTGTTTAGTTTATTTGCTTCTGTATTTTTGTACCACATGAATTCGGTGGCTAACTTACACTCGAAATTTTCGACGTTTTCCTACGAGGATAGATAGTGATGATTAAAAGTTTAGGAAGAGATTGGCCTTTGCTGAGTATTAGTCAGTACTCAGTATGAAGCTATTGAACTTTTAGCTTCTGGTAATCCCGGGTACTGGTCAGAACTACTGTGAACACAGTGCTTACATTCTGACTTGCTAAGAGCTGTGGTTGATTAAAGTCCGCCCATTTCTCATAAGAAGACCACTGTTGGAAAACATTTACAGGTATTTTGTAGAAAAAGCTGTTGATTTGCGTTCCGGTTTGGTGGCCCACCATTTTCAGAGCCCACGCACCACTACTGGATGTGTCATACAATGCAGGACCGCAACAGAAATTTATAAGCAAGGTATGGAGATAACTGAATAAATAGATAATTTCTGAGGTATAAATATATATTTTTATTAATGATCTTATTAAATATCAGTTTGAAATGATAATGAGACAAAGCATAATGTATAACCAAATTCTATTTATCACAGATTTTGCAAAGTCCACAATCAAAATATGAATGAATGGCCCTGAGACGACAGGGCAGCACGATGAGTAGTATAGAATCACATTATCAAATTAACTAAAGATGTACTAGGTCGAGATGTAGGTACAAGATGTATTAGAACTCTAGATGTAGTATTTTCACTACGTACATATGGTTTCTGATAACAAGAATAATCAGTATGTTTGTTCAACACCCAACATAGCCCCCTATCGAGATAAGAGTAGGGTAAAGGAAGCGCAAAAACTAGTCATACCTACTCCTTAGGCAAGCTCCAAAACAGCCAAACTTATGATGTATATAAATCCAAATCTCACTACGAAGCAAAACTGTTTATATAAAGCACAAACAAGAAAAACGCAAGCCAATTTTCTATCTGCAAATAATTTTTGCTAACTGGATAAACAGAAACATTTATGATTTGCCTGCAATAAAGTTGTATTCAAGTAACAATCGAGTTAAGCAATTAAACTTCTTGCAACAAGGGAGCTATAAATAGTTAGCTACCTATTTATAAATTCTTGCCAAGATGAGGGTTAAAGAGGGAAATCATAACTGTTGAGACACTTCAGAGTACTTTTCAGGCATGTGGCAGGAGCCCCTGGTGCCAACATTTTCCCAAGGCCACGTCACACTCAGCGCCCTCTATCCTACTCTCATCTAGATGACCCTCATCACCATCATAAACACAGGTGGTTTGCTGAGGTTACCAGCCTGGGGAAACCTCAGGTAACAGAGCAAAGCTTGCTTTAGATATCCCCAAATATTTTCGTTTGTTTCACTAGTTAGCGCTAGATGTGATTCTGTACACTATAGAACTAACATCCTGTGTTTCCGGCTGAAGTTTACTACACTTATCAAGTGGTGGTACACTTCGTTTCTGTTTTTGATTTTATCAGGTAGTTTGAACTGAAAGCAACCAAACCAACAAACTAACAAAATTACACCTCAGACACATCTTGAATAATAGCTCATCATAGAAACACTAGATTACTCAGGACCGGATTCACGACAGTGTTAATCAACGTTTACTTATGAAACCAAAGAACTGTTGTTGGGTTTAACTAATCTCGTTCGAAATGGATCAACGATCAAGAAAGATAAATCATCTACGACACTAACCAGCCGATTCTGAGCGGCTAGCGTTAGTCAACGTTCAGATCTCCGATTCGGTTCAAAAATGATTAACTTCAAACATAGCCAGGATTTGTTGGTGAAACCAGCGCTTAGACAGAAACCAAACCGATCTAACCATATCAGACACGATTTTTCATTGTTTTTTTTCTAACATCCCATTTCTTCATTTCAATGGAAATGCGATAATGCCCACGAATTTGCAATAAGTACCTGAATCAGGTACACAATGACCAAACTGATTGGGACCACATTATAGCAAATGACCTTCCTTGACAGCCGAAACATTCACAGTAGGTACCCGCCTACGGTCGTCAACAGAATTTAAAATCCAGATATTTTCGTTAACTTAAGTCAAACAAGATAAAAATGGACTATTAACTAGACAGAAACAGAAATCAACAAATAAAATAACCATAGTTCTAGAAAGTGATGGTGACGTCAGTTATAGATACATAATAATTCAGGAATTTGTCAGAATGTAAGAAATAATTATGGTATGTACACGTCGAATTTCGCATGAGAAGTACTTCAATCCTTTTCTGAATATGGCTGGTGGCGAGAGTTGATTCTACCATCTAGACGACACAACTTTGCTACAATATTTTATACTACAACATACCGTCAATAAATAAAATTTAATTATTATCAAATAATTAGCAATACATTTATTAATTCTTAATTTCATTGACAAACTCAATTTATACTCAATTTTTTTATACGATACTTAACAAGAACCGGTACACTTAACTTATGGTATGAACCGCTGCGGTCATAGGATTTTTATATTCAGACTAGCATACACAATATTGTTAACCCTCGTCATCTCGTACGTAGGCCCAAACGGTGAATACCATATTTGGCATACTTATTTGGGTACATCGAAAGAAGGATTCGCACATAGAAAAGGAACATAAGCCAGTCTGATTTCCGAGTGAAGGCTTATAAAATCTAGCTAGGAACCGATCTTTCAGCCCATACTGCACCATCTATGCAAATGGCATAGTTATCCATAGGTGACGTACCACAATCAACGCGAATTGTAAGGATTAGACCTAAATGTTAAGAACAGAAAACGATTCTAACCACTCATTCACATCACCTTTTATGAGACTTCTGGCGGTTACTTGATGTTTTGGCGAAAAGCTTGCTGAAGATGAGACTGGGAGCGATTCTATCGTTAGGGTTGGCCTCTACAAAGCGATTTCTGCTTTTGGCATTGGCGATCATGGAGGCCCAAACTTCATCACTCTACGGGGAAAGATACACATGAATTAATAGAAAAATATTCAAATGTTCATTAGACAAAATGGCCAATATCAAATGATTTGATTGGCTATCGCTGCTGGGAGATGGTGGGGGCATCTCGTCAGAAAGCGGCAAGCCCAAAAGTCCTCTGACCGATTGGCGACTTGAAAGCAGTCAGCAAGAGGTCAGAAAAACATTGCAAACAAGTCCGAGAAGAGTCAGGAAATCCAGTGCGAACGCCCAAGTGTTTTGCAAGCGGCTTTTTCACCACAGAGGATGAACCTCGCTACTGATATTTTTGCACCACCAACACGTCCTACCCATAGTGTTGCCTACTGAAAGAGCGACTAACACAGCATGGATAACTGAGTAGTGCCTACGGTTAACAGTCTGCAATTGTTTATTCTGGCTTGTTGCGATCACTACAGCTCTTCTAAAAATGACTTCGTGTTCTATGGAAGCATAATGACGCAAATATAGACAAAATTTGGAATGGATCACTAAAACATCCATGAACCACCATCTCTTTTGTACACGAGCAAGTTATGTCTCCCATCTTCCATCCACACACACATGCCAGAAAGCAGGAAAAGTTTTTGGGAATCGCTTCCAGTTGAAGAACCAAAGATTTAGTAGTATAAAAATAAAATGTCTTCACACCACGATAAATCTATGTTTACTGATTATATCGATACCAAATTATAGCAAAAATAATCGATATTTCCTATCGATTCTGCTTATAAGGCGTTATTTAAGTTATGACGGAGTTTTCTAAACTAAAGTCCAAGGAGAAACGCCCTGAGGCGTTTTCCTTGGAACGATTCATAAAAATAACAAAATAAATTTAGTGAAGAACACCTTCTAAATATCAAAACGGAATGCCATATTATTTATACCTACCTAATAAATCGGTATATTTTTTTATTTGTGCGATTAGAGGATTTGTAATAAAGAAGAGGAAAGGAGAAATACTTGCTTTTATTTATTTATTTTTAAATATAAATATCTACTTTCCCTATTTTCGTTTTGTTCAATTTTATATTTTAAATTTTTTCCGAAAATTCAAAACAATGCATTTACCTTTGAAATGTGCAACTGACCCTACAATATTCAGCTTTATGCTAAATAAAATATGGGGTTTTGGAACCAGCTTTCTGTGAAATGTATAAATATCACTGGAACTTTAAAATGTTCTTTTCTTCTCTATATTCCTTTCAAATGTATATTTATATTTTCTTCAAATATATAATATTCCTCCAGGAAAAAAATTACTACACAAAATAACTACCTATTTAAAAAAAGAAGGAAAACACTGTAACAAAATTAAATACCATTGATGACGTTTGTGTACACTATAATTTTATTAATATAAATGCAAGTTATTTCATTTTGCCAACATTTTTCAATCATTTTCTTCAACTGCTAAATCTTTTGCTTCTTCAACTGGAAGCGATTCCCAAAAACTTTTCCTGCTTTCTGGCATGAGACGACAAAGTTATATGATAATTTCGATCTTCTTATCAAGTAGAAGACCGCGTGAAGAACACCTCACGTGGGCTCAGCTGCTATTAACAGTCAAAGGAAGAACGCCTCGCTCATCTGACGATAAATTACGAGCCAGAAATGAAGCCGCCTCATCTCGATTTTCCCGACTTGAGGTGTTTCTCCTCAGAATCTAGGATTACAATATACTATTTAAGGCGTTTATGGTGCCGTACCTGAGTCATTTCACCTCTGACTTGAATGAGAAGAGGCGTTTCTCCTTCTAACACCACAATTTTCCAGTTTTTCGGGTAAAAATTTCGACATTTTCCGATTTGAATTTTCAATTTTTGACTTTACTAACTGAATGTGGAATGGGCATGTCAAAATGGGGGGGGGGGGGGGGAATACTTTTTCGTGTCCCATCTTCATTACAATTCATCTACATTTATATAATTCATTCAGCTACAACATTTATACAATTCATTCATCTATAACATTTATATGTCTATTGATGTTTGTCAGATCTCAAACAAGGTTTCCGAATTCCATAAAGAAGGCTTCCCCATTACTACCCATTAATTGGTTATCTGCGGAGGAGCATATCTATGCCATAACTCGTTCCCTAGATGGTTACCCTGCAAAATTACGAGCAAAAGACGCTAGAAACTTATTGTACTCGATGTATACGTTTTTCACTTACGTAAGTCACTTTTGGCAGCGCAAACTCTCAATATTACTGTATGTAAAGAGCTCGTACCTGTACTACATATAAGCTGATCATTTCCCCGTTATCCACAGACTCCCATTCTTCCTACATTCTCCTGTTACAGTAACTCACCTTTAGAGCGTTGAAGTTGCCAACAACGAGCAGACATCTTTTGGCCCTTGTGAGGGCAACGTTTAGCCTCTGCCGGTCTGACAAGAAGCCGATTCTTTTCGTCCGGACGCAAGAAAGGATGATCACATCTTTCTCCTGCCCTTGGAAGGAGTCAATTGTGTTCACGACAACGCCATCCAAAGCTCTGCTCTTCCTGCACAATCACAATTAATTGGGACCGTCAAATATGACAAATATCTGAAGCGTCCACTTGCCTAATCGTTGAAAAGAGAATTGAACAGAGTATTTGAACCAACTTTGGATGTATTTGCTACAGAAAATGACTCTCCTTCCAACTCTACCCTTCATATGAGTAAAGTAGGTGGTAGCATGGTGGTACAGTCACTCTACCACCGTGCTAGTCGCCATTCTACCACTTACTAGTCAGCAGAGTGAACTCTACTGAAAAAGTTTAGATCTACTCTACTCTACCCATGTAAACCCGGCTCAAAAGTGATGCACTAGCGCTCTAAGCCGGATTTGAGTTGAACTACTTGGCGAGTTCCCTGTCATTTCTAAAAAGAACTCAAAAATTCAAATTTCATACTCGTTTTCTGCCTAGGCTGTCCGACATAAACATTTCATTAGGTACCTATGTGATAAATAAGTGTTAATTTCCATTATTTAATCATTAGGAAAAAAGGAGAATTTGTAACCCACGAAAACTGCCCAATGTTCAATTTGAGGAATAACAAGTTTACCTTTCTTTAATGAGATTCACGATTAGAGAGCGCTGGCACTGGTAAGGTACAATAATACCAATGGAGAGTCCGTTGAAGTGCTCAGAGGAGCACATCTTCTGCACCAACTCGACAATGAATTTAGCTTCTTTGTCGTTAGACTCCCTGTTGAAACATACAACAACGACAATGACAAATCAAGAGGACATGGCAAGGGTTGGGTCTCTGCCAACCATTATCAGTTATTTCTCATGCTCTTGACAGATTGACCATTGAATTAAAATGTTCAAATTTGTGTTTCATGCAGAAAAAAAAGAAAAAAAAGGAAAAGAGGAACTACTTAATTCTCAACTGCCCGTAAAAGCTATCGTCGTTTCATTATCATTAGTACAAAATAAAACAGGCAGAAATCGTGGAAACCTATTTCAAATCAAAAATTGGGTTTTCAAACCATGCCTATTTTCATTAAAAACAGAAACGTCTGCCCAGTGGGTGGGTATGGGTAGTATAGCTTCCACACAGTTACTTCGATTTATATAATTCGTTGATGTATTTTCGATTTATACTACACATTATGTACCTACCATCCTTCCTGTGGAAAACCCACACCCCGATTTACCTATCAAATTTGGGAAAAGTCGCAATGTAGATCAAGACAGCCAATGCACTGGCAGTTAATTCAATCGCATATAAATTTGAGAGGGCCAAAACATCCAATAATGAATGGCTCTCGAACACTTCTTCAAAATCCGTCTAACGTAACCCGGAATTATATCCACCAATCATTGTGGAATTCGTTGTGGACAATCAGGGACTCAACCTGCATTTAGCATTTTAGCAAAATCGACCGCACAGAACAGGAGTCATGAGTGCTACAAATTTTTCTTGCACGAGCCGAAGATCATTCCAATCGTAATAAAATTCACAGGGGCCATTCTGCATGATCCCTGAAAATGTCAACAAAATGGGCAATTATCATGAATCCTGTTCGCAGTTTTTCTCAATAATATATGATGTGAGGTAGACGATCATAGGAATGAATCAGGAAAATATGCCTCCTTCGTATGTCGACAGACTTTCGAAATTTGAGATTTCAAAAGAGGTGGTGAAAGGGGCTCTGCTGTTGCATGTTACGTTATAAGGACATGGGTTCTGATTGGCTGGCTGGTGGCAGCAGGTGGGAGGTGGCCAGTCAACACGTTATAGCCATGTGATACAAGCAAGTAGCTTCTTTAAATCGCCTTTTTCCTTTAATGTATTTTTCTTCATCCATAAAGCAACATTGCCCTCAACTTTTCCAACTGCGTAGAGGAAGATGATAATAAGATTAGTACTAAAAGTGTTCATTGTGGACTGCCCATTGGCAAAGTGACAGAAAATTCAATGTTTGTGCAGGCGCTAGTCGGAATTTTGATGAAATTCATATTACGGGACATTTTGATGGAATTCATTTGTCCTGAAGCAGAAATACCTACATCACAAGCAGCTGGTGGAGGCAGGCAAGGTAGGTACCGCCAAAGAAATCGAAAGCTAAATTTTTAGGGGAAAAAAGTAAAGAAAAAAGGGGATATGAAAATAGGGGGAAAAATAATAATAATGCTTGAATAATAAGTTTAAAATTACCAAATCAAATCAAATATTGTTAGAAATGTGGAGATGACTCCGGTTTATATTTTTGAATGGAATCAGATTCCATTCCAAGAACTTCGGGACCAACCGCAATCTCCTACGTTGAATAGTTATTTTTCTATGAGCTTTCAAAGATTCGACAACAAGTGACGTCACAGTGGGCAAGGGGCCCCCACCTGAACAGAGGGGTGCAATGACGTCACGTATTGCCAAACATTTGAAAGCTCACAGAAAAAGAAATATTCATAATAGGATAGTGTTGGTCTCCAAATTCTTACAATGGAATTTCATTAAAAATGGGAAAGCAACACACAGGAAATTGCACTACAATACTATTTCAGAACTCAAACAAAAATAAAAATTAGGAAATGCACCGTAGGGATATACGATCAGTTTCAATGCAGCACCCACAAGAGAAAGATGAGGAAACAGTTACTGTTATAACGATTCTAGGAACGGTGACAATGGAACGGAAGCAGTTATAAAGTACAAGAAGTCAACAACTGCCCATCGAGTCAGGCTTGTTGGGATTCACACCAAGACCTTGGCCATCGCTCCTGATCTCCAATTCATATTTTTTTTTTAAGTGTACAGTTTAATTGAGAATAACTTGATTCAGTTTTCAGTTAGCTCTTTCTCCAGGAATACCACTCACTTTGTTACTGACGATGGTGGTCACCAAAATTGATACTCATCAATCAATCAGTGTTAAGTCACCAAAAACTCTATTTTTCAACAAGGAGAAAACTGCTTCTGTAACAGGCTCAATGTAACTTACTCGTTGGCGTTTTCATGCCAGACATGAGAGACGACGTTGTAAGACGTGAAAGGGAGAGGCATTTGGAGGAAATCTGGCGTCTTCAGCTCTGAGTTGTAGAATTTTAGTGAGGGGAATGCAACAATTTCTGCATGCATTCTGTACTGCTCTCTAAGTGGGTACAAAGGCGTCACTTTGTACTCTTTCCACTCGTTCATTAGACGATGGTAAAGCGACCACTCGAAGTTTCTTTCCTTAGCAAACTGAAATCCACAACGGATCAGTACACATACGTGCATATTGTAATGCAGTGAAAGTGCGATGGAACGCGTTCATTGAGCTAACCTTGGATATCACAGTAGGTCCCAACTGCTGAGGGTCACCCACAAGGATCATATGACGGATTTCGTGATGAAGAGGGATCAGTACTTCCGGTTCAGTTGCTTGGGTGGCCTCGTCAATGATACAGCACGAAAACTGAGTAGAGTCACTACAACAAAAAGGTTCCAATCATGGCCATAAGAGCGAATTTTCAAAGAATTTTCGCGCTATTGTGTAAAAAGATTATATAGCGAGAAGCTTTTTGTAAAATTATATCAGTTTTTCTGATTTTAGCTATTTTTAACGCTTTCTGACCCTTATAAAGTCAAAGTTGACCCACTCAGACGAAATGCGCATGCACAGATGAGTTACAGTACTCTTAATGAATTTTATATGGGACCATATGCGGCCAAACCCCCCACCTACCCTCCGAACTTCAACTCATTACGACCATTATTTTGTATAGTTTTGCCCGGGACAAGGATTGGACCACAGAAGGACAGACAGACACAGAACCAAATATGTTCCTTGATGTCTGAAACGTAAAATTCGAGTGGACGTGTTGATTTTGGAGGATATGAATTTTTTTCGGCTCTTGCACGAATACAAAGCCTCCCTACCTTCAGTAGTGAGGAAGCAAAATAACAACAATAATAGGTATATAAATGTATATCTAACTGTAAAAGAAAGTACTTTCTTGCAGGAAATTTTGTACTGATCCAAAATATATGTCCTCTGTTCATGTGCACAAAATAACTAATCGAACAGCGTGTTAATTTTCTAAAACCCTTGAAAACATCATGTATTCAACAATTATATGTCATGCACATATTACCGGCAAAGTGTGAAATAAGGCTAAGTGGCAGGGGACTGCCACTGGATTTCATAGGTGCAATAAATTCACAATCAGCTTTAAGCTTTTCATATACAATTAGATGGTGTAATGTGAATCATCAAGAGAAGCCCGATTGCCAACAGACCTCGAAACTTTTTTCACTGGTTCTAAGGAATTTAATGGTTCTTCATCACTTTCGAATAGAAAGCAAAAATAATTACGAGAAATAAGAATTTCTCACCTCCCTCGCTTCAAACGATGTCTGCTAGCCAATCAAGGCAATAATAAGCTTTCAAAACCCATCATCGATTTTTATTGCACGTTCGATATAGAGATTTTTATTACTATTTCGATGTAGTGATATATTTCAAACAATTGTTTGGACGCCCCTTGGAAAACTCACATTACTGTGAATCCTGATCAAAGAATAATTAGATAGGTACTGGACTGTCTTCATGATCGCAACATAAAGCCTAAAGCCTTGATTCTCCACGGATTGAGCATCATTACAACGTGTTCGTTCAGTAATTACATTCGTTCTTATTATTTCGTTAATCCCGGCATCATACGGAATAACCAGGCAATACATAGATTTGAAAAAAACTTACGAAAGTGCGTCGGAAATCTTTTTTGAAGAACTGGAACTTAGGGTTGTCGCAATTATTTCGGCACCGGTAATGATGGAACACTCTTCCTGTTGTAGAAGTTTTCGGTTTTCATCAGGATTGCAGGGTGCTCTTCCGGATTTGATGTTTGCCTAGTCAATTCAGCAATATACACAAAGTGTCAGAAATATATGGATCTACATAGAAAGAACATTATATTGTACAGAGGGAACTTTTCGAGAGACCAAAACCTAAAAATCCATCAAGTCCTGATTCACGCAGCAATCAATACTATAAACTGAAGTGAGACTCCAGAATGAGTGAAAAAATCTTATATATTACACTAAGAATCAGTATTAACCAAGGATCGGTCAAGCAATATTAGGAACCCTACAAGGAAACCTACAGTAATGTCAATAAAACCATAGACTTACCAAGGTTTTACTGTAAAACGCCAACCGAGTTTCGCATTTCTCAATAAGATCATAATATTTTTGCTGTTCGTTCGGTTTCGCTTTGGAAGAGACAAGCCCGTTTTTGAATCCTAGAATCCTTGCACGGAGAAGCATTATCTGAAAAATTAGTTTTGCATTAATTAATTATGAACCACATGTAGCCATTAATAGCACCATAGCATGCTTCCTTACTAAGAGACAATTATTGAAATTTAGGTAGGATCAGCATCGAACAAAATGGCTGAGTCGAATGATACCTCAGTTTCAAGAGTATCGGGATCAGGGGTCGACAACAACCCTCTCCTGGCCAGAGCCATTGAAGAGACCTCATGGACGAGAGGATGCATCATTTTCTCGTTTCCAACCCTAGTCAATTTGAATTTGTCTTCATCTGCAAATCACACAGTCACAATATTCATTCACGAATGTAATAAGTTGAGTCAATCGAGCAACACGATCAAAGGAAATGACAATTCATGGATACTTTAAACAGAGAGCATGACTACCTGCTAACTTCTTCCTTATGTCAAGGAGTTTTAGACAGAGCTCGTCTATCGCTGTATTTGAAGGGGCACACAGCAATATTTTGGGTGGAGGGCCTTTCCTGTGTATTTTTCTCAAAATGGGAAGCAGGTGAAGGATTATACTGGTGATAGTTGAAGATTTTCCTGTACCTATAACCCCAAAAAGATTGATGAATTCGTTTTAAAGCAACATTAAATAATAATTGTAATTTGAGAGTAAGACACAGTCAGTACTGAAGTGCAAGTTACATACCTGGAGGGCCGTGTATCAAGCTGATGCTGCTATCTTCGTGGATTACAGAGTGAGTGACTCCATTGACTGCCTCCTTCTGCAGCTGGTTCTGGGGTAACTGGAAATGCTGGAAAGAGGCGAACAGTTTATATCTTCCATGAAAGATCTCAAGAGTTCGCGGGGGGGGGGGGGGGGGCAAGAATAGCGGTGACGTCACAATGGAAAGCCTTGCTTATTGGCCGAAATGTGAGGAAGCATTTGCCTGGTGGCGATAGATCAATGGTTCCCAGGGAGATGTCACTTCATGTCTATCAAAACCATGAAATTTCACTATGCAGTTAAGCCCCAAAAGTAATTCTAGTTTTTTTTCCGAATGAGCAAAGTTATGTCAACATAATCCAGTGATTGTTTTTGATGGAGACATGGAGGATTTTAGATGGGTCTTAAATTGGCCGGTTTTTCCCTCGAATGGTATTTTACACAGTTATCTGGTGGAGAAATACCAAACAGGTTATTATCAATAAGTCGTGAGAAATGACGCTGTGATCATGGATAATTAGCCTTAACTGAGTCATGTACCTATATTTGCCGCCTATCCATGGGTGGCATCCAGCGGTCATGAAATGTTCACGAATTTTAAAATAAAATAACTAAAAATGTCTGGGACAAACTCAAAATATGCACTATCACATCTCTATCTGTACTTCCAACTTTAAAAAAAAATCAATCAAAATAAATATTGAAAAAATCAATAAATATAAAAAATCAATAAAAATAATAAAAAATTAATCAATCAAATCAGTCAATTTAAAAAAAATTTAAATGGAGACTCCCCCTATGGTTTTGATAATTATCCCCTCTGTAACACAATGCTCTGAAAAATTGAAAGTAACAAACTATTTCACTAATTCCAATGATACCTACCTCTTCTGTCTCCCATACACGCATCTGAACACATCGTCCGTTTGAAACAGGGTCCTAACCATATCATACACAACGACTGAACACTGAGGGTCTAATTCTATGATTTGTTAAAATGGCTGTAGGTTTTTATACCTTAGCAGGAAGTTTGATCTCCTTTTTCTCGACCGCAGTCCCTTTGGCAGAAGTTGTGGGATCTAGAATCACATTTCTCAGGGGTGACGAGTATACTTTTTGCAGTGCTAGGAAAAATTTCACTTGGTTGATAATGTTTTTGTAAACCTGGAAAAAGGAAACCAATGAAAGTCCACATATTTTGAGTATTAAAGTTTCTCTTATGTAACACGATAATACAGTAAAGCAGCTTCAGTGTGAAAGGATATACTATAAACATTTAGGAGTCAAAAATTACCCGGAGATTAATGGAACAACCACCGGAAACATTTGAATGAGTCTTGGAGGCCCGAAAAACAACATCAACTGGGCAAACAACCATTTTATCTGAAAGAGAAAAAAAATGTACAGATTGTATGAGGTTCATTTAGAGCTGAGCATACGGATACTTGAATTTTGACTGGATAGTGTGCTACACCTCTATCTATTCCATTGCTAGGGAGGTTGTTCACAAGGAAGTTGGCTTCTCGAGATGGTTTCAGCCGTTCCCTCGAGTACTGTCTCGTAACTATACCAAAGGAATCGTAGAGGTGACTTTTGTCGGGGGCTAGTATCTGCACTCCGACGATATCGCCGAAATTCGGGAGGAAAGGAACGCCCTCGCCGCTGGTAACAACTGTGAATGAATCAATTCAAAAAATAATTCATTATGAAACGGGAGACTCAATTACAGAATCTACTGATCAACTTAAGCAACACCAGTAAGGTTTTGAAATGAAAAGCCTACATTCCAAGCATGAAACACTTTTGAATGAACTTACTTTTGCACCTAGCGAATAAAGTCTTCTTGTCAACATTTGGCTCAGTATACTCAATACCTCCAGAAAATATATTAAACCTGGAAAATCGGATATTGTTAACCATGATTTTCAGCATACAACAGACTTACGTGTAGAAACAAAACACTTCATATTTTCATCGACCACCTTTGAGTCTCCGTTTGAACGAGGTGGATTCTACAGAGTTCACTCCAAAGTTCGTGCATCACCAGAGACAACATGGTGAAATAGTAGTCATCAAATTTCTTGTACCGGTTTTCAATGGGCGCTGGTTGAAAGTTGAGTAGAGGAGGATCCGAGTCCACCCTTTGGAATTCCTGAAGTGCAAACTATGATGTCAGTGGAGGAACAGCATATCATGTAAACAATTTCAGCAAACAAATAATTCGACATCTGTCAACACTTGATAGGGTTTCCATCCGTCCTGGTTTCCCAGGACAAGTTTGCGTTTTGAGGGCGTTTCTTTAGGTTCTTCTGCCCTGGGAAACGGCAAGGTTTTCTCGCATTCTTACATTCACTGTCATTACCAGTTCCACATCTACCAACCACTATTAGTACTCTAACATTCCATACAGATATTAACTGGTATTTTTCAACTGGTTTTTGCTGTTACAGGACAAATGTAATTTAATTCATATTAATATTGAAACAACTAGTAATTTAATTCATATTAATATTGACAAGGCTGTACAAACGTTAAATGTAGTTTTTTTAAATGGTGATAATGATATCTGAGTCACTGTTAAACATAAGACTCATAATTTATTATTATGACGTTCTGAGGCTGTGTAACTGTATTTCAGAATGAATAGTACGCTAGAATACCAAGCGCAGAACAACTATGTACTTTTAGAATTCAGTTTTGTCCTGGCGCTGTTTGGATGAACAAGGCAATCCTACGCTTGATATAAATAAGGGTGTGATTTATCGGCCCGGCAAAATAGAGGTTACTCCCTACATAAAAGGCGGGCATAACAGCTTTTAATTCAAACACACGTCCAAAAAATACTTCGCACATCAAAAAAGGGAATCGCACGGCTAATTTGGGAGTCGCACGGCTAATTTGGGAGACGCCCGTCTAATAAGGTGATTCAACGTTCAAATTTGTTATTGCCCTTCCAGAAATTGATTATAACGGCAGAAGAAGGATTCTCACAGTAGCTGTGCAAAACCCCTTTTTTGCTGTGCAAACCCCTTTTTTGCTGTGCCAACCCCTTTTCTGATGTGTGATTGAATAATACGCTGGTGTTGATCACCTATTTAGCCGTGATTGGAGTCAATATTGAAGTTTACTTTATGCTGGGAGTTTTACTTTTTCTGAAGTGAAGATAATCTTTTTAGATGGAGATTCGCAGAAGGGAAAATACCTTTTTTTGCCGTGCAGTTAAATATATCCCTATAAAAATAAATGACAGACGGGTCTTTTGTAGAATAGTGCAGAATGAAAGCAATAGGTATTTGAACATGCGCTGAAACAAATAAGTTAAATGACCTGATGTCCAATGACGAAAAATAGACTTGAACCTGAACAATATTATTTAATGACGCACTTGGATGTGACTTACAAGCTGGCACCAAACCACGTCCTTATACAATCCTGTAGATAATGTGAAAAAGGTAGATGGAACATACCTATGTATGTATAGTAATCACTTCGAAATAATATAATTTCAAGGCTCAATCCTATTCACCAAAGTAAACTTTGGAGAAAAATCAGCTTTCAAGGCCCACCGAGTGAAAAACGAAAACTAGGCTGCAAATCGGAGTTTTTGTACATTTTTGACCTGTGTCCTCACAAACTGTTCAAGGTGTTGACGGCATTCTCACGAAATGAGTACTCAAATTTTGTAAAACCGACATTTTCCAAAGGGATTTCGCCATTTTCCAAATGGTTTTCGAAATTTTCCAAACAGATAGACATTTTCCAAATAGATTTCGACATTTTCCGAATAGATTTAGACATTACGTGATTCGGAGAAGAAATCTACAAGAAGCAACCATGGCACTCTATAATACAATACTCTAACGTGATTAATAGCGGAAATAAAAAAATGGCATTGCAGTGAGACGTCATTGAACTGACAAGAGAAGGCTGGAAGGAATAGAAGAGTGCCAGTACACCGCCTTTCCATGCACCACCCACCGCGTTCATTACTCGTGTCTAACTGGTGTTTTCTGCGCAGCCATTCAGTAATTGCAATAAATAATGAGTGAAAGTGACTGTGATACTTCGTCGGAACTGGAAGAACCTCTTCACTGAAAATTCAGTCAAAAATTCAATTCAAAATTCATACACTTCAAATTCATTCATGGATTTTTTTCTGTTTATTAGTTTTGTGAACCATTTTTGTCCTTAGTACCACCTCCTATTTTGTAATGTAAAGGTACCTAAATTTGTAATGTATCTACCTAAAATTCCGATGTGGGTTGTTTTCTGAATTTCCACTATATTCAGTAAAGCCTTATTATAGAGTGCCACGGTTATCTCTTGTTGATTTCGTCTCTGATTCACGTAATGCCTAAATGTATTATTCAGGAAATGTCTAAATGAATTTGGAAATGCTATATATAACTGTACTCTTCATGGATACGAATCACCTCATGTCGTCATACCCTCATAATATACCATTCCTGTATACATGATAAGACTTTTACCAATAAACAACGGAGAAGCCGAGCTACGCAGTGCGAGGGACACGGCCCAGGAAACTCTCCCTCCAACGGCTCCCAACAGTCGTTCTGATGGTACCTGAGGAGGGTAGAGGCGCCTATAAAAAGCGCCCGATTCGCCTGGCTCGGACATTCATCCAGTTTCTCTCCAACAAGTGCCTTCTCTCCCAACCTTACCTCCTCATCAACTAAGCCTTCTCCTTCCCTCCAAGTTCTCAACGAGGTGAAAGCCAGGTGAGAACATCATTCAATACTCAATGATGTGAAAACCGGGCGAGTATTCTCCTAGATATTCATGGAGGTGAAAACAGGACGAATCTCTTCCTTACCTCATAGCCCAACGGCCTTATCAGGTGGAATAAACCGGTTCCCGTGAGATTGCCGAAGTTAACATACCTCGAGCGTGGTTAGTACTTGGATGGGTGACCGCCGTGACACGTCCAAGTATGACCCATATAGCTTATGGGCCAACCCTCCTCCACTCAAGGGGGCGAGGCAATGAGTAGCCAAGTAAAGAGCGAAATGATCAGACCGAATTCTGATCCTCTCACTCGAGGACAGCTGATCACGTCCGCGAAGCTGACAGGGTAGTCAGACGAAAAGCCCCAGCCTGGGAATGGCTGTTTAATTCACTACTTCTTCCTTACCTCATATCCAGATATCCAAGGCGAGAACCACGCGGATATCTTCCTATCCCAATATTCAACGAGGTGAAAACTGGGTGAATATTTACCTAAATCCCAGAGGCGTATCCAAGGAGGTGTAAACCGCGCCCTCGTGCTCTCTCTTCCAAAACTCCTACCCAGTCAAAATCCAACTCACAGTCACATTTTCCTTCAAGCCAAATTTAATTTAAAATTTAACCAAAACCAGTCATCACACCGCATATGCACAATAATAAGGAAATTGTGATGCCTGGCAACTGACATTTTCAGCTCAAAGAGCACTTCCTACTTTTCCTCATAAAATGTCATTAATTTTGGCAGAATTTGAAAGTGAAATTGCTGTGTGGAATTACTGTGATGTATACTCACTTGAAGCCATTTCAGATTCCACTGACAGATGTCCGAGGTTTGCTGCAAGCCCCTCAAGAGATGACTTGTCCATTGAACCGACGGGACCTTGGGCGGATGCTCTTTCAGCAAGTGCGGCGGCATAGTTGACAACTTCTTCATGTTCCCCAGGCACTCGAACTCTTTCACTTCCACCAGATTTTCCTCCCTGAACGTTACCTTGGGCTTCCCCTTAGGAACAGCAGTCACGTTGTCCACGACCCGAAAGGGTTCCACAGAGCCAGCTGACTTCAGTTTTCTGTTTTCTTTGTTGTTCGACATCAACGACTGAGCTTCTATTAGAAGAGCTTTCTTTCCCAAGTCCTTCTTCTTGGCAACTTCGATTGGCAGAACTTTATCATCCCTGCTCTTACCATCAGATCTGTTTGCATCAGGTTTTAACTCAACAGATGTTCTTTGCTTTTTCACGCCATCTCCAGACAATTCACTCACTGCCCTCGACTTCTTGATAACCACAACGTGCAGATCTCCCACATCACCATCTTGGTCGTGATCTTCAGCCTCCTTAAGCTGGCTACGGTTTTTTGTCTTCTTATCTTCTACATCTTTTTTGCTTTTGGATTTAGCCGTTCCGCGCTTTGACGTAGAAGGTTTTTCACGAGATTTGGAATCTTTTTCATCCAGTGTGGCAGTTTTACTAGGTCCTGGTTTGGAAGTTACACTTGGAATTTTATTCTTAATTTCTTCCTTACCACTACCTTTCTCGTGGCCAACACTCTTAGTTTCTTTCGTCTTGTCAGCCTTACCCGACCTTTTTTTAGTCTTAACTTTCTCGTTCTCTTCAGGCAAAACGAAGCTCTGGGAGAGAGTTTGAGATAGATGGTCAAAAAATGAGTCTTCGTCCGAATCATATATCTCTAGTATATCGTCGTCAATAACGCTTCTGTCCATGGCCTGAGGTATCTGAAGGAAACTTTGGGATTCGTCAGCTCTTACAAATATTTGGGAGGACATCATATCATCGTCGTCATCTTCATCGTCTGATATCAGCGAGAACGTTTGTATTTCTGCCGACTTGGATCCTGTTTCTTCATTATCGACATGTGATGAACTGACTTCGACGTACCTAGGTTGCTGATCATTCTTGTCTATTTTTTCCTTCTTGACGTGGTAGCTCAAGACATCATTCTTGTCTATGTTTTCCACCTTCACGCGAAAATCTATGAGGGGCATTTTAAAAAGTCCCACTTTGGCACTAGATGACATATTTTCAGTATGTTGCAAGCAGCTTAGCTTCTATAACAAAGAGACATTGCACAAATAAGATAATACCATCGTCAGATGAAAAATGTAAGAATAAGACCAAAGAACAATAAATGTATATACCTACCTTGGATGAGCTTTCAGTGCCAATCTTTCCACCACTTTTTTGGAGTGAAAGTGTGTTTTCATTTGATCTCTGTGGATTGGAATACAGACATCCATTGATTATACAGAGCAAGTTTTTATTTAAAGTCACAAATGAATTACGAAGTATCTGATCGTACTAACCAGGGTTGAATTGGTAGAACTGTTGCTAGGTCGTGGAGTACTAGCTTCCATGTAGGAGTTTCGAACTGAGGAACCGTTTTTGAGAGTGGAGTTTTCGTCAATAGATTTCTGCATGAGAAAAATTATTTAAAAATAAATAAATAAAATAAAGTAATAAGGTCCACAAGGATGGAAGTAAATAAAATATTGGCATCAAAGAATCTAAGAAGAATCTGAAACAGAACTTACTGTCAACAAACTGTTCGCTGTTTTGGACGTTTCAACTGCACAGGAGGTAGTTTCAGTGGCAGAAGTTTGGTTTGACTCCTGAAACAGTGTAGAAAATAGAAAATTGTAGAAATCACGTAGAAAACGAGGAAGAACGTGTTTGCAGGGTTTATAAATGGTGTTCAACAAGGTTGAATTAAACTGCGACTATATACGGCAGAACACAAAACAATCTACACCATTAAATACCTACCGAATTACTGGGAGGACGAGAGGGTTCAGACTCATTCGATGAGTCGTCAATCACAAAGAATTCCATCATATCGCCTGAAGATTTTACGTGGTTGGTGGATGAGTTGGCATTATCCTGGTGTGTATTGAAAACGGAGACATGACCGGTCTCCTTCGGATGTGGCTGGATCTGCAATGTTCCCAAGGGCGGAAGGTTGTTCACAGGAGGAACGGCGGGGTCAGGTTTGGTTCTTTTCATGGCTGGCGTCTCAGATGAAGCGTCCGCTCGTCTTTTTACGCATTGTGACTTTTCCTACCAACACAAAAAGTATGACGTTGAGCCGCGTAGTAACTTGAAAATATCTATCCCCAGCCAAGTTATGGATTTATCTAAAAGTGAGTTGCTCGCACTGAAGCTTGAGTCAGCCCGCTGATGAGCTCAACAATACTGGGTCAGGTCTGGTACTGGGTTCGAATCTCAATGCCCCTTGTCCATCCAACGCGGTGAGACAATGGGTAGCTTTGCGCGATACGACTGCAACAAATTCTGATCCTCCCGAGAAGACAGCTGATTACGCCTACAAGGCAGTTGGATGTTAAGCCCAGCCTGAAATGGCTATTTACTACTTACTTTTATTAAACTTTCTAATGGGTTACGTTAGGAGGCAAAGATTAACTCAGTAAACGTTGGTTTTTGTCACGCAATTATGTATTCAGGCTACCAGTAATGTTGTTCGTGATTACACAACTTTCCCAAGATGCTGGACCATCAACATCTTGCCTTCCATGCATTTATCCACGCTTGGAGCCACGACATGGAGTTTATTTAATGGCCGGAGGGGGGGTCCAAATTTGAAACTTTCACGCAATTTATGCAGAATTTTGGCCCTCCTAGATCTATCCCATCACCTGGCTTTTATCAAAAAGTTAATAAGGATTTCACGTTCGTATGCAGCACAGTACCATCAATAATCCAACCTGAACCTTCCCCCAAATGTCGGCTCAATACAACTGTATAAGCGTTGCAAGGATTTGTGACAGCAATAAGTCGAAATTAATAGACAAGACAGAGTTTGTTTAGGGCGGTCTGAAACGCAGAAATTTTGGGGACAAACTCATTTTTCTCCCTAAAATGATCACAAGGCTTTTGTTACCTGCAGACTCGGAAGCAATGCGTACTACTAAGACTTATTAGTGGTATGAAATGTTCACTTACTCGTTCAAGAGCTAACCGTTCAAACACCTCATTAGGGATCTTCTTGGTTACCCTGTATACCAGAAATGGGGTTTTGGAGTCGACATAGGATTCAACTGTGGTGGATGTAACTCCAAATCCAACAGTATCATTTACAAAAAGAGACACCGAAGTTCTAGGTGCCAGCTTATGCCCATTGACAAACGTTCCGTTTCGACTCTGAAAACAGAAATTATAATAACAGGTAAGTTCAAAATATCACAGAACAACAAAACTCAACGGGTTCAAACATTCAGTACCAAGTAAAAATGTTTAGGACATTGTCCTTCCATCAAAACTGTGCATAATACAGTCATTTCCTGAACGTAACTTTTCTTGGGGGATCTTTTCCGTCGCGTTTCAACAAATTAGAACGTCGTATAAAAAGTGCCAAATCAATAACGAAATGCCTAACTGCCTAGAACAGAACAATGAATGACAATGGAAAACTCACGCCCTGATCGAATAAAGCCAACATTCCATCCTTGGAGAAGATGATGCAGTGTTCCCTTGAGACATCCAAGTGAGGAAGGTTGATGGAAGCTTCTCTTTTACGGCCAACAACATTCTGTAAGCAAGAGAACAAGAAGTAGGGAACTAGAGGGTGGCAGCTTATTTTTCTCGAAATAACAGGCTTCACAAGCATAGCATATCATTTACTACTATGGAATAGATAAGAACGTATACAAACAAAGGCTTACTTCTCCCGGGACCAGCTCGAATTCTTGCCTTCCAGATGGCCCAACAGCTAAACTTACGAGAAACAAGTTCTCGCTGAGGGCCACTGAAGAAGCCATGGTTGGTATTCTTACTAGATACCTGCGACATGGCAGAAAGGAAAAGGTTAGTCAGCGCGGAGAACGAGCGAACGGTAAACAAGAGAATTTCTTACTGCTCCTCTTAGCTAACCCTACTTACTACTAGAAAAATGAAGTTCACGGGCACAAGTGCCTTTATAAAAAATTGAGACGTCAGGGATCGGGAAATGCAACCTGTAAACAATTAATCTCAAGTACCTCGGTAGGTACTGTTTAGCACCGAATATCGGTGAAAATAACACACTTGAGCAGCGTCGCAAAACAACAGTCGATTCCAAATATATTTCCACAGTAACATTCTAATTCTAATGCTATTTTTCCGGAACGCTTGCTACTTCTGGTCTGCGACCAAAATTTAGGACAGCTATAAATTCGGATTGGTAACAGAACCTTTTTCGGGAAAATTATGTACTTACTTACGTTCCGATTTATGTACTTGATCTTCAAATACCGCGATAAATCTAAGTACCTCGGTACTCGATAGAAAAGTCAACCCAACTTGAACTAATAGAAGAGGCAAATACAGAGCTTGAGACAGATAACAAATTGTTGTTCCTGAGGCAAATATAAAAATAAAATAAAACATTCATTAGCAAATTTCCACTGCGCTTCCATGAGAGCTAGATTTGTCATATAAAATAATGTAGGTAGGTCCTACAAAAAAAATAATGAAAAAAATAATAACTTTTCGTCATTCGTTATACCTACACTCGTATCCATACATCCGATACCTACCTCAATGCGGAAGCTCATCCACCACCTAATAATTATGCTAGATATCAAAACTATTCTTTCAATAACAATTTAATGAGAAAATGAATAATCATCTTGTTTTACTATCAACTGCCATTCTAGGTAAGCAGCTAACCTTTCAATTATTGATGTTCATGTGGTGCATTTCAATCTGTGAGTATCGATGAACCACCATAAAGTCAGCCGAAATCACATTCACTTGACAATAAACAGTCAACGAGTCAACCAGGGAGATATTCAAATCAATATTTAAAAGAAAAATTAAATTACAGAAAATGAAAGCGCTTTCGACAACGAAAATTGAGCCATTTTCAAGTTTACAAAAATTACAGCTACCAACAAAACCAAACGGATTAAAAACCGTCCATTGGAAATGAGTGGAGGAAGGGCAAATTCTGTATGGTTCTTTTTTACCATGCAAAGTTTCGAGGTAGAAAGGTTCGATTTAAGGTAGAAAGGGATCCTTCATCCCAAGAAACCGTTTGCAATAATTATCAAGCTTTGAGACGTTTATTATTATTGAAATTGTAGTAAGGATGTGAGCTATTTAGCTTTTCTGTTACCACATGCACAGGATGTAGCAACATAGCCAACAATGCAACACAAAATTATACATCAACGACAAGAAATTGGAGATGTGAAACATCCGTGAGCTGTGACTAGGGATAAGCGATACCAGGCATGGTATCGATACTAGTATCGATACCGTACTTATTTAGCAAGTATCGATACTGGCTTGGTATCAGTCCTAAAGTATCGATACTTTCAAGTATCGAGTAACGATACCGGTTTTTTAAAAAAAATTCAAATCACGCCTAGTCAGTGAGGCTCGATACCGGTAATAAAAAATTACTTTTTTTAAAATATAACCACATTATTTTACTTTAAATACTCATATTTAGGCTCTTTTGGGCAACAAAACAGAAAACAATGAGTCCCATATTATACTGAAATAAACTTTTTAATAATTAAGTAAGAAGAACAAATGGCAATTATCTATACAAAATCTCAATCTCAAAACCCCCACATTCCCTTCTCCACTCCACTCAGGAAGAGCAATCTGTTGAGGTTCTTAGGAGACAGCCGGTTTCTTTGTTGAGTAAGAATTTGCCCAGTTTTCGAAAATAATCTTTCTGAGGGCACTGATGATGCAACAGGCATCAACATTTGCCGGGCTAGGGAGTACAGCCGTGGATAAATTGCCCTCATCCTCTCCCACTCCAAAACAGGGTCGGTCTTGAGGGAGCTTGGTTTCGTTGCTAATA
Source organism: Leptopterna dolabrata (assembly GCA_954871275.1). NCBI lineage: Eukaryota > Metazoa > Arthropoda > Insecta > Hemiptera > Miridae > Leptopterna > Leptopterna dolabrata. Next base: position 21,666,875 of record OX940984.1, on the reverse strand, counting down.
AGTCAGCCAATTCATCAACACAGTGACTGGATTTCTTCCCATGCATTAGTTCCTTGTGGGGAGCCCAAAAATCATAGTCTGCAGCAGGGGAACTACGGTCTTTCGATACCTACCGATACCAGAGATTTTTTCGATACCGATACTGGTATCGAACGATGATTATCGATTCCAAAAATAATCGATACCATATAGAAAGTATCGATACCATACTCATATCGATAAGTATCGCTTATCCCTAGCTGTGACCTGAGGTCCGATTTTGTGTTGTCATTGTGCCATTGTGGATTTTACTTGTACTTGAGTCGTTAATACTTCTAGATTGTACTTACAGGGTGAGTATCATGTTCTAAAATCGTACCTTAGTTAATTTGGTTATCCGCTCATGAAAATGTTCGTTACCCACAAACTTTTTCGACATTCTTTATACACTGGTATCGACCAGTGTATAAATCGACGTTCGATGTACAGCAGTGCGATTGTTTAGCCACCACCTAATAATTATGCTGGATATCAAAACTTACTATTCTATCAATAACAATTTACTGAGGAAAGGAATAATCTCAATACCTACACGGATAGGTACTATTATCCTTGGTAAGTACGTAAGTACATGCCGTGTGTGTAACCCCTTGTGCACTATGGTGGGGGGGGGGGGGTCCATGGAAGTCTGTGGGGTTATAGTCTTGAAATAGTAATTAGATGCAGTGTTTCTCCTGACTTGAAACTTCCTATCTACCTAATTATTCAAATTATTATACAAAAAACATACTGATGATAAGAAAAGATCAAAATTGCTTAACCAACCTATTGACGAGGAGCTAAAGAGGAAATATAACTCATATCGAGATTGGGTTGAAAAACTAGTTAGAAACCTCAAAGAATCTTATTACTCCCAGAGATTTAATGAAGTCACGACTCCACGGCAAACCTGGTCCCTAATAAATGAAATAACTCAAAGGAAATCCCAAAATGACCCAAATCAAATTTGCAGTATTATCATAAACAATGCAAAAGTTACTGCAACAGAGTCTATTGCTGAGCATTTCAACAACTATTTTATTAACATTGCTGAAAAACTAGTTCGAGGTAAATCTCAAAAACTCCCTGGCTTATTGAATATTGAAAATGAAAAAACACTTTTCTCCTTTAAACCGATCACTCCCGGGGAAATAATGCACCACATTAACGCACTCAAATCTGCCTCTTCAACAGGACCGGACAAAATAAGTGCAAAAACACTGAAATTGTGCGTGGATAGTATTATTGATCCTCTTACATATATCTTCAACCTATGTCTAGAGGAAGGTACCGTGCCAGACTCACTGAAAATAGCTGCTGTAACCCCAATATTTAAAACTGGAGATCGTAGGGACATGAATAACTATCGCCCAATCTCCAATATTTCACAAATTGCTAAGTTGTTTGAAAAATGCTTGAAATCCAGATTAGTTACTCATTTACAAAACACAAATTTTCTTGCGAAAAATCAATTCGGATTCCAATCAAACCTGTCAACAGAAAAAATATTATTTCCTTGAAACTAATCAAGCAATTATATATGGCACTTATCCACTGTTTGTTAACCTACGCAATTACCTCATGGGGATCTGCCTTACAAACCCATCTTTACACCATAAAAACCGCACAAAAATCAATAATTAAAATCATCCTGAAAAAAAAACATGAGATGCCCAACAGAACTAATATTTAAAGGATTTAATGTACTCACAATAGATGATATATACAGACTACAGGTTATTAAGTTTTTTTCAAAAAGAATGGACAAATTACAGGTTATAATGCATTCCACGAACACTAGATTCCCAAATAAATATAAAGTGCCATATAGGAGAACCAATGTTGGACAAAACCACCCAACATATGTTGGTCCCAAACTTTTCAACCAAATTCCTGATTATATACTTAACACCAAACCTTCTGTCAGGCAAAAAATATTAGGGAATTTATTAAAAAAAGTGACCATTGTTCGCCCTTGATGTCCTTCTAATTTTGTTTTGAGTTTTGTTTTTCCAGTGTTCAATTTTAATACCTTTCTATAATATTTTGTCCCCCTTTCTGTTTGTACCTGTGTTGACTGTTTGAAGTGTTCAGGTTTTATATTAATAATGTTTGTTTAGAATATATTATAGAGTACATAAGTTGTACCTACGCCACCCCAACATTTAAGTGCCCACAAACAGGCTAAACGCCTCGTGGGATTTGTTTTAGATTTGAAATTTTTTATGTTCATATTAAATACCTTGTACCTATGGTACATCAAATACCTACATTCACAATGTAATTTTATGAAGTTTATGTATTGTCTATAACAAATAAAGCATTTAAAAAAAAAAAAATTATTGATTGCTTCACTTTAGTAATTGAGTTGGTAGAAAAAAATGGATTGGTTTGTACGTCTGATATCCCAATCAAAGAGGCTATGCCTACGTCTGATATCCCAATCAAAGAGGCTATGCCTACGTCTGATATCCCAATCAGAGGCTATGCCTACGTCTGATATCCCAATCAGAGGCTCTGCCTAAACCCAGATGCTTCCCATTGAGAAAGAATTTAGCGTTTTCTAGTGTTAAGGATTTAAGGAGCTAATTATTGGCGGACCTACAGTTAGTAGATGGTACCCATCGAACTGTTGATCGTCACTAGTTACCTATTATAATATTATCAGCTGATGATTAGGTATCTACCCTTGATAAGGTTGATGATTGTACGTTGAAGGTCTAAGATATGGGTCAGAACCAATCCGGGGCTGGAGGTTCCGGCGGTGAGAAGAAAGACGATAAGGATAAGAAAAGGAAATATGAACCTCCAATTCCGACCCGTGTGGGAAAAAAGAAGAAGCGCACCAAGGGGCCGGATGCAGCGACCAAACTCCCGCAAGTCACGCCTCACACAAAATGCCGTCTGAAATTGTTGAAATTGGAGAGAATCAAGGATTATCTCCTTATGGAAGAGGAATTCATCAGGAACCAGGAAAGGTGAGTTGTGACTTGGTACAGATCTACTTAACCTGAACTTTAGATTATTGTGACGACAGTTGAAATGCAACTAGCTTCACCCAAACATCTTGTCACCTATTTCAATCAAAACTTGAACTCATTTGAAATTTGTTTATTGCATTGGAGCCATTCATTTCCTGGTAAAACAACTTGTTCGCACTCTTATTATGAAGAGACTCAGTGGAAAACGTGAATCCAGTTGAATACCTACTGGAAAATCCCGAACGTTTGGCAATCGTGTCAGTGGGCACGGTAACATGTAGAAGCGCCAATGAGGCTCAGAAAACGTGTAAAAGCACCAGCCCTTGTTAAGCAAGGCTAAAAGTGTCAGTTGTAAAAGCGCCAGCACCTGTTCATTGGGGAAAGAAGGATTCCACTAATCTATTCAGAAGTCCCAAACAACCTGCTCATTCACGGGATAGTTTCTGGGATTGTTTATCTTTTTTGAGATGCGAGCGCTAGCGAGCATCCAGATCGCTTGACAATGCGAGCGGCAGCGAGCAGTATTACTCACAGACCAAACCAATCGCGGACGGACCGAGATAGAACAGCCGCAGTACACGTGATGCGAAACATTGTGATCGATCGGTTTTTGCCGAACAACTGAACTCCTACAATAAATTCATATCACTGTTGACTAACTGGCGCTTTTACAACTCTGTGAACTTTATCACTCACACGAGGCCTGGCGCTTTTACAACTCTGTGAACTGTATCACTCGCCCGAGGTCTGGCGCATTTACACTGCTCATTAACGAAGGATTAAAGGTGATTGGCGCTTATACACGGCAGCCAGTGGGCAATACCCATGTGTCAGACTTTATTTTCCTGTAGAATTCTGGTTTGCTTGGATACATAATTGATAGAATTTCTTAATGAATTCGTAGAACAGTAATCACCTTGTTTTCGAAATTGGCTTGCGTGATTCAGCGTAGTTTGGGAACGTTCACACTCCTAGTCTAGTTCGTCTTGCATTTTGGCAAGGATTGAAGCATATTTTATTGAATTTGCATCTTTCGTGACTTATATTCTTCTTAGGTGCAAAATACGTGGTAGGTATATGCTTCGTACTTCATCATATTCAGCCAGTGCTTGTTCTTCAGCTTTCTTACATACTGCATTATCTTTTGCGTCTTCCTGCTGCTGTATAACGGCGCGTTGTAGCAACGTGTTGAATGTTTCAACTCCACGATGTCCAGCTGGTTAAGGAGAAGCGCGATTTTTACTTTGTCGAGCTCTTTCTTCTTCTTGCTGGAAAGTGGTGAAATCTTGTAGCCGTTCACGCCATTCCTTTTCAGGTTTTCCGCTTCAGAATTTAAATGTCGGTGCGGCTTCGCTTCTGTCGCCATGGCGGTTTGATCGGCAGGTGGTCGCGTAGGGTCCTTTGAGTTCCACAGAAACCCTTTAATTTTCAACGGGTTCTCAGGATTACCCAGATTCAGCGAACATGATTCACGACTCCGCGAATTCGGACTTCAATTCCTCGCACCTATTAAAAACCCTCGACACTGTAATATGTGGTGAGATTTCGTGTTATAAAATGAGTAGCCTCCAGATCGCGATTAATTAATGCTCATTTATTCAACTTCTGTCTTCTGTGAAGGATGTGGTAAGTAGTTAGTGGGGGTTGAGATATGGAGAAGGGAGCAGAGTGGGCGGGTAGCGAGCGAACCTTACACCACCTACAGCTATCACAGTATTGAAGTATTTAAATATGTTTGTTTGCTGTGGTGAAAAAGCCGCTTGCAAACCACTCAAAAGTACCTGGGCGTTTGCTCTAGATTTCCTGACTTTTCTAACTATGTAGTATCTATGTCATCTTGTTCGCTCTGTTCTCCTGACCACTTGCGGACGATTTTCTAGTCACTAGATCGGTCAGAGGACTTCTTGGATTACCGGTTTCTGACGAGTTGCCACCACTGTCCCACATCGGCGACAGTCATATCATTTGGTTTCTAGCTGCGGAGCTGTGCATGCGAGTTGTTTCAGCTTCCTCTTCTCGTTCTGTAAAGTTCTGGCCAAATTCGTTTGCGGTGCTTGTGATATTCTAGTGGTTTTCGAGCTGGCGCAAGCTCAGTGGGTGGTTCATAAACCCGTTTCTTGGTGGCTTGCACGTCACCGTAAAACCCACAGCAAACAAATCTATAGCCTACTCAAGCTCCAAGGTTCAAGCGTCCAAGGACATGTGCATAAACCAGTTTGTTAGTGGCTTGCAAGTCACCCGTAAAACCCACAGCAAACAAACCTATAGCCTGCTGGTTCAAGCTTCCAAGTGCGTAAACCGGTTTGTTAGTGGCTTGCAAGTCATCCATAAAACCCACAGCAAACAAACCAGGGGCGTAGCGCGAGAGGGAGCGCTGGATGCAGCACTGGCCTCTAGCCTTTCAATGCATCCCTTCATATGAGCCCAATTCATTTTGAAAAATCAGAAGAAGACAGAGCAGTTGGAAGCGGGAAGACGTAGGTAGTTGCCCATATTTTCCGCTAGGCACCACTAGCGCCTGGAAATCAGGAAGTTGTTGCCACATTAGCATAGACCCCCCCATCTCTTTCTTCCACAGCTTACTCACTCCCTCACCCCCAAAATATCTTTCTAACCGACCACCTGATTGGCCATGTCACGCCGGTTCCTGCGATATGCTGAGATATCAGCCAATCAGCAATCTCCTTCTTTCAAGGAACAGGTTAGTCGTCATCAGTGTTCTCTTATCTTTTTGCGTTCTGTTACTCTTTAGTACCTACTGTTTTTGGAGTTCCGCTCATTCCCAGTTGGTGAGATTTTTCGAAAAAGCTTGGATGTTGTGTTGTCAGTTGATCGAGATGTCATTCGGTTCTCGAAACTTTCCGTCTCAAAGTGAAAGAAGGACGTCCATGGCGGACTTGTTCAGGAGGTTTGTTTTGTTTTCCTTTTATTATTTGTCGAGAAAACGTGTTGGAACAGCTCGATTTTCCAACCTTCTTGCTCTAGCCAAGTCTGTTCAGCGACATCAGTCAAGACCACAGAGGGTGCGCTGTTTCTCTTTTGAATTTCGGGAGAAATACTCATATTAGCCTTCTTCTCGACCAACAAGTGGCTGAAAAAGTACCGCATCACAACCAGAATGTTAGTCGAAATATGGAGGTAGTCATTCGACTTACCGATAGTATCTGCTATCTCGCAGACACTCGGTCACATCAATGAAGGAATAAGCTGCAAATTATTCTTCCTGCCACGATCTTTTTTTTTTTTTTTTTTTTTAACGATTTGTAAAAATGGTATAGTCAGATCTTCACTTTCTTGAAAAGAGGAGTTTGCCAAGAACTGCTCAAGATTTTTCTTTCAGACCTTTAAAAAATGAAATGATCTTGCATTTCCCGTTTCTAATGTAATGGATGGTTGGCGTCTGTGTTGATGAAGTTGTGAAAGAGATTGTGGACATGTGTTTTGGGGGGGGGGGGGGGGGGGTACTTCGTGCAGTACCCCAAAACAAAAGGCCACGCTACGCCACCAGGAAAAAACCTATAGACCACTGGTTCAAGCTTCCATCGACAAGCTTCACAGCTGCTTTCTTTTCAAATACATGTATCCCTTGTTGCATGGCGATTGCAAGGAAGCCAACCTTGCTAGTTAATCTGTAGACCAACAGTTTACACTGTAAATCTACAGATTTTTTTCGTTAAAATTGCCTTGGGTTCTCTTAATTTAATCTTCAGTCTTCGGATTTCTTTGAGTGCCATCTTTGACGTTCACATTTCACGCCATCTTTGTGGGAATTCCACATCACCAATATTCTTTTACTGTATGGATGCTCTCAAACCATTTATATGCTCCAGTCGAGGTTTTTTCAGAGGTAGGACAACTTGAGACGCTGCTTTGCGGTGATGTCATCAAATATTACTTTTTTTTTAAATATACATAATTGTGCATGGCTTGTACAAGAGCGAAATAGGTAAGATTCATCTTGATCTCTTTCAAACGAACTACAACTATGTAAATGTCGCCCAACGGCCTTATCAGGTGGAATAAACCAGTTCCGGTGAGGTCACCGAAGTTAAGATATCTCGAGCGTGGTTAGTACTTGGATGGGTGACCGCCGTTACACGTGGTGACACGTCCAAGTACGACCCATGTAGCTGTTGGGTGAACCCCTCTCCACTCAAGGGAGCGAGGCAATGAGTAGCCAAGTAAAGAGCGAAATGATCAGACCAAATTCTGATCCTCTCACTGGAGGACAGCTGATCACGTCCACGGCGCTGGCAAGGCAGTCGGACGAAAAGCCCCAGCCTGGAATGGCTGTTACTTTTCTCATTTGTTTACTTTAACTATATAAATTTCCTAAAAATCCATCATCCTTGAGTTGCCTTCAAGATTGTCGAAACTTAAACCCTAATCTCTACAGGCTGAAGCCCCAGGAGGAGAAGAACGAGGAGGAAAGGTCTAAAGTCGATGACTTGAGGGGAACGCCTATGTCCGTCGGGAACTTGGAGGAAATCATCGACGATAATCATGCCATCGTCTCGACATCCGTCGGTTCCGAACACTACGTCAGTATCTTGTCGTTCGTTGACAAGGATCAGTTGGAACCTGGATGCTCAGTTCTGCTGAATCATAAGGTTAGCCTCCTATTTGGTTGTCATGTAAACCTTACGGTTTACAAACGTTCCTTAACTTTATTTTTAGTCAAAGTACCCTTTGAGCTCACCTTTAGATAATTCCACTTGATGAACATTCTCCAATGTTAAGGAGAGGTGTATAGTTAATTGCAAATTCAGATTAGCCTTTCTCTATTTCAAATAAAACTGTTCCATTTTACATTTTAATTCAGAAGGGTAAATTCAATGTGAAATTGACGGTTTCATTTAAAATTAAACAGACTGATGACTTGAAGTTAAACTGGTCTCATTCTTGATTTAAAAAAAAGTCTTAAGATGACGGAGAAACTGTAAATCACAAGGGCTGCCCATTGACTGATGAGTTTCTTGGCGCCACGTCGCTGTTATGGCGCCACAGTTCTAACGCTAGTGGGATCGTCAGTTTTCTGTACATATGTTGGTAACATCGTATATTTACTGGTTTTCTTTGATATCAGGTACACGCCGTCGTTGGTGTCCTATCAGACGACACTGATCCCATGGTGACGGTTATGAAGCTGGAAAAAGCCCCTCAGGAGACGTACGCCGATATCGGTATGCTATGATAGTGCTATCGTATGCTGTGATTTTCACAAAGGATTATTTTACCCAAGTTTTATTTGTTGTACCGTAAGATCTTCTCGGCCCCTGAAACACTACGCCACACGCTATCTTTCATCTTGTTTTGTCGTTGAACTATTCGTACTAGTATGATAACCTGAAAAAGGCACAGTGAAATTAGCAAGGAGGCTGACCTCGTGGACAGAGCAGTATTTTTACAGATCCAGATTTTTTTCTATCTCCAGCTAGAACCTTTTGATTAACTGTTAATGTATTCGCTTCACCTTTGAGACCAGCCGTTCGTTTGCACCGGAAAGCTTCGTCAACATGATCGTGAATGAAACTGTACAAATCCGGCCCAGATTATCATTTCTAGGGAACACCTGATTACAGTCACGGATGGCTGTACGAAGTCGAGTTGGTTTTTCTGTGATATTATTTCATTTGAAGAACTATGACTATTGGATTTTGTTGATAGGTACTTGAACAAAGGTTATGCTTCATGAATAGCAGCAAATAATTACCGATTGAATGATTGAATCCAGCGCATTTTTATGAAACTGTGATTCCCGGGCCGGCTGCAGTACTCGATTTAGGGCTTTCCTGGGGGCAGCTCGAGGGTACTGACCACAGGAAACAGTGATCTCCGTAGAAGGGGCACCTATACAGTTATAATAAACCGTTGTGTAATAATTTGCGGCGTTTTTGTATTTGTTCTGCTTTTTTTAACTGCCGGGTTTTTTCCTGTTTGATGGTGAAATGTATACATGGTGATCAAACTTGTAGCGAAATATTTTTAGGCCTTATAGTAAGTTTCTCGCTGGTCGCAAACATAAATTTACAGCCGTTATTTGTTTTTGTTACAAAAACAACTTTTTTTAAACGTCGTTGTGTCTTTAGGTACCTAAGTAGGTATATAATATTAGCTATTTAAAAAAAAAGCTCAAATTAAAAAAGTAATTAACGTTTTTAGGAAATTGAATAGTCTTAATCAACTTGAGCACTCAAGGTGTTGTTTCAATGCTTCATGATTATTCAGTTTCAAAGAAATAAGAAAATGTTGAATTTCTTATTTTCCAAAGCGAAAAATTTACATAATTCGGCGGTTTCTGGTAGGTGAGAACTCAACCACTTCAGAATTTTAAATCTGATACCATTGAGACGGTTAAACGATGTGCATTTGTCGCATTAAAAAAGTGATGAATTCTGAATTCGCATTAAAAAAACGTTGTTCTGTTTTCTATGTAACTTCGACAATTCATCAAAATCCAGACTACATACTAGTTGTCTCCCCCGATTTCAATTTTTATTTAATGGTATTATATTTGAGCTTTTTAAAAAAAACTTTTTACCTACATGTGATTAAAATCCGCACAGGACTCCTAAAATGTGGTGTTTGCTACTGGTTCGCGACCCCTCAGTATGTTCATTTATAGGCTTAGCTACACTTAGGTTTCAATTTACCGAATTGTATCAAACAATTATTGTCTTTTTTGGTATTTTTCAGGTGGTCTTGATACTCAAATACAGGAAATCAAGGAATCCGTAGAACTTCCTCTTACGCATCCTGAATATTATGAAGAGATGGGAATCAAACCTCCTAAAGGTGAATGAACCATTTCTAAATAATTATTGTCTGCTGTTTGAGAAAAAATTAATCAAAATTCCATAACTGTCGTGGATTCCGTGAGCTGTTGTAAATTCAATCAGTTACCTATCTGTTCAGGTGTAATTCTTTACGGCCCACCGGGAACTGGGAAAACCCTTTTGGCGAAGGCTGTAGCCAATCAAACCTCAGCAACTTTCTTGAGAGTCGTCGGTTCTGAGCTGATTCAGAAATATTTGGGAGACGGACCGAAACTCGTGCGAGAGCTTTTCCGTGTGGCTGAGGAGCACGCGCCGTCTATCGTCTTCATCGACGAAATCGACGCTGTTGGCACAAAAAGGTAGAAAATACCCACACTTCAAGTTCAGATATTTTGATCTTAGCATTTCTCTTTCCCGTTTGCTGACCAACAGATTAAACTTCCTAAGGTTCTAATCATGCAGTATGACCATACGTGCAATTTTTCCATTTTTTCAGTCTGTTAGCTATTATTGAGGATTTTTAGCGTTTTAACCCATTTTATTTTTAGATAAAGTATCATTTTTGAGTGTTGTAACAGATGTTTTGTCTCAGGTCACCAATCCATGTAACATTTGGTGAATGTATAACCACATTATTTGGCGATTATTTTCATTTTTCGAAGCTCAGCGATTCCCCCCCCCCCCCCCTCGCCGCACCCACCCACTCCAATTTTACCCACTGTTTTGAGAACAAATTTTCTTGCGCTAATATTGAGGATCTTTATCGTTTTCGACCCTCAGGAACTCGGATTTGGCCCACATTTGTTTTAGAATACGTTGTTATGAGCGCTGAAACGGACGTCTTATGTCTCAAGTCACCATTTCGTACCACTTTTGGTTATTATCAACAACGTTGACCAGTATTGTTGATCCAAAAACACTTTATTTTACCAACATTTTGGGGATTGCCTTTAAAAAAAATTTAAATAGCCTTTTGCCTCGAGTCACCACTTATACCGCTTTTCGTAGCTGAGCTACGAAGTTGAAACGAACTGAACTACGTAGCTTGTACGTTACGATTTTTGGTGGTTTTTGGAAGAAAAACAAAAATTGCTTTATTTATTGGCAAACAGTGGTGCAAATGTATTTTTATTACTCATAGCAACAATAATGTAGTGAGTTGGAAGGCAGTTTATACAAGTACCTACTAGAACCTATGTTGCTTCGAAAACTTGCTCATTAGGTATTAGGTCATGCTGTATGACTTCCTTTCTTCGTCTCTCTTCAATCGTCACGTTTGGAATTTTGATGGAATTAGCCATACTTACAATGTGGATCAACGTGTGCGTATTATTTTAGGTACGATTCCAACTCGGGCGGTGAAAGAGAAATCCAGCGAACTATGTTGGAGCTTTTGAACCAACTGGATGGTTTCGATTCCCGCGGAGACGTCAAAGTTGTTATGGCGACGAACCGCATCGAAACGCTGGATCCCGCCCTCATCCGTCCCGGCCGCATTGACAGGAAAATTGAATTCCCTCTGCCCGACGAGAAAACCAAAAGGAGGATCTTCAACATCCACACGTCCAGGATGACTCTGGCAGATGATGTCAATCTCGCTGAACTCATCAACGCCAAAGATGATCTGTCGGGTGCTGACATCAAAGCCATTTGCACTGAAGCGGGTAAGATTCCACATTCACGTTTCGGATACGATATTACGTATAAACTATGATGGGATACAACGTATAGTAAATCCCCGATCTGGCCAGGGTGGCTGCCAGTGAGGGGAATAGGGTATTCCAGTGAGTCTAAAAACGAGATTTCCTAATATTTTAGTTCAAGTCCGTAGGCTCACGTCTGAAAACGGTGGGGCACCAAACCGGAACGCAAAACCAACAGATTTGTCTACAAAATAACCCAATGCAACAACATCCTTCCCTTATTATCAGTAAATAAAGTAAATAATCAGTAAAGTTATCAGTAAATTTTACTGATAACTCTTTTAAAGAGATAACTCTTTTAATCAACATTCTATCGTCGTATGGAAACGTCAACAATGTCTATTGCCGAGTTCATGTGTTACAAAAATATAGTAAACTAAAATACAACAAACCAATGACCTGTCGGCCTAGTATGTAGGTACTTGATGGAGAAGTTATTGACTTGGCGCTAGGTAGTTATCTGTGTGTTACGATGCCGATCAGCCCGCAAACAGCAAATAGGACAAAACGCACGTAGGTACCACAAATACAGTTCTGTCATCGGAACCGGACCGAGCGCAAAACACAAAAAAAAATTGAAAACTGTCAACTGACTCAACAGAAAAAGCGAGTGTGATTCACGAGACAGCAAAAACAAATCAAAAAGAGGTGACAAAAACTGAATCAAAAAGGAACGTTTTGGGGGTGGAAATCAGATTCTGGGAACAGGGCCTAAAGTGGGCGTGGCGAACAACATTTTTACTCGACTGAGCATGCGCAGACGGGTGGCTTTTCTCAGTTTCCATGGGAACACTACGTCCCAGCACCTACCTGCCAGTTTCAGAAGCCCAAGTTCAGATTTTGATTGCAGAACATCGATTACTATAGCTTTATTCCGATAACATGCTTTGTCTATGGAGCTAACATGAAGGAACCACCATGGATGCTCTACTGACTATTGAATATCCATAGCCAAAGAGATCTGGTGAGTTGCTGTTGAACTTTGTGAAAAAGGCTAGGTTCAGTGTATATGGAGGGAAATCAAATGCCAAGTGAACACCGTTGGATTTTTTTTTAACATGGATATGTTTTTGCCCTGGGGGGTCATTCTAAAATTTGCGACCGAAAAAAAATGCAACGCTGCAACCGATAAACAATTTGGAGATGTGCGTGTGTAGTTACCGACAATACCCAGCGAAACAATAATGAAATGAGCACAAACCATTTTATTGAACGAATTGGAAGGTAGCGATTGGAAGGTAGCACCTAAAAATGTGCCTTCTAATACCTATGTTGCTTGGTGGCGATCTCAATATTGATTTACTATCGCCCGAGGGAACCCAATTTGTACAGTTTATGTGGGATACGTTCAATTTGGAATTAAATAATCACCCAGCCTTTTCAACGACGAGACGTCAAACATGCATTGATGGAATATTCAGGCGCCACATTGATCATCTCGAAACGAAACTATATATTTCTTACTTTAGTTATCATCGTCCGTTATTGTCTATTACTGACCAAATTTCTGTACAATAAATTTTACCAATTGCACTTTTTTCATTATCAATCAATTCAAAAATTTATATCATTTTTCCACTTCATGGAAAAACATTGAAAAGTGGATGTGAATATACAGCGCCCAAAAACATATCCATGATTCAATGTTTTTCCATGAAGTGGAAAAATTTCTCAAGTTTCCGTGATTTCGTGTCAATAGTTTGTAGTGTAATGGCTGTGTTTGTGCAAGACAATTTACCAATTGGAAATCACCACAGAACGCGCTGAGCCATACAGACGGGGTCTCTGACAACTTTGTGGACTTGTTAATATCTATAGATCGGCCGTTTATGCAAACCTTCAGACCACTTCAAACCAGCTATCGAGCTCACGATTTCTGACCACTCCAGCTCGTGCCAGCCAATCAAATCATTTCTTTCTTTCATTTTAACATGGATATGTTTTTGCCCTGGGGGGTCATTCTAAAATTTGCGACCGAAAAAAATGCAACGCTGCAACCGATAAACAATTTGGAGATGTGTGTGTGTAGTTACCGACAATACCCAGCGAAACAATAATGAAATGAGCACAAACCATTTTATTGAACGAATTGGAAGGTAGCGATTGGAAGGTAGCACCTAAAAATGTGCCTTCTAATACCTATGTTGTTTAAATCTCTTTTTGGGCCAGGGCAGTGGCCCAAGTGGTCTTATATGGACGCAACACCCATGGTTCAGGTAACTGTGAAAAGGAAGTAGAGTGTGGGAGAAGGTGATAATTGCGTAATACAAGGAAGGAAATGCGAAATAAAGATACCGGATGTTGAAAGCACTGGGCCTACGTCTACGTCTCAGCCACGTTGTGTGGTTATGTGTATAAGGTATTTTAGTATCCATAAGGATCTCGGCGATCATGGTATCTGCTCATTCTATGTAACGTTACTTGGGCCCGGTTCAAAAAAAATCTGTAACCATGATAGTTACCTAACCCTGGGGCTACTTTTGATTTTTCGGTAACCCTGGGGTTCGCAGCAGGAGCGTTCAAAAAAGTTTTCTAAGGTAAGGTTACCTTGATTGAATCGATTATTTGGGTAACCCTGGTTACTTCAAATTTAGCCATGGATACTTCACGAGAAATCCACGTCAAACCGCTCATGGACGCTATAAATCCATGAAGTTTGATTCATGGATAATATAGTTCCATGGAATATCGGCGTATAAAGCAACTTTCAGGCAACACTGTTGCCCATTCTAACCTAGAAACCTATATCCCGTGACTTCATCCTAGCATGATATTTTTTATTAATAAATCCGTACTCTTCAAGTGCTGTAGTAATCGATCCTAGCAACAAATATTGCCTTTACTAAAAATACTTAATATGTTTTTTAATTGCGTGATTTGTAGCAACTCCTAGGTGTACGTTTATTCGGCGTTGCACCTGTTTGATGGAAATTTAAACGGGGGTAAACAAGGATAATGTGGGGATCACACAGACGTGTTAGGAACAAGGATACCTATATTCCTATTCACTACGTAATGATTCAAAATATGCGATGAATCTTGAACGAAAGTCTTCACGCTCTTCAACCCTGCCACGTTCGCCAGGGTTATTAAACATAGTTTCATCCAAGAGATGCGGAGTACCTACCGTCGTCAACATCAGGTAGTTATTCCTTTTAACATGATTGCGATGTTGTGGAGAACTGCCTGCGTTCTGCCGTAGATATTTGATTGCGTATTCTTCGAGAACAAACGCGACTCCTTCCTTCGACAACCTGAAGCGATCGAAAAATTCCTTCTCACTCCAGGCATCGAAGTTGGCTCTGATCCGATATCCTCTCGGTTCTACGACTAGCCCTAGTTTGACGAAGACGTCATCATCCTCATCGCTCGCATAATAGTTATAACGGTTCATTATTACCACAATAACGCAAAATAGGACGGGATCTGAACGGTGCAGCGCAAATAGGAAAAACAATGAGCAGCCATCTTCGTTTTGAGAGTAACCATGGTAAACTTCTTGTAACCCCTCGAATAGCTGGGGTTACGTACCCATGGTAAAGTTTTCGATGTATCGCACTAATGATCGATTACTGAATTTTTTTGAACGCCACTTTCATAACCATGGTAGGGAAACCTTAAGGTAAACTTCAACCCCAGGGTTACACTCTTTTTTGAACCGGGCCTTAATCGTTCAGGAATGGTCAAGTAACGTCTGAGGAAACGTCCGCTATTAAAACTATTCCCATTTCGATCTTGTTTATTCCATTTTAATTTGTCCCCAATACTTGGAGATAGTTGAAATATATCCACAATACAACTGCCTTTTTTTCAAACTCCCAGTTTCTATTTGCTTCTTTAACTTTATATTTTCTCGGTGAACAGATCCGATTTTCATTAACCCCAAGCAATATACTTTGGAAGCAGATATTTATTTAAAACAAAAAACAAAACAGGAATACCCCGTTCTGGAAAAGCCGTGGCATTTTACACTTCTTCGTGGGGCAGGCTGTTAGCAGATCGGACAGATAGCAAACGCTGATGTAGGCAGTTGCTCTCTGTTTACCTGTAGGTCTTGCGCTATGTTCGTTTCTTCGGGATTCAACCTCCGACTAAAATTTACGTCATTTCAAATTTTTATTTTGTTCTTCAGCATTTGATTAAAAGCCCTCAGAAAGCAGCATTTTATGAAGTTCGAAAACAAGCATAGCGGACATTGGATTTCTGTGGAAACCTACGGAATCAGTAGCGTTGACTAGTAGCATCACCACAACCTAGTAAATCTCTTCAAAACTTCTCTCAGATTTTTACTGGTTATTTACATTTATAGTGTTATTTGGAGGGGTGAATTTTGCACACTCCAAGGATCAGTTTTTCTCGTTGCATACAAAAAGTTGAGGAATGTTGGAAAATTTTGCTGTTACATGCAGAATTACTGGATTTTTGAGACTAACATTTAATTACGAAACAAAACATTGTGTTTCGACATAATTTTCCGTATGTTGATTAATTTAATTTCTATGGTATGTATATCATTTTATAAATCATCCATTTCTTAAACATTGTTATAGGTTTGATGGCTTTGAGGGAGCGAAGAATGAAAGTGAATAACGAGGATTTCAAGAAATCTAAAGAAAGCGTCCTCTACAGGAAGAAGGAAGGTACACCCGATGGCCTTTACCTTTAAACGCATTACTATTTCTGTTTTTTCTATATCGGTCATAAAAATATAAATTATAGTTCTAATTGATAAAATAAACGTTTAACAAGAGAAAAATTAAACCCACTGACTTTCCTTTTGAGTCTTCACGGTTGACTGTTCTTTTAAGAGGTTGAGGCATGTGTGCCCAAAAATTGCGAAGGTTGAGTGTTTTGTTCTCAATCCAAAGCGGTCTTCTCTCTGCCTACCTTGAATCAACACTCACTTGTTTCTTTGTTGGAATTTTGTGTAAATCATTCCAAATTTGCCCAAAACTACGAGTCTTACCAAATATTTCATTCCGATGCGGACGACCTATGTTGAATTGGTAGTAGTTGAAATGAAAGTTTCGTTTGATTTTATAGCCAAATATGCAAGGCTATATTTGTATGTACACCTAGGTACTCCAAATTTAAGTTTGAAATACCTAAAAGAACGACTTGCAGCGAGCCACAAAATACACAGAAAATGCAGGTCAAAAGTTTCAGTTACTGTAACGCATTAAACCCAGAATAATTTATATTTTATGACCTGCGGATTGTCAGAAATACCTCGTATTTATTGAAACTCGACTTCTATTTTTCAAAATCTAAATATTGAAGATGAAACGCGGCTTTTACTTTTTGGCTAGAAAATAACTGTCTACGACCAACTCTTGATTTGATTGAAATATAAGTTTTAAATTTGATTGTTAATTCTATTTAAAATGCGATTACAACTCGTTTGTTATTTTAATCGAATTTGAAAATAATCCTTCCTACCAAAATAAATTGGGAGGCTTTATGAATAACTCAATTCGATGGGGTAAAAGTGGTTTATTTTCCTAGTTGTACAACGTTTAATGAAGATCGTTGTACTGTACAATCAATTTACTTTACAAAAACATCAAGCATAGGCAATAAAATGGGACGCCGCTTATTTTTGTATCATGCTCAATGCTTATACTAATTTATTTACATAAATTTGGAACTTAGAATATAGGAAGATTATGGAAAACTGGACCGACCTCCAAGGAACTGCATTTCAAATGGAATGGCATAGGTGGATTACAAATCAGTAAAAAACCGTGTAATCCAAAGATGAAAAACTTCTTGATGTATAAAACTTCACTTGATTTCATTTAACGCCTTCGGTTAATTTCTTTTTTTATTGTACAAATGGTTATTTCTGATCAGCTCAACTGTGTCACCGGTTAAGATGGGTTCTGTTTAAAACCCATCGAGCAGTAAATACATAACGGTGAAGTCTCATCAGACCATAATATCAGGTACACACCTCAAAAATAATATTTCTCATACAGACTGAAAAAATCCGTAACAATAATCTCTTATTATAACGAACGCTAAAAAAACTCGATAATGTATTAAACTTACTATTCTTAAATAAATTAAATAATACATCAGGACTTTTCTTTAGAAAAGTTCTACTTTGGTAGTTGAGTTGTTGTTCAACAAAATGGTCAGCAATGCAGACGAGAACTAATATAAACATTTGAACTCAAGAGTTTTTGCGGAAAAAGAACCGATGGAGGATGGAATGATTTAGATCACTTCTGATTTAGGTAGCCACCGATTGTTACATTAATTTAGTTAACATTGTCATGGCGCAAAACATTATCAGAAAAATAAATAAATAATAAGTAGGTGCAATACATGTGTCCAACTTCAGGGATCGTTTCTATCATTATTTAACTGGCCACACGGAAAAAATCTCTTTTCAGTTCTCTCTAAATTATTCTTTCTTAGTTTACATCTGTTACTGAAATCTAAAATATCATTCGGAAGAGCGTTAAATTCTATTTCGGATAGACACCTTTGAATCTTTGGAACTTTAAATGAAAGAGGACCATCCCCCGGTGGTCCCATACTAGTGTTTTAAGTTTAAAAAAAGTAGTACTGGGCCTGTACTAGGCCAGTTACACTCTTCGACTTCTAGTGATTTGGCAGACATTGCACGATTTGACGACAGAAAAAAGTCTGCCAAAGACTGGTGCCCCAGTAATGATGACATCAGTACTTGATAACATGAGGTATATTATATTACTAAAAATATCGCACTAAGAAGAAAAAGGGGGAAAGCGGTATTAAACTAAAAAAGTAAATAACAATTTTTATGCTTAAAAAAGATCAAAAAATTTAATAATCTAATCCAAAATGACAAATAGGCGGAAATTTAAAATCCCGACATTTTTCAAGTTAGATGCTCTTATGCATGTTTCTGATGGGTCCGAAGGTTATCGGTCTGAGAGGCCAGTCGACGAGATTTAGCATGGATTGAGGTGGGCTTCACAGCCAGTTGGAATGTTTCAAGATTCGGTAAGAGAGCGTTTTGCTGCATGTAGTCGTAGAAACGATCCCCAATGTTATCGTACTCAAAGTTAGGGCACCTTAACCCGTAACAGTCTAAATAAGTAATGATGAGTATAGGACTCTAGTGTGGGATATACGAATAAAAACATGGTCATATGAGGCCCATTCATGTTAGATCATTTAAGAAGTAATCACTGTCATTTCACCCTTATTTGTTCGAGGCTTTTGCTGTTCAGGACATACCTACCAACTTCGTAACTGTGTAGTCATTCTGAATTGCAATCGGTCATATATATTTGGTATTACTCTCAATATCTCACACGTCTCATAGGAACCACAAAAATTCAACTCGTCTGTTACATTTAAAAATACTCTAAAATTTACGTATAAAAAAACTTGATGAGTTCGTTTGGTTTCCTCATTGCTTGGATTCCTGTTTGGCTTTGTCGTCGTCTTCCCTGGTTAATGTAGGGTTGTCATAGGTAGCGAGTTCGGGGTCTTTTTGTGGAGGGGAGTCCCAATTTTGAGCATCACTAACCCCGAAGACTAAGTAGAAAATGTTGGTGGCGGACATAACGATGAACGTAACCCACATGACTATTCGCCATTCGTGCAAAGTGCTCTGAAACATGAACGAGTCGTGTTAATAGACGTACATGTTTATTGTAGATTTATCGTGTCTGTAGTTGGTGTGCAACTGAAAAGGCCTCTTCCAAGCCTCAAGATCAGTCCGTGACTATACACTGTTGCGTTGTGTCGATCGTTCATCGCATTCATTACTGATTAGGTAGTAGCTATGAATTTTGTCATAATCCAGAAGCAGACTTTCCACTTTATAAGAAAGTCCAGTGCCCCTAGAATGATCCCACATAGATTACTCGATCAGACATCAATCGACTGTTGGTGGTATGGAGTGGTTGGACGTTCTGTGGTCTTGTATCTGCGTTGTAATTATTGATAGCGCAAATCTCTCGCTCAATACTGATGTTTCGTGCGTATAGAGAGGTGGTGACTTACGTTAGGTGTAAGGTGGCCGATGAGGTAAGGGACCGTCACCCCGGACAGAGCGCCTATCATAGTTGTTAAGCCAGCGACAGCCCCGGAATGTCTTGTCGTCAGATCTATCACGTTCACCTGTTCAAAATGTGTGGTATTTAAGCTGAACCATTCTACCTCTTATCGTGACAGTAATGACATTCATATTGAAAACATAGTAGTAATAAATAACGCATTGATAGACATTTACCTTGAGGCTGGGGTAGTAGAAACCCATGAATGCCAAACCGACCATGAGGTATATGACGGCCAGGGTTGTGTCACAGTTGGTGTACACCGCACCTAAAAGTCCCAACGATGGTCCCACAGACGCTGTAAACGAGGAATTACATTAGGTAGATACCTAGTTATTCAAATCACCTGTGATGAGTAATCATTACAGGGAGGTATGTTGTGTCTTCACCCTCCATGTGTAGCTATAGACAGACCTTCTACCTTTTCCTAGACCAGTAGATATAGTCTAACAGAAACCAACTTTGTTAAGTGATAGTTCTGAACGTAAATTTTTAAGCATTAAAGGTGAATGGGCAGTTACGATATTGGTTTCTATTGTTTTTCTGAAATGTCTTGATAAGTGAAGGGCATATGTGTAGTTAAATCGAGGAAAACCCTCTATTAATCAACTGGGTTTTGAAAACCTAGGTTTATTAAAAGGTCCAGTCATGCAGCATGGCTATAAGAGCAAATTTTCAAAGAAATATTCGTGGTACTCTACACAGTATATATAGCAAGATGATATAGCGATAAACCATACCACTTTTCGTAAAATTATTTAATTTTTTCTTGATTTTAGCCATTTTTACCGATTTCTGACCCTTAAAAAGTCAAATTCGACTTTTTTGAGAGAGAAAGTCTTTTCGGTAGAAAAAGATCATCGAGATAATCCCTCTCAAATTTAACCCTCATTCTGTATGAAAAACAACTGAATTTTTTTTTTTTTTTTATCTTTCCCTTCCATACCACTTTCAGTGATTTTATATAAATTGTTCGCAATTCTGTTTTTACCGATTTTTGGCCCCTAAAAATCAAATTTTACCCTCTTAGAATTTTTGAAATTGCTCATCTTCGAACTCATCTTTTTGTTTGGCAATACGAACATTTTGGCGAAA
Source organism: Leptopterna dolabrata (assembly GCA_954871275.1). NCBI lineage: Eukaryota > Metazoa > Arthropoda > Insecta > Hemiptera > Miridae > Leptopterna > Leptopterna dolabrata. The sequence continues at coordinate 21,646,245 of OX940984.1, read as the reverse complement.
TTTGGAATGTGTATCTATTATATTGTTTTGTTAAATCTAGGGAAGAATCAGGTTCTTCTGAAAATTGGGATCCATTGCAATAGCTTCATTTTCTTTGAAAATTCGCTAAAAGAAGTGGGAAAAAGTGGGCGGAGACAGGTGGTGCCGTTGTTTTCATGGGCTTGCTGATCGGGTAACTTCAAGCAGACTGGGCGCAGCCTTTGCGTTTGTCTAGTGGCTTTGGTTCACTGGTTGTCCAAACGAGGTCGCTTTACACGTGCCTTTCACGAGAGAGTTTGCATTACCATTTCTTCGCACAACACAAGTCCAGAATTTGTACACTGGTGGCAGGTACGCTATGAAAACGACCCGCACGCCACAGTACGTTACCTGTACACTGTACAGGCCCCTTAGTTACATATACGAGCGTACAATAGAAAAACTTATGTTTTGACAGTAGAAGTCACTGTTAGTTCATGTTGACCATCATGTCTGGTTGCAGTTTTAGCCCTAGCAGAAGATGTTTTTATATATGCATGAAAAATTCATCGCTTTTCATTCAGCCGAAAAAGGACGATTTTCTGATGTCAGATTTCACTGATCAAATTCCTTTTTCGTAATCTTAATTTTGAACTATATGAATCCGATTACGATTTGCATGAATGAGGTTCGGGGGGAGGTGTCAATAGCCCTATTCGCCATAATAGGCTGTATACGCCATGATCATTGATACCCACCTCCACTATGTCGTGATCTGTTCATGGTTCAATCAGGCGACCATTCTGACGTCAGGTGGAGGATTGGATCGTTTCAAGTCCCGTGAAACACGGACGAATTAAGAGCATCATACTTTCACCTTCATGTAATCGTCTGGGCACGAGTGTTGTATGGAAACCCGACGACACGGGTCCGCTCACTGTGTGAGTAGTGGTGGGAGTTTATAGTTCCTTTTTGTTTCCAGTCACACAAGAACAGCTCCTAATGAACGAAAGAAACTATTGTTCTTTGGATACTATAAACTCCTAAAATAGTATAAATTCACCCCATCTGAATGACTTCTAATGAACTAAAGGAACTATCATTCAGTGGATACTATCAATTCCTCAAAAGTAGTACTAATTCACCACATCTGAATGACCCCCTGAGGAACTAAAGGAACTTTCGTTCAGTGGATACTATCAACTCCCCATGTGTAGTAAAGGAACTATCGTTCCATGGATACTATCAACTCCTCAAGTAGTATTAATTCACCCCATCTGAATGATTCTTAATGAACTAAAGGAACTATCATTCAGTGGATAATATCAACTCATGTAGTATCCAGTGTTCCCACGAACTACAAGAACTAATGAACGATCCTTAAGTGGATACTATCAACTCCTCATGTAGTATCCACCGTTCCTATGAACTACAAGAACTAACTAAGTCGCCTTGTGAGTTCCTAGTTCTTTATTTCTTGGTTCATAATGCGGAGAACTATAGTTCTTCAGTTCCTGCATCCTTCATCTATCTCTAGACACTGGGTCCTTGATTCTTTTGCTCCTTGGTCCCAGTGAACGTACGTTCAGTGAAGTGAACTAAATCGATGAGTAGTTCAGTTGGCGGAGTTAGTTCTTCATGAGTAGTTCAGTCAGGAACTCCCCACCTCTCGTCATGAGTTTGCTGCCCGAGCAGCAGAAAACGGTAAATGCTCCTCTAGAAAATAGGAGAAATCAGGGAATGTAAAATGTCACTATTCTGGTCCGTAGGCACACAGTTTCTAAGCAACATGATACTGCAACTGGGCTGTTGGTTCATAGAAGTTCTATTAGGCAAAGTTTGTTTCAGTAAGATAACCCACCCAAGATTAACACAAGATAACACAATAAGATAAGGTGTGCAACGCAAATGACGCTCACAATTCGCAAATCAGTTGCGAAGGGTTGGAAATTGGTTTCTTCCCGACACTCAGTACACATGGAGGGTTTATTTCTCACGTATGTTTCACTTGCTAGATTTTCAGACTTCTTCCAGTAGGTACGTAAAGCGCATGAAACAGCAATAAAAATTGGTTAGTAAATGATTTGTTTTTTACCCAGAGTAGTTCCAAGTTTTCTATTCAGGGTCGTTGAAATTATTTTCCTCCTTTCGAGAAAATCGACGATAACTCCGGCCAGTATGCTCACGATCCATATCAGAATGTAGCTCAGTGCATTCAAGAAACCGTTCTGCAAATTGAAATAATATTTTTCATAGTATACACTCAAAAGTCTTACTCGTTCTAGCAAACGATGATCTAAATACAAATTTGTGTTTATTGTTTATTTATTTATTTATTCCATAAACGGGCAGCAGTGTAAACAATTTACACACACCAGACAATTGCAGACAGCCTGCAAACCCCACCGTCAAGGCTGTAGTCACGCAGTTCTGTTCGAAAATCGCCAAAAGATGTTTGGTGTTGTATAAAAGGCTCTGTCCCTCAATTTAAAATGAATTTGATTGACACGCCAGCAACTGCTCCTACTAAAAACATGCCCAATGAAGATCTATGTAATAGATGGTTGTTTAATTTGTGATCTACACAAGAGCGAATTATATTATATGAATTCTTCATCCCACTTACCCCGTTATTTAGGTTACATACATAAATAAAGACTCGGAAGGCTTCTGAATGCTCGATTAGAATTTGCAGGGAACCTAACAGTACAGAATATCGGCTTAAACATATTTTAGGGCCTTTTTTCGACTGGTGTACCATTGGTTTTAGAGTCATCGGCTTCAGTTTTCATCCATCATAACCATATGAGCAACTTTTCAAAGCTATTTTTGGCGATGTTTGACTCATAAAAACTTAATTTGTTGACCCCTTTTTTATTTGAAAAATTTTCATCTTCTAACTGATCCTTTCGTTTGCTACAATCGGATTGTGTCATTTTTCAATTTTTGTTAAAATCTAGGGATGAATCAGGATGCCCTGAAACGGACACTAAAACACTTGAGGTTCTAGCAAATTTTCTATTGCAGTGGGTTCAAAATTTTCAAAACATGAATTTTTGAAATTTTTGTATAGGCAAATCCGTTTCTAGGGAATTTATCCTTAGATTTTAACAAAAATTTGTATGTATATATTTATTTATTTATGTGTCATTCCAGACGATGTCTGTCCTCGGGTGCATGGTAACAATAATTCTCAATTTTGCCAAAACGTTCGTATTGCCAAACAAAAGAATGAGTCAAATTTGAGTTTTTAGGGGTCAAAAATCGGTAAAAACGGCTACAATTGCGGCGTATAAAATCACTGAACGTGATGATGTGGAAGGGTGAGTAAATACAGAAAAATACCAGTTAAGTTGCTTTCACACAGAATAGAGGACCGTCCGGTTTGGCAATATTTTCAAAATTTTATCATTTTTATTTAGCTATTTGATTGCGATCGTGGGTCGTAAGTGTATCTACTATAAATTTTGAAAAGATTTCCAAAATAGCCGTAGGTACCTTAACAGCCGTGGGCACCTTATGGTCGTCGGCTGGCACTACCGCTATATACCAGATAACTTGGGCCTGTATTCATAAGCGGGTACCTAGTAATCTGAGTAGTTTTGTACTTACCGCTTTCACGTTGAAATGTAAAACGGACTTCATGAATTTCGGAAGGTCTGTGATCTGGGCGAATAGACCCCAGTCGTGTCCGATCATGGCCAAATTAATCGCCCATACGGGCATACTCATCAAAATACGCGCCCATGGAGTCTTCACGTGGTCGTTCTAAAACACATAAATTAACATACGAATTCCTGAATGTTCTTATGCACAGTGGCTTTCAGCACCTGGCTACTGATCCCTTGCATTGCATTAGTTGAAATTGTATCTCGGTATTAGGAATATTAATAGGTACTAGGTATAATAAATTATAGATACCTGCTTATTCATCATCCTGTTGCATATTTAATTATTTTATTTACCTATGTATGCGCCTGTACCTGTTAATCTAGAATAAGATCGTGGGTTACCTACAAACGGAGTGACCAATTATTTATAAAGGTTGGTTGTAGTTTGACCTTATATAGGTCTATACGATGACCTTGGCATTGAAATATCAGTGGAAACTAACTTTATGTGAATGGATGTAATAGCTTCGGGATGTCGCCACAAAAATTATCTTCCGCGAGAAGCTAATTATTTCTATTCAATTGAGAAGCACCGGAAGGCGGAACTGTCACATTGCACGAACAGGCATACTGGGAAAACGTAGGTAGATAAGCATTAATGGTGCAATTTTAGTTTGGTACGAAAGTTTAATACCATTCAATAGGTAGGTACGTAATTTGAACTTTGCAGTGCGTGGAATAAAGTATTTAAGTAGGATTAAAAGTACGTTTTTAAAAAGGAATTCTACTAGCTAAAAAATACCCCCCCCCCCCGCATACAAAAATATCTGGTAGAAACTATTTTATGAGCTCTGTTTACCTACTTTATAGGAAACGTTTTAGCTGATTCCACAACTTTTAGTTCGTACACGTATAATAACGAGAGTAACATGTCTCATTTCAAAACTGCAAGTTATTACACAAAGGTTTATTATTTACCTATATAGATGCCCCATCTGCGTATATCACTGTTTTCTGTGGTCAGTACCTACCCTCGATCTCCCCCCAGGAAAGCCCTAAATCGAGTACTGGAGCCGGCCCCGGAATTACAGTTTCATAAAAACCAGTATGTAAAATGGCAAAATTAAGACGTGGTTCTGACGGTAATTGTTGACGTGGAGTGAAGAATAACCATTTTGGGATTCCTAAGTTCCAGCATGGGATTTCGACCCCTAGCCAACTGAGCTATGGTGTACATGGGTACGGGGTGAGTGATGTGCGCTCTCAATCAGGTTGATGCCTGCATACACTGCTGTTTAGGGCAAATTCCATTTTATGGCAACATCGTAGAATGCTCCGGATGGTCTCAAAAATTCAGAAAAAATCGGACTATTTAAAAATGCGAGAACACCCACACCTCAAAATACAATTTCCCGAGATAGGGGTACTCTGGATGTTTCAACCCCTATTTTTCACCTCTTAGAGTTGAGTGACAGTAACGCCGAGCTTTGAGGACCAACTAGAGCCCAAACGGGACCCATATACCAAATTTCGTGAAATTTGGTTTACGAGAACTAAGGAAAAAGCCGCGGACGGCGTACGGACTTTTATTCCTAAGGAATAAGGATTTTTATTTCTTATTCGTACTCTACGTCCCTTGAAACGTAAACCATGAAATTTAGAAGGGGTTTAGACATTTTTTTTTTTATGGTCGATTCCAAAGGTTTATTATTGCAAATAATAACCCAAAATCCACTAAAAATCAAGGGTTTTAACGAATTTTTCAACATAGTAACCTTGAGCTCTGCACAAAAATGTTTCATCCTGGCGAAAAGATGTGCCTAAACAGTCAAGTTCTCCGTCAAATTGGACAAATCGAGTTCTCCACAAACATGATTTCTGGCCAGAACGGGGCAACCGATGAACTTGAGTAGGTGCCACTTGAAAAGTCGCTAAAAATCGCAGTTACAAAGCTGGGGAGCGCGATTTGGTCTCAGACGCAGAATTTGATCGTTTGCAACTAGAGCGGTCCTTGAGACATGTTTGGAAGGTCCAATTGTAGCCTTAAGAACTGTTACTAGGACCTACCTACTGATTGAGTAGGTAGGTACAGCGTAAAGCAGACTTCCATCAATAACTACCATGTTAGCACCTATTAGCAACAAAACTCGATGGATCCTCTCAGCCTAGTAGTTGTTGAACACCCGTAAAAAGCTTTCAGCTTAATCCGATCAAGTTTATCAACTTTTCAATATTTTACTCAAATGTTACCTAAATTTGAACTAGCATGTGTTTGAAAGTTCAATTTCGATTCTTCTTTGAAACCAGTAGGTTCCATTTTCTGCTCTTGACTCCGTCTAGTAGACTATAAAAATGGGTAGTCATACGAGTACCGGTATATCTCCATATTATTCAACTGGTCTAGGTAGTATGTTCTGGTAGCTTACCTACCTTTTGATTAGATTCCGTTGTCATGAGCTCAGCAAGTATCTCCTTTTCGGTCTCAGATAGATAAGGATGCTCAAGGGGAGTTGCGTAGGTCGTGAGCATGAAGGTAATCGTCCAGAGGATCCCGATGCTACCGTATATGTAGAACAACTTCTCCCATGAGATGTTGAGGTATCCCAATAACAGCCCGGAGAAAAGGTAATTGATAGCATTTCCAGACAGAGACCCTAAACAATTATGGTGACAGCATAATTAGTATGGTTGTAGGTAGAATTAGTTAGCCCATAGAAAAAAGGAGTCCCTTTCTTCCATGGAGTTGGCCTGAATGAAGAGTGTAGGGGATAGAGTTCCCACGATCCCCTCCCATAATACCTATTAGGTTTGTTCCAGCCAAAAAGAGTGGTCAAACGGCAGTCCACTGACTTCTTGATCAGGGTTCGAACCGTGGTACCAACTGGTTAAGGTTCGGCTGGAACGCCTGCTGGTCAGCCCAGGTTGACCCCCACCTTCTCACCTGACTTTAAACCAGGAAGGGAGGAGTGGCTATTGGAATTCCACTTGGGAAGATAGGAGGGGGTACAGTTGCCTTTAGTCTGTCTCCTGCTCCACTACCTACCTCATTCAGTCCAACTAATAGTGCGCCACCTCTACCTAAATGTTGATTAAAGGAATGAAGTTCCAAACAAAATTAATCTTTCTGGTCAGCAAATCCGACACAAATATCCAAATTACGCCAGAATTGATAAGAAGCTATGATTGTCACAAAAAAGGCCGGGGTACCACAGAGAATCCTAGTACAATTGGGTAGGATATACTCTAAAATGAATGAAGTGGAAATCACTGAATCAAATTACACCGTTTTCCAACAATCAGCCTTTTAAGCTTTGAACTCTATTTCAGCTGCAAATCAAACCAACTACCTGAAGTTAATTTTAAACTCAAGTGTAATTTGAAATTTAGAAACATCAATTTGTTGGAAAAAAATATGAATTTTATTTAATATTTCAAGTTGCCCTGGCGGGTTTGCAGCAGGCACTTGTGGGAATTTTAATATCTGGTTATTTTTCTTCTCTTTTCACCGTTCCTCTCATTTCGTATCCCCCTCTTCACCCCTCACCTTTCTCATTTTCCTTCTTCCATTTGTTATTTACTTTTAAATGATATGATAGGTATGAAGTTGCTACTCCATTTTCGGCATTATTATTATTACTATTATTAGATTAAATTATAAACTAGGTAGTGGGGGCTTTTGAGTTTCATTCAGGAATAGACGCACTGTTCTTCTAGGCCAACATTTCGGTTTATGTATAAACCATCATCAGGTCTGAGATGAAATGTTCGCTATCCTTATTGTATGGGATAAGTTGCAAGGCTCCATACTCAGTCACAGTCAACTTCAGAGAACATGACTTCATTGGAAAACTTGTAGGCATATTACAATAGCATATCACCTTATTCCGGTTACCTACCTCGTATCTGGCTTTTTTAAGTGTGTTGTGTTTTGAAACAGATATTTCCACACAAACGTTTGTATCTCCAAAGTACTGCTTAATATACCTATTAATTGTCCACTGAAGTCATGTTCTCTGACGTTGACTGCATATGGAGCCTTGTGACTTATCCCACGAAATAAGGATACCAAAAGTCATCTCAGTCCTGATGATGGTTTATAAATAAACCGAAACGTTGGCCTAGAAGAACAGTGCTTTTTTTCAGACTGAACACCAGAAGCCCCCACAACTTGAACTATACGCAGTCGAGAAATCCAGCCTTATTTCCCTAAATTGCTTATTTTCAGCGTATTTTGAGCTTATAGTCAGCGTATTTCCAGCTTAAATATACGCTTATTTCCAGCGATAGTCTTGAACTATACGCCGACGAGAAATCCAGCCTTATTTCCTTAAATTGCTCTGATATGGATGGAACAGATATTTACCAGAAAATACGACGCTGGCCCAAGTAGCTCTTTCTTCCTTCGGTATCCACTGCGCCACGACTGTGTGTAGAGAAGGATACACAATGCCCTGAAGATCAAAAAACATGATGAACCAAGAAGCATACCACTTCTTCCTTAGGTAATTCACTTTGTTAGGTATATACCTAATTAAGGATTTCAAGGAAGATGTCAGTTTGATTATAAACCTAATGAAAGACATCGTGCCTATACAACATTATATTGACTGGAAATACCCACTTGTGCCAATCCGATGATCACGCGAACTATCAGTAAGCCAACCCAATCTCCCACTGCGGTGGCAAGCGGTGTCACGATTGTGAAAAGCGACGTCAGCATTACGCCTATAATAATCACGTATCTGCAAATGAAATATAAACTTTTATAAAAATGTACCTATTGGAATTATTGGTGCTAATAACCCGAACTCGCGATCTTAAAATGAAACATCTGTAACGATCCGTAGTCTCAGTGTGTTTAGTCTATTAGGTACTCCAAAGTTACCGTACGTTAGAAATACGTGATATTATCATTTGATCTATGCATATCTACCAGTGGGTGATACTAATGGTATAGAAGTCCATCAATTCATCGAATTTCATTATATCCCTTATGTGGTAAGCCATCTTGTAATGTGGGATAAACACAAAATAAATACACCTTTAGCTTACCACTAATTTATTAAGTAGGTACACAAAGCTTTTCACTCAACTTCTGAGCATCATCAGTGATACAAGATGGATCAGTGATGATGCTCAGAAGTTGAGTGAAAAGCTTTGTGTACTTAATAAATTAGTGGTAAGCTAATGGTGTATTTATTTTGTGTTTATCCCACAGTATAGAAGTCCATTAATTTAAAACTGATAACACTTTCTACCGGTAGGTACCTACCTACCTTTTTTTTAATAGATTTAGGTGGCTATTAGGTCATGTTCTTTTCAGCTGACAGTGGTTAGAACCTTCACGGCGATGGGTATCGCCTTTTATCAAGGTTTCATGCTGATCTTCATATCGTTTCAAATAAACGCTGATTGTTCATGATAAAAATGAATTTCGAAATGTCCGCGTAGGGATACAATACAAATGAAGTAAAACGATCAAAAATACAAACTGTGTAGGTACCGTACCTACCGTGCGTCACTGGTGGAATACATCAAAGGCTTATACCCCCCCCCCCCCCCCCCCCTCCCTCCCAGACACAACAAACAAAAGAAATGCGATAGCTTAGCTGACGTTGTGCGTCGTACTGTTTTAAAAAATGTGCATGACACACCACAGAGGTAAATAATAGGACGCAAAAAATGCTCTATTAAACTTTTTTTGCGTACATACACCGTCGAAACTCTTGTGAATTCTAATTAGCAAAGATCCCAATTTGATATTGGATTATAATTAGCAAACGTTTAGAAAAAAAAAAATCTTGGAACAATAGCCCTTCATGAACAATGATCCGTTCGTTGGTGATCTCTTGATTGACTTGTGTGCTACATAAGAGGATTATACGGGACTTGGAATGCGACCATGAATTATGCTTTAACAGCCTTTAACAGGACAGTTTGATCGTAAAAGAGTATCGTTACTTTGTTTGGTAGATTATGGATATGGATACGGTCTCAGGACACCTACCAGTGAAATTGTGAAGATATGTTTTCAGTTCAGATATTGGATACTTACCTATTGCTTACTTTACTGTGGGGGGCTGATGACCTTATTTTGTCGTTTGAAAACGGAAAAAAAACACCCTGTAAAGTCCTTGTCACATGGGTTTATTATTCTATTGGATATACCTACAGAAATTATGGCTGTTCATTTATTGTTTCTTTCATGTGCAATAGTTGAAATAGCTATTTTTGGTGGTTTCCACCAATTTTGGCCCCCAAAGACACGAATTAGGCCCCTAGTTTATAACAAATTATCCTTGGTCCTGGTAATTTAATTGTCTTGATTCACCTGTTGATAGGTACTACTTCTAGTGTTATATTATACATTTTTATGGTGATTTCAGACAATTTCCCAGGTTTTCGACCCATTTAAAAAAAAAAGAATTTTGGGAGCTGAACTTTCGTTACAACCCTAAAAAACATGGAAAAAGATACTTCAAAAGCTCATTTTACTAAAACACCAAAAAACCCTATTTTTCCACCCATTTTTCACCCATAACACCCCTGGGTATATTCCGATCGGGCTGCAAAGTTTCGGGACACAGCTAGGGGCCCAAATGGAGCCTGTGTGCGAAAGAACGAATTTTTTAGACCGAAAACGAAGTAGTTATGCGTGATACGGCATACGGCGGACGGACATTGCATTTTTGAGATATACGCACCTTGAAAAGTAAAAGAAAAAAAATTTGAGGGGTTTTATAAAAATTTTTTGCTGAGCAAATGCATAGGTGTATTATTCACAGAATAATAAACCAAAACCTCAAATAGCGTCACATTTCAGATTTGCATTGTCGCGATGGTCAAACAGCGTTACGATGTTTTTCTCCTACATTTTTTTCGTAAGCCGACAGACAGGGTTCGTCAGAAGATATTCTTCAACAGTTTGTCATGGATCGGGATTTTATATACGTGGATTAGTCTCGCTTTGTTTGAGTGAATGATAGTTTTTGTTTATGAAGTGTCCTTGGAAGAAGCAAGGATAGATAAACAGACGAGTTATATCACCTACGAATCCTAAACTCAGTCGTACATGTAGGTACCATCCCGCGACTCTTCTTATTAGGGACTCGAGGTAAGTAGGTACGATGAAAATCGCTAATATCCGTAAAATCCTTTTTGCATATCGTGGATACTGGTTCCGTTAGTGCCTACATACATAATGACGGTTGAGAGTTGATAAAGTAAAACGTAGGTATGTCCCCGGTCCCATCTATCTTGATAAAATTCACTGGAGCTGGTGGAGAAAAATGGACATAGGTATACTTTATTCATACTTCAATTGCGTGTTTTAGTTAACTACCTACTTATTTCTCAACTGCGTATATCATCGGGAAACTGAAAGTAATTGCGTGTGAAACTGAAGGAAATTCTGCGTTGTTCAACTGATTGACCACCCAACATGGATTCCCACCATATCTCTGTGGGGTACTGTGATTTGAAAACTGCACGTTGAAAAAATCTGCAATTTCATCAGAACATTTTTGTTGCATTTAATTGCTTGAAATCAAGGGAATTTTTTGGCATTTTCACCTGAGGTCTGGAGTCTTTGTTGTTTAGGATACAATGAAGTTTATGAGTTGCTGGAGTTCCTAATAGTGTTCTAATGCTTTAACGTGCCTCTGCTCCGGTGTGGGTTGTGCTGCTTTTTAAAAGATTTGTGAATTTCCCCCTTAACGTAAAACAAGCGCGTGGAAACACGTCAAATGTCAATATATTGATTCGAAGGTGGGTAACTACACTTGTAATATCAGTCAGAAACATCTTTATATTGATATCCCTCAACACGGGTCGAAATGAAGACTGAAACATGAATCGCTGTTAGAAAAATGCGTAACTGTCGTAAAATACCAACCACGATGATCTGATTTGATTGAAACTTGAAGAATATGTCTAGGGCAGTGATGGAGCCAGCCCTCCAAAGGTACCAAATACCTGGGCCCTTTATGTCTTTCTCTCATTGGCTATCATAAGACCCCTTCCCATTGGCTATCACTGTACTCTTCAGGTACATAACGGCCCTCTAGGCCCATGTACAGCAGTCTACAATAAACTCTCCAGCCAACTTCGCAGTATTGTTCAGCTACCTTAGGCCGAGCTAATCACAGTCGTAAACCATCAGTCCTGCATTTCTTAAAACACTGCATCTCAGAAGGTATTAGAACGTAAAAGGAGGCTAACTATAAATAGACCTACGAATTCCCGAAAAACTCAAATGCCAGCGATTGTGCCTATAGCATTCACGATGTGAATGACATTACTTATCTTCAACTACAACTGTTAATACCATGATTATTTCTTTCCTTATAAATTCAATTTGAACTGGAAATTTCTATGTTAGATGGGTCATGGGTAGGAGGCAACGAACCTGTCGTCAACCGTCATGAACGGCAGTCGTTTTCCACATGAATGAGATTACCCAATTGTTGAGCAGGTCAAACCTAAAAGCGTGTTCTTATAAACCCGCTATGATTGCTGAACGGTTGATGCTTATTATTATACTCGAACGGCTAATTTCTCACCGATTCGGCGACAGGAATGAAATAAGCCTTCCTATTTATCACAAAACTTCGACAATTCTTGATAATATGTATGTTGTTTAGGAGTGAAATTATTGCTGATTGTTGATATTGCTGTTGAATATCTACTGAATAAATAATAAACAAGTATGGATATGAAGTTTAAATAAAAACTAGAAATTCAACAAATTTCATTAAAATTTAGCTGAGTTTCAATTTTGTAATTAGGTACCTACCTAGCGCCGATTCTATCTGCTAAAATCCCTCCTGGAAGCTGACTGGCGACGTAGCCCCAGAAAAATGAGGCTTGTATCATCCCTTGCGTGTGTTCTTCCCAATGATACTCCGTCACCTGAAATCATCGGTGAAATAATGAGAATAATAACAAGAATGAGATTAGTGGTACAGATAGCCGGTATACATTTCAACTCAACATTTTTCATGTGAAAACTATTTTGGGCTTCAGTAGAAATTCTCTATCAAAGAAACAATAAGTTGCCCTAATTAGGAAAATAATTTAATAAGTTTATTCGGACCACTTTTATACAACATGATTCAAACTGCCTAATTAGGGAACACGGTTCGAGTTCACGACCGTATAGTCGGTTTTTGAGTCTTTTCCACGTTTTTCAAAAATATTTCATTCATTTTATAAATTATACTCTTCCACAACTTACCTACCTATTTTTGGTTGCTTACCTTTTTTATTATCTAGTATAACCACTATTATTTATGAGATTAGTTAGAGTTAGGTAGAGCCCATACCTCTTCGGGCTATCCACGACAAAAGTGTCGGGTTCAGATTTCGTTCTGGTATATACCTACGTAGATACCTAGTTCGCAGGAGATTTTGTTTTAATTTCCAGATTTCTGTGGATTATACTTCGGGCTTGTACCAATTTATGAGTTCTGTGCCACTGGTAGTTGAAAGCTTTGATGTATTGTAGTGTCATGTGGTTTGAGTCAGTGTAATAAATTTTCTTTGTCTTCATTTTTTTTACTTGACGAGTTTCACGGCCTAAATACCTATGGAGCTCCGTATCTTGTACATGGGCATCCAACTGTCAATCAATGAGGAAATACGACCAACACCAATGGATTCCTGGAATGCAATGTAAGATACGTTATCACAAATTTTCAGCAAGCTGTATATTATATTATCAGTGTAGGTGCCTACCACTGTATCTATTCGCTAAGAATGACAAAACTATGAATCACATTCTTCAAACAATCAATACCAAGACTCCTTTTATTTTTTAAAATTCAGTTTGATGTCAGTTCTTCGTTACTTCATAGGTACCTAGCTGTAGGTAATCAAAGTGAGACAGTACGTCTATCACTGGTTGGAATCCCTATCAACAGCTTCTCAGGCGTTTTCTTCATGAGTAATAGGTTATCATAAGTAGAGTTGTAATGGATTATTTTGTATGTGCAGTTGGTTTCGTATTTTTAAAGAAAAAACTTGATTAGCAACAAATTATTGGGAAGCTTAACGTGCGTAACTGCAAGCAGTATATACCCAATAAATTCATTCATTCATGTCTAGTGGGCGTTCTTTGTATTTAAAACATGCCAATATTTTTTCTAGTAAGTACCTGCCTTCATTTCGCGTTTAAGCCCACAAAATCAGCATTATTCTAATTTTTTTCCGGGAAATAATTAGCGTTAGGTAATAATTAGCGGCATACCTGCCAACGAAACTATACTAGTTCTAGAGGTGGCTCAAATGATGTATGTACCAATACCCAACCTAAAGCAGGTAATAAATGATGTGGCGATATTATTATGTGGAATCGACATACTAAGCTCCCTCATAATAATTATGATTGTAACGTTCTATTGTATGCTTTCTTGAGATCGTAGGTATCATCATTCTTGAATCATTATCAACAGTTACCTACTCTGGGGAATCTTCCAAGGTAGCCCAGTGTCGTGTAGTTCGTAACTTAATTTTTTCTTGGATCCTTTATTGCCAAAAATTCCTACATTATGGACTATACTTAGTACAAAATTCTGCAAAGCCTTGTAAAGGACTGTAGAAAGTAAATCAATGAAATGAATAACAGGTCTCGACACGCTTCATCATAATGCAACTTGAAGTAGGTAACTTCTTACGAACCTTCGTCGAGTTAGAAATCACGTAGTCGTCTGGATACGGGCAGGCGTTTGGGTCTTCTTTGACTTTCGGAGCTTCCGCCATCTCAATGATGGCCATCGACAGGCAGAACCTCATGACGTAGGAGATGGTGAGGCCGAGGAAGCAGAGGATGGCCACTACGAACCTCTGCGGTATGCATCCTTCAACAACCGTCATGATTATAAGTATTTACCTTCCTGACCTATCCACTTAAAATAACTGTGAGGTAAAATTATGAGTAAATAATTCATGTTTATCCAGCAGAACGGGCGAAAACAGAATAAAATGCAAGAAGAGAAAGCATTATAAAACATGTGGAATGTTTATTATTTCTTCGGGGGGTCATGGAAACGAAAGCCACTAAAAATACGTGCAAGGGCACAGACGCTGTACGATTTACGGCGTAGCTGTAAATGATTCCGATGCTCGATATTTTGGTGATCGTAGGTTATTCATATTCAGGATAGGTTGGGACTGCTCTGTGGGGGGCGATAGATAACGAGTTCCTTTGCAAACCTGAACGTCAACATTTTACTGTAACTACTTACAAACGTGCCTACCTGTCTAAAGATCGAACCGTTTCGTTTGTTCTGGAATGAATTCATCCAGTCTCACGAGAATTGCAATGCCTTCGGAACAATGGAGGAGCAAAATTCTCAAATCTTGGGTACTATCCAGTTAATTCTAAATGGTTTCCAGCGCCATGAATCATTGACGAAATAAGTGAATAAGGACAAATTTATTATAGAAAATTTCTATTACACTTTCTCGAGGTTGAGGTTCAATTTCAATCTACAAACGTGGTCAAGAGTAGAAAGACCACGCCACATTTTTCTAGAAAATTCATACTTTTTTCCACCTCTGTTTCATAGTTTTTACCACTAATTTAAGTTAATTTGTTATTTATTTATTAGATAATTTATTCAATTGTATAAATAGGTAGGTATGTCTGAAAAATAAAATAAAATTAATTGGTTGCGAAGTATGAATTAGGTTGGGGAAAAAACACCTATGAAATGCAGTTAATGTTGCTATATTGCTCTCGGTAAAACAAAGCATTGACAAACTGAAGGGCATTTGAACTGATACTTTGATAGGTATCACGTACTATCTAAGCTGCAAGATCGTTTTTCCCGTAAAAGTATCATACCCACGTAATTGACCATACCGTCCAATGAGTCACGCGGAGGTACGTGGACGCGTTGGTGGTTGTTTCAAGCGATTTTTTATGGGTGGTTGATTGGTCACCCTGAAGTCCCGAAGATGGCAGATTAGTCACCCAGGGTCCTTTCTCCTAGTTTCCTTAGCAAATCAATTTCCTCACCTCAAATATTTTACATTTTGTTTCTACTCCCCCGTAAGAAACGAATGATGATGGAGCTCTGTGCAAAAAAAAACGAACGATTCGATTTTTACTATTCGTACTTGGAAAAAAAATTCCCTACTAACGTCAGCTGTGTTATAAAAGGCTTGATTGTTAACGAACCAGCCAATTCAGTGTTTTTCCCCAAATGGTTACACATTATTCGTACAGGTAGGTACCTACCTACCAAATGATTACGCATAGATGTTCAGATTTTCAATTCTTGCAAAATCGTTAACTATGCTGCAACATTGCAATAAGTAGGCCTCTAATAATTATTATTCGCTATCTGTTTTGGTTACCTAATCATGTTGATAACGCATAAAGCGACTCATTTGACGTGAGTTACAATTAGAACCAAAAGAAAGTGCCCATCAATGGTTTTCTTTTGGGCTCGTGACGGATTCTATAGTATAGGTACCTAAAGGCGGCTTAATCGGGCCTGGTGGGCTAAAAACACAGATGGCTACAACACCCTGGGGAACTGGCATACTGATGGGTTTTCGTGGATTTTCCAACTATCTGTAGGTTCCAGGTGCCCACAAGTCCCCGAGGGTCTGATTCAATGCAGAATGCAGAAGTCGTGGCAGATGAGCGGGCCTTGCTGTCGCTCGCTCCAAAATCGCTTATCATAAAAGACAACTTTAGTCCCTTGAAAGGGCTCAGAAAGGACTGAAATTTTATTGATAGATAGGGCTCGGCCTATAAAGAGCATTTTTTATGACATTTGAGCCTGGTCCGACAATTTGGATGACATTGAGGGAGGAAATACCGTAAATGGCCGCCAAGATTTGAGAACGCCCGCGCGTTTTAGCCCTGTACATTTGAAGAAAATTGGCACTGCCGTTGGATGGTGTATAGGTACTACGAAGTACTGGACAGCTGTAAACGTGAACATTAAATGTACATTAATTATATTATAAGACCTTGGCTGAACGAAACACTGTTGGATGCAGCAATATCTCGGTTTATATTGAGGATCCAAAAATCGTCTCACGTAAGGGCAGCTAGGCCTCCATCACTAATGACTTTCGACTGGATCGTCCTCATTCAACCAACGGTCAAGTTTCAGTGAAAAAAACTGATCGATGATACTGATAATATATGCAATACGGGTCAATATAAATCCAGCATGGGACATCAATTGTGGGGGGTGTAATGACGAATTGTTCCCATGGAAAAGTCGTCAAAACGTTCCAAACCCAATGTGCGACGAATTTCATGAACTGCCACCCAAAAGAAACCGGTCTTGGATGAGGGGTATTGAACGTCAGCGAAATAGTGCCACTTCCCATCACCATCGAAATTTATTTAACTGAAGTTGGAGCCCGATTCGGTAGACATCAGCAAGCGCTAAAACATTCCATGTACCATCGTACGGGAAAGGGCAAGATATCTCCCGATTTCATATGTTTCTTACCACAAATGGTTAAAATTATTATAGGGCTGCGTGGTCTTCGTATGTTCATAATGACCATCACCCAGTCAAAGTCAAAACCATCCCGGAATCTGTTTGGGTAGGTACCGGGTGCAAATTCGGATTAACTAATAATAAATAACAGCCTAAACCTTCCCAGAAACTTAAATTTGGAGTTCTATTTATACAAACCCATAGTAAGTACACCATAATACACCACTAAACACATTCCTACACAATCATTGATTTGCAGGGGCCAATCAAAGGGGAAAAGTTGGTAGGCAGTTATGAACTTGATATTTTTCCGTTCCATTTTATGAGACTATTCATTGGCTTTTCCTATTCTTACCGTTTCAATACAACCAAGAAAACGTTCGAGTTGCTACGTGGAATTGAGTGTGCCACCAGGGTCTCGATTCTCCCAAATTAGGTTGGTAACAACTATCTACCATGAAAACACCTAGGTCAATTATATGGTTTTTGAAGACGAACTTACTGATCAAGCCTAATCAAATATAAACTTTCATGTACCTACTTAAGGCCGGAGAATCGACATGGTTATGGATAACCCTCGTAGGTATTTATAATTATAAAGAAATATTATAAACAAGAATTGAATAGTAGGTATGTACCTTTTGGTTTATTATTCTGTGAATAATACACCTATGTATTCGCTCAGCAAAAAATTTTTATAACACCCCCTCAAACTTTTTTCTTTTACGTTTCAAGGTGCGTAGATTCCAAAAATGCAATGTCCGTCCGCCGTATCACGTGTACAGGCTTCATTTTCGGTCTAAAAAATTCGTTCATTCGCACACATGCTCCATTTGGGCCCTAGTTGTGTCCCGAAACTTTTCAGCCCGATCGGAATACACCCAGGGGTGTTATGAGTGAAAATGTGTATAAAAATAGGTACTTTTTGCGTTTTAGCAACATGTTGGTAACATGAGCTTTTGAGGTATCGGTTTCCATGTTTTTTTGGACGAGAAGACCGAATATGAAGTCGATTTTGACCAAAGAGTGGAAAATTGAGGTCGTACCAGATGTTCAGCCCCCAAAATTGATTTTTTATGAGTCAAAAACCTGCGAAATCGTCTGAAATCACCATCAATTTGTAGAATAACACTAGCAAAAGTTTCAACACGTGGATCAATACGATTAAATGGCACTACCAATGATCAAAGATAATTTGAAAAAAAAAAAAAAGGAGCGTACCTACCTAATTCAAGTTTTGGGGGCCAAAATTGGTGGAAACCATCAGAAATAGCTATTTCAATTGTTGCACATGAAAGAAACAATAAATGAACAGCCAACATTTCTGTAGGTATGTCCAATAGAATAATAAACCCATGTGACAAGGACTTTGCAGCGTTTTTAAGTAGAAGATCCAAGAGTGAAGATGGTGAACCCCCCTCACCCATGCTATTCTTTTCTATATTTCTAGGTACCTACGTTAAAATGTCCCAAGCTTTTATAGGTATCTATTTTTTCCAGTGCTAGGAGGCACCTTTGATTCTATGTTGTAACTGAAATTTGTAAATAAATAATAATTATTAAAATACTTATGTAGAGTTCGTACCTACCTGCCAAGGTCATTTCCCTGCCTAAACTCCATCATCTGCCACCCCTTTCCAACGCCACCCTTCAGTCTTCCCCTTCACCACAGACAGTTGGTAGGTCTATAGTTGTTTTTCCTTCCAAATAATTCATCTCAGAAGAATATTTCCTGGACTAAATTATTGTGTTCTCCTGTGTTTCTTCTCAAATCGCCTCGGTATGATTCGCCGGATGAAGGTGTGAAGTGATATGGGCAATCGATACCTACCGGGAGTGCATCTTTTGGCCTGGGTCAACATGATTGCGTTTAATTCTGCAATTTGGTTTTCATAATCTTCACCCTCGGATCTTAGACTACAAAAGGTACTACACATTATTGCGGTTTAGGTAGGTATTTAAGTAGGTGAAATATTTCTTTATAGGTAATTTATTATAAAGGTAAGGGGTTTTAATCTTGTCGATTCCCTCGACTTAGGTAGGTACCTACATGAAAGTTTCTGTTTGATTAGAAATGTCATTAGTATATGTTCTGGAGTCATCAAAAACCACCAATAGTCTTAGTTGGTGTTCATGTTCCACGTAGTTACCTACCTAAATCGGGAGAATCAAGACCCTGGTGACATGCACAATTCCACAAAGATAAACTAAGTAACTCGTAAATTTTCTTGATCAGTTTAAAAGGGTGAGAATAGGAAATTTCAATGAATAGTCAGATAAAATGGAACGGAAAAATATCAAGTTCGTACCTACCTCCCCCCCCCCCCCCCCCCCACCATTGGCCTTTGTCAATGAATGGTTGCGCATGTGTTGAGGTGGTGTATTATGTTTTTACCATCTTCATTCTCGGATCTACCTCTACTAAAGGTTACAATAAACACCAAATACTTAATTAATACTTTGATGATAGTTGATATAGTTTGATGTTTGTGTTTATTGTAAGAATTATTTTGCTTATAATTTATTATCAAGTCGAGGGTAACAAATGTCAATTCTAAATAGCTATTACAATTTGTAGGATCGAACCTAGGAGGAGAGAGGGATCGAAATGAGACCAACCGATCGCTCTTCATAAGGGCACAAGGGTTGTCTGTACCGAACACAGAAGGGTTATTTAGTCACAAAATAACCAACTGTCGTGGAACAATTTACAGCTTTTGGTTTATTATTCTGTGAATAATACACCTATGTATTCGCTCAGCAAAAAATTTTTATAACACCCCCTCAAACTTTTTTCTTTTCCGTTTCAAGGTGCGTAGATTCCAAAAATGCAATGTCCGTCCGCCGTACGCCGTATCACGTGTACAGGCTTCATTTTAGATCTAAAAAAGTCGTTCCTTCGCACACATGCTCCATTTGGGCCCTAGTTGTGTCCCGAAACTTTTCAGCCCGATCGGAATATACCCAGGGGTGTTATGAGTGAAAATGTGTGTAAAAATAGGTACTTTTTGCGTTTTAGCAACATGTTAGTAAAATGAGCTTTTGAGGTATCGTTTTCCATGTTTTTGGGGACGAGAAGACCGAATATGAAGTCGATTTTGACCAAAGACGCGGAAATTGAGGTTTTACCATTGGTTCAGCTCCCAAAATTGTTTTTTTTTAGTCAAAAACCTGGAAAACTGTCTGAAATCACCATCAATGTGTATACTAACATTAGAAAAAGTGTAAACAGCTGAATCAAGACCATTAAATCGCACTACCAATGATCAAAGATGATCTGGGGGGGGGGGGGGGGGAAGTGTAGGTACCTATTTCATGTTTTGGGGGCCAAAATTGGTGGAAATCATCAGGAATAGCTAATTCAATCATTCCACATGAAAGAAACAATAAATTTAACTGCCAACAAGAATCTCTAGAACTCCAGTTGAATAATAAACCCATGTGACAAGGACTTTGCAGCGTTTTTAACTTGATCTCCAACATGAGAATATTTTGAGACCACACGAAGCATTGTACGTCCAGCCGTTCGTTCACAGTCAGGCCCTGAAGTTTGCACCGAAAAGCTTCGTCCACATGATCGTGAATGAACCGGTATCCGGTATACATCCAGCCCAGATATCATTGCTAGGGAACACGATTATAATCACGCATGGCTGTATGAATTTAATCATAGAATACTTCAATCCACCGCATATTTAAGAAACTGTAGTTCCCCGGCCGGCTCCAGTAGGTACTCGATTTTGTGCTTCCTGGAGGGAGCACGAGTAAGTGGCACAGAAAACAGTTATCTACGCAGAAGGGGCTTATTAAGATACAGGTAAATAATAACCGTTGTGTAATAATTTGCTGTGTTTTTTCTGAAGTACTCTGTCCGCCACCTGAATAGCATAGTTGATTACCCGCTGTCCTCAGTTCATCTCCATGTGAGGGAGAGTAGATAAGGTTGACCCGTCGCAATCATGAGCGGTAGAAAATGCCAGAAATCACCTAATTTTTGAGGGCTTTAGTAAGTATGTACCAACACTGTGCTTCAGTTCGCGGGTTTCGCATTTTTGATACGAATACCTACCCACCAAAGATATCAAGAGGAAATGAAACTGACTGATGACAGGGAAATACCCAGTTCAGTCTTCCTCAGATTAATCTTTGATGAGTGTGATGAAAACTCATCGAGAGGTGAAACGAAGATTGGATCGCAAAGAAAATTGGGTACATCCTGTGACATTCCAAGAAGCCAGATCCTGTTTTACTATTGTAGTTCTGAAGTCATGCTGACTTTTACTATTGGTAAATATAACGATTTGCATGACTACGGAAATTATATGTTAGTGCTCTCTGTAGACGTCCAGGAAGATCCTATCCCCTAAATAAGAAAATAAACTTTTGACGCTTCCTGATTGGTATGCTTACTTACTGCAAATTGAGAAGAACCGCAAAGACTTTTCGGGTGATTCCATTCCTACGATGTCAGTCCCTGGCGCGTTCACCAACAATAGAAAGCCTAAATAAATGTGAATCAGGGTTTTTTTTAAATTTACCAAAAGAAATCAGAGATCTTCAGTCCTGATTGCACACCGACTTACAGTTTTGGCACTAAACGATCTGGACGAAGTGTTGACGTTGAATGAAGTATATTACTTGTACAATGTTTATGAAAAGACAGAAGAGATATCCAAAGCATAGCAATGGACCGGTTGGGAACTTCTTCGTTCACAACAAAAATCTTGGTATTACGGAGAATGCTAGCTAGTCAAATGTAAAACAAACATTATTAAATCGAGAGAAAGTAATCTAATTGAGGACCCAGGTTGCAGAAGTTGTGAACCTTTACCAAGTATTCTTCGTATCCAATAGGCGGAAATTGCGAATTGTTTGTTTTGATTGAAACATCGACAATTGTTTGGTTGAATCGTCGACAATGGGATCGACTCGCAAAAGGCTTCCGATGCCCGTCCGATGTCGCGGACAGATTATAGACCGTAGAGGGCATTGCTTTTAGATGGCTAGTTTACCAACGTGACATGAACGAGCAACTGTCCTTGAAATTCTGATACACTGTGATTTTCGACCGCCCAGCTTGAGGCCATTTGAGCCCTGAAGTAAGGAAAGGTTACCTACTAATGCACCCAAGATAATTTTAGTAGGAAGAATTGAGGTGATTTCATTTTTTGTAACAAAACTTAAATGTTTTTCCAAGACAGCACGAGTAGGTATACCTATGACCGCCTTATAATGTTATAATGCATTTCTTTAAATGTACCTAATAAGGTGAGGATTTTTCTCTTTGTATAATATTTGGAAAATTGTGACGCTAGCGAGAAAAGTGGTTCCACCCACTGCCTCTTTCGGTCGAAATTCGAATTTTTTTTTTAAATGTAATTCTTTGATGTGTATATGTTTAACCGTCCGTTTTTAATGTATGATTGTAAATAATAATTAGTCCGGGGAGCCTGTGCTATCAATGAATCACTTCGATAAAGGTTAGATGCAATCATTAAATTCTATTCCCCCTTGCTACTGCTATGAATTTCAGTGGTTCGCAACCGCATGCGTGGATCATTCTTATTAATGATAGCTAGGTTTTACACTACATTTGCATGATTGGTTAATATTAATTATCGTCCCATTTATGTAGGTATCGTTATTTAGTATTCTCACGCTGTTTGCGGTTAGTGGAAGTTACGTAGTCGACTAATGTACCTAAAAACACTTAAATTATGAACTAGAAAAACTCTTTCTCGCGGATCTGTGCCCGTTGAACCGTCCAATATTTCCACCGGCGCACGGAAAACTGGTGACGTTATGCAACGCGTCCCCCGATTGTTCAGTGGAAGGTTTCCCAACGCGGGCTGATAATTATTATACGTGCCAACTGATGATTCGGTCCGTGAAATTAACTTCTTAGAAATGTTATCCTAGGACCTACCCACCAAAATTAGATATTGGTGATTCGTCCGAAATAACAAAGATATACTTATCAAGTCCATGACGGTTTACCCATTGAGTTAATCGTATAAGTGTACTATGGGTACACATTCAATAATCTTGCATTAGCAATTGTTCAGTTTTTTGCGTTACCCAAATGCTTACCGTACATCATTATTAACACAGAACTCAACACAATGTTTTCCTTCGAGGTAGGTACCTATTAACACCTAGATGCAGTATGAGCTCATTTTACAAGTTATAACTGCATTCACTGAATTTCATGATTATTAGCCTTCAAAAAATGTCCCTACGGAAGACATTTTGGGGTAAGTTCCGTTATATGCCCCCAATTCTTAAATTTTTTTCTATTAACTTTTCTATTAACTTTCTATTAACTTTTTCTATTAAAGGTTGTTTGGGACTTCTGAATAGATTAGTGGAATGCATTGTCAAGCGATCTGGATGCTCGCTAGCGCTCGCATCTCAAAAAAGATAAACAATCCCAGAAACTATCCCGTGAATGAGCAGGTTGTTTGGGACTTCTGAATAGATTAGTGGAATGCATTGTCAAGCGATCTGGATGCTCGCTAGCGCGTTTTTTCTGCCTACCAATTTCTACCTTCTTTCCCCAATGAACAGGTGCTGGCGCTTTTACAACTGACACTTTTAGCCTTGCTTAATAGAAAAAAATTTAAGAATTGGGGGCATATAACGGAACTTACCCACATTTTGATTTTTTAAATATTGGCTCAATTTAAAATTTTATTTTTGTTCAAATCTGATGAATTTTGGTGATCGGTTGCCTTAGGGGCAATTCTCAGCTAATACAGTGAATTTTAAATTTTTTTCCAAAACTGTTAGTAGGTAAGTCACAGCCCGAGAAACTTGAAAATAGTTTTCAACACAGGGTCTTCAGGCCCTTAAAAATATACCCACTCGATGATTTAAATTTATTTGTTTATCACTGTATTCCCATTTAATGAAATTTCATTATTTATATGTTCACTCGAACTGGTTCATATTTTACCTACTGTCTTTTATATGTGTATGAGGAATGTGGATTTTACCGAGTTATAGTGGGAACTAGAAAATTCGTGGATATACTGATAATCGCCAAGAATCCAACTGTAATGAGTGATACGGATAGTATTAGTTTGTCAGAATCTAATATTAGAATTCCTAAAAGACATCAAGACGCACAACAGTGTCGAGGAGATTCCCTGAACGACTTGATTATTTATCAAAGAATATCTTTCTGCTAGATGGGCTACGAAAGCTCAATTATTCGTCTGAGGCCTACCTTTCCTCTCGTTAGGCATGATGGATCAACCCGGAAAATTCAAAAATCATTCGATTTCCTTTCGGATGACAATAAATAATCCTTAGAAACCCTCGAATTCGATAGACGTAAATAACAGAGCAACTGAGGGATGGAGAGATTGTTGGAGAGCGATCATAATACGATGCGAAGAACAATAACGTTGAACATCTACTAACTACGTCACCCATAAAATGACTGTTACGACTATTCGCTCATTTTTGTTTTCCTTCCGAGCAGGTACACGATGAGATCGATTTGTTGTAACAGGAATAAAAATGGTTAGATCTTTTAATTTTTCTGCTAACCGTTAGTACACCCTAATATAATAATAGGTATAATAATCAAGTAGGAAAATAATACGAATTTTCCATCCCTACTGCCATTACAACCTCTGTACTGACATGGGCCGGAATAAGTTCATGAAGTATCCAGATTATTTATTTACAGTCAACAACATCAACTTCTGCTTGGTAGATAGGTAGTGCCTATACATACCTGTAGATAGAGGCCTCTGATTAATTTATTTTACTGTTGCTTTCACAAATCATTTTTTATGACATGTAGGTACAGCTAGTCTCGGTTACTGAACTACGCATTGTATCCAAATAAATAAAAGTCGTCGTCACTTCTTGGCCCTCTATTCAACCCCAAGATAAGTTTCATTTTGAGTTGTAACTGGATACCTACCCTCAGGTTGCCAACAAAACATTTCTGTTCACCGAGATATAAGTATACCCAATTGGTTAGCTGAATGGTGCCTAGAAACGTAGGTAACTACCTGATGATCACCACCCTTCAGATATTTCAATATCTTATCAATCGAGCTATTGACTAAAACATTCGTGACACAAAAGATAAGGTGTACAACTACATAGTTATATACGAAACCCAAATCAAACTATTACCGCCCTACTAATATTAATAACAACAACGTTCTCAGGATGTAATGATTGTTGTTGAGTTCTTGTCTTAGCTCTCTCTATGTACCTTCCCACTTACTTCAGTCTAGGAATGTCAGAACACCTCGAGGTACTTCTAGTTGCGGGCTTAACTGTCGTAAATCACGTCGAACCTAAATAGCCAGGAGGAGTACCTGGAGTGAATTAGAGCTCCAAATAGGTTTAGTTTCCCGGGGGGCTGGTAGTATTCTGAAATAATTATGTTGTCGTTGTCCAGACCCACTTGAGAAGGACAACCCCCGATTCCGCCTCAAGTTATCCAAAAAACGTCAAAATACGTCATTTGACGTCTGCAATGCACTCAGGGTCCGACAGGTAGATTGTAGATGGGAGTTCCAAAAAGTTTCCTTTCCGAGTCCGTGATATTTTATACTTAGATATTTGACCTGATGACCAATGCAAAAGATACCCTTGTGTGCTTTTAACGTGCGTACCTTATTTCCGTTTGTATTACAAATACCGGTTTCAGATTTCTTATATATTCCACCGTGACCCAACTGCCATGAAGAATTGTGAATATCTTCGCCGATTGACAATACCAGTCACACTATTAGTACATTTACGTACGGGGATGATTATGATTGTATTATTGCACAAAAACTTAAATTATTCCCTAACAATGCGGTTGCTAAGGCAACGAGTATTAATTTACCAACCACACATCTTCACATTCTGGAAATGATTTATTTTCCATAGTGAACCAGTAGGTATCCTATACCTCTTACCTCCCAATAAAACTCCTATGGCTGTATTACTTCGTACGAAGGTGTAATGTTTTCGTTGTTCTTAAACCAAGTCCAAGAGAAATTTAAAATAACTGAACATTCGATTTCTCCTACGTACCGAACAATGAATTCACACAAAGGTAACCGATGGCCACAATTTTGTGATTATAGTGTTTGAAGCTTTGAAGTAGGCACCTACCTATCGTAATAGAGAAGTTAGGTTGATGACGCACTGCATCATAATAAAATCTGGAACCCATGGGAATCACGGGTCTGGGCAGGTGGTTGTGACCAGTTTCATTTTATTGTATTAATTTTGATGACACATTCCAGCAATAAAATAAGTTTTTTGTTTATTATTTTCCTTCAAAAGAAGTTGTTCCAGTTTGAGTATTTGGAGGCCAAAATTCCGAAAAAATAGTCAAGTGTAGCTGGCCAAAAGACCATATCGTTCATATGGTCATGCTGCATAACCGGAACTTACCTATCTTACTAGAAGTGACCTTTTTTGTATTTTGTAGCATTTGTAGGTACTGAACAATCATGTAATTTTCACGAAGAGTAATCATCCCGAAACATTTTTAGCAGTGATGGAGCACATTTTTGCTTGTGATGAAACAACTAGGTATTCCTATTACTTCTACGGATATTCATTATTAAAATTTGGCAGTCAGCTTGTTAGGGTTTTCGTCTTATATAATAAAATCCTGCCTACGCTATGCAGGAATTTGAATTTTCCACAATACCTACTGTGTTCATTATAGGTAGCTACGTATAGGCATTGATTTTTCTTACCGATGACGAAGACTTTCCTCATCTTGGCGGCGATTATGGGCTGTCGATTTCGAAAAAGCAATCTATCCTCTTCAGTCAGCAGCGCACTTATGAACCTCTGAACTCAGACTGATCCGAACTGGTGTCTACAGGTGAACCGTACAGCCGATAGGTAGGTAGGTAGAAGGGGCACGTTCGCATCAGAGGGGCTCGTCTGCCAGGGCAGGGCTTCCCATGATTCGCAAAGATCGTGAATTTTCAAAGCAATCCGAGTTTTGCGGGGTAAATAATTGCTTAAATCACCCAAAATTTATATCTACATAAATTCACCAAAATAAACGTGACTCAAAACGTGAAAGCTGTGTTAACTCGAAGTATTTTTTTTTTCAAAAACAGTCAAATTCGAGTTTTGCGGAGGTAGAAAATTATTGCTAATCGACAATAATAATAGCTAGTCATCAACTTCGAAAATTTGCTTGTAAGCCATGCTTAGAGACACTGTCTCTAGCCATACTACATGACAACATTTGAGGTGTTTTCGGGTGTTTGGTGATTGGTGAGCTTCTAATCGACTCTCCGCGCTAGCTAAATATCGCCTTCCTCTTGTGTTTTGAGGCAGATTTGAGGAGTTCTGACAAGTTTCGAGTTCATTCAAACACAGTTTCGATAAAAAAAATTCAACTCCACGGAATTCATTCAATGTCTTCCACTCCAAGTAAAATTTAAAACATTCCGAGAGTATTCACTGCTCAGGCTGAATGGGACCGTCGTAAAAATCTTGCCCATCTCTATCGCAGTAGATTAGGACGGAATCAGTCATTTCAACACATTTAGGTACTTGTATTTAAGCTGAACATCTTCATGCAGTCTAACGTCCAATACTTTCCAATACTGGACAATTTGAAACCTATCGATCATTGGTACTAGTCAGATCAGTATCCGATCAGATCATCGTCAGATCAGAACATCGTAAAACTAGTGGGTCCACTGACCAGGTGTCTCACGCAATTTTGAAAATAGGCTCAAACTCTGCCTATGTACCGTCATCAATAATAACTATTTTTCGTGTTAATATTTTATGGCTAAATGTACGGTGTTCGTCATGGTCTTCATCTTCATGTAGAAGATGATTTTGTCCATTTTCATCCTTTTGGTTTATTATTTTCAATAATGAACCATTGGAATCGAGCATGAAAAAAAAAATTCTTACCCCCCCTCAAAATTTGATGGTTTACGTTTCAAGGTATGTAGAATCCAAAACTGCAATAAAAATATTTCTGTCTGTCCGCCGTACGCCGTACGCCGTACGCCGTACGGGCCACTTTTCTTAGTTACCATGAAAGAAAATTGATGAAATTCGGGTTATAGGTTCCGTTCGGCGTCTAGTTGGTCCTCGAAGCTCGACGTTACTGTGAGTCATCTCTAAGGGGTTCAAAATAGGGGTTGAAGTTTTCAAAACGCCTATACCATTTTTTTACGTGAATATTTTTACGGTTTTAAATAGTTCTTGAACTTGCGAGTTTTTTAAGACCATCCGGAGCGTCGTACGTCCAGCCGTTCGTTCACAGTAAGGCCCCGAAGTTTGCACCGACAGGCATTTTCGACTCCAGTGTGAATGAAATTGTATACAATTCAAACCAAATCTCGTAACCAGAGACGCGCCCACAATAGGAATTTGTGAATACGGCCAATCATTGGTAGGGATCACCTGATTATATTGGCGGAGTATGAAGTCGAGTTGGTTGTTCTGTGATATTATTTAATTTGAAAAATGATGGCACTTTTGGAGTTTGTTGGTAGGTAGTGAAACTTGAACAAACGTTGGAGTATTATTGATGGGTAAATTATTACTACGGTAAATCATTACTCAACGGTAAATTATTACACAACGGTTCATTATACCATCTACGTAGAAGGGGCTGGAGTTTGTTGGTAGGTACTTTCGCAACTTTTTTCACTCCTCATCAACAATTTCTTTTCAGAACTTCATTATGTGTGTTTCTTTTTGTTAGGTACTGTTTGTCATCGGCAGAATTATTTTAGCAACATTTAACTCGTGATATAGGTAGGTACCTAGTAACGTGTACGGGGTTAGGTACTAACCTACGGAGGGTCTGCGATCTACATTATATGTATAGAATAGTACATATCATAAATTATATAGACGGGTTATCTATACATAGAGCTGTGATCTGTAACGGAAGGGTATTCTATACAAAATAATAAACCGTTGTGCAGGGATTTGCAGCGTTTTCCATTGATATGTCAAGCTTTCCTCCATGTGGAACCGAAATTAGATGTATGTCGACCCAATTTCACCTCCGAACATTGATTTGAGCGAAGAAAACCCTCCAAAAATAGCGTTTCAGATTAGTCGAATATCCTACCTGTATCTATAGCTGAGCTCAGAATCAAGAAATATGTCGTAACTTCGGAAGTAAAAAGCGTTTTGGACGTCTTGGAATCGAAAAATAAGTTCCCTAAATTTTCATCTAATTTGAAAAGGTCTTGACGCGTTTTGAGGTGTTTGTGAATCACTTGAGCTTTGAAGCGCCTATCCACACAATATCGCTTTTGGGGGCCAATTAGACGCATATCGTTTTTGGGGGCCAATTAGACGCATATCGTTTTTGGGGGCCATACTAAATATAGTTTTTGGGGGCCAATTAGACGTATTTCGACACAACTTCACTTTTAAAAGTTAAAGAGCAAGGGAAATTCCATCCAAAACAGCGTTTCAGATTAGATGAATATGCTACATATATATCTGGCCTATCGCTGAGCTCGGGATCGTGAAATATGTCCGAACCTACTAAAAGGAATTTTGGAATCGAATGAGAAGTTGGTTCCTACATTTTGACCCAATCCGACGAGGTCTCAACGTACTTTCAGGTGTGGATCACTGGAGCTTCAAATCCACACTATACAGCGTCTTTCTCTTGTGATTTGAGGAAGATTTGAGGACTTTCGACGAGTTTTGAGTGGAAATTCAACGCCACGGCACTTCAAAAGTTATATTCTTACGGGTCAAATCTCATGTAGGTCTATCGTTCAATGAACGATTTGATACGGCAGCAAAGAGGGCGTCACGTGAGGGTATGTCGATAAACCACTCTATACCTTAAGAAGAATTATATAGTATAATGAAGTTCCAGCAGGAAGTTAATGGGCAAAAGTTGTATGAGGATGGCGAAAATGGAAGGTTTTACAAGAACCTTAACCCAAAGATTAATAGAATTCCATGGTTCAAACAAATAGATAGACCGAGGCGATTTATACGAATTTTTTGTATGATGAGAATTAATCACGCCGTAAGTCCTTTCTACCAGAATCATCTAGTACCGCAGAGAAAATACAATTTGCGAATGCGGTTACGTGGGGGGTTGTTTGGAGCACATTTTGATGGAATGCCCAGTATACGCTAGAGCCAGAGAAATAATGTTCAACAACATAGCGGTGAAAGTAACTCATCCCTTCAATTAGGTAGGTACCTGCTTACGACTTTATTGCTTACTAAAAACGCAGAAGCGTGGAATGACATGTAGCAATATAACAGCATATGATAGCAGTAATATAATAGTGTGAGTTGTACCTACATACTTATACTGTACATATATTATGATTTATAACCTACACCAAGTGTAAATGATGCCTTTAGAATGTAGATTTTAACCCTTAAGGTAGAATGTAGTATTATCAAAAAGTCCGTGGAAACTATGAACTTGCATGTCCTCTATCACTGTAATCCGATGGCTGTATGTTGAATTATGCCATTTTAAATAAATAAATTAAATAAAAACTCATGAAGGTTTTACTGTAGATGGAACCTTCAATCCCCATTTCCATAAATCTCAAATCCTAAACATACTTACCTAATCAAACGTGACTTCCATATCCATGAATTCATTGTCATTTAATAAATGTATTTTAAAGTACCTATTACATGTAAGTACCTCAATTTCTTTGTAAAAATCAGAATCATTTGACGATCGCTTTATTTGTTATTGTCATCAACAGTGAAAATGGCAATCAATAATATTATAGAAAGTTTATCTTTCTTCAAAGGAAATAATATAATCCTCCTCCGGAAAATTTAGTTTTCCATAGGCAGTAATTAAAACACCACGCAAGTACCTACTTTATTTACTGCCGTCATTATTGGCATCAGTGGTGCTAAAGAGCTAAAAACTGGGTTTTTACTTCAATTACCCGAACTGAAGGTTGATGGGGAAAGTAGGTAAGTATTGTGAGTATTGAGTTCCAAGTTGTAAACCTGGAAAAGATCATTCTGAAACTCATCCAGTAATCCAGTTTATGGGTCTTCATCCAAAACGATAGGGAGTACCAAAAATCTCTAGATGTGTCAGACAAATGTAACCCGCGTACAGGAGGCCGCCCTCTGAGGGCATCGTAAAAAGGAAAATCCGGTTAGGAAGCTATTACAGCAACAAAAGAAGCAACCGCAGAAATATCACCTTTCAAGGTTCACTGCAAAGTGAAAACTACAAAAAATAGGGTAAAAAAATCGTTAGCACTTTTTTAGGATTGAAAGAATGTCATCAAACTTTTTCAAGCCGAAGGCAATATTGGGTAAATCCACTAATGAGGTGTGATCATTTAATTAGGAAATTCTGAAATGTTTTAGTTGGTAAGTACCTACCAGTTGTTTTGATATCGTCAATCACAAAAATAATAAATAACTCACGTGTGTACCTTCCAACTCTAATCCCTGGCAATATTTTTAAACCATACCTAAATTCTACATACTTACTCCTGTCCATCCATTAGTACCTAAGCCGTCATGTCACCTGAAAGGCAAGCAAGTTGTGTGATGCCTCGCACCTGATGTTTATTTTGTGTTCGACCCATATTCAAGTATTCATACTTTATTTTTATTAAATTTAAGATGTCAAAATATAGGTAGGTACCTACATATCAATTCAATGATACCTTTTCCTGTTTTGTCTCTCCCATCTGTAGTACCCCAATAATATTTTGGTCGCTTCGGCACTGTGAGGTCACAACTGCAAGATCACAACCGCATAAATATCACTAGTCGGTTACATTATCATGGTCGTTACTAAAAAGGAGAAGAAGAAGAAGACCGCAGAGTGATAACCCTGTTATCAGTTATCATTGTTATCAACAAAGGACTACTACTGAGATCACTGACTCTTGAGCACCAACACACCCGATTTGGGAAATATTCATGCAATATATTCACTGATGGTTCTAAAACAGAAAATGGCAATACAGCCTTAGAGCACTATTGTGTGTCAGACCACTGCTTGTGTGGCAGACCACTTGGCTGCCGGCGAAAAAAGACATCCTTCCACTAGCATCTTCCATACTGAACTTGATGCCATAATACAGCTCTCCTGCACACGATCACACAAAACGATACCACTAACATCCTCATACTCTCCGATTCTCAAGCAGCCAACCAGTAAGTACCTTAAAAACCTGAAGATAGGAGACAGTCCGGACTTTGTTACTCAAGAAATATTGACTGTCATTAAACGTATCACGTGCACTCAAAATAGGAAAGGTTCAGTACTGTGGATACCTAGTCATGTGAACATATCTGGCAATGAAATTGCAGGAATGATGGCCAAATTCCACAGCAGATATGGCGGCAATATATTTCCTCCAAAAATACAGTATTCTGACCTCGTTGGAGTTCTAAAAAAAAGGAGGGACCTGGAATGGGCTGATGAACATGCTCCACAATGCCTACGTGGAAAATGGACCAGAAGCATCATTCGACTCCCCACCACAACTCCATGGTGCAGAGGGATTAACGAGCCCCTTAAATTTCTTACAGCACTCAACAGAACCATCTTGGGTCACGGAAACACTCCATACTAGGGATGTATAAAAAGTATCGATACTTCAAAATATCGATACTTTTAAGAAAAAGTATCCATACTTTTTGATACTTTTTTGTGTGCAATGTATCGGGATACTTTTTCTTTTTTCGAGGTATCAACACCGTTACTTTTTTCAAGGATCTTTTCTTACTTCCAAGTTTCACAGAATACTACAAAGCCTGATCGCTATCATGCCTGAAGTCCCACCATTTGTCAACAACCTTGACATAAAAATGAAGATGATCACTCATTCAACTGATACTGTCCGGCATCTAGTAGGACTGGAAACGTGAAACAACTCAACTGATACTGTGCACTCATGTCAGGCATAGAATTATTCTATGGTGGAACTGGTACACTGGAAGGGGAAGGCGCAAAACAACACAATCCATGAGGCCGGAACTTTTCTAATTTTGAGTTTGTAAAAAGTATCGATACTTGAATGTATCGATACTTTTTGAAAGTATCGGCCTGATCTTTTCGATACTTTTTAAAAATATCGATACGATATGTATCGATACATTTCGAAGTATCATACATCCCTACTCCATACTTCCGCTGGCTCCTGAAAAAAATCGACTCGCCCCTCTACCACTACTCTTCCTGTGATCGACAGCTGACCGACCACATCCTCAACAGGTGTACCAGATTCGCAACCACAGAACAGGAGACTATTCGCAACCCAGCGGATAAACCTATTCAATGGTCAACATACCTACGAGTATCATCAACCTCATCAAAACTAACCACCATTAGTACTATGAGGGAAGTTTACAATTTTATTGACGACTGTGGCATTAATATTGTCAAACTCCACAACCAGTCAACACCTCTACCTATACGGCCCATCATCCCACAACCATTCCACCCCCCTCCCATGGACCAAAACTATGAACCACAAATATCAACCGATAGCCGTACAACCAACCTATGTCTGGCATGGCTGCGGCCAAGTCAAGTAACAAGGAAGAAGAAGAAGAAGAACAACAACAGTCGTAATGAAGAGACAAGAGACGAGGTGTTTTTACTTTTTATAAGAACAGTCTGTTGTGTTGTGTACTGTCGTAGAGACATGCCCAACTAATCAAGTAGATCTTGATTTAGATAATAAGTAGTATTACGTAACTAGGTAGTGTCCTTACTGTTGTGGAGTGAGGGGTCGTTTCATTAATTTATTGTTTGATTATTGTTGGGATGCCACTTTGAAGTAATACGACTGAGCGACTCCGGTAAGTTCTACTTGGTCGGTCTTAGTTCTTTTACGGTAATTAAGTTACGTCAAGAAAGAGCCTCACTAGAACATACCATGTAGGTTAGAAAATAGGTTGGTTTATAGTGTACATCTGAGTACCTACTTGTGCCTGCTGAACATTTTTTGTCAGCAGGTGTACCTAAGTAGATAATCATCCGTCTCTATCAAGGTGTTTCAAAATCGAATTGCCAATTAGAATACCTTGGTGGCTAGGTAACAATTCGAGTAAATTTTTGATGTAGAGAAAAAAAATCGTATCGGTATGATACGGCTTGAAAAAACTTTACCATTTAGGCTTGGTAAATTTTCTCTTTTCCTCCGACAGTAGGTACCTAGTCATTTTGATATTGTTACATACTTTATCGACATAAGAAATAGGTTGCCACCTATTCTACACATCTATGATTGGGCTGCTTTCAAGTAGGTAGTTGTTCCATTGTCAGAACCTAGTTGGTAGGACAGTAGGTAAGTTACATACCCATGTTTTTGTTTTGTACCTATCTTTTTTTTTTTTTCATCAATCCTACCTATCTGTATTCTCAACAGTAGTCTCCTATGGTCAGTTTAGTGATTCGCTCCATTGGTTTTCAGAATCAAATAAGATCGAAACGAAGAGATGAGTTTTAATGGGAAAGTAGTTTTGATTACCGGCGCCTCTTCGGGGATTGGCGCTGCCACTGCTGTAAAATTCGCCAAACTCGGTGCGTTGCTGAGTTTGACGGGCCGCAAAGCGGAAAACCTGAAGAAAGTGGCTGACGAATGCAAGAAAGTGTCTGGAAACGACCATCTAACCGTTGTCGGTTCATTGGAAGTTGAAGAAGACACCAAAAGGATCCTACAAGCGACTATCGATAAGTATAGTAAGCTTGACGTTTTGGTGAACAACGCTGGGGTTATGGAGTTAGGCTCGATCGAAAATACCAGCCTGGAACAGTACGACAGGATTTTCAATGTCAATGTTCGAGCCTTGTATCAGTTGACTATGTTAGCGACCCCGTACCTGGTAAAGAGCAAAGGCAACATCGTTAACGTGTCGAGTGTCACCGGTCTGAGGTCTTTCACAGGGCTATTGGCGTACTGTATGTCGAAGTCCGCCGTGGACCAGTTGACGAGGTATGTAACCATGCACAACAACCCTACTTATCTGCATGTAGGCACATACTCGTATATCACCCCTTATGGAATGTTAATGTACTGTAGGTACTTCTACCAGCGAAGATGGGTTATAATGCTTCTGTGGCCCTCTCCTAGACAAAATTAGATTCTTTTTCTTAAAATCAGTACCTACCTAAAACCACTAACAACTGACAGTTTAGAAGTTATTAGTTTAGGAACTGAAATGACATTGAGTAGGAGGTATCTACTTAGGAGTGAAAAATATTTTATTCCCGAGGTGATCAGTGAAATTAGCTGCGATGATAGTTCGTAAAGCATGAGCAACAAACCTGCCTATTTTATTATAAATTAAAACGTTTTTATTAACTTGCTTTCTTGCCTATCCGGTGAAAATGTTGTAATCAATTTTTGGCCCACTTCCCGATGTCCAATTGAGCTGAAATCTTGCACGGTCATCTTTCATTGATGGCAATACGTGAACTAATCATAAAAACATGCATTAATTTAGCTTCTGCTACCATAATGCTCTGTACGTGGTGGTCAAGTCGCGTAACTGATTTTTCGCCCACTTCCCGATGGCCAGTTGTGCTGAAATTTTGCATAGCCATCTATCCTCGATGCAATCACGAAGGCATAAAAAAAAAAAATTAATTCATTAAAAAAAATTGCACGCGAGACCAAGTTCCAATCACGCAGCATGGCTAAAAGAGCGAATTTTTAAATAAATAATCATGCTATTGCCTAAAAAATATGATATAGCGAGAAACCATGCCACTTTTCGTAAAATGATATAATTATTTCGTGAATTAGCCATTTTTACCGATTTTTGACCCTTGCAACGTCAAATTTGACCCACTCTTTTTTTGAGAAAAATATTTTCATCGTCGAAATAGTCCGACCGGTGTGAATCACCATCCTATTACTATCCCATACAACGTCAGGTGAATTAATATTGATTTTAGCCTTAATACCAATTTTTGACCCCCAGAAATACAAAGTTGACCCCTATTCTGTAGGAAAAACAACTGAAATGTATTTTTCTGTATTTACTCACTTCCGCATCACTAAGTGATTGTATATCAATATTGTTCGTGATTTTGACTGTTTTTACCAATTTTGACCCCTAAAAACTCAAATTTGACCCACTTAGAATTTTTGAAAATTGCTCACCTTCGAACTCATCCTTTTGTTTGGCAATATAACATTTTGGCAAAATGTGGCATTGTTGTCATGTGCCCATGGCCAGATATCGTGTAGAACACATATACAGGGTGTCCCAATTCCTTCTGGAGAAACTCAGGGAATCGATTCCACTCTTCATTTGGAACAAAAAGTGCTCAGTAGAAGTTTATCGAAAGGTTCTTTGTTTTAAAGATTTCCGACAATTTGTGTTTTTCCAATTTTTCATTATCTATAAAAACGCTAATAAATTCGAAAATATTGAGACTACAACAAATCCAATTACACCGTTTGAAAGAACGTTAAATTTCCTGAAAGATTCTTCTGTTTTCAGTGGTCAGAGTTACCTACCTACTTAAAATGTTGGCCAATATCAGTTGGAACATCTCAAAATTTAATACTGTGAAAAAGCTTGTGCGTTCTGCGCGGTTACAAAAAATACCTACAACTTGTCAAATTTCACAAAAACCTCTTCATCTAACAGGCTTTACATTGATATACTGATTTAAAAATAACGTTGTATGGTTAAAAAATGATAACTGATGTGATCGTACTTTTGCAACTTGAACAACCGTTGAGGTTCGGTTTCACTATTTCACTCCACATCAACAATTTTCCTTCAGCACTTCATTATTTGCGTTTCTTTTTGCCATTTTAGTTACTGTTTGTCATCGACAGAATTATTTTAGCAACATTGAACTCTTGATTTAGGTTGGTACCTACCTAGTAACGAGTACGGGGTTAGGTACTAACCTGCGGAGCGTCTGCGATCTATATAATATGTGTAGAATAGTACATAATTATTATAATATTATATACTTAGACGGGTTGTCTATACATAGAGCTGTGATCTGTAACAGAAGGGTAGTCTGTACAAAATAATAAACCGTTGTGCAGGGATTTGCAGTGTTTTTAACTATACTACAATGTTATTTTTAAATCTAAGTTTATCAATGTAAAGCATGGTGAAGTTTTTGTGAAATTTGACAAGTTGTAGGTATTTCTTGTAACCTCAGTAGAACGCACAATCTTTTTCACTATTTTAAATTTTGAAATTTTCAAATGTACCAACTGGTATTGGTCAACATTTTAATAGGTAACTCTGACCATTGAAAACAGAAGAATCTTAAATTCAACGTTCTTTCAAGCGGTGTAATTGGATTTGTTGTAGTCTCAATATTTTCGAATTTATTAGCGTTTTTGTATGGTACCTACCTAAGGTAATGAAAAGTTGGAAACACAAAATTCCAAATGAAGAGTGGAATCAATTCCGTGAGTTTCTCCAGAAGGAACTGGGACACCCTGTATGATATAATATGGTTATAATAGATTATGGATTTTTGTTAAAATCTTGGGATGAATTCAGGATAAACCAAAACAGATCTGCCTATAAAAAAAATTTCAAAAATTCTTGTTCTGAAAATGTTGGACCCATTGCAGTAGCTTCATTTTCTTCGAAAATTCGCTAAAAACAGAAAATAATTATTTAAATGAAAAAAAAATTAGCCACGTTTTCAAAACTGACTAATTTCTTGTTGCCATAAAATAATTTCAGCATTACATAGAAAAGCCGTAAAAAATATAAAAACAAGGGGCGCATGCTGTAGGTCAGTATTGATAGTAGGTAGTAGTAGTTAGAAGCTGCTATTCTCTATCACCTGTGGCATGAGCCCCACGTTTTCCCATTTATGGTTTTTCTGTTTATTTTATGCGGAAATTATTTTATGGCAATGAAAAATTGTTTCATAGTTTATAGTCCGTTTTAAAAACGTGGTTAAAATTTTTCTCTTTTAAATTTAAATAATTTGCTCTTGCAAGCAAATATGAATGCGCCTAGGTTTTGGCATAGAATTATTATTAGGTACCTACTTAGACGTCAAGGAAATCGTTTTCCCAAAGTTTACCTATGAGACCTACCAGGTACCACCAGATATCTGGAAATAGTTCAATCTTCATTCTTTTGTCTCACCTGCGGGTATGTTTTTTATGTCGTCTAATAACGTATTTGACAAAAGGTGCGTCGCTTTGGAGCTGGCGCCGAAACAAGTGCGCGTCAACAGCGTTAATCCTGGAGTCATCATCACAGAGTTGCAGAAGAGGGGAGGTTTGGACGATGCATCCTACGCCCAATTTCTGGAAAGGTAACTTACGTCCTACCTACATAATTATCCTGTCATATGAGATAGTGTCTTGGTGTTCGAGTCATTTCATTGGTCTGGACTGAGCAAAGAATGCAATCAGAAAGAAAGCTTCGGTGTTCTCAAGCGACGTATAAGCCCGAGGTTGGCTACGACTGTATCATACTATACTGAGAGAGAGAGAAAGTTTTAATTAAACATTATATACATAAAAATAAAATCCAAATAGGTATATTAATGTTTACATTCCATAAAAAACTAAGACACAAAAACTAATTGTAATTAAAATTTGTTGAGAAAAATATTGCAGTAGGTACCTAACTAAAGTAGATTGTAAATCCAAACAAAAAAAGTTCAGGTGAATAAATATTAGTATAATGTAGGTAAGTAAAACAATTAGAAATTTTTTTAAATTGTATTTAAAATTTTATTGTTTCAACCTACCTCCGTTTCATCCTTATTATAGTAATTATTATTTCCTACATTATCAATCATTGGCCTGCTTCCTGTATCAACATAGTTGGTGCCTAATTCAAATTGAAAAGGATGTACTATTGTTGATAGGTCGAAAGAGACGCACGCCTTAGGACGTCCAGGGAACCCAGAAGAAGTCGCTGATAGTATCCTGTTCCTTGCAAGCGACCAAGCGAGCTTCGTTACGGCAACCCACCTCAGTGTGGATGGCGGGAGACATGCCATGTGTCCCCGGTAGTAGGCAAGGTAATCCAGCTCTCATATCGCACAATGAAGGAAATTCCTACATCAATGTAATTGTGGTCTTATATGAACTGTATTTGCAATTTTCGCTTGTGATATAAAGTTGAACAAATATAAATATTTTCACGTATACATATCAATTCAATGACACTATCTCCAGTAACCGGACCGATCTTAACAAAGTATGGTGGGTTGTGCAATCCTGACGAGTTTGACTACCTATAGAATTTGCTGCGTGCTATATTTTCCAAATTCAACGACCCTAATACAAATTGGTTTCCATTATAAATATAACTTCCCGGTTAACAATCTTGGTAGGTAGGTATAATGTTGTAGTAAGTGTACGTAATTATGACTTACCTAAGTAGGTGGCATGTATACTGAAGTGGTAGTTCGAATGATTTCGTCATTTTTAGTAAATTCTTAATGGATTATCTACCTACCAGTTCATAGGTACTAATTATTGATGTTACTTGGGCCAGAAGTATGGTAAGGGGAAATAAGACTGGATGTCCCTAAAATGAAACTGGTAACTACGAGGGTGGATCAAATATAAACGGGACTTTTTTGTTTTAAATTTTATTCATTAGAAAATAAAAACCAGGTATATGTCACTTTTCTACCTAGTCTCCTGCTTTCGTGACACATTTTTCCCAGCGATTAGGAAGTTTTTTAATCCCAGCATCAAAAACGATGAAGGTTGCGTCTGAAGCCAATTGCGCATGAACCCCTCGACCCCCTCAATCATTCAATCATCCTCGAATCATTGTCCGCCTAGCGCTTCTTTAAGCGGCCCAAACGAGTGAAAATCACAGGGCGATAGGTCAGGGCTGTAGGGAGGATGATCAAGTGGAGTCCAGTGCATTTCTTCCAATTGTTGAACAGTTAGAGCTGCAGTATGGGGCCGCATTGCGTGGAGGAGGATGACGTCACGAATTGGTTGATTCCGTCTTTTGTTGCGATATGCAGCCCTCACCTGAGTCAGCAGCTCACAATACTCGTAGTAGGCAGCATTGATTGCTCTTCGCTCATGCAGAAAATCAATGAGCAAAACGCCTCGATAGTCGAAAAAAACAGTTGCAAGGACCTTGCCAGCAGACAGTCGAGTTTTCGCTTTCACTGGGGCTGTCTCCCCCTTCCTCCGCCACTCCATACTGGCTTGCTTCGATTCGGGTGTGTAATGATGGATCCATGTTTCGTCGCAGGTGACGATGCTAGCCAAAAATGCTTCCTCTTCTTCCTCAGACCTTGCAAAAAGCCTCTGACAGACCTCCGAACGTCTCAACTTCTGATCTGCAGTCGCAAGGCGAGGGACCCATCTGGCACACACTTTACGGAATCCTAGGTGCTCTGTAATGATCGTTTGGCAGCTCCCATAACTTATCCCTACCTGCTCAGCAATTTCGGAGACAGCCTTCAAGAATGACACGAACCGCTTGAATGTTCTCATCCGTAGTGCTGCTCCGGGGACGACGATCTGTTCCTGATTCTCTACTCGTTCTCTTCCCTCCTGAAACTCTTTGTGCCAGGCAAACACACGGGTCCTAGAGAGGGTTTGGTCCCCGAACTGGGCGGTCAACCTTTGAAAAATTCACGAAGGTTTGACTCTTTCAAGGGCAAGAAATTGTATGATAATTCGTTGCTCAATGGAAACGGGCACCTTTTGTTCAGATATCACCATCACTACTCACGAAAGGTCGTAAAGGGGGAGACGCCCCCCTCATCTACCTTCTAATGAACCTGTCCAAACAATCTCGAAGTGACGGCCCGCTTCTGTCAACTGTCGGCACTCAGAGGTCAAAGTCCCGTTTATATTTGATCCACCCTTGTATTATGACAGTCTGTTAACTACAACTAGTATGATAGCCTGTTAACTACTTTTTAACTAGGTACAGTTATTTTAACACTTTCAGTGCGTCACGAATTCCTGTGCAACCCCCAGAACCTGAAATCCTGTGAGCGAAAAAAAATGTCGTTGCAGCCAGATTTCGCTTAGGTGGAACCTCTTGATACATTTCCCCACCAAGCGCGGCACCACTGACACCATTTTGGGTACGGCCGGCATGGTGGCCGTCAGTATGCGGCGAACGCCACCATGCTAACCTTCCCGACCAATGAGCAAAGGCGGGTCTCCCACCCCGTGGCCGCTCGCGATGTATTTTCACTGTATTTCGACGTGTATGGTGTGTAGAACCAAAGGAAATTGAACCTGAGGATAGGAAATCAAAGGAGTAAGCACCCTATCCCTACCCTGAGCGTCCATCGCGATTCCTGTATGAAATACAGGAGAATGTACCGTGATACAGAAGTGAACAGTAGAAAAACTTCAGAATTCGAGTTGCTTTTTGTTATTGAACTGAATGTTCCTAGTATATAATAATGTTTTTGACGTTTGAGTGTTATTGGGGAAGTTTTTCGATACTTTTTGTATTTTATTACAAATGTTTATTCTTTTTCAATAATAGTCAAAATACTTTTGATTTTCGAATTTATTTGTTGTAAATCGGGTTTTGGTTATTGAACTGAATGTTTCTAGTTTGTTTTTTACGTTTGAATGTTTTGTTTACAATTTTCGATGTTTTTATTTTTATTACAAATGTTCATGATTTTGGATTTTATTTTCTATTACAAATTATTTTGAATTTCGAGTCTATTATTCCTTCATTTGTAGTGAGTACGACATTACTTCAATTATTTGCAGGGGGTTTGGAATGGAGGTTGGTAGTAGGATGGAAATAGGGATAGGATGTGTCACACAAATTGGCACTGAACCAGTGTTCGCCACCTCGTCAAGGTGTGAAGGACCAGGGGATAAAAGACGCCACAAAGATAAAGGCAAAGTAATAATAATTATAATCATGAATACAAAAGAAATGTGAAAATTTACAATACATACAATAAATTTGTGTTATTTACAATATATACAATATATACAATATTTACAACATATATACAATATTTACATGGTGGTTTGGAAGTTCCTGACCTCACAGTTTCACTGAACAAAACACTCCAAACACAGTCCTCTAGTTGATTGCTGCGGTTCCATTGAGGTAGGTATCTTTATAAAAGAACAGAAACAAAACAGATAGAATAAACGCATACCTATGAGGAATGTAAAAAACGAGAAATCTCGGACGCAAACACGGGGGGAAAAGGGCCTCTTCAAGCGGGCCGCTCCGTGAAAACTACGTTTTCTCTGTGTTTTTCGCGTTTTTTCCCCCGTTCTTCGTGAAAATAATGGTTTGTCGTGTTGTTTTATTGTACAGCGGTTGTGCATAGAGCAGTAGGAATATACAGAATTGAAAAAAAAAATTTTTACTCACCGGAAAAGATGAAATAAGTTCGAGTTCGGAAAAAAATACGTCAAAAATTAGCAGAACGTCGGATCACACTCCTGAACGTCTTGAACGACACCTTGGGTCCTACTGAAGCCGTGGAGCCCTCCCCATCCCGTTTACACCCAAAGGAGGAGGGGCTAGCGGCCTTCCAGTGTCCCCACCACCGGCTCCTTCCAGGGCCAGCGTGCGGGCCCTCAGTATGCGGCGAATGCCAAGAAGGCCCGCATGGTGGCCCGACGCACAGAAAGTGTTAACCTACTGGGACTGGGGTCTTATGGGACACACACAAATAAATGCTAGCAGGCTCACCTCAGTAACCCCATGGGTTAATAGGAAAAATGAAGTACAGAGA
The DNA here is from genome assembly GCA_954871275.1 of Leptopterna dolabrata. NCBI lineage: Eukaryota > Metazoa > Arthropoda > Insecta > Hemiptera > Miridae > Leptopterna > Leptopterna dolabrata. The sequence goes on along the minus strand of OX940984.1, from coordinate 21,603,535 downwards.
AATACAGTTTGAAGGGAATGATCTGTATTATCCAACAACACAAAACAACAAAGTTGAGAATTGTATATGACGCTTCTGTCAAAACGAAAGGCTACTGCAGCCTCAATGAATTCTTATATAAAGGCCCTCTCTTACTAGAAGACTTAGGTAACCTCCTTACTACTTCGATTCCGTCAGCATCCCATAGGTATTATTGCTGACATTGAAAAGGCATTTTTACAAATTGGCCTCCAAGAACAAGACAGGGACGTAACTTGATTTCTCTGGGTAAAAAATATAAACGAGGATACTACAGATGAAAATTTAGTACACCTACGCTTCTTTAGAGTACCATTTGGAATCATATCCAGCCCATTCCTCTTAGCCGTGACAATTCGAGAACATTTACTACAAAGTAACCACCCTTTGGCAAAGAGAATATCGGAGTGCCTCTATGTTGACAATTTACTGGCAGGTGTTGATACAATTGAAGAAGCAATATCATTGTTTGACGTAACCAAAAGCCGTTTCGAGGAACTGTCAATGAATGTTTGGGAGTGGAATTCTAATAACCAAGAATTCTTAGCAGCTATTCCCGACCAGTCTAAATGTGAGAAAATGATAGTTCTGTTCTGGGCCTTAAATGGAACACAAAATCAGATAAGTTGTCATCAGCTATTCTAACAAAATGTAATAGACCAAGAAACCAATACCAAACGGGATATCCTTAGAATTATAGCATCATTCTTTGATCCATGCGGATTCAGTGCTCCATTGAACGAGCACGACTGCACACGAGACTCCATTGCTTCACGGATGCCTCCCTCGAAGCATACATAGCAGTGGTTTATGTACGCCGTACGTGTATTATACGTCAACGAGTTGAGTATGGTAATGTCCCGGTCTCGTCTAACACCCCTAAAGAGAAAAGAGTGTTTCACCATACCCAAATTGGAACTACTGGCAGTAGTAATAATTACTATTATTACTACCAATTATTGGCGCACGACTTTTACAGTATGTCCTCAAAACAGATGAATTATCCATTACACGGTGTGTTCTATGGACGGACAGTCAAGTGGTATTAGGATGGCTGAAATCCGAGCGTCTGCTACCGTATTCAGTTTTGGTACATTAGATCAGAACATAATCCTGCTGATGCAGCCACGCGTCCTATTACTACAAGTGTCCTACTACAATTTATGGTTTGCTTGTCCTGATTTTTTGAGGTTGTCACCTGAATACTGGCCAACACAAGACGTATTTCCTTACACAAACCCAGACCGTCAATACCTAGACACCCACAGCGAGGACACAAATGACGTCTTTATTCAGTTAGCCCATATGTACTCTGTAAAAGCCGCTTTACCCTCTAGTGGCATCCACTTAAACCCGGACATTATAAAGGCTATCCAAAATGAATATTACCCAGCTGAAACCTCAGGAAAAACAAACCATTTGCTAAGTCACTTGGCCTATACTTGGATGACAACGGGGTCTTACGATGTAAAGGAAGATTCTCCAATGCGGAGTTTCCAACAGAACAGAAATACCCAATACTTTTACCTAAATTAGCCCCAATCACCTCTGAGATAGTTAAGCGATTGCACGACAATCATCATCATGTAGGTGTTACACACACATTGTCCCTACTCAGGCTAACCTATTGGGTACCACAAGGAAGATCACTTGTGTCAAAGCTGCTACATCGGTGCAAAAACTGTATCAAATATGGGGGTGGCCCATACCAACTGCCATGCACTGCCAGCAGAACGAGTACCTTTCAGCCCCCCATTTACTCACACGGGAATGGACTATTTTGGCCCGATGACCACATCTCAAAATAGTACCATCAATAAAAGATGAGGATGAGGATAAAAGATGAGGAGCGATACATATTGAACTTGTCAACAACCAATGAACAGATGAATTTCTGATGGCGTTCCGAAGGTTTGTGGCTACAAGAGGAACACCTAAACTCGTTGTCGGATAATGCGACAAACTTCAAACTTGCAGCAACATTCATTGACTCATCACAGACCAGTCACCATCATACACTCTGGAAATTTATACCTGTGTTGTCACCATGGTACGGAGGGTTTTATGAGAGGCTGATAGGACTAATCAAAAACTGTCTACGACGTACACTGGATCAGTCTCTGCTTACAGACATTCAGCTTAGAACAGTTCTCCATGAAATAGCCGAAACACTAAATACCAGACCGCTGACCTCAGTCTCAGAAGATCAGGATACTGTGCCCACTCCTGCCCATTTTCTCAATACCTGTGGATCATTAAATTTAGACTTTGAACATACTGTACAAAGACCACACGCCTCTACTGCCAGAGAACAAATCATTGGTACAACTGGAAGAAATCAGAAGCATTTCTGCGCCAGTTCAGAAACATGTTCAAAACTCATTACTTGTCAAGTCTTAGAGAAAAACATCAGCTTCACCATAAACAACCAAGAATCGTGAGCCACCAGACCCCAAAAGTAGGAGACAAGGTTCAAGTGAAGGGCAGTTCTTCCACCCGAGTACACAGGAATGTGGGCACCATTTCGTCCATCATTGCCAGCTCAGATGGTGCAATAAGAACGGCAAGAGTGGCATTCCCAGATGGCACTATCCTCAATCGCTCAATAGGACACCTATAGCCCCTAGAAATGGATATCGCTAATACGGATGATACTTCACAATCAACCACCCCAAACCTCTCTCAACCGGATGCTCCAAATCCCTCTGAATCAGACACTCTACCCTTGACAACGGATGCTCCAATAACCTCTACAACTGGCGAACATGATCCATCTACCAGACCAGTCAGAACAGCTGCACGAAGGGCGATACAGAACATCTGGAATTGGACAAGAGCTATGTTTAATGCTGCATACTCTGTACCACCCAAGACCTAAAAGCACTTATACTTGACCGCATTTATATGATTTTAAACCTACAAGTCGAATCCCTATTGTTGCTACTACCCAAGACAAGTATGGTTACATTTTTTTCATTGTCATACAAAATACATACCTTCCGCCTAGTATTCTCTTAACCTTTCGCCTGGGGAGTGTCGCTAAAGCGAGTGCAGGAAGGTGGAGGGGGGAGCTACGGGAGGAGTGGTGGGGGAAGGATAGGAACGGACGCCCATGGCTCGCGGAAGAGAAGTTGGTGAGAAGAGCCCTGATGGAAAGCAGGTATTGGTGAGTCTAGCAACTAAAAGTATACTGGTCATACATGGTTGATACTTTATACATCCCAGTCTCTCTCCCTAGATTTATACATTTGGCTTACTGTGTGGTACATACTTATACACATATTAAACATGTGGCATACTGATACATACACATACTTCTTTATATGCACCACATATTATACATTACACTTGACTACATGTACAATGGAGACGGCTGTGGGGGATACCCACAGTGCCACGTCAGATGGCTTTGGTACACTTATACTACGCCACACGAGATGGCATATACCTATGGTGCCATGGTGGATGGCATCATATTGATACGACCATGATAGATGGTCATTATACTACCCATGTGGCCATGGTCACTATACTTTACTGCCAAAATGGGTGGCAACACAGCCACAGTTGGGTGGCGATACACATACCAAGATTACTTTATCAACTCCGACGAGAGATCAAGGGAGCGGATGTAGGAGAGGAGGAGCCCGCGGGGTATACAAACCCAAGGGGAGAGACTGGGATAAATCTGTACCTATACCTAAATGTTTACCTATATGATCGAAGTAGAATAATATAACTAATAACCATTCATGTTATACAGTGTACATATTTATGTTGTGGAAATATTGTATATGATATGGAGTATTTATATACGATTAGAACAAGCTTCCGTGATCTGAATGAAATTCGCATTGCCAGGGGGGCAATGACGACATGGGTCTTCATCCAATACGATGGGGAGTACCTACCAAAAATCTCTAGATGTGTCAGACAAATGTAACACATGTAAAGGAAGTCCGCCCTCTGCGGGCATCGTAAAAAGGAAAATCCGGTTAGGAAGCTATTACAGCAACAAAAGAAGCAACTGCAGAAATATCACCTTTCAAGGTTCACTGCTGCAAAGTGAAAACTACCGAAAATAGGGTAAAATAGAACTGTTTTAGGATTGAAAGAATATATTATTCATATTACAGTCACTCATAAGAATTTTACCAAACTTTTTCAAGCAATATTGGGTAAATCCACTAATGATATGGGATCATTTGGATGATAAGGAAATTTGGAAATGTGGTAGTTGGTAAGTACCAGTTGTTTTGATATCGTCAGTCACAAAAATAATAAATACCTCACGTGTGTACATACCAATTTCTAATCCCTGGCAATATTTTAAACCATACCTAAATTTTACATACTTACTCCTGTCGATCCATTAGTACCTAAGCCGTGTTATGTCCCGCGAAAGGCAAGTTGTGTGGTGCCTCGCACCTGACTTATTTTGCGTTCAACCCATATTCAAGTATTCATACATTTATTTTTATTAAATTTAAGATGTTAAAATATAGGACAACATATCAATTCAATGGTCCCTTTTCCTGTTTTGCCTCTCCCATCTGTAGTACCCCAATAATATTTTGGTCGCTTCGGCACTGTGAGGTCACAACTGCAACACCACAACCGCATAAATATCACTAGTCGGTTACATTATCATGGTCGTTACTAAAAAGGAGAAGAAGAAGAAGACCGCAGAGTGATAACAGTGTTATCAACAACAACAGTCTTAATAAAAAGACGAAGTGTTTTTATTTTATAAGAACGGTCGGTGTTGTTCTGTCGTAGTGTCGTGCATAACTGAAATAATCTTGATTTAGGTATATTAGGTAAGTAGTATTACGTAACTAGGTACTGTCCTTTACTGTTGTGGAGTGAGGGGTCGTTTCATTAATTTATTGTTTGATTATGACTGAGCGACTCCGGTAAGTTCTACTTGGTCAGTCTTAGAATATTGGTCTTAGTTCTTTTACGGTGATTAAGTTACGTCAAGAAAGAGCCTCACTAGAATATATATACTAAGTAGGTTAGAAAATAGGTTGGTTTATCGTATATCTTGAGTTATTAATACCTGCCGAACTTTTTTGTTAGCAAGTGTAAGTAGATAATTATCCGTCTCTGTCAAGATGTTCCAAAATCGAATTGTTAATTAGAATGCTTTGGTAGCTACCATTTCGAGTAAATTTATGATATTGAGAAAAAATTATCGTATTGATATATGATATGGCTTGAAAAAACTTTACCAGTCAATTACTTGGTAAATTTTCTCTTCTCCTCCGACAGTAGTCATTTTGATATTGTTACATACTTTATCGACATAAGAAATAGGTTGCCACCTATTCTACACATCTATGATTGGGCTGCTTTCAAGTAGGTAGTTGTTCCATTGTCAGAACCTAGTTGGTAGGACAGTAGTCTCAACACCTTATGGTCAGTTTAGTGATTCGCTCCATTGGTTTTCAGAATCAAATAAGATCGAAACGAAGAGATGAGTTTTACTGGGAAAGTAGTTTTGATTACCGGCGCCTCTTCGGGGATTGGCGCTGCCACTGCTGTAAAATTCGCCAAACTCGGTGCGTTGCTGAGCTTGACGGGCCGCAAAGCGGAAAACCTGAAGAAAGTGGCTGACGAATGCAAGAAAGTGTCTGGAAACGACCATCTAACCGTTGTCGGTTCATTGGAAGTTGAAGAAGACACCAAAAGGATCCTACAAGCGACTATCGATAAGTATAGTAAGCTTGACGTTTTGGTGAACAACGCTGGGGTCGTGGAGTTAGGGTCGATCGAAAATACCAGCCTGGAACAGTACGACAGGATTTTCAATGTCAATGTTCGAGCCTTGTATCAGTTGACTATGTTAGCGACCCCGTACCTGGTAAAGAGCAAAGGCAACATCGTTAACGTGTCGAGTGTCAACGGTTTGAGGTCTTTCGCAGGGCTATTGGCGTACAATATGTCGAAGTCCGCCGTGGACCAGTTTACGAGGTATGTAACCATGCACAACAACCCTACTTATCTGCATGTAGAGGTACCTACATACTCGTATATCACTCCTTATGGAATGCTAATGTACTGTAGGTTAGTACCTCAGATCAGTACCTATAACCACTAACAACTGACAGTTTCCAAGTTATTAGTTTCGGAACTGAAATGACAATGAGTAGGAGGTATCTACTTAGGAGTGAAAAATAGTTTATCTCGGAGGAGACAAGTGAAATTAGCTGCGATGATAATTCTTAAAGCATGAGCAACAAACCTTCCTATTTTGTTATAAATTAAAACGTTTTTATTAACTTGCTTTCTTGCATATCCGGTGAAAATTTTGTAATCAATTTTTGGCCCACTTCCCTATGTCCAATTGAGCTGAAATTTTGCACGGTCATCTATCCTCGATGCAATCGCGAAGTCATAAAAAAAATGAATTCATTAAAAAAATTTCACACAAGACCAAGTTCCAATCATGCAGTATGGCTAAAGAGCGAATTTTTAAATACATAATCATGCTATTGCGTAAAAAGATGATATAGCGAGAAACCATGCCACTTTTCGCTAAATGATATAATTATTTCGTGAATTTAGCCATTTTTACCGATTTTTGACCCTTGCAACGTCAAAATTGACCCACTCTTTTTTGAGAAAAATATTTTCATCGTCGAAATAGTCCCTCCGGTGTGAATCACCATCCTATTACTATCCCACACAACGTCCGTTGAATTAATATTGATTTTAGCCTTGATACAAATTTTTGACCCTCAGAAACACAAAGTTGACCCCTATTCTGTATGAAAAACAACTGAAATATATTTTTCTGTATTTACTCACACTTCCGCGTCACCTTTAGTGATTTTATATCAATTGTTCGTAATTTTGGCTGTTTTTACAGATTTTGACCCCTAAAAACTCAAATTTAACCCACATAGAATTTTTGAAAATTGCTCATTTTCGAACTCATTCTTTTGTTTGGCAATACGAACATTTTGGCAAAATGTGGCAGAGTTATAGTGCCCATGGCCAGATAACCTGTAGAGTACACATAAACACCTATATATTATATATATATAATTTATACATTTTTGTTAAAACCTTGGAATGAATTCAGGATGTATCAAAACGGATTTGCCTATTAAAAAAATTTCAAAAATTCTTGTTCTGAAAATTTTGGACCCATTGCAGTGGCTTCATTGTCTTTGAAAATTCGCGAAAAGCAGAAAATAGTTACCTATTTAAAAAAAAAAAAAAATTAACTCCGTTTTCTAAACGGACTCATTTCTCGTTGCCATAAAATAATTTAAGCATAAAATAGAAAAGCCATAAATATAAAAACAAGGGCCGTATGCAGTAGATCAGTAGTATTGATAGTAAGTAGGAGCTGCTATTCTCTATCACCTTTTCTGTTTATTTTATGCGGCAATTATTTTATGGCAACGAGAAATTGTTTCATAGTTTATAGTCCGTTTTAAAAGCGTGGTTAAAAAATTTCCTTTTTTAAATTTGAAATAATTTGCTCTTGCTAGCAAATATGCATGTGCATAGGTTTTGACACAGAATTATTATTAGGTACCTACTTAGACGTCAAAGAAATCGTTTTCCCAAAGTTTACCTATGAGACCTACCAGGTACCACCAGATATCCACAAATAATTCAATCTTAATTCTTTTGTCTCACCTATGGGTATGTCGTCTAATAACGTATTTTTGACAAAAGGTGCGTCGCTTTGGAGCTGGCGCCGAAACAAGTGCGCGTCAACAGCGTTAATCCTGGAGTCATCATCACAGAGTTGCAGAAGAGGGGAGGTTTGGACGATGCATCCTACGCCAAATTTCTGGAAAGGTAACTTACGTCCTACATGCATAATTATCCTGTCATATAAGATAGTGTCTTGGTGTTCGATTCATTTCATTGGTCTGGACTGAGCAAAGAATGCAATCAGAAAGAAAGCTTCGGTGTTCTCAAGCGACGTATAAGCCCGAGGTTGGCTACGACTGTATCATACTATACTGAGAGAGAGAGAGAAAGTTTTAATTAAACATTATGTACACGAAAATAAAATACAAATAGGTATATTAATGTTTACATTCCATAAAAAAACTAAGACACAAAAACTAATTGTAATTAAAATTTGTTAGGAAAAATATTACGGTAGGTACCTATCTAAAGTAGATAGTAAATCCAAACAAAAAAGTTTAGGTGAATAAATATTACGATAATGTACGTAAGTAAAACAATTAGACAATTTTTAAAATTGTATTTAAAATTTTATTGTTTTAACCTACCTCCGTTTCATCCTTATTATAGTAATTGTTATTTCCTACATCATCAATCATTGACCTGCTTCCTGTATCAACATAGTTGGTGCCTAATTCAAATTGAAAAGGATGTACTATTGTTGATAGGTCGAAAGAGACGCACGCCTTAGGACGTCCAGGGAACCCAGAAGAAGTCGCTGATAGTATCCTGTACCTTGCAAGCGACCAAGCGAGCTTCGTTACGGCAACCCACCTCAGTGTGGATGGCGGGAGACATGCCATGTGTCCCCGGTAGAAGGCAAGGTAATCCAGCTCTCATATCGCACAATGAAGGAAATTCCTACATCAATGTAATTGTGGTCTTTTATGAACTGTATGTGCAATTTTCGCGTGTGATATAAAGTTGAACAAATATAAATATTTTCACGTATACATATCAATTCAGTGACACTATCTCCAGTAACCGGACCGATCTTAACAAAATATGGTGGGTTGTGCAATCCTGACGAGTTTGACTACCTGTAGAATTTGCTGCATGCTATATATTCCAAATTCAACGACCCTAATACAAATTGGTTTCCATTATAAATATAACTTCCCGGTTAACAATCTTGGTAGGTAGGTATAATGTTGTAGTAAGTGTACGTAATTATGACTTACCTAAGTCGTAGTTCGAATGATTTCGTCATTTTTAGTAAATTGTAAATGGAGTATCTACCTACCAGTTCATAGGTACTAATTATTGATGTGTTACATACTTGTGCCAAAAGTATGGTAAGAGGAAACGAGACTGGATGTCCATATTTATATATTTATGCTGGGGGTGCCGCATCAGCAGGAAAATTGGATACCACCAGTTCTGCTGATATAACTCCTCCCTTCTCAAAGAGAAAACTTTTCCACAGAAAATCACATTTGTCTCGGAAAAGTTTCAGCAGAAATATGGCACTCAACATATAAGATGTTACGTTGAGAGAGAGAGGAAAACAATTATTGCAAAGGATCGTTCTAAGTACTTTAAGGTGTCTAAGTTATGCACATAAAAGTGGGTAGTTACCTAAAGTAGCACGAAGAAGACGGTTAGTACAATTACAATGACATAAGTAATAATAACAGTGTCATCCACAAAAAGATGAAATATAGTTATATAACCTCGGAGGTCACATTTTCTCCGTTTTCATGGAAAAACATTGAATCATGGACGTGTTTTTGGACGCGCGAATTGACAGTACCGTACTGCATATCCACAATGTTTTACCGGGAAAACGGAGAAAATTAGGTTTAATTTTTGTTGTTGTTGTAAACGGAGAAATTTGGGGATTGAAGAAAGGCTCACTCAGCTGATTAGGGAGGGTCCTCACCTTGCCATTCGTACTCACCAGTCCTACAGAGTTTCCATTTCGAATTTCATCATCCTAGGTCAAACCTAGCAACATAATTATTATTTTAGTAACCTACATACCTAGCACATTTTGTTTGTCGGTAGTGCGTTACACTTCTTGTGGTAGGACGGAAATTTTAGATTGTCCCCCAGCCCAAAAAGTCCATGTTAAAATAGACAGACATAACAGAGTCCCTTAAATGAAACTGGTAACTAGTATGACAGTATCTTAGCTACAACTAGTATGATAGCCGTTTAACTACTTTTTAACTAGGTACAGTAGTTCTTTTTAACTTACTGGGACTGGTGTCTTACGGGACACCCACATATAAATGCTAGCAGGCTCACCTCAGTAACCTCATGGGTTAACAGGAAAAATGAAGTACAGAGAAATACAGTTTGCATGGGATTTATTACAGTTTATTACGAATTTACAATTGATAGGGACGTAGAAACTCTACGTTTATTACGGTAGTGATTAGGCAGTGTAACCGAACAGAAGGATTAGGTTGGTGTACAGAATTATTGTCCGCAGGCTTGGTGGTACGAAGGGGAACCCGGATATTTTATGATCCTTCCTCCTTGATTAGACATTGTTTGTACTCAATAATTTTTACATTACGATAAAATAAATTCAGAAGATACCAATCTTGGAAGCAAACAAACATTCCGCCTCTGGTTATGGTACTTATCGCTCTGTTCAAGTCCCCCACACATAATACAGGCACTGATGGTCTCGGACCGCTGTCTCCAGTCTTTGTCACGATCCATTTGGAATGATCGTTCGTTTGAATCCACGAAACGTCGTTGTATATTTTAATTTTATTGACATTTTCCACAGTCAAAGGTTGTAGGCAATTCGATGGCAATGGGTTGATCCGATCGAGCCATGTCTGGGCAAGGATCGGCGTGTTATAGTGCACAGCCAGTTTTTGGAAGCAGTCCTCGTACAAATCAACTTGCGACCGGCCAAACGAGTGAATCCTTGTGCTGCCTTTTCCGTAAGTCCTACTACTCGTGATCGGAGAGCCTAGATTTTTTTGTCCCGGATGGATCAGTTTCTCAAATTTATCCCGCACATTTACCGGCCAAAAGCTATTCACGTTCGAAGCGTACAGTTGAGGTTTGAAGTTTATCATCATCATTAACAGCATCTCCATTTCCTCGATGTAGCTATTAGTGTTTGTGTCCGATGTCAGGCACACGGCCATCTGGGCAAATTTCTTCCCGCTTTCTGGGTATTCGTACGGGCTAGAGTCTGGGTCAGGCGGGAACCTAGGCACAGAGTGGGACAACAAGAATCCGCCGGTCAAGCTGTACGCTAGTATTCCTTTGGAATGGCCGAATGACGTGGAATCGTCTGTGTGCACATCATCCATGCTTGTCAGGTTTGGTCTCCCAAATGATCGGCTTTTGGAACTGAACGGAACGTCGTCATTCCACAGGATGTACGTGATAGCGCTCACTTGTTCGTACACAGGCAACAATGTCTGGCCCAACACCGATCTTGGATCGGCGATCGAGTACTGTCCTGGTGTCATCTTCACCGACCGTACGTCCACCGCCCGGGCAAAGTAGAAGTACCGAAAACTATTTGGCTCCTTATATGCGATAAAATACTCGAGCCTCTCCCCAGCTTCGCTGTAGCACGACATCGGTTGGTCACATTTTTCTCCAGTCCATGTGACATCACCCCAAACCTTTTTTCCAAGCTCTAATTGTAAATATGGCGCCTTTCCGTTGGCACGATCAAGGGTTATTCCGGCTATTGAACACACTGTCTGCTTCGTGGCCCCACCGCATGCCTCTTTACATTCCAACAAGTACGGCTTCGACCGGCAGTCACTTGTGGTCGTTGGTGGTTTGCGACAAATCCTCTGTTTGGCCAAGAGAAATACAGGCAAGAACGTGTTGCAGGTGTCGGTAGATATTTTGTGTTGGTACTCGAGCACTTCGTAATAGAAATAGCGAATTGTGTGTCTGCCACGGCCGCTATACAAATCCGCCAAGTATCCGAGGCTGGCCAATTCTGACGGGTTGCGGACCTGGCAATAACCGGTTGGTAACAACTTGCCGGCGGGGCACGTGATTTGAGAACATTTGTTGATAGACGCTATGTACACGTCGACGGCTTTGTGATGCAAACACGTTGGAAATACACAATCTGAGTCTTCGATGTCGATGTCCAAGTGCCCTGCGTCTTTCACCATTCCTAGCACGGAACTTGCGTGAATGACGTCGACAAATTTTGCGTCCGTCACGCGAAGAGTGTCGGTTGTGTCTACAGTAAACTTTCCTAAAGAGTATTCATAAATTGGACCTGCTGGATCGAGTGCAGATATCCGGTCAACTGTCCTTATATTGTAGTTTTTCAGTGTTCTCGCTGCCATACCTGATATCTGACCACCGAGACTGAAACCTATGAAATGGACTTTAACGTTGAGCGGAATATATTGATTAACAAAGGTGGCTAACACATTGGCGACGACAGGGACGTTTTGTGTGGCAACAAATGTGTAATCTCTAGCAACGTGCGATGGCCAATGTTCAGAAAACCATCCGTGATCGTAATACGCGCCATCTCTCCAATCGATTATCAAAATGCAGTCGATGTCATCGGTGCCTTCAGCGAGAGCGTTTTTCATGTTCACCCCGTCGATCAAGTCGTCCGTTCTAAAACCATGTATATAGAAAACGACTTTTTTCATGGATTTATAGTACAAAGTACGTGCGTCCAATGCTTGATTTGGCCTGATGGTCTTGAAGGCGATCATGTCCAATATAAAGTTGTCTAGAATAGCGATCTCGGCGGAATAGTTTCTTGGCACGAAATTCTTTGCGTCAATGCGTTTGATAGTAGTAGGAACTTCGTAGGTGTCCCACGGCGAAACCCAGTGAGCGCAGTCTCGTTCGTCCGAACCATCCCAACAGTCGTCATACCCGTTACAACGCGAATATTGCAGCACGCACCTGTTGCTGTCGCAATGAAATGTGTTCGATCCGCGGCACGTGGCGCAATCTTCTTCATCACTTCCATCGTCGCAATCAGGTATTCCGTCGCAAAGACGTTGTGGGACGGGACACTTTCTTCGACAGTTGATTTTCCTTTTTGTTCTCCAGTATTCATCGTCTCCAAATCGGGCAAAGGATGAATGCAGAACAGCCAGTAAAAAGTAGCACAGCGCCAATTGTGCAGTAATCTGCATAATAATATTGTTTATTGTAAGCCACCCTACAGGGTATTACCTACATATTCAGTATTCAATTATGCATATAGAACAATTACAACAGTAACAAGCTTAAAAATACAAAAAAATTGAAAATTTAAACAGTTTGTTTTACTCGTATTTCTGCGATTAGATGTAGGTACCTATAACTTCTTCTATGGAGTATGGCGGTGACAGGAAAAATGACTCAGCTTTTTCCTCAGGCAAGTAGGTTTCAATAATATTCCGAATCTTCACTCACTAGATACTATACTATGTTGTGGAACACCAAAGACAGCAGACTTGCTACAAAATGCGCGGTTTTTCTTCGTTTACGGCTCGTACACTGAATTGGCATTGATCTAGATACATCTTATCTCGTAAGATTATATTATATACAGTAGGGTCATAATCTGCAATCATACACGTCTCTAAGGTCACCGTCGACACGACCTAAATATTTTTATTTATTTCTTTTGAATTATCACACCACCAATACGTATTATACTCAACAACTTTTCAAAGAAAATGAAGCTATTGCAATGGGTCCAATATTTTCAGAACACGAATTTTTGAAATTTTTGTATAGGCAAACCCGTTTCAGAGCACCCTATATTCATCCTTGGATTTAAAAAAAAATTATGTATGTATATTTGTGTCACTCCAGACGATATCTGGCCGCGGGTACATGATAATAATGCCGAATTTTGCCATAATATTCGTATTGCCATACAAAAGGATGAGTTCGAAGATGAGCAATTTTCAGAAATTGTAAGGGGGTCAAATTTGAGTCTTTAGTAGGGGGCCAAAAATCGGTAAAAGGGCTAAAATTGCGAACAATTTATATGAAATCACTGAATATGGTTGTGAAGGTAGTAAAGGCTGAAAAATGCAGTTCAATTGTTTTTCATACAGAATAGGGGTCAAATTTGGATTTTTGGGGGTCAAAGTTTGTATTAAGGGCTAAAATCAATATTAATTCACATAACGTTGTGTGGGACGGTGGTGATACACGACGGAGGATAAAAATATTCGATGATAATAATGTTTTTCTCATAAGAGGGGTCAAATTTATCTTTGTAATCGTGAAAAACGGTAAAAATGGGTGAAATCACGAAAAAATCATATAATTTTACGAAAAGTGGTATGGTTTCTCGCTAAATATTATCATCTTTTTACGCAATAGCACGATTATTTCTTTGAAAATTCGCTGTTATAGCCATGCTGCATGAATGGTTTACGATTGTAAGGCCCCTTCCACACAGGGGATTATCATCCATTCTACTTCTGGAGGACATGACCTACTTTTTACGCCCAGTCCTCCTTTTTGTAACAGGTCCTTTTTTCGAGCAACAGTCAAAACAACAAATAGAATGCAAATCGGAGATTTTAATGAAATTCAGCAATCCAGAGAATACGTTTTCAAAGTCCATCTAAGAACCCAAACTCAACAACCATTCATGTTTTTCTAGGGACGTCAAGGGAGAAACGAATTACCTACTTGATTATTACTTGAATAATTTGTTGTGACCAACCCTGATTTGTTCTAATACACAGAATGATCTTCCCTTCATAACAACTTAAGTTGCTGACTTTAGTAATATCAAACAAGAATAGCTCCTATTGCATATACTGCCGTCCCCTCAGGTTCAGCTTTTTTTGGTTTTGTTATGGTGAGCTTTTTTTGCTTTTGTTATGTTGTTTGTAATGTGCCGAAATATATCGTAGAGAACTGAAAATTTCTGTAGGACTAAATTTTTAGTTCGTTTTAATAATGGTTCATTTTCAAACTGTAATACCTGTAATATTGTTTTGTTTTACTGGCTGTTCCTTTTTAAAACGCTGGGAAACATTTAATTCTGTTACATCCCTCTATCATAGTAAAAATGATAATAAGAAACTATAATAGGTACCTAGCTACTGCACTTCTTGCTCATTCTTTCACCGGATTTACTTACCAACTTGTCTTTGCATATTCTTCACTTGTCTCTTCTTCCGCAGGTCATGTATTCTTCGTCATCTTCCATGATGATTCATTGCTAAGGTGACTCCTATTCTGAGGGACTACGGTTCGAATTAAGTTGCAATAGGAAGGTCTTCACTCAGTAACCCTGAATAAACATTCGTCCAACATCTCTTTAGTTTTCTACGATCGAGGAATATTTTTGTATTATTTGAGATGCGACCGCCAACGAGCATCCTGACCAACATTTTTGCTGTATAGAAAAGAGCGATGCAAATGCGAGATAAAATCATGTGTTGGGCGAGAAATGGGTTGTTTGCGTGAGATACCCCAACCACCTTACTGAAGGTAAATACTAGGGGGAAAAAAATAAATCAATAAATTAAAAAAAAAAAAAGAAAACGGTGACGTAACATAAAGAAAAACTCATTATGGGATATAAGTATCTATGAAAAATCAAGATTTAATAGGTCTTTTCTTGGTTCCATCACAAGTCAGATAATCGACAAAAAATCAACAGCTTTGCGATTAAAAATTATATTTGTCTACAAAACCAGCCGTAGGGCATTGTATTTACATAACAATGTTGTATATTAATTTCTCTTCTCTCTATTCAATTATCAACTTGTATACAATATTTACATAACTGTCAAATAACTGGAGCGCAATATGTACAATTTAAATTAAAGTTAGCTGATGCTCACAGGGCACTTCTTTTGTAAACAATTCTAGCCCAATCGTTTCCTTGTTGAATTTAGTAAGTAATTGGTAGAATTAAACACAGTTTTCTTAATACCTATAAACAATAAAAACATTTTTGAAATGTTACGTTCGACGTTGGAAAAACGTTTTCAAAGTCATAAAATCTAGAGGTTGTTCTAAAAACAAATTTTTGTATGAATTTCACTACATAAACAACAAGGCAAATGTTTGGCAAATCAAATTTGAATGGAAATCATTGCTACTTCAGCTGGATCAGGGGAAGGTACTTACAGGCGAATTCAAACAAAACTCATTAAATTAGTACATTATAATTCTATATGCCTCTATTTACACACATTTTAGAAACTTTTAGGCACAGCCGTATTTCTCTTAGAAAATCGAAGGAAAAAGAGATGGGTATTCTTTTTTTGTAAATGCAAATTTGTTTTACATTTTTTAAAGGTTATCGTGGTTATAATTTTTAATGGATCTAAAAAAAATTATTGGGTAATAAGGTAGTAAAAATTCATAAACTTTCCTACGAGTTCTAAAATATGAAAATCTAATTCACCTAAAATAATACTTAATTGTACGTATGAGTTTTTTATGCTTACTTACATGTGTTTTAATCATTTTCGTCTCATAAAATGTTGCGCTTCATTAAACTGATTACTCATAAACAATTAAATTAAGTTGGTTTCAGTCCAATCAATAACCATATAAAAAAGTTGATTACTTATAGTTCGGTGTCTACTACAGAAAATGACTAATTTCACTTCTGAATTAAAATTGAATGATCACATAAATTTGTCCAAAATGCCAGATGAAATTGAGGTCAATAGATAGGTGATACATAAGTTTTGCTGTTGATGCAGCATTTTACGGTTAACAAAAATGAAACCAATCGCACACCCGGAAAATCTCAATGAAACAATGAGAACGTGCAATATGCACTACTCACGATTAAAAATAACACTTGAAATCCATAAAAAAAATTAAAAATTCCTACGCGTTCTACTAATTGCACATATAAAGTTCAGTGGAAATCAAGTTAAAACCCCATTGAGTTAGCACCTTGATGAAATTTTACAATTTTCTTTGGTAATCATTACTTACATCATCTTACATAATTATGAAGGCTATCATACGTAGGTACTTAATCGAAATTTATTTCAGTTTTTTAGGCCCTTCGCTCGGTTGATCAGACTTCCCTGGTCCAAACATAAAACATAATAAATTAATATTAGGTACCGTACAAATTATTTCCCAGATAGGTTTTTTCAGTACGACAAGTGCTAATTATTGATATATTAACAAGATTCGATAAAAAATATTTGCTACATGAAATAGATTCTGAACAGTTCATAAAACAACGTCAAAAGAAGGCTGCACTTTAAAATCACACGTAGAAATCATCACAACTAGTTCTTATGGATGGACGTGGCTTAAAGTAAACGATAATAACTTTGGCATAAATAAATATGAGACCTCTTGTTGAATGATTTTATTTATTTATTGACAAGGTAGGGGGGATTGTGGTCACAATACCCACAGGTGTCGACTCAGTTACACATCAGCTTGCCCTGGGTTTGAAGAACAAAATCCTTTATTCACCAAAGTTGTATGCCAAGAGCAGAAATGCGGAGTACTCACAAGATTGAGACGAGTTAGCTAGTACCTACCTTGGGTTTGCACCAAACATCCGAGTAGGTAGTTTTTTGAAATTCGAAAAGATCTAAAACCGTCAGTGGTGGATACTCTGCAGATATAAAACATGACTCGGATGAGACAGGAGTATCCATGTATTCATGATATTGGTTCAAGTCTATAACCAAGACGTTCGGAATAATATCTTCAAAAAAATGAAATAATTTCTTTAAATGTTGAGCGACGAAGTCTTCAAACTCTACTGTTTGCCATCACTGCAGGTAATTTTGGAAACCAAGTAAATACACGTTATTTCTCCCCAGTAAATTCTCGTTATTCTTCCAAATAAATTATCGTTGTTAAAACGATTCGAGAGAAAAATCAGCCAATATCAAACTCCTGAGTACTCCTAATCAAACACCTGTTAAAAACGCAGTACGGTGAAAACGGAGGGACAGTGAAATAAAAATGTTCGATCAACAATCGACAGAGAAAAACGTCTAAAAATCTCCTGGCGCGAAAAATCAGTCATTTTTGAACAGACGGAAAGTCCAGTTCCACAGCGTTTTTTTTCGTTTCATTTTTATCAAAGGCAGCAATCTATTAAAGAATAGTAGACAAATAATGTTATTGCCTTCAGCGGTATTTGTCCATCTTAAAACTACTGAAAAATGTAATTTGAAAGCACTTAATCTATTTTTTGTGTAGGTACTAAATTGCGTGGGACGTTTCAGCCCACAGATTCCTACCCTTGAGTAATAAATACATTAGTAGCTATGAACGAAAGAAAAATGTTCCTACTACTTATTACATAGTACATTTTTTTCAGTTGAAAAAAGTTATTTTTATTGAAGAGTACATTCTCTTTGAGTTATTCTTATCGTAGAGGAAGACATGTTCTGCGCCTCCGAAATCCTGAGCCACGCTATCAGCGTGAGAAATGTGGATATTTCAGGCTTAATTCACAATCGATAACATCATATATTTATGTCTGTATGGACTAAATTGATGACTTAATTACAAATTATTTTGCGTTATTTTAAAAATGATTTCAAAACCTCATGTCAAAAAATCTCGCCTCAACTCGTAAGCCTTCGAATACAAAACCCAAACTGTAGCACCACAACACTACTTTTAAATAGAAATTTATAAAAGTTAACCTACTCGATATTTCCTTCAAAGATCCCTTCAGTCCTTTATTTTCAAGCGCATTCATCCTGCAAAGTATAAAATTCTCTCGCACTAATTCAGTCATTCATAATTCTTTCAACCGTCCTAACAAGTCATCTCAACTGGAGGCAAAAGCTATCATTCCATCAATCAAGCCCTCAAAGCGATGTGTGGCTGTAGCAGCTTATGAATAGGAGCTTTTTACTTGAATATGTAGGTACCGTACTGAATTTCCCTCATGATGTTGGCCTTCCTTCTAATCAAATCAGGCGGGTTCCATCAGTTCTGTCAAGTTGGCGAGTTTTACCAGTCATTCTCTGGAATTTTCCTGAAACAAATGGTAAAGAGTGATGATGTTTTATTTATAACAGCCTTCAGTAGACGATACAGACGTAAGATCAAATGTTTACCAAAACTTATGCACCTATGATCATAGGATTCATTTGAGAGTTCCTAGGAGATACGTCATACCAATACGCCCTGTGGGGGGTATGGCTGTTAGGGCGAGCAACATGATGCTAACCCATTCCCACGGGTTACGAGTGGCAACTGAGCGTGGCCGTATCTCAGTGATGTCAATTCCTAGCTGTATCATGGAGTACCCCAAACTCTACCTGCTTCCATCTCAAAATAACTACACACAGACATAAAAGAAACCACTACCAACTCTTAAAATCATTGTTAACAGTTCAGTAGGCCAGCTGCAAAACCAGTCCAAATAAAAATGAGACAAACGCGAAAAACTGGTACATAGATACAGAAACTACGAGATAGAGCTACCGTTTGTCTTTTACAAATACTTACAGAAATAAATCTTAAAACTGGCCTGTTAAATTTGAACAAGTCCCATCAATGTCAAACTAGTTATTACAAAATTAAAGTTGGTATCAGAAAAAGTTGAAGAAGGAAGAAAATTACTGAACTTGTTGTTGCTAAATTTAGTTGAAGCAAAAGGTTAAATCAGTTCTTCACCCTCACTCTCCAACAAAAAGGAAATCTATGGGTTCTGGTTCATTTGGTTGACCTTCTCTTGAGCAGAAATGGCTTCTAAGGGTGGTAAGGTAAGTAGCTATTTGAGGTGCGAAAACATAGAAAAGTTCGTCCTTATCACGAGGTCCAGGCAGTAGGTACGGTTTTCAGCATGTCAGGTTACTCTGAGATGCGGTCTAGTCATAATGTTTGACCGGATCCAGGTAGGGCCGTATGTATATGGCAGATTTTAGCGCATGCGCAGAACACTTTTCCGAGACATACAACCACGGCTCCCAGCAGCCGTATCTCCTAGGAACTGTCTATTGATTGAATGCAGTTCCGCTTGAAGAAGAAGGAGGTTAATGGTCTTAACAAACATTTTGCTGTTCAAATCACGAATTTTCAATGGTAAAGCATTGACTATTCTTGTGCTAACTTGATACGGATCACCCCGCAATGCAGCATTCAGGCATGAGAACGGGATACGCAGATTTTCACAGGATCTGGTACTGTAGCCATGGACATCAGACACAGAAGAGAGATGGGGTAGATTCAACTCTATGAAGTTCACAGCATTAAGGATGTAGGTACTTGGTAGGGTGGAGATTCCAAGTCGGACAAATGCCTTGCAGCTGAAATTCAAGCCAAGACTGTGACGACACATTTTTGGAGCTTGAAAACTTTGCCAGAATGGCTAGAACTTCCCCACAGCACAATATGAAATTCTACTGGTGAAACAGGTGCGATAAACCGACAGGATGACCTCCCTGGAAACAATCCTCACTAATCGATGAATCATGAATACACAAGAGTTCATCTTTGGGATCAGAGCTTCCACATGCGACTGCCACGACAGGAGATTATCCACGAGTAAGCCAAGAAAGTTCACTGACCGGTCCAGTAACGAAGCAGTTGCTGAACACCACTTTTCGATCGTATCATCAAACCTCATCATATTCTCCTGCAACTCCTCCATTGCATGACCAGCAGACAGGTAGTGATATTGTCCACAAATCCTACTATATGTATAATTCGAGAGTTCGTGTGTGTGTGGGTGACTTCAGGGATTTTGTGTGGGTCTCATTGTAATCAGCAAGTACAGGCCAGGTTATAGGCTTGTCCGTATCCTTGGCCATACGTCACTTTCAACCCCAAGCCAGAATAAAGTGGGCGCTGCTGAAAGAAGTTTCCAAGGCGGTTTCAACTGTACTAAAACTAGTTTTGTCACGCACCGTTCAGGATTTATTTGACGATCGTCAGATTAATCGTGTGAGTGATAGGTGTTTGCCCTCATGTTTCTTGCCATCCCACGAATTACTGGGGTGATGCGTTGTTAGAAGCGGTGTTGAAGATTCCAGGACGGGTTCCTGGGTAGCATTGTGATTCATCGTCGGACTAATCACTATGAGAAATATATGAAACTAGCATTATCCAGTGCGAATTTTTCATGGCTACTCTTCGATGCCTACTGCTCTAGAGCCCGTTGTATTTAGTACAACGGGTTTTCGTGCTAGTAAAAATATATTGCTTGTTTCTTGAAGCGGATAGGCAAGGTCATTTATAAAAATAAGAAAAAAGCACAAGAATGTACCTATTTATTTTTAAATAAAGCCATAATCAAAAGACTATTGGGGCCTGGTTTAATGGCGTGGTTCTGATCGGCTGGGTTGGGGCTGGTTCCTGCATCTGTTTAGGGCTTTATGATGCAGGTATCTAAAACTCCGTCCACACTATGTCAAAACAGGCACATTCGGCAAAGCCATAATACAGTGACTGTTACCTGTAACAGTTCTCGGGAGCTATTACGTGCAGCCAAGGGAATGGATCCTTCCACCAACAAGGGGTGGGTGGGGCTTTGATAGAAACATCCCCCCCCATGAGCCCATGAGACACGTGAATCCACATCCTGGAGCCATTTGGTAAGTTTGAAGGCAATCATTTTCTTATATTGATACTGACTCGTCTGAATTCTTACTTTTCCTGTTGTACTATTTTGGTTTACCTTTTAGGACATCGGTACAATAACAGCTACGAGGTCGACATACTGGTCCAAACCCATAGCATAAATGTGTCATGTGGATACATCAGCAAGAAATGAAGGCGATGTTATGCTATCCCAATGAAAGGGTTTGTTAGAACACGTTCGTTAAGCTTACGCCTTCTACCCTCAGCTTTTCCTCACTAAATCATTTTTTCGTTAGTTTGGGCCGTGCAGTATTTTTTTACAGTATCAGGCACAGAAGTAATCAGCCGATGCTGTGAAAATTCAGTCTCCAAAGGGTTAGTTTTAGAATTTCCCAAGAGCTTAAGTAACAACTTAGGTTTTACAAAATCCATAACTTACACATAAGGAATCAGCGCATATTCTCAAACAAAGCGCTGATTCAGCATTTCTCATGGGCGGTGAGGGTGCTGCTGCGAGGGGCAGGCTTCGTAGAGGCAGGATGATTCAGAGCAGGAACAGCAGATGTCGCTAGTGTAGCTAGATGAACAGTCTTCGTCGCAGCATTCCCTCGCCGAGCAGTCACTATAGTCGCCCCCACTGCATTCTTCCCTCCTGGATTGGGCTCCTTGAAAATCCCGGGAACAGTCTGAAGTTATTTATACACTGTAAGTATGCTACTTGCTTGTGAACGATTACAACATTTAATAGGCTCTACTGTAAAAAAATGGAAAAATGTTTGCCACAGTATAGCCTGACGCAGTGGAGGCAGACAAAAAATAATTAATATGTTTTGAAGCTTATTCTGAAACAAAAATGCAATGCTGAAACTCAGTCAGTTTAGGCCGTTTCCATTCCCCTAAACACTGTTGAACTGATGATTAACAAGATTATTTGGATAGGTAGGTATGTGGTCACCAGTACAGCCTTGTGCTCTTATCTCGCTGGTTGTTCGTGGGTTTTGTTTTCATAATTGTGGGGGCTAGCGGGAATATTCACCACCTAGCCAACTGACGTGGGCAGCTCTGGTTTGCCAAAATCGCTTGCAGGCTGTAGCGATGTCTGTTTCTTAAGACAAATTCGGCTAAACTAGGCTATTTGAAAAATATATAAAACTAACAAATAGGTAGGTACCTACTATTTGGTCAATAATATGTTTTTGTCAAAAACCCAATAGGTAGGTAAGTACATCCCAAAATCCATCAATATAAAGACTAAATTAGAAAATTCGAAAAATTCCATTATTAGTGACGATGTCCTTTTCGTTACTAAGAAATGTTAACAGTTCTCAAGTTTGTTTATTTCAATGATTACGATTATCTGATTTTCATCCAGTGATGTGCTGAAATGGAGTTGTTGGCGGTTGATTTTTCACAGTTTTCTGGGGGACGACCCTCTGGCCACAGGTCAGATATTGTGAACCTTGGCCATTATTTCCACTGTCACCCTCTACATCTAACTGAAATTGTTCCAACATAGTAATGCCAGTTCAATATTAGCTGAGAACCCTGACGTCGAGGTATTGATTAAATTTACATACCTACTATAGTATTCACCACCTCGTCGAATTTCAGTGCTTTCAACTCTAGACTGATAGTGGTATAAGTACATCAATCAAAAACTAGTTTTCAACTGTGAAAAATTCATCACAAATTTAAAAGTTTACAGAGATATTATAGGTTGGTAGTGCACCTACACAGTCTTACATGATCAGGATAACAGGATGCGATAGGGTTTTTAATACCTACCTAATTGATTCTACGTGCAGTGATTTCTATAATTTTGAACAAGACACGTCACGATGCTTACCGATTTGCCGATTGATGGGGCTGTGAAGAGAAGGTTGAATGATATCCAAGACAGCACAGTTGTCTCTGTAGTCGTGGCGTGGCCTGTAGTTTTCCCGATTGAGCCTACTGGGTAATAGCACAGTGTTAAATATCCAAACAACTAGGAACACATCGTGCATAGAACAACACTAGAGGCGCATTCGGATTGGGGGAGGAGTACAGAAAATATCCCCCCCCCCCTGGAAAATGACTCAAATTAGGGTCTAGCCCCCCCCCCCCCCCTTCCCTCCACACCATATATCATTACTGAATCCGCCCCTTACCACGACTAACTAACAGATGACCTGGAACTAGACAACCTGAATCCACATCTATGCGTCGTCTTCTATCTACGTGGTGTTATCTATCTACTTGTGGGCCAAACGGTGGTCTACCTAGTGAGCTGTTGATCGTACAGCAGTGACGTATTTTCGTCTGGACGGTGATGTCGTTCATTCCTAGAGTCGCTGCGCTGCCCACCATGCCTCAGGCTTTTCGAACTCTGGTTGTAGCTCCCTTTCGATGCCCTGGTACTGGTGGACCTATCACCTGAAGATTCCCGCCGATGATGTCCTCCTATCTGTAAACATAAGCCACTTATGTAATCCGGTATAGTGGAACATCCAACTAGGTATTCAGGGTGGCCGGGTGTCCGGTTATGGGCTGGACCAAGCTATCTGCCCAAAATTAGGAATGGGCGTGGGTCGGTCGGAATTTGCTGCTTTTGACCTCAGAATCTGATTCAGCGCGCTCGACAACCCCTGTATCCCAATTTTCAACTCGGAAATCGGAGTAGTTTGGCGGGAATAAGCTAAAAAAAAAAGAGTGATGTAAACTAAGTGTGTACTGGTATGTAACTCCCTTTCACGTGGGTCCCACGTGTGGGCAATACATACCAGATGACATCGCACGCCTTTTCCTTACCCTTCCCCCCCCCCTCTTCCGTTCACTTCCAACCCATCATACATCACCTTTTTGGAAAGCTCTGCAAAGACTTGCCACAATTTTTGAAAGGGGGAAATAAAAGCACGTCCATTCATTACTGAAAACAGCCAGACGCCATATATCCTGTTTTTTGTTGTGTAAGGGTCGGCCAATCTTCAGAGTTTTTGTGTGCCAAAAATCACTAAATAAAATGCTATGGAACTAATATAATATGAAATGAGGTTACTTATAATCAAGTCTTTTGAGTTACCCACCAGCCATCTATCTGCCTTTGAGCAGTGATGAGCAACTACAACTGCTATCTGATTAGTTTTCATTTTATTAGTAGGTAGTAACTGTAAAGGCATTCCTACCCAAGTTGTTCGAAGATTGTAGGTTTTCCCGGAGTTAATCTCTGTTTCCAGTCCTAGTGTTGGCTAGTTCTCAGAGGCAGCATGTGTCTCATCGTTCCTACCTTCAAGTCACCTTAGTTTCACTCAAAATTTACAGGCTGTAATGTCTAAAACAAGTTAACTGAGTGAGACTAAAACCTGAATGGAATGCTGCGACTGAGCGTGATGAGGGAGGTTGTTAGGCCAGTTAGGGTTGTAGCTGTAGCTGCTTTCGCTTCGAGGAGGAGCTCTCGGCAGATCGTAAAGGCTTTCTCGAGACATATTGCTCCTCCTCACTGCTTTTGGGCTCTGCTGAAAAAAACCGAATCGAATTTAAATACCCGAGCGAATAGGGGATTGCATTTGTTGTAACTTGGTGCCTCTGGTCCAACAAGTATGCTGCTCATTAGCAACATAAGTATAGTCCGTGTCACGATGCGAGCCCAGCTGAGCTATGCTAACCCCCATTACATAGCAGTGTGGGTTGAGAATTCACACTGTCAGACACGGCGCTCCAAGGACCATCACCAACTTTCCTCATAATTTGAATGAAATCAGACGAATTGTTTGAAAAATCCAGCAGGATTTCATGTTCATGCTTGCACTGTGGCTACCATTAATCCGAATAAGATGAAATTCATAGGGAGCCATCTAAGGCCTCTTTGACATGGGGAGCTGCAAGGCTCGTGCTCGCGAGCGGAAGGAAGGCGCGGATGACTGAAATGCACAGAGTACAATTGAGCTTTCACCTGGGGAGCATGAGACTTTGGGGCTTGCGAGTGAGAGCCCGCAAGGCTCGTGCATCTTGAGCCAAACTTTTCGAAAGGGGTCGCATCTCTTTACCAAAATGCAAAGAGAGGGGTGGAGCGCGTTCATAAGACGTGCAAAACGGCTCTCGCTCCCTAGTCTCTCGCCCCCCAGCGACAGGTGAAGATGGAGGTGGATATTGGGTTATTAATAAATGAAGTGTGTAATCGACCCCGAGGAGCTCATCAAATGAGGCCAGTGACATTCGAATGTAATTGAAAAACGCTGCAAATCCCTGCACAACGGTTTATTATTTTGTATAGAATACCCTTCCGTTACAGATCACAGCTCTATGTATAGATAATCCGTCTATATAATTTATGATATGTACTACTCTATACATATAATGTAGATCGCAGACCCTCCGTAGGTTAGTACCTAACCCCGTACACGTTACTAGGTACCTACCTAAATCACGAGTTAAATGTTGCTAAAATAATTCTGCCGATGACAAACAGTACCTAACAATGAGAAACACACACAATGAAGTTCTGAAAAGAAATTGTTGATGAGGAGTGAAAAAAGTTGCAAAAGTACCTACCAACAAACTCCAGCCCCTTCTACGTAGATGGTATAATGAACCGTTGTGTAATAATTTACCGTTGAGTAATGATTTACCGTAGTAATAATTTACCCATCAATAATACTTCAACGTTTGTTCAAGTTTCACTACCTACCAACAAACTCCAACAGAGCCATCATTTTTCAAATGAAATAATATCACAGAACAACCAACTCGACTTCATACTCCGCCAATATAATCAGGTGATCGCTACCAATGATTGGCCGTATTCACAAATTCCTATTGTGGGCGCGTCTCTGGTTACGAGATTTGGTTTGAATTGTATACAATTTCATTCACACTGGAGTCGAAAATGCCTGTCGGTGCAAACTTCGGGGCCTTACTGTGAACGAACGGCTGGACGTACGACGCTCCGGATGGTCTTAAAAAACTCGCAAGTTCAAGAACTATTTAAAACCGTAAAAATATTCACGTAAAAAAATGGTATAGGCGTTTTGAAAATTTCAACCCCTATTTTGAACCCCTTAGAGATGACTCACAGTAACGTCGAGCTTCGAGGACCAACTAGACAGCGAACGGAACCTATAACCCGAATTTCATCAATTTTCTTTCATGGTAACTAAGAAAAGTGGCCCGTACGGCGTACGGTGTACGGCGTACGGCGGACAGACAGAAATATTTTTATTGCAGTTTTGGATTCTACATACCTTGAAACGTAAACCATCAAATTTTGAGGGGGGGTAAGAATTTTTTTTTCATGCTCGATTCCAATGGTTCATTATTGAAAATAATAAACCAAAACTTGTTGCCATCCCGTCTAAGTTCTTGATAAAGCGTGACAAAAAACTCCTGCTTCATCGTGCCTTTGGTTGGTAGGATGTACCCAATACTTTCTGGAACTTCGGCGTTTTCGTCTTCGAAGACGGCGTCGAAGAAGGGAAATGGCCATAGTCCGCCTACGATCCATCGTGACTGACACAACGCGAAAGCACCGTGCCACAGCCAAAAGGCTCCTCGTGTGGAAGAGAGGGAGGTAGGAGCGGAAAAAGCTCTTGCTCGCGAGCACGAGACTTGCGGCTCCTCGTGTGAAGGGGGCCTAAGGCCTAGTTAAGTTCTTCAATCAGTCAGTTAGGCAATCCATCACGGATCTAGCTGCCCCATGGAAGCCAAGCTCGTATTTTCGTGACGTGGACTATAGGAAATCAGATGCTAATTAGAGAATAACTACATTAAGGAGTAGGCTACAAGCATACTACAACGTATCTGCAATACGGCATCCTGTAAATCACCACCAGTGACAATCGCTACCAGTCTGGTCTGTTCAAAACTACAGCTACACACCACTTGATCTACTCAACACAGTTACTCCATACATATTGCTTCCTCACTACCGAAAGTAGGGAATGGATTCGTGATTGAGTAAAAAAATGTATGTCCTCCAAAATGAAAATTTCCACAACCATTTTGCGTTTCAGACATCAAGGAACGTTTTTGGTTCCATGTCTGTCTGTCTGTCTGTCTGTGGTAATTCCTTTTAACGCCCATAACTACCCGAAATAATGGTCAAAATGGACTGAAATTTAGAGGGGTGGAGCGGGTTGGGTCACAGATAGTACCATACAAAAATCATAGAAAAAGTACTGTAACTTTTGTCTGCGCACGTGCAGACATGAAATACTTGAAACACCCATAACAACCCTAAATATCGTTGAAATGAGTTCGAACTTAGAGGGTCGAACAGGAATGATACTTTGATGGTCCCATATGAATTTCATTGGATCGTAATGTAACTTTCGTCTGCGCATGCGCGAACATGAAATGTTGACCGTTTCCTTGTAACGCTTCTAACTACCTGAAAAATAGTCGTAGAGCTGAAATTTTGAGGGTACACGCGGGTTGGATCGCAGATGGTCCCGTATCAAAATGAACCTACCCTCCTACTCTATGCGTTCATGTGATTCAAGTTAGGAAGCTATACTGCCTACTCGAATTGGCAGAAATTTTTTACTTTAGGACCAATAGGTATAGGCTATTTTTTTCCTTTTGGAGATGCGAGCTTGCGAGAATCCATACCACTTATCTATTCAGACGGAAAAATAACGCAAAAATATATTACTACATGAATTCATAGCCTGGTATGGGCTGGTGGCGATTGTCGCAAATTTTTAGGTGTTTACACTGGTGGCTATTGACATGTATTCCTACAACACAAGAGGTACATGTAAAACAAAATCTCAACCAACCTGGCAGTTGTTGACACGAGGGGACGATCTATGGTCAGAGACGTCAGGACTGGGGTGCATGTAGTCCCACTCCTCCCCTCTCTCACCATACAACTGTTGTTGACTCCTAATCCTCACTCCACACCCATCTGAAATGTCAATAAAGCCATAATTGAAACATTACACTAGTTACCTACAATAACAAGTCTTCTGATATCAGCTTCATGCTGGATGGCATAATTAAGGACGTTAAAATTAATGTCCACGGATTTGTCTTACTTGAATAGATGTTCTGTTGACTAGAATTCATATTGTTGTATTCCACAGATGGGGTGCTCTTCGATTCGTGAAGTTGACTGTGAATCTGTAATTAAGACAGGATATTAATAACCGGGGAATTGAAGTAGGGATGTAGTTCATGGTTGTTCAAATGACAGAGTGATTTCCCGTAGAATTTCAACCTGACCAATTTAACCAGAAATAGGTTTTAAAATTGTATCCTGTCTGTAAAATACCCGGTAGGTAGGTAATACTGTAAAATACTTGATGCTATGATGAATTGTACGGTTATTTAACTTAAAGCTCGAGGAGTCACCATTATCTTTCCAGAGATTTTCTACAACGTTTTTGAAAACAAAACAAAGTTCAAGGTTGTTTGGTGGGTTTGCAGATGAGCAGCTGAACTGTGGTTGTTACATAGAAACCCTAGTACAGTTTGGCTGGATATGAAAGGACTTTGAAAAGGACGAAGTCTTTAGGCAAATCTGAAGAAGATACAGTCCATTTCATGATCATGGTTCAAGGTTTAGCCTAACCAGTAAAAAGCGTACGTTCCTTGGGCAAGCAAGTGGGAAGTGGCTCATCTGTTCCTTCTTCATGTGCCACAACTTGGCTTTTTGGGGTCAGCTGTAGAGGGTGTTGCGTCCATAAGGCCACTTGGGCCACTACCCTGGCACCCAAAAACACTAGGAGTATAGAAAACTCCCATCATCGTTCAGTTGGCATTTGAATGTCCCTCCGTACGTAGAATTTTTAACAAACTTCAACAGCGACTAGCCAGATTTCTCTGGCTATGGATATTCAATATCCCAGTAGAGCATCCACTGTGGTTCCTTCATGTTAGCTCCATAGACCAAGCATCTTATCGGAATAAAGCGACAGTAATCGATGTCATGTAATCGAAATGGAAACCTAGGCTCCTGAAACTGGCACGCAGGTCCTGGGACCTAGTGTTCCCATGGCAATTGAGAAAAGTGGCCCGTCCGCACATGCTCAGTCAGTTACAAATGTTGTTTGCCACACCCACTTTGGACCCCGTCCCCAGAATCTGATTTCCACCCCAAAATAGTTCCTTTTCACAATCGATTCAATTTGTCATCTCGATATGAGATGCTTCTGATTTGTATTTGTTGTCCTGTGAATCACACCCGCTTTCTGTGTTGAGTCTTGTCAGTTTCCAATGTTTTGCGTCAAACTGTGTGTTTTGCGTTCGGTCCGGTTCCGCTGACAGATCTGTATTTTTTGTGGTACCTACGTGTGTTCTGTCCTGTTAGCTCTTTGTGGTCTTGTGGATTGATTGGCGCCAACACACAGATAACTACCTAGCTTCTAGTCAACAGCTTCTCCATTCAAGTAGGTACCGGCTGAGGGTTCATTGTTTTGTTGTAGTTTAGTTTACTATATTTTTGTAACACATGAATTTTGTGGCTAATTTGCATTAGAAATTCCGACGTTTTCGTACGACGATAGAGTGTTGATAAACAGAGATAAGCTTTGCTGAATATAACTCTTTCAGTAAATAAGGGAAGGGTGTTGTTTCCTTGGGGTATTTTTTAGACAGATCTGTTGGTTTTATGTTCTGGTTTGGTGCCCTACCGTTTTCAGAGCCCACGCACCACTACTGGCTGTAGTGCCTCGAGGGTTCGCCAAGCACTGATTCAACTCATTCGCCTACTTCTGTTTTAGAAAGTACTATTGGACAAATAGGGTTAATATGGATACAGTTAACTTTTGCTCACATTGCTTATCTCCGGACTATGCCGCAGAGGGCAGTTCTGAGGCCGCGCAAGGAGAGTCGTGGTGGCATAAGGAGTTGGACCTTCCTTGTTCGCATTGCCACTGGCGTAGTACGTCGCCAGCTGCTTCGTGTCCACTTCGGCGTAATCTGCACACTCTGTCTCGCTCCGGACGCAGTCCAACGGGTCATCTGTTTTGCTCATCTCTGTTGCCCAGTCCCTGTCCAACCACACGCCTCCGTCCTTCGTCCCTGTTCTCATGAGCGTAAGATTATTTGTGTTCACAACTGGAACTGAAAAGATTATTGAAATTATGTACCGGTCGGTTGTTGTTCTCTATTCAGCCACAAGGAGGAAACAAACCTGGTATTATTTTATAATGCTGGATCACCTCTGCATAGCACATTATAGTATTACTTTCAGTTATACAGTCAAAACTCGTTCTAACGAAACCCTAGCAAAGAATTCCATTAGAACAACAAAGAGGTTTTCAGGATACTTTAATGCAAGTTGCATTTTTTACAGCCGTTCAACAATGTTGGGTGTTGAAATCAAACCACCTTGTGGTGGTTTGAAGGTAGAGGTGAGGCTTGGATAGGTGAGGTTTTACATGGAGATGAAGAGGTGTCGGTAGCTAGCGTTTAAAAAGGTTAACACCTATTGCGAAGCCAGGAAGGTTACCACCACTCTAAACGCTAGAGGCTATGCCCAGATGGTTCCACCAGATCAGTTATCACCGGACCGGTTCCACCACTTCAAATTCTTTTAGGCGAGAAAGGTAAGGAGGTATGAGGAGAGAGAGAGGTCATTGACTTGAGGTTTGAGGGTAGAATGGTGAGCTGGGCTAGAAGAGTGGTTTATAAGGGCGTCCTTCCACCCTCCCCCTGACGGTTGTTAGAAGCCGTTGGAGGAACGTACAGGGGAACCACGACACACTTATTTCTGCATGAAATAACTGATAACAATAGATTGAGTCACTGATGCCATCACATTTTTCTGAGAAACGCCACACATTTTAGTTTACTATTTTCAATAACGAACCTTTGGAGTTGAGCATAAAGAAAACAATTTTTTCAACCCCACCTCAAATGTTTGTAGTTTGCTAGGCACGTAGAATAAGAAAATGTAGAATAAGAACAAGAAATGGTTTACATGTTCCATTTGGGGTTTAGTTCGTCCGGGAAGCATGGTGTTACTGTCAGTCATCTCTAAGCAAAAAATTGGAAGTCAAGGACTCCTAATAGAAGGGTAAGTTTTTGTGACTTTTTTAAAATGATTCCAAACTTAAGGATTTTTTGGACCACCCGGATCATTGTATATCCAGCCGTTTGTTCACAGTAACAATAAGGTCTTCAAATTTGAATCGGTGAACATGAGTGTGAATCATCGGTGTACACCATCCCTAATATTGCTAGGGAACAGCAGATTATAATAACGTGTGGCTTTATGAAGTAGTGTTTTCCATGATACTATTTCATTTGGAAAAAGGTTGTTATTTCAACAATGACCGAGAGGGGGGGTTGTGGGGCCCAAATGGCGCGTTACATGATAGGCGTGGGGCCGTTATGTAATAATCTGTCGCCCCCATCAGAGATGTTTTTGAAGAGAAAAAAACGTTACGTGGAGGTTTTGTTAGATGGAGGTTTAACTGTACGATGTCGCATTCAAATCATATGGAACTAACAGACACATTTAATTACTATTAGAGGATGTCATTTGTGTGGGGCTTATCAAGGAGTGCTTCCCAAAAAGGTGCTATAACGATAAAAAATAATCAAAAATTATATTATCGGAAATGGGTGGAGATATGGGAAGAAAAAGTGCGAGACATCATCTTATTACAGCCCTCCCATATTCGCACGAGGGAAAACAGAAAGGGACAGTAACATTGCATACCTTCAGAAATTTACCTAACGACGGTGGCTACATAATAAATATACCTACTTAAGTCGGTACTAGTAATATTGTAGAGCTTTGAATTATAATTATAGACTTGTAATAGGCAGACATTTTTCTTACCCGATAGATGTCCCAGCTGTTTATTGCTTTGCCTCCGTTTCAAATACAAAACCGATGAACACGCAAGTCCAAGCAACAGTGCCATTACCACAACCAGCAAAACCAACCACGTTTCTCCAGACTTCGGAGCCCTGAGTCCACGAGCCTGTCCAGTAGCCAAAGTCACCTGTGAACCAAGATAAGTCAAACCTGTAGTTGCAGTATTTTAACTTATGATTTTGGACGAACCCAATGTTATTTAAAGGAACCTGGGTTTGGCTCCCGTTCAGTTCTTCTACATTCCGAAAACAAGGTACTCGCATGTGACTCAAAACAGGCGCGAAGCCATTCAAATAAATGGGCTTCCAATCTTGCCACTCTACCTGTTCAGACCATGATCCCATTCCTGTGGCTGTGAAAGCCGCGACTCTGACCGAATACGCTCCTTTGGAAGTCAAGTTGTTGAGAAGCAAATGCGTCGATCCAGGGTTCATAGTAAGCTCAGCCAGAACCTTGGTGCTGTTTCCTTTCACTTGCAGCTAGAAATCGACAACATCCCATTTCACTTGTGATTCTTTGCATATCAGTACTTCTATTTTATTCAACACTTTTAATTTAATTTAAGTTAAATATTTCAAGTATTTAAACCTTGTAGCCTTGAAGAACACCATTGTGCTGCTCTTGAGATGGAGGGGACCAGCGAACGTATGCAGCCGTAGCATTAACTATTTCGATCTCGACATTCTGTGGTGGACCAGATGGAACTAAAACGAAGATTTAAAAACAATATAATAATACCATAATGGTACTGCACTGAACCTACTAGGTATCTGATAGAAATACTCTAGTTGGCCATTGCGTGCCGACTAGTACCTACAAGCCGACTAGTAGTCTTGCAGTATCGATCTGCAGAAAATATGTAGCGAACAGTTCGTATATCTTGATGCCCGACCAAGCGACATTTGAAATTCCTCGAGCAAACTGGACTAAAAACTTTTTGAAATTTCAAACTTTGTACATTGACCTGTCTTTGTGCAGTACTTTATAAATTGCTCTAAAATTAACAAAAATGGGGGTTTGAAGAGGAGAGAAAAGGATCGCGAAGTCAAAAAATCTGATAAATTGAATAGCAAGAGATTTTAGGCAAACTTCACATTCACATAGCTTCTTCGTATCGATAACATGATCGTATAGATCAATATTAAACGTTACAATGACATAAAAAGGCATAGGATCCTTAATACTAAATAAACATTGTAATGAAATTAATCATAGGCCAATGGTGTCTCGTAATCGTAGGAAGGACTTCGTGTTTGCACATGCGCAGTGGCTATACCAATGATACGACTG
Organism: Leptopterna dolabrata; assembly: GCA_954871275.1. Classification (NCBI taxonomy): domain Eukaryota; kingdom Metazoa; phylum Arthropoda; class Insecta; order Hemiptera; family Miridae; genus Leptopterna; species Leptopterna dolabrata. The sequence continues at coordinate 21,570,237 of OX940984.1, read as the reverse complement.
TTATGAAATTTGTAGTGGACCATCTGAGACCAACACCCCAACTACCCACCGACTTTGAGCAGAAGAGACCTACCCTCATGATTCCACCATGACAGCCCTAAATCGAATCCGCCAAGCAATTAGGTACAGTTAAATAAATATGCGGTGGATTTACCATTTCAAATTATTTGTTGTTATACATAAAGCATAACGCGCAGCTTTTAAAGAGTTGAACGACCATTCCTCCTCGTAGTATGAAAAAAGTTCCTGAAAATTTCATCAGAATCGGGCCATAGGTTCACAAGAAATTGAAAACCTCGAATTTCGTGTTTGCGCATGCGCAGTGGCTGTAGCAATGATTTGATCGGTTGGAAATTCATAGAAGACCATCTGGGGGACCACCGAATTGGAGCCAAATTATACACTGACGAAGCTCTGAATGTGATAAGGATTTCCAGACACAGGCACTGAGCCAGATTTGTTCAGAAAGCTGTAAAACGCGAGTGGAAATGTTGATTTCAGAGACAACAAAAATTTTTCCTCTCGAAAGTGTAAACAAAGCTTCCGCTACGTTGGTATCCTCGGGAGCAAATCGCGATAACAAGCTAACCGCTGATTGCTTTTTGCAAATGATCGAATTTGTATGATAGTGCTTGCAAATTGAACTCCCCATTTTCAGGGTTTGGTCGTAACTTCTACAATCGGGTAAGTAGGTGGGTACATTAGGTAAGCACGATATTTTTGGCTATCTTGTCGCTTGGCCATTTTATGCAAGACAAACCCCTCCCCCCACAAATGGTGAAGCTTCGGTTTGGGACACAGATAATTTTCAAGATGATATTCTGGCATGTACATACAGAAAACTGCCCTAGGTTACTTATAGGTTGGATTAGTATGCGTTGGAATGAGGCTTCAGGTGGGATGGGCATTAGTTACGTATCTCTGAGCAGGGAGTTGAAAAGTTGAAAGGAAGTTGAGTAATGATTGAAGTATAAGAAAAGGGCGATTTGAAGAAGCCGCTACGATACACGGATATAACGCGTCGACAGGCCACCTGAAGCGCTGAGATCGTGAAATTTCGTTTCGGATCCGTTCATAAGGCATATTTTCAGATTCAGCCCTATTATCATATTTCTGGCATCATAGACTATTGAGGAAAAAAAAATGAAAACATGATTGCCCATTCCTTTAGGACAAGCTAAAACCTACCATCTTCCAAAGTGCGCACGATCTTGGATATGGTAGGGTGGCCTTCGATTGATTTGTAGAAGGGCATCAGGAAGAACTCGTAGTGAGTGTATTTCTTGAGATCTTTGACGGTGAACTCGGACACATCAGGCTTGTTGACTGATAGCATCTGGAACTTATTGGCACCTGGAACCTCCCGGTATCTGATGTACACACCTTCGTAGTAATCGTCACTCAGTATCTGAAAAAAATCGAAGGACACTAGTGCTTCAATGCCTTTAAACCACAGATCAAGTATGCAGCCTAATCATCATTATGGATTGAAAATGTAAGTAGGTATTTCAATCAATAACTACATTCGAACGAATTCCCACCTCCCAATGAGCCGTTGCAGCTGTGGAACTGATAGCAACCAAATCCTTGAAAACAACGATTCTGTTTGCTAGCCTGCTACGCGCCTCATCCAACTGATGGGGAGCCATTGCCTCGGCACCCTCTCTGAAAATTTAAAAAATAATGATAGCGGAATCATTACTAGTACGTAGTACCAACGAAATGAGGATATACTCCAGTAAGTACCTATTCAAAGTAAGGATGTACACGAAATTGGGCCTAAACAACTTGAAAGCTCTATTTATAGGAAATTTGTGCTGATTACAAATTTACCACGTATTTCCACAATCACAGTACTTTGTTAGCGTTGAGACACCTTGAGCCGTTGGGAAGGTACAAAAATCGCCAAACTGTTTCCTTGCAGGTACTGATTAAGTTACATAAAAACAGAATTGTCTACATTAACTAATAAATTAGCACCTACTAACAAGAAACTAGATGCGTACTCTAAGCATAGTACCCATAGTATAGTACAGTAGTTGTATAGTATAGTATACCTGTAATATAGTATAGTATAGTAGTTGTGAAACAGTAGCTTTTATAACTCAGTCCAATTAAATAATGAACTTCTTATCTTACTCAAGATATGGGCCAAATATTACCTACACTAAAATCGATTTTGTTGTTGCAAAAACTTTTGGATTTGGAAGGGCCCATCTGATTTGACGATTTACTGGGAGGTACCGACAAGTGTCCGTGAACACCGTAAATACGGGTAGCAAGCAGGAGCCCCAAATTTTGCATTGATTTTTCAACGTTTACTAAGTTAGTGTACCTAGGGTTCGATGGAATGGGGCTTAGGGTCTTCAAGGCATTTTCAATATAAAAATAAGACAGATAATGGCCTGGAGGAATCAAAACAGATTTCGAACTGCTGGGTTTTGGCCAAGTTTTTATTTTATTTTCGCCCACTTTGTGACGTGGACTTAGCATGAAAGATTTCGACATAATACCTGAGTGTTCTAGCTGGTTCAGAGATTCCACTAGGGATGGAGAGGCCCTGGCTGTTCTCCGCACGAACAATGAACATGTATCCAGTGTCTGGCTTGAGCTCAGATAGCTGGAAGAATTATTGCATCGGTTGAAGGACGTCAGAGAACATTAACTAATCAGTTTAATCATAATTATATTAGAAATTTAGAAGAAAGATATAATCACATTTATAGCAAGGCACTCACGGTGTAGGTGTGAGATATGACTTTCATTGCAGCCGTTACCCATCCAGTCTGGAGTTCGGGGCTGAAGTACTCGAGGCGGTACCCTATAAGTGTGGATGTCCCCGATGGTGGATCCCATGCAACGGTAAGGGAGTTTGATGAAGCGTTGACGACTCTGGGAGTGGAGGGAGCACGAGGGTACGTGCTGGGATCTGCAGCCCGATGGAGCTCAGCTCCTGGAGACCGCTCCACCGTCAGCCAGGCGGACCATGTTGATGTGCCAGCTTCAGACGATCCAGTGCAGGTATACTCCCCAGAGTCCGTCAATTCTAGTTCTGCAACCAAGAGAAACGGCCAAGGTCCCTAAGACTGTCCAGGTCTGAAGTACCTAGTCTAAGACGAACGTCTAGTTCATTTGACGAACGCTAGAACGCGTTTGATCTTTTACCCCAGCCAGCTGAGCGGTACAAGCTGTCATTTCATCAGAAGTAGGTACATACCATCGATCCTGATGGTGCCGGAAGGTAGGATGGTGACTCGATCACCATCTTCCAAGACTTCACCATCCTTGTACCAGACGACTTTGGCAGGAGGATTGGCGAGCACTTGACAGGGGAGTGTCGCGAATGACTGCAGCGGCAAAGTCTGATTGACAGGTCCAATCTCGATAATTGGAGGAGGTTTGTCATTGACGGACGTAACCTGTGGGAATGTGAGAAAAATATTGTATTCCAGAGAACTTGAGAGGTCTCGAGCCACAAGGCTGCTTACTTAGCAATTCAGAGTCCCAAAACTGTTCCAACTCTGAGCGCGATCCTTGCAGAACATGTGCATCGTATTTAAACACGAATGATGGCATAAATGCAAAACGCAAATTGAACCGTAGTCTACCTGAAGATATGCTCTGGCAACTGCGGACCCAGCTACGCTCAAAGCTGAACACACGTAGAAGCCAGCATCTTCTCTGAGCACGCCAGTAACCACCAGCTGACCTTTAGCACTCACTGAGAACCTAAAAACACCAATAAGCCCAACTTATTTGAATAAATTTAAAAATTTACACATGAACACAAGTAGGTACCTAGCAAAGCACAACATTTTGGGTGATTCTCCACTTGGAGGGTTTGAATACATTTAAGAAATGGTACGAGTTTCTTTTATCCTACTGGTCCAGTGACCTACTACAATCATTCATCTCAATAATTTGATAGTAACACGTTTGGGAATAGCTCTATCATCATAAGTAATATCAAAGAAATGATTAGGTACGATCTACACTCCCACTCAGGCACTCATTCCAAGTATCAAAAGTGCAATATGTGGGCAAAATTTACATAGATTACTATGCTTATGGTGATTTTTTGAGTAGTTCCAAGTTGTAACGTGGAAAGCTGTCGCGACTCACCTGCCATCTGTTCTGGACGGGTAGAGGAGAGTCTGGCTGCCCTCCCTGGACCAAAAGAGGGTTGGTGGAGGGTTGCCCCGCGCCACACACTCGAATTTCGCAACCCCGTTCAACGCCACGGTTTCATCTTCAGGCTTCACTACAAAAACGGGTGCAGCTGGAAGAAATAAAATCACGATGAACGAACCTGAACCACAATCTTAACAATTGAATATTATGAAATAGAAATTGGGTGTGAAATCGTATATCTTGATCTGAGGTACTTCTCATATTGTTGATATTAAGCACGTAGGTATAGTACTGGTGGTAGAAGAGAGACGACATAGAAGTTTCGCAGTAACATATATCTCAGGACCCTGTGCAATCCACGAGTGTGGTGGCTCGGACCGTAACTGACTGGGAAAGCTAATGAACCCTATCAGGGAGCCAGTTTCGAACTGCCTCCACATAATATTGGCAAACGGTTTTCAAGACCTTAAAGGTTTCAAGGCCCTCAGTCAAGCTCATGGGTCAGTGTCTTTGTATAAACACGAGAGTATTGAGGAGTAACTGCATACAGATACATCTAGACGAAATGGTTAATGGTGGGCCAAATGATAAATCTTATTGGAAGAATTCCCCAACCATTCAAAATGTTCCCTTCAAGGTGTGACTAAGTATTTTATAGATCCAAGTATCTTTTTGAAACTTGAAAAGTGTTAAATAAAAACATATTATATTATGCTCCGTTTATGAGGAGGGACGATGCAGAATATCGTACGCGAAAAGCGCTAGATCTCTCGGTCCTGAAACACGCATCGGTGGCCCGTTCTATAAGAAGTGCAATGTAAACCAACTTGAACACTTCAAGGCCGATTCCTGAGATACAACTTGGCCGATACAAGCTCCATGTGCCACTGGAGACAGTGGAAGAAGATGCCTTGAATTGACGGTGCAATTTGCTGAGTCTTTTCCAACTGGCGACACTTGGCTGACGTCTCTTTTTTCCACAAGCTGGAATGTGAACTCACCATTTCTCCTGGCCGAGATCAATATCCCCCCCGTCTAAGCTCGAGATCTGACAGTCTCTTCTGGACCCCTTTTCCAAGACCAATGGCATATTTGCATGGGTAATTTTTCCAAGAGTTCTAAATATTAATTTAGTAAAATAAAAAAGTGACGAAAATTCTCATTCAACTTAAAGTTGTTTTCTAAAGTTTTTTGTACTGTTTAAAAAATGTTTTAAATTCTTTGTCTTGGACTAAGTATTTTCCATTCTGTAATAAAACAGCTCATGACGTGTTATGGGGATTTTAAGTGCTCACGGTACATCCTAACTCACTCAAGGTACATGATTGTACCTTGAGCCACTTTGGGGTGTTCAAGAAATTCCCCATGAGGGGAAATGTCAGAAAAACACTTTTAACCACAGGATGTTATAGCCTACTTGTTTCTTAGCGATTTAGAGTAGTGACGGGTAAGAGTAGTTCATTTGTGGGACTCAAATTTGTGGGGGGGGGGGGGGATTTGTGGGGTTCAGTTAACCCTACCCTCCTTAAAAGGGGTAGTTCTTTTGAGTTGGTTCAGTAGTTCATTCCAGTTTCTTTTCGGTTTCCAATCACACGGCACAAACTTGAACTAGAAGAAAGGTACCACCTTAGATATCAAGGAAGATACCTACCAACTTAGTTCCTGAACGATACCAACTTAGTTCCTTATTCCTTTGAACTGTCATTCCGTGATATTATAAACTCCTTATGTAGTATACCTACTCCCCATCTGAACTAACTCCTAATGAACTATCGTTCTGTGGATACTCTAAACTCCTCAAGTAGTATAAATTCACCCCATCTGAATGACTCCTAATGAACTAAAGTAACTACCGTTCAGCGTATACTATATCAACTCCTCACGTAGTAAAAAAAACTCGTTCTGTGGATACTATGAAGTCCTCAGGATTAATTTACCCCATCTGGATCCCCTAATGAACTATGAACTAAAGGAACTATCGTTCAATGGATACTATCAACTCCTCATGCAGTATCCACCGTTCCTGTGAACTAAAGAACTAACTCAGTCGCCTGGTGAGTGATTGAGTTACTATAGTTACTATAGTTATTATAGTTCTTAGTTCATAACGCACAGAACGATAGTTCTTTAGTTCCCTCTTCCTACATCCAGTATCCGTCTCTAGACACTGGGTCCTTGATTCTTTTACTCTTCGGTCTTAAGTCAAGTTCAGTTGGCGGAAGAGTAGTTCAGTCAGGAACTACCCATCTCTAATTTAGAGCAAAATTGATCTAATCGGAGCTACACTAGTTTCAAAAACCTGAGTACCCAACAGGACGACTCACACAAGGGGGATGTGTGAGTTAGTGCTGCGTAGTCTTCAATCCAACGTGTTTGTTTGAGTACCGGCTCAAGTGTTTGAACCGATGTTCCCGAGTGGGCAAAGAGCTCGAATGACAACAAAATAAAATGCTCACAATGAACGGTGAGAATGGACTTGGCGGAGGCGTTGCCGACGGGGTTGGACGCCTCGCAGAAGTAAGCGCCCTCGTCGTCGGGATGGATCCGCTCGATCCGGAGAGTCATCTCGGCGGTAACGTCAGACCGGCCCGCAGGCAAAGCGCCCTCTTCCCGTCTCCACGTGACGGCAGGAACCGGATCGCCGTCGACGACGCACTGTAACTCGACCGTAGAGTCCGCCACGGCCGTCATGTCCAGCGGAGGCGCTTTCGAGAAATACGGTTTAACTGCGATACAAATACAGATATATATTATTATATTATACAATAAGACATAACAGGAGTACAATAAGAGGTAGGTACATGAATCGATGTTACTCGTATGTAGACAGGAGGCGAACCCTAAGCTTGCAGAGAAAGAAAACACTCCTCTTTTTTCCCCCAAAAAAAGAAATACATACGTACAAAGAAATTACGTTCAAAAGTCCTAAAATTTGGCAATATATATATATTTTTGTAATAGATATTTGGACAAATTTTAGGATTTCAGAAAGTAATTGCATTGGTACTTATGTGCCTATTTATTTTTTGGTAAAAGAAAAAATTGCTTTCCTGTCAACAGAGCGTTCTACACAATAATCAAAAAATATCATCTGGTAAATAAAAAGTAAATACCGCAAATTCACATAAAAATTATCGCTTCAAAAACAAAGATAAAAATTAATTAACAATCATTATTCTTCTCTTAAAAATTTGAAATTAATGTTACACTTCTAATCCCACGGCGTTTTAGGGCAAAGGGGTAGTTTATTATGCTGGAGCATTTTTCCAGTCAGCCTGTAGGTATATTTTACTTTTTGAGGGGGGGGGGGGGGGTTAATTTTCGTCTTTCATGCTCGATTTCAATGACTCGTCATTGAAAATAATGAACCAAAATCTTTTCATAATACAACGACTACCCTCTTCATGCAAATTTCAATTATGACGTAGAAATCTTACGAGTTCCATAATATTCAGTATAACTTAGGACAAGCGTGACAGAAGGTCTTTACCATTTATAGGCTGCAATTACATACATCCTGCTAAACCAACAATTCAAGACGAACACATAGACTAACTTACTCTCAATTCATTAATAACAAATTATAATGTCGCTTAACTAAGTCGGACAATTACTGTTTTCGATTCTCACATGCTTCCTCGGTAAATGAACCCGATAGTTGAGAGTCAACAAAACAACTTAGCAAAACAAACTTAACAAAAACACGATCGGCCACTTCGTGTATTGGCCGAATTAAACGAAGTACAAAGGTAGTTTAGGTACAAACCCGAATAAAAGTTCAGTAGAACTCGTTCATTTAATTTGCATTCATTTGCATAACGCTGACAAAAAAAAGGGAAAGGGCTCTATAGGTTTAGTTAAGTAAAAATAACCGCTTGTTCCGTCTAATGAAAGACTAGATGACGGGAGGGAGGTTTAAAATACATTTATTGTGTTAAGTGGTGGGGGTCGAGTCGAATGTCACATAGTTACGTTATGTATAACAATGTATTAATGTAATATGTGAAATAACTGGAGTGGTGTAGCTGGAGCGTACCTTCTTACAGTGCATGATAAATTAGAGCAATGCTAATAATCACTCAAAGTAGTTGGCTTCAAAATTACCAAACCTGCAGCCGCAAATGAGAAATAGGTACTGGAATGAAACTCACGACGGAAAAACGCTTCACCGGTTTAATTCTGCTCATATGAGATTTCAGCATAATAAACTAAAAACCATAATTTGAAATGTGTGTGTGTAGGGGGGGGGGGGGGGGGCTAAATACGAAGTAGAGGAAAGACGGGATTCGGTACGCCAAAATCCTATGGGAGCCAGTAGATTTAGGACAGAGAATCTGGGGATTCTATTCCATGGATTCTATGCATATTTCCTAGATTGTCTGGACTGTGTGTTCTGATGACATAATAATTTACGAACTAACACTTATATGAACTGAAATTCGTGTCAGACCACTAGAAGTTTTCAGCATAATCATGAAATTATTAAATCGGAGGAATGTATTAAACCGTGTAGGTAAAACATATATACAGACCACGTAAAACATATAGGCCACGTAAAAAAATGTTAAAGCCATGTAAAAACGTATACTACTCATAATTTTTTTCAATTACGTGAACGACGTGTAAAATAACCTGGGCGGCGAAGAATTATTTATCATTTTTAATCTTCCATTTTATTGTACGTATCGCTTCACTACAGCATACTTCTAAGTTTCTAAATTCCGTTTCGAACGTTTGTCACCAAAAATTCCGTTTGAGAATAGTTTTTTGGCTGGCGCGTGGTATTGCGCGTTACCAAAAAACTTTGCTCTAATTTCTTCGTTCAATAAATTTCCAACAGTTAAATTTCGAACAAGGAGTCAGATTTATCGATCGTTTTTAGTCACCGTCCACATAAGATATCACAGTTGAACCTCCTTTGTAATACCATAATAAAACGCTGCAAATCCCTGCACAACGGTTTATTATTTTGTACAGAATACCCTTCTTTTACAGATCACAGCTCTCTGTATAGATAACCCGTCTATATAATATGTACTATTCTATACATATTATGTGAATCGCAGACCCTCCGTAGGTTAGTACCTAACCCCGTACTCGTTACTAGGTACCTACCTAAATCACGAGTTAAATGTTGCTAAAATAATTCTTTCGATGACAAACTAACTAAAATGTCGAAAACAAACGCAAATAATGAAGTTCTGAAGGAAAATTGTTGATGTGGAGTGAAATAGATGCCCCTTCTGCGTAGACCACTGTTTTCTGTGGCCAGTACCTACCCTCTGGTCAAGTATAATGAACCGTTGTGTAATAACTTGCCCATCAATAATACCTACTTCAACGGCTGGTCAAGTTGCAAAAGTACCGATCAACGAAATCCAGCCCCTTCTGGGTAGATGAACCGTTGTGTAATAATTTACTGTTATGTAACAATTTACCGTTGTGTAATAATTTACCATTGTGTAATAATTTACCCATCAATAATACTTCAAAGTTAGTTCAAGTTTCACAAGTACCTACCAACAAAATCCAGTAGTCCATCACTTATCAAATGAAATAATATCGCAGAACAACCAACTCGACTTCATACAGCCATCCTTGATTATAATCAGGTGCTCCCTAGTGATGATATCCCGGCCGGATTTATACCGTTTGATTCACGATCGTGTTGACGAAGCTTTTTGGTGCACACGAACGGCTGGACATATTTTTCTTCCCCTCATTTGATAACACATCATACAGAAGCTAAACACTATTTATATAGGTAGTAGGTAAATAACTAATTAGCCTGAGGTGAGACGTACCATGGACAGTTAGGCTTGCTGGGGGGGATTCCTTCAAACCTACGATGTTTTGAACAACGCATTGGTATTTCCCTTCGTCAGAGGCCTTGACAGAGACGATCTTCAAACTTCCTGGCTCCACTGTTTTCAGCCTTTTATAAACACAATCAAATCAAATCACACATATACCATTATAATAATATATCGTCATTCATTAGACAAATAATCAAGTGCTAGGAGCCAGTTCAACGGAATTGCTTTGGTCAGCTCGACCCAGTTTTCCCGAACTCCCCTCAGGACATCGCCCTCCGGTTCAGTCTGCCGTAGCACCTTGTACGCGATTCACTCTCCCTTATGCCATTATGCCATCTAATAACCCAATAAAATTAATATTGTAATTTTCTATATGCGGAAACCTGCACGAACCAAATCAATGCCCGGATCACTAAACAAGTACCTACCCACACAGGAGTACCTTTTTTATGGCACCGAACTACGTCAAATGGGCAGAACAACAAGCAGAAAATGGTCAAAGTGAACGAATTTGATAGGCAAATCAACGCATTCTTGCAAAAACGTGAATATGACGTGTACGTACAATCCAAATAGGTGGACCAATTGGGTGCTACACATCCTACCTTGAATAGCTCCAACTATGTCTACTGAGTAGCATCAGAGTAGGTACACCATATTAATCAGAGACAGGATTTTTATGCATAATCCGCTTCATCGGAGGTTGCATGGTTGAATCATTATTCGAACTGATTTCAGTAAATGCTCTTGTTCAAATTTTATACTGCATATTTCAGTACATTAGAACTAAAGATGCATACTGCGGGACAGATTCATGATTCTGCATATTTATGGATAAATTAAGTATGTTTCAGTATTTTACATTCACTCGTTCATGTCAAAATTGTGGTTTTTAGGCACCTACTTACTCACCTGATATTTTTAAATGCAATGAACATTGTGTTGGAAATCTGTTCAGTGAGTTACCTACCGTCTATATGGGCTGAAACGGTTTCGACGAATGGGATAATGATTTGAGGATTGAATGATCGATAAATATGATGTATTTTATGAGGATTGATAAATATGATGTATTTGTTCATAATGGTTGTTCATGCGCACAGCATTGATGTATAATTTACCGTCAGCCGGAGGTGAGCCACAGTGAAGGACTACAAGAAACAAGCTAAAATTATACCTTATGTAGGTATGTACCTATAATATAAAGAATGATGGATCTGAAAATATCGAAAATTGGAATACTTTGTGTTGTGGTTTGATGATTAGAGAGGAAGTCAAGGCATGGGAAATGCCCAGTGGGTATACCAGTCTGGGTTCTTTTCGGGATGTACCCAGTGGGTATACCAGTCTGGGTTCTTTTAGGACTTGCCTAGTGGATATACCAGTCTAGGATCTTTTAGGACTTGCCTAGTGGATATACCAGTCTAGGATCTTTTCGGACATGCCTAGTGGATATACCAGTCTAGGTTCTTTTAGGAGGTGCCAAGTGGATATACCAGTCTAGGATCTTTTAGGAGGTGCCAAGTGGATATACCAGTCTAGGATCTTTTCAGACATGCCCAGTGGGTATACCAGTCTGGGTTCTTTTCGGGATGTACCCAGTGGGTATACCAGTCTAGGATCTTTTCGGACATGCCTAGTGGATATACCAGTCTAGGATCTTTTCGGACATGCCAAGTGGATATACCAGTCTAGGTTCTTTTAGGAGGTGCCAAGTGGATATACCAGTCTGGGTTCTTTTAGGACTTGCCTAGTGGATATACCAGTCTAGGTTCTTTTAGGAGGTGCCAAGTGGATATACCAGTCTGGGTACTTTTAGGACTTGCCTAGTGGATATACCAGTCTGGGTTCTTTTAGGACTTGCCTAGTGGATATACCAGTCTAGGTTCTTTTCGGACATGCCTAGTGGATATACCAGTCTAGGTTCTTTTAGGAGGTGCCAAGTGGATATACCAGTCTAGGTTCTTTTAGGAGGTGCCAAGTGGATATACCAGTCTGGGTTCTTTTAGGACTTGCCTAGTGGATATACCAGTTTAGGTTCTTTTAGGAGGTGCCAAGTGGATATACCAGTCTGGGTTCTTTTAGGACTTGCCTAGTGGATATACCAGTCTAGGTTCTTTTCGGACATGCCTAGTGGATATACCAGTCTAGGTTCTTTTAGGAGGTGCCAAGTGGATATACCAGTCTAGGATATTTTCGGACATGCCTAGTGGATATACCAGTCTAGGTTCTTTTAGGAGGTGCCAAGTGGATATACCAGTCTAGGATCTTTTCGGACATGCCTAGTGGATATACCAGTCTAGGTTCTTTTAGGAGGTGCCAAGTGGATATACCAGTCTGGGTTCTTTTCGGGATGTACCCAGTGGGTATACCAGTCTGGGTTCTTTTAGGACTTGCCTAGTGGATATACCAGTCTAGGATCTTTTAGGACTTGCCTAGTGGATATACCAGTCTAGGATCTTTTCGGACATGCCTAGTGGATATACCAGTCTAGGTTCTTTTAGGAGGTGCCAAGTGGATATACCAGTCTGGGTTCTTTTAGGACTTGCCTAGTGGATATACCAGTCTAGGTTCTTTTAGGAGGTGCCAAGTGGATATACCAGTCTGGGTACTTTTAGGACTTGCCTAGTGGATATACCAGTCTAGGTTCTTTTCGGACATGCCTAGTGGATATACCAGTCTAGGGTCTTTTAGGAGGTGCCAAGTGGATATACCAGTCTAGGATATTTTCGGACATGCCTAGTGGATATACCAGTCTAGGTTCTTTTAGGAGGTGCCAAGTGGATATACCAGTCTAGGATCTTTTCGGACATGCCTAGTGGATATACCAGTCTAGGTTCTTTTAGGAGGTGCCAAGTGGATATACCAGTCTGGGTTCTTTTAGGACTTGCCTAGTGGATATACCAGTCTAGGTTCTTTTCGGACATGCCTAGTGGATATACCAGTCTAGGTTCTTTTAGGAGGTGCCAAGTGGATATACCAGTCTGGGATCTTTTGGTGCCCCAGTGGATATACCAGTCTAGGATCTTTTCGGACATGCCTAGTGGATATACCAGTCTAGGTTCTTTTAGGAGGTGCCAAGTGGATATACCAGTCTGGGGATCTTTTAGTGAGGAGGAGTGAGGCAAGGAGAGCGTAGAATGCCTTGGAAGGCGCAGGAGGCGAGTTTTTATAGCCTGGCGGCTATGCTCCCTCCTCCATGAGAGTGGAGTATGGTGGGGATCCCTTCCCACTCGGCCCTTCCAGCTCTCTCGAGCTGTCTGCCCACGTCTACCAATTCATTCAGATGTTTATTTGCGAAATCTTTACATACCTACAAGGAGTGATATCACGACACTTTGAAATAATGATTATTATCTTGCAGGTACGATAATTTATCGATAATATATTAGGTAGGCACCTGTTACAGTTTTTGTTGATTTTTTTATTTATTCATTATTTTTATTTTTTATTTAAGTAGGTAAGTAAGTTTTATGACGATTTTGGTTACACTAGTCGGTGTTGTTCCAGCTAATTTTCGGATCAAGCTCAAAATAATGTCCGGTATGAGCACCTACATCAGGAACTCTCCCCTCCTCCTTTTCTGGTTATATCAGCGTTGCTTGTACTTGTATTTGGTGTTTTCATCAACTGTTCAGCGAATTCTTCCATATTTACATCGAATTCATCCTTCAGAAGAGCGATTCCATCATCTCCATTGTTCACCAATCCTCAAAATCAAACCGAGGGAAAGGTGACGGCAAAGGTTTTAGAAGGTTGACACGAAGATTTGCCATTCCTGATGTTGGGCTGTTGGCAGCATTGAGAACCTTCGCCTCCCAGGCTTCTCTCCGCCTCCTTGGGCCAATAACCAATCAGACGTCAATCGATATGACGTCATTTTTCCGGCATTTTTATTTTTAATAACCCTTATTTAAAAAATTTTGAAAGCGGGCTTCAAACTACCAGTTTTCCAAGAGTTCTGAATATTTCTTTTTCAATTTCTTTCTCAATATTTCTTATTACTAAAAGTCCCCATTTGATATGAAAAATGTTGAAATTGGTTTGGAAAATTGTTCGAATTGGTTTGGAAAACGTCCAAATAGGTTTCCATGTCGCTTAAAGCATACAGCACGTAGACAGGTATACCTTGTACACGTCCGAACAACTTCCGATGGACAGAAGCGTACATCCTGATGGACAAGCCTATTAACTAAGGACATTCATCATCCGGTGAAATGTCAACTGCATCGGGGAATGTAATAAATCACGGTAACTTCCACCCCTCCCATAATGACTTCAAGCCTCTACCTTTCATCACCCCACGAAAAAGTTCGACGAGTAAAAACCGTCGATTCTCCAAATTTCCAGAGATGATCACATGCCCGAAACCTCGCCGTTTCCCACTGGTTAACCTCACTGATGGCCGAAGTTAACAAAGAAAGATAAAAGGTTTAACGAAAAACTTCGGAACTAAGAAGAAGAAAAACTCTTCATAAGAACTCTCACTTTCTCCGTTACCCAACTTTTTTATTGCCGTCATTTTACCATACCCTTCTTCGAAAGGCCTCATTCTTCTCTTTGTCAAACGGTTAGCTTCAGGCATAAACGGAGGTTTAACTTTGCAAGCAAGTGTTCTCGTACAGAGCACCTTGTAGGCCTTCTCGGGGCTTTACCCCCTCTGTTCAACCCCTCGAGCATTGAATATTCATAAGACGGTTTCCGAAGAAAGTTCTTTTCAAAAGGATTCCTCTCGTCGTGTAACCGTTTCGCGAGGTCCTTTTGTAACGTCACTGAGATTTTTCGGTGTACCCAGTCGGGCTTTTCGGCAAGTTGGTTCACAAGTGAGGAAGGTTCGGTCCTAAACCTACATGCATGAGTTATTTCGCACAGTATAAGAATATTACCTACCGACCTAAGTACAGTTCGAGTGTAGTGCATACAATATACAGTCAATATTTAGGTGGGACTCGACTCACACTACGCAACATTATATTCACACAAGAAAGTTGAATAGTGCTGGGGTTTCCACGCAGGATGAACAATTTTCAATAAAGAATTTCCTCAGCAGGGGTAGGTACCTACCCAAAGAGCGACATTTGGATGAAGAAACTTTTTGCAACGCCGTAAAGGCCTCTTCCGCCATAAGAAATCTAGCAGCCCAATACCTATAGTTCGGCAGTTTTCAACCAGTTCAGGGAGGCCGCCAAATCAAGATTCAAAAGCCCCTTACTTTTCCAGATTTCCGCAAGAGGATTTCCCTTCAAGCAACGCTATGCTTAACAAAACTTCAACGAAATGCTTCATGCTTCAACAAAATTTGATATAGGTAGGCTCCTACCTATATACCTAAATTCGATTCCTCATCAGTTCACTGTCTGAACTTACTAATTTCTTCCCTCAGTCTCTCCATTGTTCGGAATAACAAAAAAGCCACAAATAAACCAGTCTTTATTGTCAATAAAGCAGTGATAATAAAAAAAATCATAACATTTAAATTTTAATAATTTAATACAGCCTTTGTTGTCAATTTGGTATCAATAAGTTGGAGGAAAATTCAACACTAGTATTATTATGGCCGTGGAGAAAGCCTCGGGTGCCATTGGTGGTAATTGTATGGGAGGGTAGTATGGAGGAGAGGAGGTGAATTACCAGTTTTTATCAATACAAGTTCGTTATTTATTATTCAAAAATTCTATTATTTAAGTATGATCAGAATATTAATAATTTAATATTAGAATAATTAAATAGGTAATAGAAATCCCTGAATTTTGCCAGATTTTAGGGAATTCCCAGACTTTCCCCGTTGCATAGAATTCCCTGACTTTTCCCTGAATGGCGGCCACCCTGCCAGTTAGTCTCGTCCATAGATATATATATGGTCGTCCATAGGTACATATATCTATGGTCTCGTCTAGCGGAAAGCCCAGCCTTATGTCCTCGAGACATGGACAGCCAAGAAGGTGGTCAAACGTCATGGCCGAGGAGATTCATAGACACCACTGTCAGTCAGACAACATGATTCTATACGTCCCCTTCCTCCACATTCTATTACTCCTCTGGCGAAACACTGCTCAGAGCCACTTCATGGTTCATGCTGCCCTCTCTTGGTGACCTTTGTGACCAGAGAATTCTTTATAATCTTCATTAGCAGGAGCCCACCCACCAAATCAATTTCGGACATAAATTTCAGAAATTCACTGTGGATCACGTTATGAATGCGTGAGGATAAACCAGTGTACATCCACATGGGTACCCTGGGTTGCGATGGACATGGCCTCAAGTGGACGAGGAGAATCAATATATTTCGAAAACCTTCATTAGGTATCTATGTAATCAAGTGACATTCTATTACCTGTCGTTGAAATCTATGATGTCGCCATCTTTCTTCCAGAGAAGCGTCGGAGGCGGGTTCCCTTCTGGAGGGTGACACTCGAGTATGGCCTCTTCTCCAGCAGCTACCTTCAGATCTTTGGGAACGGCCTTGAACTCATCTCTCAGAACTGAAACAGACAAGTAGAGAATTTGCATTCGCGTTGACCTTCAATGGAAAATGACGGAAATAATACGATGAATCTTTGCGGATCTGGAGGTTTCGCGTAATAGGCCGGTCAGCAGAGGTACTGCATGATGCAAAAGGTGGTGTAGACGCTTTTATTTTTCTAACTTGTATATGTAGATGGGTACAAACACGTAAAAACACAAAAATAGTAAAACGGGAAACCTCAGGACATCTTTTGGCAGACCAAAAACCTCGACATTTTGGCCCCTTTCTCAGTTTTTTTATATCTCAAAGAAAATTATACGGTACCATAATCAAAGAGCATTAAATTTAGCGTCGAATAACCTCCTTAAACATTAAATTTGGTTCAACGGTTTGATCAGAATCGGCAGTCAAAGTTAGGCAAATTTCCCATTTTTACTGAAAAGTGTGAATTCTCAGTTTCACATGCCTGTAACTAAAAGACGGTTATTCCAAATAAAAAAATGTCGTATAAATAAAGTTATACAGCATAAATTCTGCGTTCAGAGCACCCCCATGTTTTTTAAAATATTCGATTTAGAATTTTATTTTTCAATTAATCAAAACTGAATATTTTAATAAAAATAGGGGTGCTCTGAACGCAGAATTTATGTTCTACAACACTAGTTATACAATCTTCATATAACCTTTTTTCAGTTACAGGCGTGCGAAACTGAGCATAACACACTTTTTAGTCAAAAATGGAAAAAATTGCCTATTTTTGACTGCCGATTCCGACCATACCTTTGAACCAAATTTAATGTTCACGGCGGTTATTCGACGCAAAATTTAATGCTCTCTGATGGTGGTACGGTGCAATTTTCTTTAAGATGCACCGTTTAGATGTCACAAGCCAAAAACTGAATGAAGTGCCAACATTTCGAGGTTTTTGGGCTGCCGTAACTTTTCCCGCGGTTTCTATGTTACTTGTTTGTACCCATATACACAAGAACTCTCTACCTCCACACACAGTCAGAAGCTCCCGATCTTGACCCTTGTCCCCAAAATCCTGGAAACGAGAATTCGACGGCTACAGACAATTTAGAAAAATTCTGAAAACGGATTTGTATTCTCTAGAGTCCGACGGAAGTGCCTATCAAGTTCCTTTTTGAAAACGTTCAAAATTTGAAAAACTTTTTTTGGAATAGTGAGCAAAAAAACTGTGCACACTTTTTGAACCAAGTACCCGGAATTCTACATGAATATTGATGAGAAATCCGTTTTCCGAATTGAAATATCTCACTCCATTCTCAAATGAGAAGTAGAATAAAACTGATTAATTTTGTTGCTGCCACGCGGCGGCGGATTTTTGCAAATAAATCGCTGCAATTAGCCTTAAACAAATAAAAGCTTCTACACCAGCTTATGCAACATACCTACTCGTACAATACGTCTACTGACTGGTATGGTTAGATGCCAAGTTGCGGGAAAGCCAAGAATGGGAAGATTTACGCCAACACTTGGAACGTGGCTGCTTGGTTTGCGAATCCGAGGGGGGGGGGGGGGGGGGGCTTGTGAAGACCATAACGTTTTTAGCGCTCTGTGTTTGGACGCACCTAATGAAGCAAACAGCTTGTAAGTGCCGCTCTAGTGATATATTATTTGGCGTTTTAAACCTTGAACACTTCCCCTCGCCATAGTTCTGTTCCGTTTCATTTTCCACGCTTTCCACACACACACGCGTGGGTTTGTTTCCCGGAGGTCGAAAATACAAAGATGTAATTCATCCGTAAACACATTAAAGGGGCCGGGAGTGTGGGTAGGCATTATGGGAGAGGCCATTCTGTTTGATATAGGGCTTCAGACAGCGGGTGGTTTTCCCTACAAACTGCGACCCCTAGGGATGCCCCGTTCGTTGTTGACTCACACGACAGAACACTCGGAAAAGCAGAGATATCTTGGGTGGTTGAATGATGGGACATGAATTAACTGCGGAGGGGGACTCAAAATGCACCTTTTGTTTTCGGGAAGCGTGCCGGGGAGTTTGGAAGCCGAAATCGTATTGCAGGGCTTTGTTGGGAATCGGCTGCCAGGCAAGTGAACCTATTGTGTAACAAGGACCAACTTTATGTCAAACGACGGAGACTGTCAACGATGAATATACTGCATACGGTCGTACGTAATACTGACGTAACCATTCCCAGTAAAAACCGCTGCAAATTATTACACAAGGGTTTATTATTTTCGGTGTAGATGCCCCGTCTGGGTAGATCACTGTTTTCTGTGGTCAGAATCGAGTGTTGGAGCCGGCCGGGAAAGTTAGAGTTTCCAAAATATGCGGTGGATTCAAGAATTCTATCTGTAATTATTACTGATGGTTATGCATGTTATTTTGTTCATCTTACAAAAGTACCTATCAACAAAATCATGAAGAAATCACTTCGAAAATAGGAAGGTGCCGATCGCTCACCGTGTCGCTTGCACTTAGAGATGATTTTCACTTAACGAGGTTCTACAGAACTTGTACCTGTAGGAAGGTGTAGGATATCTGCTGACTACTGCTGTATGTCAGTAACATAAGCAGTGCTCCCGCGAAAAACAACCCGTCATTCTGAGGTCATGAAGAAATCACTTCGAAAATAGGAAGGTGCCGATCGCTCACCGTTTCGCTTGCACTTAGAGATGATTTTCACTTAACGAGGTTCTACAGAACTTGTACCTGTAGGAAGGTGTAGGATATCTGCTGACTACTGCTGTGTGTCAGTAACATAAGCAGTGCTCCCGGTAAAAACAACCCGTCATTCTGAGGTCATGAAGAAATCACTTCGAAAATAGGTACCGACAGATCATCGTTCACCGTGTCGCTTGCACTTAGAGATGATTTTCACTTAACGAGGTTCTACAGAACTTGTACCTGTAGGAAGGTGTAGGATATCTGCTGACTACTGCTGTATGTCAGTAACATAAGCAGTGCTCCCAGTAAAAACAACCCGTCATTCCGAGGTCATGAAGAAATCACTTCGAAAATACGAAGGTATCGATAGATCATCGTTCACCGTGTCGTTTAGGTTTTCCCCCTCCAAGCATCTTCTATAACAAGGGGACCCGTCGAACCCAATAAAGAAAAACAACCCTTCCCCCACCCCACAACCTCATGAGGGTATAATTTATTGTTTTCGTCGACACGCCAAACTTTGCTGGGACAACCTTCGTCGTTGGGGGGGGGGGGGGGGGGGAGAAAGGGAATTCTTTCAGGACAGAAAACTCGGGAGGTTTGCGACGGGTCTCACTTTAGTCTATCGATTGGTTTTCCAGACTCCCGAGGCAAAATTCCCTTTTCGTTCCTCTTTTGTACGAGGTGGGGGCTCTCCCCAGGAGATGTATCAATCACTGGTGACACTTCGCTGAGCTGGCTGACCGTAGCAACAGCCCGGGACACCCAACTAACACGAGAGCTCTCTGCTGAGGTCAAAACGAGGTTTCCTCCACACTTCACGAAAAATAGTGAACTCCTCGATGTGCCTCATTATCTTCGGAAGGATCTGAATACGTCGGAGAAAGTATTGACGGTGAGCTACCTATAAGCACCTCGAGAATTTTTCCAGTCCCCAGTTACCACATCACAGACGAGTGCGATCAACAGGCGTACAAAATATGTCCTCAAAAGTTCAAATGAACAGATTTTCACAGTGAAGTAGGGTACTCAAAATACTTACTATTTATTCACAGTTTTCATGATTAGTTACACAAATGAACTATTTTCTGTATTCGACTGGTCTTGGGTCTCAATTCTCGTTTACAATAACTGCCTAGATAGTATAGGTACACACTGCAATTCTGCTCGATGATGTATGCAGGGTAGTTATGGGCGCTACGAGGATCTGACGCTTGCGCATGCGTAGGCGAAAGTTACGGTATGATTTTTATCATTTTGATGTGAGAGTGTTTGCGATCCAACCCTCAAAATTTCAGTTCTCTACGACTATGTTCCGCGTAATTAGAAGCGTTACAAGAAATGATCATCATTTCATGTTCGCGCGCGCGCCGGCGAAAGTTACAGTACTTTTTCAATGATTTTCGTATGGGGCCATCTGTGACCAAACCCGCACCTAACGTCCAAATTTCAGCTCATTTCGACCACTATTTCGGGTAATTATGGGCGTTAAAAGGATTTGAACACAGACAGACACGGAACCAAAAATTTTCTTTGATGTCCTGAAACGCAAAATAGTAGTGGCAATTTTTCATTGCCATTTTCATCCAGGATCAATTCTGGCGCTGTCGGAACGCACAAAAAGGAGCGTGGCTTGAATAGAACGGTCCAGTACTGTGTGTCCGAACAAACCTCCAGTTTCCTTGACCAGCTGCTCACCTTGTTTTCATCACAATCCAACGCCATTTCTATTATCATCGTTCCAGTACACAGAAAATAGGGCGGGCGAAAAACTGACCATTTTTTTTCCCCCTTCATTTGGCATTAGCCGACAGCCATAGCCATGAAGTAATTTTATTTTGTTATTTCACATTACAATGTTGCAATAAAAGAATGAAAAATAAAGGCGAATGAATAGGAAAATTAAATTTTGATTCCTACTTCTTGGATAAATGAACAAATGCCTTTGAAAACTATAAAACTCCGCGAATGCACCATTTCGGGAAAGTTCACTGGATTGACCAATCGATGAACTCACGTATCTAACAGCCGACGTCTTGCAAGATCGAATCTCGGGCAAATCATAAACCTATGCTGTAGTAAAACTGACCATGCACTGCCTTCTCGATTCCCTTCCATTATCAAACTCAAACCCTTCTCACGAAGGCCTGACGAACGGTCCTGGACTGTCTGTCCAAACAGCCAACTCTGGATCCAGGACCATTTCTGGCGCTGTTCGGACGCACAAAAAGAGGCGTGGCTTGGACAGAACGGTCCAGTGTCTGTCCAAACAAACCTATGGATTTTTTCGAGGACTGCACCTGTGTACTCGATGCTTCTACCTTCAGCTTATGTAGAAGGTTAAAATGCTTGAGGTTATCTGTTTAGAATCATCAGCCCGTATTCTGGCAGACACAGTTCTATACTCATCCTGGATGGTTCTATCCCCTCATTTTCAGAACGCTGTTCCATCCTGGACTGGTCGAAGACTGTCTGTCCGAACAACCATATACAGCCCATAAAGAGCCCGAGAATAATTGAGAACAGCCAAACGCCTTTCTGACAGTCGGACAACCATCAGAAAGTCGCTGTGAACAAACATAGTGTTTGACAGTGGAGCAGTGTATGGGACCAGTGCCACTACCCTACACTGGAAAAGTTTAGTAGACACTGACGAAATCAACACCAGGTCAGATATTGAGTTAAATATTTTCCTTCACTATTTGTCTATCAACCACACCACATTTCATGATATAATTCTGTCTTCCGCGTGTATTCAACCCTGACCCTATTTTCCGCTTCTCCTACGCTGATCCATCCTCCCCACTCCATATGCATCCCCTTTGCCGTCCACGCTTTGCCACTCTCTACGGACATGTTTTGACAGGAAACGCCCCACCGACTCCTTCCCGGTACTTCTGCGAAAGTCCCTATTCCACCAGGGTAAGTGGTGGGGGGTCGATTTACCCTTGGAAACGTGGCCTTTCCCGCTGCTACTCTTTTTTTTGCACCCTCATGTAAACTTTCTCTTGGAAGAGATCCCACACCCCTCTCCACATACCCGGCCCATCAGTCTCTCTACCACATCAACGTTTAAACCGAAAGAGATCTCTCTCCAAACCCTTTTCTCTCTCCGCGTCCTTTTTCTTATCGACTTCTGAGAGAAACACGGCGGTATACACACACCGGGGAGTCCGGGCTTTCCGTCTGAAAGCTTCCTCGCCCCTCCATCGCCATCCGACTCCACCACAGTTTTATTCCGTTTCCCATTAATGGTTGTATTTTGTCAGTGAAGGAAAGAAAACGGTGTTAGGTCTCGGTAACCCACAGAGTGTTGGATATCGACGAATTGATATTCTTGAGTAATGCATGAATTTACAGGGGAATCCCACTAACGGAGATGGGTCGGCTGGGATGGGTTAGGGCGGCTAGGTACCTGTAGTTAGGTTTTCCGACGGACAGTTCGGGAATCCGAGGAAATGTTGGTCGCACATTTGAACCTCCCACCGAACATTTGGCAATGGTCAGCGTTGATCGAAAGTGGGCGATAAACGAGTGGAAAGAAAGCGAAATGACGTCACAGGTAAAGGCCCTCACTCCCGCGTCCGCCTGGGGGGAACCCTCAGCACCATCCACATATGACGTCACTTCGTTTACTTTCTATCCGTTTTGTTACCCAAGCTTCACGGAGTTTTGATACGAAAATTGGCACGGGGTTTTCGAGGGTGCTATATCCGATTCTGAGATCAAAAATCAAAAATTTCTACACATGGAAATCGCCCATTTCAGCATTTCAGGCTCATTCAACATCTACTTTTATGGAAGACGGGTAGGAAGGTACCACCCATCTACTATTATACCCTCTACCGTTTATTCTTTGCATATTAATAATAATAATAATAATAATAATTTATTTATTGCCCTCATTTCGTTGTAGATTGTAAATTATAATACAATAAACATAACAATACCTACTCCTTCTTATGGGTACATTTCACTTTGATATATATGCTGTGCTGTAACACAGAGTTGGTTCAATTATAAAAATATTTTTGCTTAATCTGGTGTATTCTAAATTAGTAACTGTATATGTTAGTACCTGGTTTATTTAGATTTATTTATTCGTTTGCTATACTCGTACTACCCTATGTATTTATGAAATAATCAAATTGCTTGTCTTCGACTATCTATTTAATTCATTTATGTACATGTTTTTATTGTTAATTTTTCATTAGTTCAGTCATTAATGTAAATTCTTTGTTAATAATTTCAATTCCTTTACATATCAGGTATTTTGTGCGCAACAATTTGTAATTTTGGGTAACTTTATTCTATAATAGCATAGTTCTCAGTTCTGTAACATTTCCATAAAATAAATTCTTTTCTTTTCTGGTAACATATTTTTTGTACATATTCTGCACATATGCAATATATGCATTAACTCAATATACCTATGAAATACTGCATAATATTCTTTTCTGGTCACATATTTTTGCACACTGTAGGCCTAGTTTCCTGAACAACGATTCAGACGAGTGTAAGTATACATGTTTGGGAATCCAAACGTCTTTGGTAAGATTTATTGTTTATTATCCCGTTGGTATGCCGTTTTTCTAGTTCCCCGATTGTTCTAGTACACAATCCAGTCTTCGTACATATTCAGTTCTTCTACTACGCAACAAAGAAACCGGACGACTTGGCAGCAGACAGATGCAATCAAAAAATAAAAAATAAAAAATATTCATTCAAGAATACTTTGAAATAAATAGGTAGTTAATAAAATGATGAGTTGTGTTCAAGTTTAATTGAAACATTTGTAACAACATAACTACTGTGTTTAAAAACTGGAAGACTGATGTGGATTTCAAGAACGAATTGAAAAATTTGAAGTTCACAATAATGTTGAGTAACTTTTTAGCTAACAGGCTTTCATACGGTAATTAGTAAATTAGTTACCTACATCATTAGTCTGGTCATTATGAAATTCAGAAACAGATTGCTCTAGTTATTCTTCTTTTCTTTTACCTATTTATTTATTTTTCAATTTATGGGATTTTGTTTCTGTTATTATATTTGCTGCATTATGTTCTTGCGAATGAAGGGGGGGGGGGGGGGGATTCGAACTTAAAAAGTTGGCCATCCTAAATGTAGGTAGTTGGGACTCGACTACATTATTGTTGTTCACGCAGCTAAATTGTTTAGCTAATCTAGGCATTTGTTTTGACTGAACAACTAACAACTACTATAATTCAGTTGACAGATGTGGAATAAGAAATAGCTACAACTAACTCACTGTCTTCAGACATGTAAATTCAAATATAGGGACATCTTTCAGGCGTTTTTGGACATATTAGTAATGCTAACAAGTTCGATTAATGTGCAGGAAAGAGCAAAATTATAGTGCAGGAGTAACCACAAGTGATTTTATTCAAATTTACTTCGTCGCACATCAGTCATGATAACTTTCTTTGCATAGATGTAGAGTTTTCACGACTCGAAGAAAAGAGCTCGCACCTTGACGATGATTATGTGATTTCCATCACAGTATTTCCATAATTAGGTAATTCGGAGCCAATTAATTCATCATAAACAATGCAATTAACACGAATCATTAATTATAACAAATTCCGCTGTGGCAGTTAAGTACGTACCTAATTTTTACATCAAGCATTGAAAAAAATCACGAAGCCTCCCCATGCTTGAACTTGATGGCTCCCGGGTAAGCAGATTTTCATGATGGTAATAAATCATCCAACGATAACACTTATTAAATAATTAACACCACTCAGCTGCTCTGTTGATTGAGTTAGCAACTTTACCGTCGCTCCTTTCCAGCGAATCAGTGAAAGATGAATGAAGTAATCTTGCAATTAAATCATTATTGATACAGAGTGGGAGAGGTCTACAGTAGGCGGGTCTCGAAACTACCATGAAACTAGCTTGACAGGATCCAGGGCAGGTGTAATGGCGAAGGGGATAAATCATTTTTGATTGTTTCAATTTTGACATCAATTGGCAAATCCTGGTCGGTTTCAGTTAAAACACGATTCTTGATCAGTTTGAAAATCTGAGTTCAGTTCGCTGATCCTGGTAGATGCCGTCATGGTAGATGTCATAATTATGTGTGATACCAACATTTTTCGATTTTTTTTGTGCTGGTGGGAGGATTTCCATAACTTCTGTGTGAGTGAATCTTTAGTTCTAGTATTCTTCTACACGATGGCAACATTGTTTCGACTCCGATTCGCGGGTAAATTTTTATCACCAAAAACTGATACGGAGTCTGAAATAATTTTTTCAATTTGAAAACGTCGATTTTTCCGCTTGAAAAAATATTCACTAGATTCCATGCATTCTAAAGAATGAATTTTGAATGTTCGATTTTCTTATAACCTTTTTCTGTGTCAGAGAAATGGAAAAAAGGAGGGTGCCAAAATGACACCCTACGAAGATAAAGTCTCATTCACTACTCTCGCTCCTTGTAGATACTATCTGTCATTCTGTTTTGAGACCTGAATAGTCCGAGAAAAGAGATTATTTCATGTTGGGCGTTTTCATTTTGTTTTCAATTTATTGTATTGTATCACCAGGAAATCTTTCAGTCAAGAGGACAAAGAAATCTCTCTTGGTGCCCAGAAATGCTGGGTGGTCTGATGAAGATGACATTGATGACTGTGATTTCGAGGTTCCAGATGAGTTGGAAAGAAGAGTGGACGAGTTTTTCAAGGCTGTTGATCAAATAATTAATGTAATGTAATGTGGTAAATAATTAATGTCATGTAATGTAATGTATTAATGTAAATCTTCTTGATGATATTGTTAAGGAATCTGCCTATGAAGATTAAGGGAATGGTTTCAGTGGTCCACCAGAACGGGATACGGCCTGTGAAATGCGACTCTGTATTACCACCAAAAGGAATTGTTTTGCCAATGACCATGTGAATTTAGTCTTGCAACATTCATACTTATGATTAACTTATTATACTTAGGTTCAATTTTTATTGGTTTATTATTTTGAATAATGGCTCTTTGTAACCGAGCACGGAGAAGGAAGAAAAGAAAAAAAAACAAAAACAAATTTGATGGTTTCCGTTTTGAGGTACGTAGAATCCGAAATGGAATTTAAAAAAAATTCTGTCCGTCCGCCGTACTTCCTACTTTCCTTAATTACCATGAACCAAAATTAATGAAATTTGGTTTTTGGGTCCAATTTGGGGTCTAGTTGGTCCGCTTAGCTCGGCGTTAGTTACTCTCAGTCATCTCTAAGGGGTGAAAAATAGGGGTTGCAATTTTCAGAACGCCGTAGCCGGAAAACTTTCAATAAATTTTAAATAATAAACTTAAAATAATTTTTATGTTGAACAAATGTTGTTTACTCAAAGCGGATACAACTAAATTTTTGAAGTCAGCGCCAAATTTCAACTGGGTAGTATGAACACCACATAACCAAAGGATACATATTATGAAGGCTGTATATGGGTTTTTAGTTAAAATTGGCGCCAAATTCAAAAATTTTGTTGTATCAACTTTGAATAAACCAAGTTCGTTCAGCATAAAAATTATTTTTATTTTTTATTTTTAAACTATAACACATCTTCTTCGTTGAAGTAGGTTTTTTGTTGTTAAATTTCTATTTTTTTCATTTTTGCTTTTTAGTGCCATCAGTAGATTAGGTATTTAAAAACTTTAGTTTCAAAAAGGTTATGAATTATTTTATTTGGTACCTACTTTTTAGAGCGTTTTTCTAAGCAGGTTTTAAAAAAATTTTGTTTGTTTTAATAACCGGGATTTATGGCGGAATATTATCTTCAAATTTAAATGTGATCACCCTCGAGATATAACCTGTTTAATAAACAATAATAATAATAATAATTAAAATCGGTTCAAAATCGGCGGAAAAATAAAAAACGCTGCAGAGTTTTTGTCACATGGGTTTATTATTCTATTGGACACGTACATAAATGGTGGCAGTTCATAATATTTAAATAGTTATTTTTGATGGTTTCCACCAATTTTGGCCCCAAAAAACACGAACTAGGCTCGTTTATTTTTAAAATATATTTTTAATACAGATTATCGTTGATCATTGATAGTGCCCTTTAGTTGTCTTGATTCACCTGCTAATACTACTTCTAGTGTTACTATACACATTTATGGGATTTCAGACAATTTCCCGGTTTTTGACTCACAAAAAATGAATTTCGGGAGCTCAACCTTCGTTACAACCTCAATTCTTCACTCTTCGGTCAACATCAACCTAACGTTCGGTCTTCTCGCCCTAAAAAACATGGAAAACGATACCTCACAAGCTTATGTTCACTAAAACCTCAAAAATCCCTCGAAAACACCTATTTTTACACTCATTTTTCTCCCATATCACCCCTGGGTGTATGCCGATCGAGCTGCCGTGTTTCAGAGGACAAACGTTCGGAAAAACGACGATTTTAGACCAAAATCTAACGTAAATTTAAGGCTGAAACTTCCTTTGAACCTCATTTTTCCACTCAGGTCAAAATTCATATTCGGTCATCTGGTCCTAAAAAACACGGAAAACAATACCTCACGAGCTCATGTTACTAAAAAAACAATAAACACCTATTTTTATACCCGTTTTTCACCCATAACACCCCTGAGTATATTCCGATCGGGCTGTAATGTTTCGAGACACCAGTACGGCCCAAATGGAGAACGAATTTTTTAGACAGGTAATAATTTACCCATCAACAATACTTCAACGTTTGTTCAAGTTGCAAAAGTACCGATCAACAAAACCCAGCCTCTTCTTGGTAGATGAACCGTTATGTTATAATTTGCCGTTGTGTAATGATTTACCATTGTGTATTAATTTACCCATCAATAATACTTCAACGTTTGTTCAAGTTTCAGAAGTACCTACCAGCAAAATCCAATAGTCCATCACTTATCAAATGAAATAATATCGCACAACAAACAACTCGACCTCATACAGCCATCCTTGATTATAATCAGGTGCTCCTTAGTGATGATTATCTATCTTATCTTATTAACACACGAACGGCTGGACATACAATGCTCCGGGTGGTCTCAAAAAATTGTTTAGCTCAAGACAAATTTAATATCGTAAAAAAAACCATACCCTTCAATCGAAAGTTTTCGAGCTACGGCGTCCTGAAAATTTCAACCCCTATTTTGAACCCATTAGAGATGACTGACAGTAACGTCGAGCTTCGAGGACCAACTATATACCCCGAACGGTACCTATAACCCGAATTTCATAAATTTTGTTTCATGGTAACTAAGAAAAGTGGCCAGTTCGGCGTACGGCGGACAGACAGAAATTTTTTTATTGCAGTTTTGGATTCTAAATACCTTGAAACGTAAACCATCAAATTTGAGGGGGGGTTAGAATTTTTTTCATGCTCGATTCCAATGGTTCATTAGGTATTGAAAAAAATAAACCAAAATTTTGAGGAGGGTTTATAAACATTTTTTGCTGAGCGAATACATAGGTGTATTATTCACAGAACAATAAACCAACACTCGAACTGAGAACTTCCTCCTTTTTGAAGTCGGTTAAAAATATAAAAATAATTAAATCGCACCCCCCCCCCCCCCCCCCCCTCCATAACAACATCAACAGCCTGGAATTTCAAACAAAGGCATTGACATTTCAGAGGAGAAGATGGACTTTAGGGGGTTGCGGTGGCGATGGTGTGAAAGGGATGGAAGGGGGGGGGGGGGTTGATTAATTAAAACATCTAATTAAAGTGCGGGTGGGACTGCGGGTGATACGCCGGAGTGGGCCATCATTCCCCCCCCCCCCCCCACCCAACATTCACCCTATCGCTGCTGTACCACCACTGTACTCCATTCCCCCCCCCCCCCACTCCATCATCACATAACCCCCCCTCCACACCTCTCCACACCGCCGCACCGTTTGCTGTCTTTCTGTATTGTGTCCGCTAACCCCCTCGCGGTCCATCATCTTCACCCGGAGTCGACCTCGCCTGAATTTATTTCTCCCTATACCCACCCCGCATATCATCTCTCTTTCTCCCCACCCTCCCACCCACCTCGTGAGCCTCTCTTTCGACCGCCCACACTCTTTCAACCACTCGGCAGTTGAAACTGCGCGGAGGGGGGTCATAACTTTATCATAAGCGCCCAGTAGCTAAAATACATTTCTCCCCCAGCAGCGCAGATTATAAATATCACCGTGCGGCCCCGCCTGCCCGTACAGCGGCCGCGACTGCCGCACAGCGAAATGATTTATTCGGAAAACATCAGAAGTTCACTGGCGCGAAAATATTCCCAATCAGCTCATCACACGTTTCTCAGTTTATTCGCGTTTTTCGTTGAAAATACCCCAATGGGCCCAAAATTAGTGAATAGGCCCCCAGCAGTGCGATTCTGCAACTCGGTATGGCATCGTAACGACGATGGAATATCGTTAGCATAACAAAAAATATCGATGCCACTAAATACAGACGATTGGTATTCTGTAAGGGCTCAATAGCGTCAGCTATCGCTTAATCGTCGATAAATTGTCGTTGCGGGGTCGTTTGCATTTCGACGGCTCTAGACCCCCCCCCCCCCCCCCCGTTATCCGTACCGAAAGCTTGTTATACCCAAAAAACTTGGCTTGACGTTGCTTTTCGGCGGTAGAAAGCTTTACGGTAAGTGTACCTACTTTTCTTTTGGCATGTTTTTTCAATTTTATTTGATGTAATAAGCCCAATGTAGGTACTTACCGTAGGTAACTAGGTAGGTAAATTAGTGACTTAATAATTTATGGCAGTGATGTCATAAAAACATCGTAATAAATAACTTAAACGTTAAAATTACTTGATAGGTAGGTAGTTAGGAAGTTAGTGATATAGAAGACTTCTATAAGTGATATAGTCTATTTCACTTTGGGTAGTTATCTAATTTTTAGAATCGCATTTCACCACATGTAGTTGTTACCTACCTACCTACCGTATTTTTTCGTGCGCTTATGAAATTTGGATAACAATGTAAGGCATTATGACGCTCGAATTCCTTGCTTGGGAATTGAAATTCTGGAAGAATGGGAACAGAGGTATCGCCCTCGGTTTGAAAGAAGAGTGCTACGAGATGGGCAAAATCCTTATTCCCGTGATCCCTGCATGTTCAGAAAAACCTTTAGAATAAGTCGACACTTGGCCATGAACCGAAATTCGACCATTGCTCCAATGCTCCAGATACGTGCCTACCTAATTTTGCTGTAGATACCGATCCCCTACGTTTTCTTTAATAAATGCAAGTGACCTTAATAGGTTGTTAATTAATTAGAAAATATAGGATTTTGAAAATAACGTAAACGTAGGTAGGTACTCATTCACTTGCATATTTATCAGAATTTCCGAGTAGGTACCAATTATAAAATATAAATTTCAACAAAATCATACATGAATTTATACAAATAAATTTGGCATAATAGGCACATATTACATTTAAGCTAAAAACGGTAAAAACTTTATTAATACCACAAGACGACACAACAAATTGAAATCAAAACCTATCCCAAGTGTCAAGTGATCCCAAACTGCAATTTTTGACTTCCAAGGTATGAGCCTTTATTTCGGCCACCGAGCGAATTCGGGGGATTCAAAACACAATCACTGACTCCGGCGCACACACACACTCTTCAATTCACTTCATCACTGCTAGTCACCATGGAAACGGAATGAGTTCCCGTCGATTGCTCGCCCTAGACTCAGATTTCGTGAGACAAGCTAACGACGTCGGTATCTCATTCTGCAACGACAATTTGTTATTAAAGTTCGGTATCACAAGTTCCTGAATACCAATTTCGCTATCCGGGTGTCGTTACACGAGAGGGATAGCGACACCCACTCCATACCGACAATAAGGTAGCGAGTTGCAGAATCGCGCTACTGATCCTCTCACTGGAGGACAGCTGATCACATCCGCGACGCTGGCCGGGGAGTCGTTCGAAAAGCCCTAGCCTGGAATGGCTATTTACTTTACTCTACTTTTTACAGAATTGCTTAGGTAAAGCCGTCTCTCGGCTACTACCCAAAATATTAGGTCCCATCTTCCTTCAGATTGCCTAATTTTTTCACAATTAGAACCGAATTTCAACGAGTTTTATACCTAAAAAATATAAATGTTTGATGGGTCCTTATAGGAAATTTTGCGCTAATTCCGAATATACCATTTTATGTTCCCATACCTAGATGGAGTTTTCACCAAAAACGTTTTTAAAAACTTTTTGTAGCAATTTCATGCACCTACTGCTCCAAAAATGTCACTCAGATTTCGTGAGACAAGCTAACGACGTCGGTATCTCATTCTGCAACGACAATTTGTTATTCAAGTTCGGTATCACAAGTTCCTGAATACCAATTTCGCTATCCGGGTGTCGTTACACGAGAGGGATAGCGACACCCACTCTGTACCGACAATAAGGTAGCGAGTTGCAGAATCGCGCTACAGGTGTTCCCTAGCAATGATATCTAGGCCGGATTTATACCGTTTGATTCACGATCATGTTGACGAAGCTTTTTGGTGCAAAAGAACGGCTGGACGTACAATGCTCCGGGTGGTCTCAAAAAATTCTTTACTTCAAGATCAATTTAAAAGCGTAAAAAAACCATATACCTAACCTTCTACTGAAAGTTTTCGAGTTACGGCGTTCTGAAAATTTCAACCCCTATTTTTCACCCCTTAGAGATGACTGACGTAACGCCAAGCTTCGCGGACCAACTAGACCCCAAATGGGACCTACGAAACAAATTTCATTAATTTTGGTTCGTGGTAACTAAGGGAAGTGCGAAGTACGGCGTATGGATAGCATTTTTTTTATTCCATTTTCGCATTCTACGTATCTTGAAACATCAAATTTTGAGGGGGGGGGGGGGAGGGTTACTCGATTAATTAATTTATTTATTCATTTTTATTTTTTATTTATTTCATGCTCGATTCCAAAGGTTCACTATTGAAAATAGTAAAAAAACGACTCATGGATAATATAACTTAATATTATTGTGCATCCAGCCCAAAAACATATCCGTGTTGAAAGACTCAAATTTGACCCTTTTACTGTTTTTGAAAATAGCAAACCTCCGAAATCATCCATTCGTTTACAATGACTAACGTTTTGACGGATTTTGGGATTTGTTCAACTCCCAGTCAAGATTGGATTGCTATCGTTTAAAATGAGTCATCTACTGAATCGGACAGAACCCCTCCTCGCGCCTCCGCTCACAGGGTAAAATCTCTCCATAACTGCGACTGATTGATATTAAGCAACTTGCATCAGCACCGGATCTAGGGATATTGATAATACACCAATAAAATTTATGGATTTGTGAGTAGCGTCCCTTTGTCGGACACGTGTCGGTGGGCCATCGCCGCAAAGGTGATAACCAACGCCCCATTGCTCCAGCTAACGATATTTCCCCCATTAAACCGCTACAATATCCTCCCTATCTGAAATACCGCAAAACGGACTGCGATTGGTGGGGGGAAAAAATAAACCAAAAGTCATAAATTACTCTAGCGGCCCTGGAGAATCGAAAAATCCTTCCACCACCACCCAACTGGCTAATTAATTTCCTGTTTTCAAACTCTATTTCCAACCGAATATGCACACGCAATTTCATTCAGTTCTAATAAAAATGCTGAAATATTCACGAGGATGGGGAGGGCGGTTACACGAACGATCCGTCTTGGGTTATGGCACCGGCGGAAAGGCGATAAAATGAATGTTTCCCCATTTGCATTTAACTGAGGTTGAGTACAGATTCAGCTGTTGGAACGATAAATGCCTCGATCGACGTCACGATTTTTCCACTGAGCGATCGACGCGTCGAGGGAAACAAAAAATCGGTAAAAACTGCTAAACATCACGAGAAAATTATATCAAATCTCCAAATGAGATAAGGACTGGTGGCTTGAGAGAAAAACAGTAATCATGCTACAGATCAAAAATGGTATCCTCAAAAAGGTGGGTTAAATACATTTGAGTTTATGGGGTAAAAACAGGCTAAAAACCCCCAAAGTTAGATCTGCAAATTGTTGTTTCAAGCCAAATAAATAATTTTGGCTGTGACGTCATCAACTGTACATATATGGCGTTACAGACAAAACACATTATAATCGACTCAAAGCAACAATTTGTAGAACTTGAGTAGTCATCCTATCACCATCACCACATAATAATGGAGTTCACCATATATCACAGTGAGAAGTAACCAAACAATCACCTTAATTTATTGTGTAACGCAATGGGAGAAACATTATTAATCCCACTACAAGTGGTGTAGAATAGTGACTAGAGACATAACTGCTAAAAATCGTCAAAAATATGAGTCAGTATCTTTCAAAATTCGCTCATACGGCCATGCTGCATATCTGGAACTTAGTTATCAAATCAAAAGACGGCGGCACGGATATCAGGATTTTATTGAAATGGTGTATTCGATACTGAGAGTATGGTCCAATACTGAACATGAAAACATCCATAGAATGCTCTCAACTTATTCTACTTTGCCACCCACCATTAGTACGTATTCAGTAAGGCTTGATAGTAAGTAATTCAAAATCTCAGCTCACGATAGGTGTGTCATTCCTGATGACAGCCTGCACAAGGATGTCATCAGGAATGACATACCGGTTTAAAAAATCAGAAGGTGCCATAATGCCAATAATATCAAATGGAAGGACGATTTAGTGAACATTTTTGGAGCATTTGTAGGTGCATGAAATTGCTACAAAAAGTTTTTAAAAACGTTTTTGGTGAAAAATCCATCTAGGTGTGGAAACATATTAAAATGGTATATTCGGAATTAGCGCAAAATTTCCTATAAGGACCCATCAAACATTTATATTTTTTAGGTATAAAACTCGTTAAAATTCGGTTCTAATTGTGAAAAAATTAGGCAATCTGAAGGAAGATGGGACCTAATATTTTGGGTAGTAGCCGAGAGACGGCTTTACCTAAGCCATTCTGTAAAAAGTAGAGTAAAGTAAATAGCCATTCCAGGCTAGGGCTTTTCGACCGACTCCCCGGCCAGCGTCGCGGATGTGATCAGCTGTCCTCCAGTGAGAGGATCTATTTTTTGTTTGTATTTTTCGATTTGAGGACATGAATTTTTTGTAACATGAAGGAGGCAACACAAAAACATTTGACGAAGACCACCTTTTTTTGCAGATCAAAAGGAGAATCGTATAATGAATGATCGTAGAAGGATGTTCTTCTCGAAAGAGGACGACATAATGGATGCCACCGGTCTACGTAAAAGACTAGGTCGTATGGGCCGTTTCCCGTACTAACCTTCCACCAAGGAAACCTCATCGCATGGATTGCCTTCTTCCATGGCATTTGTGATTATTTGTTTGTGATGTGTAGGTGTACCTGATAGTGTGCGTCTTTTTTCTCTCAATTTTCGGTTTTTCTGCTGTATAAAAACCCTACATTTCTTTATTTTTTTGAAAACAGTATTAGGAAATATTTCTGTGACCCTTAAGACTGGAAAATGTCAATAAAAATGGTACCTGGCTAATTTCTCTATGTCTATGGACAACCTTACAGTTTTTTTGGCTAATAATGTCTACCTATTAGCCACTAATTTTTGCCAAATAACTTTAATTAGCCAAACCTTTAGTTTTTTGTCTAATTTATCTCGTGTCTATGGACAACCCTATATTATTTTCCATTTAAAAATAGTACCTAATAGGAAATGTTTCTGTGATCCTTTAAGACTGTAAAATCTTAATTAATTGTACCTACCTGGCTAGTCTATGAACAACCATTTATAATTGTACTAGCGAAGATGAAAACTAAGAACGGCTTTTTAAACTGAAATCCTCAAGTGATGAGAATATGATGAGAACAGTTCAACGTTAACGTTAGTGTCACCTATCGAATCAGCTTAGGTCGTTCAACGACCTAACTTTCACGACCTTAGATCGTTTCCCGTTCTAAGAGGTTAGCATCCGGTGTTTTCCCCCTTAGATCGTTAGCCCGGAGATCCATAGTCCGTCAACGACCTAGTAGCCAAACTTTTGCGAAAACTCTCTACTGGAAGAGACTGTCTCCCGGGGGAGACTATCTATCCCGGGAGATTTTCAAAATAGATAATCTCTCTTTACTTAGCTACTAATTGCCTCGCCCCCTTGAGAGGAGAGGGATTCGCCCAACACCCACCTGGGTCATAACTGGACGTGTCATGGCTGTCACCCATCCAAGTACTAACCACGCTCGAGGTGTCTCAAGCCATTCTGTACTTATCGTCGGCTTACAAGTGAAATCCACTAAGTCGAAGAGTTTTCAGTTTTTCAGTTTTTGAATTACATGTTCCTAAGGGATGAAATTAGATTAGAGGGTTGAAATTTGGACGGTAGCTGCCACCCTGTGAATCTCAAGGGATTAGCTGAATTCGGAAGTACCCGCAATGCTAATTTTCCTACGACGGAACTTGACTTAGTGGATTTCACCAGACTAGCGGCTTTTCACTTGACTAAAATATCATAAGAAGTATATTTTTTTCTCCATGAGAATTGCCTCTAATGTTGATCAAAAAAAGTCTGCGGGATGAAAATTCCTTTTTATTTTTTCAATTATCACTCGTTAAAGTGTTAGTATTTTAAAACTCGACTTGGTAGCTATCACGAAAGATATAATTTAACACTGAAATGGATGCAGATCTGATTTGCCAGTGACCAAGGACAGAGGCTGGTAGCAGGGACAGAATGAGAAAGGAGAGCTGGAATAGCAGAAAGAGTGAAACAAAAGGCAAATCAGCTGAAAAATACAACACCAGATCCGATCAAACGACAATAATTTTCTAGAACCGGACTGTACCTAGCTACTAACTTCAGGGGGAGTCAGTGATGCTAAAAAAAACTTAATAGAAATCCACAATAAAGATGACTTATAGTGGATTTAACAGCTGGTCTTATTATGCCGCATCGGTAATTATCAATCTTTAGTCTGATGAAATCCACTATGTCACTATAGTGGATCTCAACAGAGCAGAACTCGTTCGAGATCGACTTGGTGAGAAACAATTTCGTAGTTTCCAAGAAAACCAATGCTCCGATCTAGAAACCGACCTCGCCAATCGATCGATCGGACGTCAAAAAGTACATAGGAGTAGCATCTGAACTCAGAATGTGAAAAAAGTGACTAGGTGGATTTCACTTGTAAGCCGTAGATATAAGGTTTAAGTTATTTTCTCTGTTCCAAAACTGTATTCATTTATAAGTAAATAAAACCTCTGTTGTGGTTCCCCATAAATGTGTATATGTACCACTCCTATGTAATATAGTAAGATTTTCACCAAATAAACGAAGGTAACGACGAGCCGGGTAGCGCCAAGGGGCCTCCCTCCTTCAACCACCAACCGCTCTCAACGGTCGTAACGGCCGATTGTTGTCGAGGGACGGGTGGAAGAGGGCCCATATAAACAGCCCTTCCGGCCCAACTCGCCATTCAACCGACCACACTCGCACACAGGACTACTCATTCACCCACACCTCACACCTCTTTGGCGATCGCTGTGGTTCATGCTCGCGGGGCACTCAAAAGACTCCTAAGGAGCAACTAATACCTGCTGTGGTTCATGCTCGCCGGGTATTAGTATTAGGTCCCTGTCTTTCACCTAGCACCTGTCGTGGTTCATGCTCGCGGGGTGCTAGTAAAAGACTCCTAAGGAGCAACTAATACCTGCTGTGGTTCATGCTCGCCGGTATTAGTATTAGGTCCCTGTCTTTCACCTAGCACCTGTCGTGGTTCATGCTCGCGGGGCACTCAAAAGACTCCTAAGGAGCAACTAATACCTGCTGTGGTTCATGCTCGCCGGGTATTAGTATTAAGCTAGGTTCACATGGAGACGCAATTCCGGACGGCAGTCCGGCAAGGCTATGCGTTCTACAATTCTATTGGCCAACGCAAAATGGATTATTGCAACGCAGTGTCTAGGATACTATATCAAAATCTCCAGATATTTTCCGCTGTCGGATCAGTTGCCGGATCTGCGCGGAGGTTGCTGCGCACACCTTTCTTGTTTGGTTGTTCAGCCATATTGAAATTCGACATTATGTGGTTGATTCTGCGGTTTCGAGTTCGAGCAACTGTTTGTTTTTCGCGATTGCATTTTGTTATGACTCCGCTGCCATGTGAACGCCTCTGCGGCAAAAATTCCGGCAAATGCGTTGTCATGCCGGATTGCCGTCCGGAATTGCGTCTCCATGTGAACCTAGCTTTAGGTCCCTGTCTTTCACCTAGCACCTGTCGTGGTTCATGCTCGCGGGGTGCTAGTAAAAGACTCCTAAGGAGCAACTAATACCTGCTGTGGTTCATGCTCGCCGGGTATTAGTATTCGGTCCCTGTCTTTCACCTAGCACCTGTCCTGGTTCATGCTCGCGGGGTGCTAGTAAAAGACTCCTATATAAGGAGCAGCTAATACCTGCTGTGGTTCATTCTCGCGGGATATTAGTAACAGATTCGTCCTGTCCCTATTCTACACACTCATAGGTAACGCAACATTAGTGATCCGTATTGGGAATCCACAACCTCATTTCATTCATTCATTCAATTAATTCTGTAAATTTTGACATTAGTAGCCTCAAAATCTCTGAGATTGTTTGTAACTGAAGCCGAAATTTCTAGGGATTCTTCTTCTTGGTTCCAAATCCTGCGTATCAGTCTCTGGTAGACTAACTCCCAACCAAATATAGCACACGATGTTTACTAGGAGTAACACAAGTGATTACTCACGGTCTCCCAACTGGCCATAACTGCGACAGTGTATCCCTCCAGTCGCTCATCCCACGACCGAAACAGACAACTTTTAACCAAATCTTCTAACATAATCATCCCTTGTACATGACGCTGCACCCTCGAACATGGAAATGACAAGGGTTAAAGTCTTTTCAACGAGGACCGAAAACTTTTGAGCAACGAAGAAAAAAGAAAATGGTGGTCGGGAGGGAGCAGAATGCGCTCAACTAAAAACACGTTCAACAGAGCGAGAGTTAACGCCCGGAGTCCGCGGGCATTGTGGCGCTGGGGGCGGACGGGGGCAGATAGGCAAGAGAGAAGGATTCAAAAAGCTTCCTGCTGGGTAACTTTTTCCTCCGTCAGTTCTCATCTTTTTTTGTTCTTTTTCCCCTCCTCATCTCTCACACCCTGTTCCAACTCCCGTTTCCCCCGTTGATAAGTGAATAGTCGTGTCGAGAGAAGGGCGCATCGCCGATCGGAGGTTTTACAAACTCGGGAACGTTTTACGGCGTTTCAATCGGGCAAATGGGGGAAGAGTTTTGTCAATGGTTCTTTTCCCTCGTGCAGCTCGCCAATACGGGTCTCAGTCCGACCAATCGGTGGATCCGATATCTGGAGAGCCGGTTACGTGATTTGTAGTTCAAGCTTTAACGATATTAGTACGATTTCGGGGCGATAAGCCATCAAGCAGCAAAATCTCTACTTTTGGTTTACCATTTTCAATAAGGAACCTCTGGAACCGAGCACGATTTTTTTTTTTTTAACCCCCTCAAAATTTGATGGTTTCCGTTCCAAGGTAGGACGAAGAACCCGAAAATGGAATTAAAAAAAAAAATTCTGTCGGTAGCCATACGCCGTACTTCGCACTTTCCTTAATTAACATAAACCAAAATTAACGAAATTTGGTTCGTAGGTCCCATTTGGGGTCTAGTTGGTCCGCGAAGCTCGGCGTAACTGTCAAGTCAAGTTCTAAAGGTGCGTTTTCCTATCGACGGGTTTTTTCCGCCGCGTGGGACGGAGGACGCCGACGGGATCACGTCGCCCACTTCTCAAAGGGGAAAGTACGGTTCTGTTTTCCTGTCAAGCGGACTACATCTCACGCCGGCGCATTCCGCCAGCGTAAGACGCCTGCGTGCTCCACGAGGAGTCAGTCCGCTTCACGCCGCAGCGTCTTTTCGTTAATACGTGAGTGAATTTATCATTTTTGCAATGCCGGGTGATCGATTTTCTGCGGAAGACGATGAGAGGTTGATAGAGTTGGTGTCGGGGCGCCCAATGTTATGGAACATGGCCAACGAGGAGGTGTCGCGTGATAAGGGTAGTGTACACTCCTTCATCTTCTCTTCGTAGAAAAACATTACTCGTTGGCTTCCGTCGGTGGAGTTTGGAATCAATTAAAAAATTTTCTTCACTGTCCAAAACATTATAATAATGTTCTATTATTGCGAGAAAACACAGTTTTTCAACACGAGAAGACATCCTACCACCTGGAGTCCTCAAAACGAAATGGTTGACGCCGTCAGACGTGAACTTTTGTCACGCTGATTGGAAAAAATAACACGCTGCGTGGTACTTCACTCCCCACCCGACGGGATTCGCCAGCGTCTTCCGTCCCACGCAGCGGAAAAAACTCGTCGATAGGAAAACGCACCTTAAGGGGTAAACATTAGGGGCTGGAATTTTCAGAACGCCGTAGCTCGAAAACTTTCAATAGAACTAACGAACTAACGAATGTTTGACACGATCCGCAGTATTGTACATCCAGTCGATCTTTGCACCGAAAAGCTTCCGCAACATGATTGCGAATGAAACGGTATAAATCAAGCCCAGATATCACTGCTAGGGAAAATCACGACTGGCTGTATGAAGTCGAGTTGGTTGTTCCGTGACATTATTTAATTTGAAAAATGATGGCTATTTTGGATTTTGTTGATAGGTGCTTTAGTAGTAACAACAAATAAAATGGCTGAATTACTGAATCCCGCGCATTTGTATGTGTTCTATGGGAATGAAATTGTCATTCCAGTTACTCGATTTAGGGATGTCTTATTGGGAAGCACGAGGGTAGGTACTGACCACAGAAAACAGTGATCTACGCAGATTGGGCATCTGTACCGGAAAAATAATAAACCCTTTTGTAACGGTTTGCAGCGTTTTTCCATTCATCAACCCGATGAAAAATTGCAGACAAAAAAGTACCTAAGTATCTCACGAAATTTGATCGGAATGCCCACCAGACAAATTCTTGGCCCGGGCACAACAGGTGCACGACGATTCAAGAAAAGCGCTACAGTTCGAGAGATTTGAGACAAAACAGAATTCTTTAGGATCAAGTTCACGAAACCTTCCAAACGCCTCATTGAACATCGTTCAGAATGGCACTGACGTTCACTCGTGAAGGACCATTAGGAAGGCACAAGGAAAGAACAAATATAAAACACTATTTAAAGAGTCTTTCTAGGGTCTTCAATCAGAGGAGTCTTGAATGACGAAATCTCCTTCTAATGAAAGTCGCCCGGCGCATTCCGTTTCGACCAACAATGGGTCGAAACAGAAACTCTACGAGAACTCGTTTAGG
This sequence comes from Leptopterna dolabrata, assembly GCA_954871275.1. NCBI lineage: Eukaryota > Metazoa > Arthropoda > Insecta > Hemiptera > Miridae > Leptopterna > Leptopterna dolabrata. Next base: position 21,529,866 of record OX940984.1, on the reverse strand, counting down.
CCAATTGCTCCCTTCGTCTGAAGACCTCGTTTCGGCCCGTTGAGAAGTAATAGTAAATAAACACCTGAACCATCATGAACCGATTTATCCGTATGATCGTAGGCTCTTTGTTGTAGCTCGCCAGTTTCCCGTAGTGGCCCTTGTGAACAGTTCCGTCCGTATCTTTTGCGTAAGTGTAGAATGGATCTCGTGATCGGTAGCAAATATCTTAGCAAAAGGGGGAACTGCTGTATTACCGTTCAAAATTACAAACTGAATGAGCGCAGAACTATGTGGTGACAAATCTTTTCGCTGCAATAACAGGAAGTGCCGTGTAGTGATAGCCACAGATCATGCAGTTGAGCGAGTGCTTTCCATGTCAAATGAACATAATCTTACCCCTTTCCGACTGGACGATAGAAAGAGAAAGACTTGCTTCTTCTTTGAAAAGGAAGGCTGTACAATTGTCAACCAAACCGAACAAACTAATAAGGCAGGAACTAAGGGCTCAAATTAATGAGATGCGATTGATTATTTGGAGGCGCGCTGGAAAAGTTTTGAGGACGAAAATCACCGATCAACAGAAGTCATCAAGTACCTTTCCGATGTTGCGAACCTATTCCAAGGCCCGGAGTGATATGGACACCTTTCCTGACGCTACAACACGCTGCTGTTCAGAGGTGAATACCTACTTACTACCAACCACCGATTCTCATAACTCATATAACTTGGTCGAAACGATTTCCCCTTTCAAAAACTTCCTTGGTCGAAACAAATTCAACTTTTTGGTCGAAAAAAGTTGGTGTTCAGGGTCCACTGGTCGAAACGGAGCACCCAATTCGCCGAAGAGCCTCATATTTTTTGGAGTTCAGAAGGTTATATTTTCTCATCCCTTTATTATTTTTCCTTAATTAGCCCCATTCAACAACGGCTGCGGGCTACTGAAGAAAGAGTAAACCACGAGTAGAAAACTGCTTTGTGTAAAACAAAAAATATGTACGAGTACATGTATACCCAACTCTTATGGACAAAGAGTACACAGAAATGAATGGCGACCACATTCCTGTTTGCCAAAAATTCAAATAACTGGCCACTCTGGAGACAGTGAATAATGATATGGCAGCAGAAATAAAGGCGAGAATGGCCGCGAGAAATGGGTGCTGCTGAGTGGTCCACGACGTTCTCAATTTTAATGCACTTACTGGAAAAGCAAAAGGTTGCCTACATTATACAGTCAAGTCAAACGGTAGTTCGACGTCAGAAAAATTCCCTTACCTCGTTTACGTGTTGCTCCATGTTTTTTGGGGCGCTGAAACACAATTACAAATCTGTGCCCTCGTAGCTCGTGTGCGTTTTTCAATAATCGTACTATTTTTAGTTTTTTGCACATAACTCTTTCGGGATGAATCAATGTACAAAAAATAAAGTATACTGTCCTACAAAAATAAAGTGCATTGTCCTACAAAACTTGTCCAGGAGAGTGGTTTTGTATAAAGTGATTTTCCAATAGCAGTGCATAATTGTCAATGTATAAGGGTAAGAACAATTGAAAAATGATAAATACCTACTTTTATCCAAATTAGAAAAAATGTAGCCACTTTGCAGGTGCGAAAGCGCCTGAACTCTTGGTCAAAGGGAAACAAATTATTGAACATATTTGGGGGCGGGGGTAATTAATGCAGTTCAATTTTGAATGGAGTACCCTTTCCGGAAAAGTGAGTAATTTCCGAGTTAGGCAAGAAACTGAAAAAAGTCGGAAATTTTTTTTTTCCGATGTTTTTGGCGATCACTATATACTAGAGCACAAAGTTGAAATTCGGTTTCAGCACCCCAAATATCTTAAGAAGAAGACAGAGAAACGGAAACCCCCTTTTTGGCTTATTATTCTGTGAATAATACACGTATGCATTCGCTCAGCCAAAAAATTTGTGGACGCTCCCTCAAAATTTGTTCTTTTGTATTTCAAGGTGCGTAGATTCCAAAAATGCAATGTCCGTCCGCCGTATCATCCATATTCTACCTTTTCTAAAAAAATTCGTTTTTTCGCACACAAGCTCCATTTGCGTCCTAGTTGTGTCCCGAAATTTTGCAGCCCGATCGGAATATACCCAAGGGTGTTATGGGTGAAAAATGGGTGTAAAAAAGGGTTTTTCTGGTGTTTTAGTAACATGAGCTTGCGAGGTATCGTTTTCCATGTTTTTAGGGCGAGGAGAGCGAATTTGAAGTCGATTTTGCCCAAAGAGCGAAGAATATATTTAACCTCGATATTGTTATTTAATGAAGAAAGGGAGGCTTCGATGGAATGGAAAAATTGAAAGAATCGAAAGTGGAAAAATCCCGCGTGAGATACTCTAGGGAAAGATATAGGGGGTGCCAGGATGGAGTGGTTGGAGAACCAGGAAGTCGATATGAGGAGCTGCGGCGCCAGGAAGAACGAGATGGAAAAATTTGCTAACATGATTTCGGCACGCGTACTGATTGTGTGGACAGGTTGAGGTGGGTGTGCAGTAGTAACAGGAGCCTTGGCGCATGCGCAGACGTGAAATTTCAACTCAACACCTATTGAGATCACTATCAGGTTATTCATTGTTCGTTTCTTTTATGGATGTTCCAACATGTCAGCGAAGACGGCTGAACCATGTAACCCGTAGGAAACATGAACAGATGTTTGAATTTCAGAACTCGTTTCTCCCAACTTTTCCCCGCACCCTTTTTTGCTACTCACAAACGGAAGTTTCGCAGGTCGTTGAACGACCCCTCGAGGAGAAGTAAAAGGCAGTTACAATTCAAACCAGTCCTTCCCGAGCTGTTGGAACGCAATCCTTATTCCCACCTTATTCAAACCCCTTAGCCCATTTTCAACCCTCCACCTTCCTCCACGCCCGTCTACCGCCATCCGACAATCCCACAAAGTCCGACTTTAATATCCCACCCCGTTCCCAGGGCCCGTCGGACTTTTTAATGAAGAAACTTCAGAGGGAATTACAGAGATGGATGAGATACCGCCCCTTCAACACATAACTTCCCCAACCCTCCGCGTCTGTCCCACGGTTCGTTCACCCAGGAGCTAGGGAGTTCTGGAAGATATCGTCCGTCCACTGACTCCCTGCAACGTCCCTGTTTGGAAGATGCGGCACGAAAGGGCGGAAAAGGGGGCTAATTAACTCCAATTATCCCCACTCCTAACGGGTTTGGTCCGAGCTTCGTTACAACACACTGCGCCAAACGTGTTCTTAAACGCGATAAAAACACCTAACGACGTGTATTTGTGCAGCGTTGATTTAGTGCTGCGCATCTAGTGGTGGAGGACTGGCCCCGGGATCGCCATGGTGGGGTGGGTCCGTCGGGTTCCCTGGTACTGGTGGTCCGGACTTTTAGCTATGTCCAACCATTCAAAAACTACCTACTGATATTTAGCCACAGAATGTTCAAGAAAACGTATGAGATTAGAACTACGTATTTCTTTTCTACTACCTAACAATTGGTTTAGAGCACTTCAAAATGGATTCGAAGTTGAAAGTTTTAAAAAAGCCCAAAAACATGTCAATGATTGCCTAACACCAAGCAAGATACTTAACTGAGATAATGACTGGAATTTTCCACCAGATTAGGAACAAGATCTTTGAACAGTCCAATTGCAATCCAACGCACTTCGAACAAAAACTACATGTTGAGATGAAGGAGAGAAACAACAGCTTTAAAGCGGTTGCACGATTTTTTCAAATGGATCACGGGTTTCTAAAACCTGTTGTTGGTACCTAATTAACTTATTCATTCGGTTCATAATTACACTAACTTAAACTAATTGCTGATGAAATGATTACCTACTTATCGTCACAATACATGTACGCGATGAGGAACAAATGATCCAAGTACAAATAAGACTATTTTTATTTTTATTTTTATTTCTAATTATTTGCATCTCTTGATGACAGGCTTCATAAAATGTGTCTCTTTATCACATCGATGTCGTGATCTGAACTTTGGGTTCCGCTGCCATTCGCACATCCACTGATGACGTTCGAGGGGGTGGCTGTAGGAACGGAGCTAATTTGCAAGATGCGATGGAAGTGGTTAATTGACTCCAATTAGCCCCCTCATACTGGTACCCCTCCACCTCACCATACCCAGCGGCTTCCACGAGGGACGGCGGCTGGAGCTTTGGGATAGACGAAGGATGACGAGAAAATGCTTTCAGTTTGATGAAGCGGCCAAAGTGATGTCAGCGACCAACTTAGGAGCTCTCAAGTTGCATATTAAATGAATTATACTTTGGTAAACTCCGAAGGAGCGTTGACTGGGGTCGGGGACACTCAAGTTCTTGATGGCAAGTCCTCCTAAAGTTTATGCTCTTCGTCGTACCTACCTACGTCTCCTTTTACCTGCGTGTGAGGCTTCAAGTCTTTGAAACCGTAAAACCTTCACGTTACTGATCCGAACTGCATAGACGGCGACGTACTAAATCAAATTTATCTTATCCTCATACGCTGACACGATATTGGCTGCCATATCTGTTTAGTACCAAAGCAGTTTATGTGAAATTCTTATGGTCAGAGTCGCTGGTGGATATGCTATAAAACCCCAGAAACTTACTCAGATTCTACACATCAGGAATAAACACATTGTTGCGCGTGCATTACAGGGGACTGGACGGTGTACAACTAATCGTATTGCGGTTACTTCCCCCAAAACTTAACCAGACCGACACCGTTTACGTTGAGATCCACTGAAATTTGTAGCCTATCATGTGACAAGGAATTTGCAGCGTTTTGGAATCTACGCACCTTGAAACGTAAAAGAAAAAATTTTGAGGGAGGTGTTATACAAATTTTTTGCCGAGCAAATACATAGGTGTATTATTCACAGAATAATAAACCAAAACACTGTGTACCCAAAAGCACTTCAATAAACAGAATTAAAACACAAACGGTACAGCTAGTTGTGGCCATACAACGACGAGGCTTCGACGACCAGCCCTCAACTTCCCCAGTGGATCATCATCTGCCTTGAACCCATCATTAGCCAGTAGTTTTGCATTTTCTTAACAAAATCACTTTGCAATACATAGTTTCATCCCCTACAGGTCTTGTAATTTCATAGCCTGACAACGTCCCAGTTTATCTTGCCTGATGATATTCAGCTTGGATGAGCAGTGCGAATAATTCGGTTACTGTTCAACGTTAACTCCTACTACGGTGGAGATCAACTTATTCAATTTTCCATTCCACGTCCGCGTACCACATCATTCATTCGGCAAATACGTCACGTGCCAAGTTTGTCGGAAGCTCCGGTGTATTTTCGTATATACGAGTTGTAGGTACAGGCAACTACACCTCGGTACAGGCAGTTACGCCGGAGCACCCACATCTGTCATACTGAAGTATTTTCCCACTGAGAACGACGACAAGATATGCAAAACCGTCCGAATAAGAAGGGGAAAACGAGGCCGAGTCACCTAGGAACAGGCAGTTTATGCAAATGGCGCGATTCTTCAGGATCGTTTTTCCTCCTTTCTGGTCCTTTTGCCAGCCTATCCCCGAGTTTTTCTCCGAGTCTCTCTTCCTCCGTCTCTCTTTCCCTTATCCACCCCCGCTAAAATCCTCAATGCCTTCTCCGTTGTCGGAGAAAAGGGCCGTTTTTTCCCCCTCCACCTCGCAGGCCACCTTTCTCCCGCCCGTCCCGTGCAGATTTCAAATGACTTCTCCGCTTCTCCATCAACATCTCGTTTATGCCCGTATTCCCAGACCCCATTTTCGAGCATTCTGACGCGCCCCTCCATTCTTAACGGGTGCAATCTCCATTCCGACCATATCGGACCTCCTAAACGCCTATTCTCGGCCGTGTTTTCGGGGAGGAAATGACGTCTCCTTGTCCTTGTTCCGCGGAATTCAGGCTATGTTCGGGGAGGCTGCTTGGAATGTCACCTCGGAACAAAGCCTGCTCCGAATGGAACGGGACGGCGCTGCAAATCATTCAGATTTGTTCCACCGAATGCGCCCAACTCAACAATCTCGAGCAATACCTGGCAGGATGACCCGTGCGTTGCTCCCGGTAGTATTGATTCAGGTTGCATTACAAATATACAAATAAGTAGGTACATTTACCTTTTTGTAATTTTTTAAAAAGGTTCCAGTTCCACTTGTGCAGTAGGACCATGTAAGCTTATTGCCGAAGTATCGTAGCTAACTGAACTACCGAAACGATTGGTTTGTCCAAAACTTTGAACACTTTGCCCCCAAACATTTCTGTTTATTAAGCCTTGTTTATTGCATCAATTATCACTTGTCCCAATTTTTCACATTTTTCACATTTCGAAAAAATTGAGTTTTTAACCTCTTTAGAAAAGAATATGAGTGGCCACTGAAAGGCTATTCCTGTCTCAAGACACCATCCTACACCGCTTTTGGTGGACTTGATGCAATTCGGTGATTTGTAGCAATTTATGACGATGTTCAGACCTTTCATGCAAATTTTAGGCTATTTTTGATGATGATTTTTAGCTATTGTTTACGTTTTTTCGATCTTTGAACCACTTGTAGCGAGAAAGTGTTTTCTGACTTTGGAAATAGTCTGTTTATGCCCCTACATCTTGCAACAGTTTTAATGACATTTGTAGTATTGCTTGAGATTATAAACTATTTTTGACTCACAAAAACTAATTCCGAATAATCTATTCCAAAGTTGTTCTGTCGCATAACTGGTAAATGCGTTTAACAACGTCAATCTAACGGGGAGCTGGCTAACTGACAGAAGTGTATGGGTACAGGGAAAAAAAGACTAATAATTAACCAGTTGATGAGCAAAGTAGTATGCAACCTTTCAGTTTTTGCTGGTTACGTTGTTCACTCCAAGTAATGATATAATTAGTAATTTTGAAAGTTGAAAAGATTGGTTCAATAGTAAATACGTATTTATTGATCAAATAGAAAAAAATGAAACATTATTCTTTCCCTATCTATGCTGGTGGAAGCTTTGTAAGTTGGTAGCATTCGTACTTACCTACTAGAATACAACGAATTTGAGTGATTCTGACAAAGTTTGTTCTAAGATTCATTTCATTTCGAGTATGCGATCTTGAATGCAATTCAAGATCCCACAAAGAAACTGAACCAAAGAGAACGTCAACCAAACTGAACTGTGTCAACAAATTCGTGATTTCTGACGGTGAGTCCCACAAACTACCATTTTAATAAATGATTAATAATATTTTAATTATAAATAATAATAGTTTTGATATAATAATAGGAAGTAATGAAGACTCGGTAAATAACATAGAAAGGTGCTTCCACTCGGTAAAGGTTAAAACCCATCGTTTAAAGCCGCTAACTGCCTGTTAAAACTCATCCAAGGAGCAGTTAAATTATACGCGTTTAGCTCTAAAAGAGGAGTGACAAACGCCAATGTCTACAGACACTGGTACTGGCAGGATTAATATCCTTAAACAAATGACTGATAATTTCACCCACTTTCGAAGATTTTGGACCCATTGCAACAGCGTCTTTTCTTCAAAAATTCGCCAATAAAAGTAAGCACGACCAAAATTCTTCCAATAAAGCTGCACCAGCTGAATTGAGATGATTATCGATTAAATGTTAGTACGGGGAGTCAACGTCATTTTCAAACCATATTTCCAACAAAAAATTTGTTATTCCATTTATTTTGCGAGAAATCCCAAGATGAATTATTATCACACATAACACATAGGTACATAATGTGAATTTTTGTTAAAATTTAGGGATGGGATTTCAGAATGCTTTGAAACCGATTCGTAATTAGAAACAAAATTAGAAGAAGTTGAAATATTGAATCGTTGAAACATTCTTAACGCTTATCAACAAACCGTTTTAACCCTTTATATAGTTAATGTTGGTGAGAGCCTCGGGCTGTTAGCTAGTTGGCGCAATTTTCACTCATATAACCGTGAAGTTTACGTTCGATCCCGCCCGTAAAAAGTCCGACTTAGCCACCACCGCTTAAACCCCCGAGAAGCGCTGTATATATTTTTATTTAAGCCGTTTTTTTCCCTCGATGCTTATTATGAGGGAGAAGTAAACGATAAACGAGGTAGAATTCTCGTTTTTTTTCTTTTTTTCAACTTTACCAACTCATACTACGATACGTGGGTCTGAGAGGGCCAAAGGGGCATTGGAGCCACACGTGAACCAAGTACGTATGTTAATTGCAGTGCTTTTGTGCCTTTCTAAAGTGTCTCTGGATTATTCTTATTATGATTATCTGTTCGCTTTATATTAGCTATCAGGAATCAGAGCAGCCTCCAGCGTGCAAACCATGTACCATGTACTTCTGCCTCTGTACTAACAGTAAGTGCTAAGGTATTTGGGGGGGAGGGGGGGACATTTTTAGCCTAATAAATTTAAACAAATCATGGTACTTTGAACTATTAGGTAGGTACACAAATTACTGATTGTTTCAGTTGTTACGTTTTCATGGCAATACCAAACACGAAGAGTTCCTTTCAGAAGCATTCCAGGAGCAATTCAACACAATTTAGCAATGCACGGAGCGATGAGGGCGATCAGTCATCAATATTCACACAACCAACAAGGCGACACGAACACCCGCGAATCCTCGTATCGACAGGTCTCACAAGTACCTGAGAAACAACCTTTTGTCCTACCTGTAATCCTCGTACATTTTTCAATGGACCTCTCCCAGAAGACGGGCGCCAAGGCTACGATTGGAAAAAGCTTTCCTTGAGCTGAATAAATTATGATTTCGGGAGGCTGTGGCGGGAGGTGGAGGGGAGTTTTTCGTCAAAAGATAGGAGGGTATGTAGGTCAGCCACGTGTGTTGAATTGCTCCAAGGTAAAATAATCAGGGAACGTAAGAAGCCAAAATACGTGGCCGGGATGAAAAAGAGAATTTGCACACCATCAAAGGGGAATATAAAAGAGTTGGGTTGCACCGAACAAAATTCGTGAAAATGCTTCAACACTCCCTCAAGATAAGCAATCTCAACATGCTTCTCTCATCCATCAAAAGGTTCCGTTCAAGTTTTCAGATGTGTACCATTTTCGTTTAACACCAGGCTTAGATGTATAAAAATCAATTGAGTTATGTACAGCAAATCTTTTCTAAGTCTATGAGTAAGAACCGATGTTGCCCAACTCCTGCTTGTACTAAGCAGACTTCTTGCTTCTTGCGCTTCTTGTTTTAATGTCCATTTCAATTCAACATTAAAACAAGAATCATAAGAAGCAAGAAGTCTGCTTAGTACAAAAAGGAGTTTGTGCAAAAGTTATGTCACACATTCACAACAAAATTAAACCAAATACATGGAAGGAATGTCACATTTATTCAAATAAACTGATAGGTAATTTCCGATTCCTATTTCATCTGAATTCTTCTGCACCCAAGATAGAAGAATCGATTTTATTTTCAGTAATGCTATTTTTTCGATTTTTCCCTTTTCAGTTCATTACATCTTAATCACTTTCTCTCTACTTCATTATTAATCAAGTTGAAAAGGAAATGACGAAGGAAGCAGAGTATTAACGATGTTCATCGATGTGAGAAGAAACATCACTACCTGCTCTTGAAACAAGGCATATTTGAGTTCTTATGTTATCAAACTGGCGAACAATTATTTTAAATCGCCAGTATGCAGGTATGCACCTATTTAGATTTCCTCGAAAATCTTACCAGTCATACTGCTTGGCAGACCAAACATATTTCAAATATACCTAATGCATGTTTAATACCTTCACTATGATGATGTTTGAAATGGGAACCTAACGATTTCTGAGATAAAGTCCCTATAGTTTTCACACACAGTATTACAAAGATGCCTCTAACAAACGACAACGCTTTAGCTCCATGATAACGTTTTACTTGTAGTACGATGATTTTCACACAGGAAACACTACTCGAAAATACCGATTCTTTATGAAACTATCGATACGAAACTTGAAGATTTTGAAGCAACAAATACCCCGGATACCCTAAAATTCATGTTTATTTTTGTCAACCAATCTGGTATCACAAGAAGCATCAAGACTGGTCTCTTTATATCTCGCGATTCACAGCTTCCTTATCATCCCTCATCCCTGAGAAAATTTCGTTACTCAGCCGGGAGTCGAACTAAGGCCTCCACAGCTTTGCTATTATCGAACGAACTTGTAAATACAATGTTAAAACAGCAAACACAGAGGTCTCATTTTACGAAAATGTAAGTAACATTGATTACGTAATCTGTCGAATAATTAAGAGCTACATGTGACACAAATTGTTGGTGGTTATTAATCAGAGATTACTTGTAGTTGCATTATATGTATGAATATGAAGAATGGTGCCTGCTGCTCTTGCATCGTGCTTGTGATTAATCAAAACACACCACTGACGATTACTTGATATCAAACTCGTTGTTTGCCCACTATTTTCTGTCTGGACCTACAGTTTGGACGCACCTAATGGAAGAAGGAAACATTTTCGTCGTGTACATATCCACCACAAAAACGTCCTCCTAAAAAGGGTCTTTTACCTTCTATTTTGTTCATGAAATCTACAAGCTCCATATTGCTTTCCCGTATGTTTAACGTTCATTCAAGAAACCCCCATTTCATAGAATTTTATAAAGAGGATTTTTTTAAAGAGAATTTTGAACTTTATATAAAGAGGATTTTTAACATCCTTCCAGAGTTTTTTCTACAATTCCCAAGAATGAATGACGACTTGTACCAGATTAGACAGTAAACTAGGTTGATGGGGGTCAGGGGCGGTAACGGAGGAAGAGCCCATGAATAAAAACAAAAAAGTCGTTGGAGCGCAAGAGTGCAGGTGGGTCGATAAGGCTGTTTACTGTAGAAATTAGTCTCTTAATTTTTCTTTCCTTCCTCTCTCATTTCGGTATCGCAGTATTTTCTGCCTGAAGTAAAACTTGAGCTCGAGCACATTAAGGAGAAGTGGAGCGAAGGAGAAATATCGCGTTATTTATAACTAGGTTGAATAGATACTCCTGCTAACACTAAAAACGATGGGTTCTCGACTAACAGTCACAAAAACGGCTGTCAAGAACAAACCATTTTTTTTTTAATAAATTTTATTTGGCATTAATGGAGCACATTTTACAGGGCTGTAAAAGGGTTTACAGGGCTCCATATGGTTATGTACAAATATTTATAAACAATTCTAATAAAATTAAACTGAAATATTACATGCGGACAAATAATTAAATATAGCCTTATATATGTTAATATTTGCAGATCGAAGCAAGGACCTATAATTAAATGGTTGGCATAGTGCGTTATTATTAATAATAAAATCAAATAAAACCATCTTACACGCCTAGTAAGGAGGTTTTTGGAAGTAAACAATAAAATGATAAACATCTTGACATAACCGAAATTTTTAAAAATAAGAACAAAGCAAGGAAGGTATGGATTTTGGTTCACGACCTTACTAAATCGTGCCAACATCACCAGTATCAAACTAGCTCTAATCGAAAAATGCCAATGGTCAAAAACTGAATGTCTACAATATTCATGGAACCCAGGTTCTCGTAGTCACATTGAAATCGTACCATCAAGACCACGCCAACCATACGAAGCATTTGAGCCTCTTTCCATAAAGCCCACCCGGTCCGATTCTCACTATTTCTGAATCTCACATTTTAGAAGATTGCACTCCCTATTCTTCGCATTCCATCAAGGCGTTCGACCCAATTATAATAGTAGGCAAGGTTCGGCAGTTATTCCCTCCCCCCTCAGTGCGTGAATTTTGAACAATTCGGATGATACCTGATTTCATCCAGAATAGCCCTAGCACCTTCATCTAGTTCCAAATCGGCAAATTTAGAAAGGTACTTGTAGGTATTATTAGGTTACTATAAACCTCTCTCCAGTTCCAATATTCACGATTCTGATGATCTCAGATCATCACCACGTTTCGTTCGAATGAGGATATTTAGTTGTGTATTTCACAACAATTAGGCAATTTCACTCGACTTGGCCCCTCCCTCCACCTTCACGGTTCGCTTTCGTGATTCCGACGGTCGCAGGTTTTAATATGTTTCCCAAGGTTTCATTTGAATCGACTGAGCCGTTTAGCCGTAATAAGCGAGCAGACATACAAACAGAAAGGCAGAAATTGACGCTCGATTTCGTGATTCGAATCAACATACACAGTACAAACGTACACAATTTTATTGATTTAGATCAAATTATTATGTTGGTCCAATTCAACTTGGTTACTAGCAGACATGACGCACCAACTGTAATTTTAATCGGCGCAATGCATGCGATGCAACTTGCAACGCTTGGGCTTAAAGAGAAAAATCCAATCAGAGTTGAAGGGCAATAGGAGGTGTTTTTCAAATATTCATTCAAGCGGGCGGTGGATCGTGAATTCGTTATATTCCTTAACAAGGGGGACCCATCAAGGGACATTGTGCTGACGGTATCAGCAGCAGCGGCGGCGGACCTCACCCAATCAAGCGCAAGCCACTTGAGACCTGCATGAATATTTATTTTAAACGTCCCTCTGTTTCAAGCCCCAGTTTCCGTCTCATCTGGGAGAGAGGGAGAAGCGTTGTTGAAAACGTAATAGCTCGGATTTTGATTGAGGTGAAATGTTGAAATGTTGATGCGAAACAATATTGCGGCGTTGGAAGTTGATTAAACCGCCGGGTTCTGCACGCCGGGGGTGGAAAAGGGGTTTTGAAGGTCGAACTAATCAAGTTACAGTCAAAGCGGGCATTTCACCTCGGTGGTAACCTCAAGTGATCTGTATGGGCCTGTGACCGACGTTTTTGAATTTAGGTTCTACGATTAAAGGATTTATTTCACTGCGGATCGGAAACTCCATCTGCACTGACGATGAACTATATAAACTGCACGTTCCGTCCCAGTGATCCTCCGGCAGTGATTGGCCTCTGGATTGTGGGTGTCCTGTTTTAGTGAAAATCGAGCTAAGGCAAAGGTCCTACATTTGAAAATTTTTGCTATACAGATCCGTTTCAAAGCATTCTGAATCCATACCGAGATATCAATATTTCTATCTTCAGTTTCCATATTATATCTGTACCTACCTGGTTAAAACATTTGGCGCGAAGTTGGACGCAAGAGTAAAATTGATCCATATATTAAACATCAATACAAATCGGAAGGGTGAGATATTGGGATGATCTTGAAACAGGAATGTCGGAGGGTTTCCACACAAACGGGTACATACGTGGGGAAGTTGACCGTGAGCACACTACGTAATACTAACGTAATTACCTTTTCAAAAAGTTCCCGTTACGCAGCACAACCATGTGAGCGAATGTTGAATTTGGTGAACTGAAGCTGTTTACGATGATTTTCAGCTATTTATGACAACAAATCTGAATGAATGACTTTAAGAACTATTTTTGATGACTGACATGGTATTTTTTCAGTCTCAAACCACCATTCCTATACAAGTTTTTGTTAATTTACACGACTTATTGGCGATTTAGCAAATTTTACTGACTTGTTTACAGAATTTGTTGTCTGTTTAGTTTGAAATTTTATACCTCCAACTAACGCCAACATGATCTCCGATTTTGAGAAAAATAATTTTGATTAGGTATCGAATTAGTCTTTTTTTAGTTTCAATTCACCACCCTGTAAGACTTCCGGAGAATGTATACCACTTTTTGGTGATATTTGTAATTTTTACCGATTTGTATAGCTTTATTGACCACGAAATTTCAAATTTGATCGACTGTTAATTTTGAAACTTGGCACATGACCGAACTCATCTTACGTCCTATGCCGTAATGATATTACGATTCAAGATTGATTGGTAGATCAGTTTTATTAATTTATACGACACAGTGCCATACGGTTCCCTCCTATCTTTAGTTCAAAAAGAAAGAACTTTCTATTTTTTATTTAAAAAAAAGGAAGGCAAATCAGGATTCATAAAAATGAAATTTCATATTAGAACAGATTTGAAAACGAGCACATTTTCAAAACATACGGTCTACAGTAATCCATGGATAAATGTTTACATTTCACAGAATTCAATCACATTGTGAACGATTTTTAAATTACAAAAGCTCAATTCTTGCACTGTTTATTGTATTTAAAAAATTCCCACCTCCGATGTCATCCTTCCGTCTGTACTCGTAATTAGGTACATAACTAGGTACGTTTTGGCGAACTTCGGAATTTTTCATATATGGTAGCCAAGGTCAGAATCACTAAATTTGAACAATGTCGAAAATGAAGTAAGAACAGTTTTCATTGAAGATATAATATTATTATGAGACTGCTCGTAGTTGTGAACTTGAAAATCACTGTAATGAATAAGGTATGACTTGGTGAAATGACCACTTGGGGAGGGAAATGAACAAACTGGTACAAACCAAAGGGTCAATGTCGAAGTTTTAATACACGGCTGCCAGTAAGGATCAGGAAATTAAGGTATTCCAATACCTTGGAACATTCAGGAAGAAGGGCCCGTGATTGCTTGCACTGGGGACCCTCTCACGAATCTATCTAGAGGAGAAAATTCCTTTTCCCCCCACCCTACTTTTTCTTTCTTTTTTCCCCACTATATCAAGGATCCCCTTCGGAGCATTCTGTTCCTCGAACCTTTTGAGATTGGTTCCGGGCCTACGTCAGACAGAAAGGACTTTTATGAGGTGCCTCTTCCTTCTTCCTTCCCTGACACTCGATATTAATCCTTTTCTTTATTTTCCGCCACCGGAGGCACCTTTTTCTGCCAGTTGCTCCGACAGTGGGCTTATTGAGTCATATTTTGACGGAATCCGTGAAAGAGGCGGGATTTGGCAGATTTCTGTAAGGTGTAAATAATTCAGATCCAGGGCCGCGTCCTGTCACCACTATGATAGAAATCCAGGCAATGAAGTGGCTCCACATTATATAGGCACAGTATATGAGTACACACACACACACACACACACACACACACACACACACACACACACACACACACACACACACACACACACACACACACACACACACACACACACACACACACACACACACACACACACACACACACACACACACACACACACACACACACACACACAATGTTCAACAAAAAACCGACTTAAAAAAATGGTGTTGAAAAGTAAAAAAAATAATTTTTATGCTTTTTTTTTAAAGCCGATGTAAAATTGTTTTTGAAGACGGCGCCAAATTCCAACAAAAATGTATGAAAACCCAGCTAAAATTTGGCGCGGCCTTCGAAAATTTTGTTGCATTGGCTTTGAATAAATAACGTTTGTTGAGCATAAAAATTATTTTTTACTATTTAGTTTTATACACCTTTTTTGGAGTCGCGTTCTTGTCGTTTTTTATTTTTGATTTTTAGTGCGATCAGCAGATTTAAAAAAAATTAGTTTTGAAAAGGTGTTCATGAATTATTTTACACTTCTCACTGCGTTTTTCGAAGTAAGTTTTTCAAAGAACTTTTTAACATTTGATTAGGTACTCACCTACAATTTTCTATGACAACATCAATACTGACCCAGTACTGACTTTGATAAGCCCAGCAATATACCTCATGCTATACCTCGCTATACCTCATGCTATGGTATCAATATTATAGTAAAATAGTACTTACTGATACCATCACTGCAGGGGCGTCCCGTTTTTTGCAGGCTGTTTTCTATCGGTTAACAAATGCTTCCCTCGCCAAGCAGAAAATTTTTTTCTGGTGAAACAGTAAATTTCTACTAACGGAGAAGAAAACCGCAATAACGTTTTACACTGTTCACAGGTGACGTAATCGATTTTTTTCAAGCTTTTTAGTTGGTAAAAAAACTGATCATTTTGCATGAACATCAGTATTTCCCAAGTAATTACAGATGACATTCCACTTTCAACTCCATTTTCGAAATCTTGAAAAAATGTTACAAAAGACAGATGGATAGATTTGACAAACTTCGTCCAGCCAATGTCACTAACCAAAAATTTGAAAGGTCATAGAAAAAGAACTATCACCGTAGGAGAGTGCGGTTGGTCTCAAAATTCTCAGAATGGAACTTACTTTCATTTAAAAATATAAACAGTCATGGGCACTCCTCAGCGCTTTCATATTCTATCTCAAACAACTCGCGCAGGTACCGACTAAACAGCAATATCTTGGAAACTGTACACTACAATCTATGAAGTATACTATTCAAGGATATGACCCATAGTACTTTACCGTCCATACCTCCTTGATGTGGGAAAGGAACGTACTGTGCTTGCAAATGTTTAAGCTTTAGGACACTTTGGTAGCTCAAATGTCGATCGCTGAGACGGAACTCGACCTTGGACGAAAGAGATCATAATGAATTAATGGTTGAGTCGACATTCGGAAAGGCCTAAAATGATTTTAACAATTTGAAGGTGCACAATTTCGAACTAAAACATGACTAGGAGTCTTTGAAAATATAGCTTGCAACATGAGCGTGAAACTCTCATTGATTATTTATATCAATAGAAATAGAACGTAAAATCCATAAAGAAAGTTTCATTCAAGCAGTATGACTGAAGGAGCCAATTTCCAAAGAACTTCACTTTGCGTAGTTTTTCCGTAATTTCCAGTGATTTTCCACTCATACAACTTTTGGCGCCCTCTCCGAAGAAACCAGACATTTGGCGCTTGGGTACACAATTTTGGGCTGACAGGCTGTCTGGTGCAGGTAACTCCTTAAAGGTGGTAGATTTCCTTTGGAATTGTTCCTCGGTCGATACCGCAGTTGATCGAATGGGAACGAACATGAATTGCAGCTTTGATTGGCTTCGGAAATGCTGTACCGGCAACTGCCGTAGATTCCACAAACGAAGCGAAAACCTCGTTCGGGGAATCGAACGAGGCGAAATAAGCAGTTTCTGGTTCCCGGAGCAATTATGATTATGCGGCTTAATGTCGCCCGTCGAGCTGATAATGCAAGTGGAATTTTCGAGCAACTAGTTGAAGGGTTTGGAATGGCACACGGGCTGCGGCACGAAGCCTTGCGGCACGTAACCCTCTCCCGCGGCACTCGGTCAATTGTGAATATGGAGAAGCCGCTCAGGTCGATGATTAATGGAGTGTATGCTCCGGGGGCGGAACCTCCCGAACGAAGGGTCCGGAAGAGTGGAGGGGGTTCCAGACGCTTAATTACGCTGCATCCCAGCGGAGCTGCCCCGGCCACGTGCAGAGCGACGGTGGCTGGTGTCAGCGCTGGAGTTTTCAGGTCGTATTGGAGCTGAAAACTGTACGGGGGACGAGCCTCTCGAAACGCTCCAAACACCGTATTTGAGGTCACCCCTGATAAGCCAGGATCCCTCCTTCCAGGGATGCCTCATTATTATTAATTTTCAGAGGACAAAGACAACCGTAGGTCCTAAGAAGACATGAAGTTACGGAGTTTTCGAGAAAAAATTTGTTGAAAAGATTGTTCCATGCCAATCCGTTCCGGATCATCCAAAATCCATCCCTGGAGGGATGGGCCTCTCGAAACGCTCCAAACGCCGTACATATCTGATGACACCCCTGATATTTCAATTCAGGAGAAAGGCAGCCCAGGGGCCTAGGACAACCTATGGACGTTACAGTTCTTCGTTTGTCAAGTTCACTGCTTCTCGCCAAGTGGCGAGTTAAAAAAAAAAATACGCTAGTGCAAAGGTCCAAAAGCTGAATTTATTGTTGAATAGTCTGTTCTATCTTTCCACCAATCCTGAATCCAACTGGAAGAAACGCTGCGAATTTTTGAGGTAACCCCAACTTAAAAGTAGAATCCAAACTCCCGGGGATGCCCCTTTGTTTTCGATTTGCAAAGTCTACGCCACCAAAATTTTCAGGATCCGAACAAATCTGAAATCCCTGCGGGAAAATAGAGACTTGCGAGCCAGTGAGCGCAATAGGAGCAACAGTTGGAGTTAATATAGGACTTCTATTTATAATACTTTCCCATTTTTAAATGTTAGGTTCCATTCCAAGAATTTTGAGCCCAACCGCACTCTTCGACGATGAATATACGAGTAGTTCTTTTTCTATGAGCTTTCAAAGTTTCGGCAACAAGTGACTTCATTGCACCCCTGCCGTCTGGGCGGGACTCTGCCCAGTATGATGTCACTTGTTGCCGAAATTTTAAAAGCTCGTAGAAAAAGAACTACTCACCTTAGAGTTGGTCTCAAAATTCTTAGAATGGAGACTACTTTCATTCAATCATGGGTATTCCTCATTTCGTTCACTCTCCTAAACAAGACGGGCTATCCGCAAGGAGGACGTTGACAATGCGCTCTCCATCAAATCTATGTTCCACGAAAAATTTATGAAAAGCAACCCAAACCTATGAGGACATCGGCATCAGCCCCACTCCTCCACATACGACCCTCAATAACGACTTCAAGAAGTCGAACAGGGGAAGTTCGAGGAGCGAAGTCCGGACTTCATAACTAATTCACTCAAGAAAACCGCCGTTTCCTCGAGGGGCATCCCCTACTCCCCACAGACTCCAGTACCGGTGGACGCACTTTATTCTTCACCCAGTAATATCCTCCTTCGTCCTGGACCCTGCAGACAAGGTAGAGCATCCCCCTAGTCCCAGGATAGAGAACGGCCAAAGATATACTGTCTCCCTCCCAAAGTCTTCCACAGTTTTATTTATAGAACCCCAAGATTTATGTCCTGTGGGAAGGCCACTCCCGCAGCTAGATTGTTTCTTACGCTATTTCTCGCGTTTTCTCCTCTTCTCTCCTTTTTCATCACGTCCCTTTTTTGATCTATTCCTTCCACTCTAACAAGGCTAATGGACTTGGCCACCGGGGTCGCGATAGTATAGCTTTTCACTCTGTGAAAATGAACGAAGATGCCGCCCTCCCATAAATAAAAATGTAATGCATTTTTGTAATACCTCTGATAAGGCTCCCTTCTTATACATTCCCATTTATTTGGTTCGTCTACTTCGCTTCCATAATTCATTTTACCTTCCAATTTACGAGGAAATTGTTTTCATTCTGGTTGAACAGATGAAACGAAACAAGATATTACTTCTTGGTGGAGTAACTTAATCATCATTGAAAAAGACTGTCTGTAGCGAGGAGTTGGAAAAATAAACATAATTGAATACGGAATTTGGTTTACATTTTTTGTTAGATATTCGGGATAGCGGTTGCCCCTTCCCCCACAGTTCATCTTACGAAGAATTGGATTATCAAAGGAAAGCCCCCCCCATTTATTTTTCAAAGTTCAAACAGAATTTGACAACTCGAACATTGTACCGTATATAAGTAACACGTTTTGGGAGCGCCACGCTTCTCAAAGTGACAAATGATCCCCTATAATAAAATATAATACACCAGTTTATTTTCTATGGATCGGACGGTATATCCCATTCCAAACATATCTGACCTTTGCTATAGTGATGAATCATTCCGAGTTCGCCAAAATGTTAGGAATTACAGTAACATAAAACGGGTACCGAAGATGGGAAATTTTGGAATACAACAACTGGGTTTATTACCTACTGGAGTAGGTATTCTTTGAAAATTCAAGTGTTGTACCTACTTAGCCTCATTCAAATAATTTAAGGACTACAAGGTTTGCATTTCATCAATTTTTCTCACGAAGACCTCTTTTTATATGCGGTTTTTCACGCCTTTTTTCCACTTCAATTTTCATCATTTTTCAACATAATTACTTCAATGAGGAAGAGTTATAGTTGACTAATTCTAGGTCTAAAATGTAGCAATGGCAAATAAAATAATGTATCGTTGAATGGTTGAGATATTGAAAACTTGATTCTAGTAATTATGAACCCTCCAAGGCGAGTAGTGTGCAAAACTCTAACGCCTTGCGATCCGTCGACTAGGTACTGAACGATCAGAATTACGAAAAATACTATGGGTGGATCAGTTTAACGCTCAAAACATTAGGGATCGATTCTATGATCTTAATGGAATGGAGAGGGGTTTTTACACAATTTTTAATCCGTCCTTCCTGGCCAGGATTAATTGTTTTGAAAATTGCAGATTATATTATGCATCGAGTTTTAAATCGCACTTGAGCACATGCACGCACAAATGTGTAAGCAAATGGGAAATTAAAAAAAAAAAAAAACAAGACAGCAATTTTCGAAACTGTTTATCCCGGCCACTCTCGGTCTGTGAATAGCTTGGATTGTAAGTGGGCGAGACGCCCAGCGTCGAATTTTGATTAGTGCCGAAGGGGCCAACGGGGTTTTCAAAAAGTAAATTATGTAACTGGGTTGAATGACACGGAAATGGAGCCAATTCTGCATGCCGTTATATCTGACGAATTCATTCGTTTACAATTTGAGAAGAGTTCACATATTATCGGACACGTGCCTTTGTTTGTACAAAGGCCATAACTTGGCATACTAACCCCCGGGAAATTCAGATGAAACTGTCGCGGAACTTCCGCCATCTAGTCCTTGAAGGAGTGTGGGTTTTGCGTGCATGAGTAATGCAGTAGGTAGCGAATTTAGAATTTCACCGTCGCGTCGTGTCTGAATAGTACCTAGTATGGGTCGACGGGTTCTAGGAACAATGGTTTTTCTGCTGTTTTCCCTTATAGACTAAGAAAAATAATAATACAAATAGCAGAAAAATAATAGAAATAGCCCCCACCAATCCTTCAGGAATAATAATTAATAGTAGTAGAAGCTTTCCTTGCAAGCTTCCAGCCTTACTGTAAACGATCGGCTGGACGTAACAATGCTCCGGTAGCTAGCCGGCTGGGTAACTAAGAAAAGTGACGCGTAGGCATATACATATACGGCGTACGGACAGATTTTTTTTTAAATTCTCGATTTCAAAGGTTTATTAATGAACATAATACGGAGGTACTTGATCCAATAAAAATCTGTACTCAGGGTGATATCTAGTTTTGATGTTAACCCTAGTAATCCTTGAAAACGTTTGGAGGATTGAATCAAATTTGCAATTTAATCAACATTTAAATTTAAATCAGTCAATATTTTCAGGGGTGATTTGCATAGATATAAATTTTGCTCATTTTGAAGCACAACGAGGTGGTCGTTTAGGAACTATGTACTTACAAGGGAATGCTATTCAGCAGGCTAAAAAAAAAATGGATAGGAATTCGCCTGGGCAACACCAGATGCTAAAGAAACTAAGTTGCTATAAATTATATTAGGCTAGAAATAGGCTAAATTACCCTACCTGCAACTTGAAGGGATGCGTTGCGAGAAGTGGCGCTGCCTGCCTGGTTCGTAGCGACGCACCAGTAGACGCCGTCGTCGGACTCCTTTTTCCCGTGAGCAGCTTTGAGGAAGAAGAGCGCCCCTGAGGGCAGCAGCAGTCTGTTGGTCTTTTCCGGGGTCGAGAGGTCCAGCAACACCCCGTCCTTGTACCTGTAATGGGGGCGTGATACATCGTGATGGTGTTTCACAGTTATATTATACTTATTACGATGTCAATTTGAGTTTTTTTTAATACTCGAATTCGAACAGTTTTATGTAGTAGTGGTAATATATGTGTAACTACAGCAGCCCCATCGGAAAATCAACCTTTAGCCTGAATAAACTCGGAAATTTGGCTTGAAAACCCATAGGCCCATAGGGGTTTCGAGCTTTTTTTAATTGGGACCGCGTCAGTGGAAATTTCAACTGAACCCCTCAAGATCTTGTACATTGGCGACCTCAAGCCAAAACCGCGTTCTGTCGTATCTCGACCATACAGATTAACGTTGATTTTTGGTAAAATGAAAAATGTTTCGCTCACAAGTCAAAGGTATGTATATCCGAAACAGGAAGATTTTAGAAAAGTGCCCTCAAGGTCGAACGATGCCGAACAATAAATACCCCTGATCATGGAATTGTCTGGAGCAACTGCACATAATTTGCCCTTGGGTGTGAGGTATTATTGCAAATCACGTTTGAACCCCCATGGCTACTTATTAGGAAATGGTGAGAAAAACGTTGGGTTGTCGATTTTCTGAAAAAATACTGTTATTGTCGTAAGTACCAACCAAAGTTTGGATCTGTCAATTTTTTCGGTATCTGTATGCACCCCCTCATCACCTCTGTAAACTTCCTTCAGCCCACCAAATGCCCCAGAAAACGTCTCAACTATTCATGTGATTCTCACTAGGTATAGGCAACTGTATGAACTAGAGCTGAAATGCCAGTTTAGGGTTTTGCGGGACAAAGACAAACTTTGACGAACTGGAAGGAAAGTTAGGAAGAAAGCAGACACACGGAGGCGTGTGGGAGGTCTGATGGCCCAAACATCAAGTCAGAGCACAAAAGGTTTATTCATGCAGTGTAGCGATAAGTTACCTACCATTGTATGGTCGGATCGGGGCGCCCTTCCGCTTTGCAGTTGAGGGTCACCGGCTCCGACTTGGGCACAACCACGTCAGAAGGGTGTTCGACGATTCGGGGAGACCGGTATTGTCCTGGAACACGGGATAAAGACATCGTGACATGAGCCATCATATGCAGTCAGGGGTTGGAAGAAAAAGCTAAGGGAAGGAATAATAAAACTCACAACTCGTACGTATCAAGGGCCGGGTGTGCTTTTCATCAACAGCAACTACCTAAATGTCCTCAATGATGCAATTACGTTTTCAATAGGTTAAACGGTTATTCCAGGCATCAATAGCAAGTCTAATGAATGCTCTCAGTTTATAGATAGAAAAGCTGAAGTACAAACGAATAGGCACTTGCGTTCTTGAGGATTAAGTGCTTGCATTGCATATTTACACAGCAGTTGTATAAACTACCGCCACTAGACGAGTGGAGGATTCAAGGACGTAATTCTTACAAATTCGTATTGATTTCTTTGTTTTCCTCTCCTCTCTTTCGTGCCTATGTTGAAGCAGGTAGGTAAACTGTTTCAAAATAACTTAGGTACTTCAACAATAGAAGTGATAAAAAGTAGATATCACAACTACCACGGCATTAATCTTGGTCGGAAAATATATATCTGAAGTTGAGGTGGCGGCATATTTTTAGGAAACCCAACCAGAGCCCACAAAAGATACAAAATACATATGAACATAGTACCTAAGTCCCTACTATCAGTAATAGATTTTGATTTATTCCACAGGCTCAAAAATATAGTATTTAAGGCTACTATATTGTTTTAAGTGTAGTATGTACCTGTAAGTTTTTCATTACAAAATATAGATCCAATCATACTGCACATTAGTGTATATCTGGAAACCCTGAATCCTTATCCCATGTTGACTCCTTCGCCTTTTGGTTTATTATTCCGTGAATAATACACCTACGCGATCGCTCAGCAAAAAATTTTTATAACACCCCCTCAAAATTTTCTTTTACGTTTCAAGGTGCCTAGATTCCAAAAATGCAATGTCCGTCCGCCGTATCATGCGTATCTACTCTAATTTTGGTCTAAAAAATTCGTTCCTTCGCACACAGGCTCCATTTGGGCCCTAATTGTCTCCCGAAACTTTGCAGCCCGATCGGAATATACCCGGGGGTGTTATGGGTGAAAAATAGGTATACAAATAGGTGTTTTTTGTGTTTGAGTAACATGAGCTTTTGAGGTACCGTTTTCCATGTTTTTTTGGGACGAGAAGACCGAATATGAAGTCGATTTTGACCAAAGGGTGGAAAATTGAGGTTCTAACGAAGTTTCAGCCTTAAATTTACGTTAAATTTTGGTCTAAAACCGTCGTTCTTCCGCACACAGTTTGAGTCCCCATTTGGGAACACACTTGCGTCCTGTTGTGCTCCAAAGCTCGGCAGCCCGATCGGAATACACCCAGGGGTGGTTATGGGAGCAAAATGGGTGTAAAAATAGGGGTTTTCGAGTTTTTTTTAGGTTTTAGTGAACATGAGCTTGTGATGTATCGCTGTCCATGTTTTTTACGGCAAGAAGACCGAATATGAAGTTGATTTTGACCGAAGAGTGAAGAACTGAGGTTGTAACGGAGGTTAAGCTCCCGAAATTCATTTTTTATGAGTCAAAAACCTGGGAAATTGAAATCACCATAAATTTGTATAATAAAACTAGAAGTAGCATTAGCAGGTGAATCAAGAAAATTAAATGGCACTATCAGTGTTCAAAGATAATCTGTTGAAAAAGAAAAAAAAAGAAAAAAAAGCCGAGGTCGTGTTTTGGGGGGGCCAAAATTGGTGGAAATCATCTAAAATAGCTACCTATTTCAATATTGCGCGTGAAATAAACAATAAATGAACAGCAAATTTCTGTATCTTCGATAGAATAATAAACCCAAGTGACAAGGTCTTTGCAGCGTTTTGCATCCAAGCTGGGTTGAGTTCATGAGAGGAGGTACTTAGCTAATAACCATCTGACCCCCTGCTTCACTAAAGAAGTTAAATATTAAGACATTAATAATTTAAAAGGGAGGAAGAGATCTTCATCACTGAATATCCTCCCACTCAGGGGCGTTGCTGAGACATAAAGGGTGAAGACGGGTTGATCGAGATCGGTTGGGTCGGTGGAGGGGATGAAGTTTGTAAACAACCACCTGGGTGTTGGGTGATTGACTGGGGCGGCTAACTACTCCTAAAACCCTTCGTCTCGAGGGTCAAAGCTTTACCCCCACTCCGTTCCAACAATCGAAAGGGGTGGCCACCACTATAACTCACAGTGAAATGACTTCAGGCCACGACTCAGGGCGAAATACTCGGGTCAGGGAAGGGGACGAGAGGCCAACAAAGTGCCTACGTTTTGCTCTGCTTTTGAAGTTGATAAACATCCGAGGAGATCGACCCAGAAACCAAGGTACCAAAGCCTATACAGCCAAATGTACAACATCCCATTCCCTCAAAGACGGCGAAACGCGTAGTGCTCTACGCAGTTTAAGTGGGTTAAGAGAAAACCTTCCAGTATAAATGAGACGCAAGGACCCACCACGATGAATGTTGAACCGCCCCAAGACATACCGCACTGAATCATGGAAATGAAAGGTGGATGCAGGGGAAGTGATAGAGAATGAAAGGCTGCCCGTGAAAGGGTTCTTTGTCTGACCTGTCAGTAGGATTTCCAACTTAATCCTCTGATAATATTAACCAACGTGTGCTCTTTCGGTGACATTCCCAGTTTGACCTGATTAGAGACAGGATTTTTTATGCATTTAAAAATTCAAAATATCTAACTAAAAAATGTATTTATTTTTTTGAAATATGCATAAAATATGTGAAATGTATAAATTATTTTCTGAGATATGTAAAAACGGGTACAAATTTTGAAGTCAAAATGAACTGTGAAAATACGTAAAAGATTTTCTGAAATATGTCAAAAATGGGTACAAATGTTAAAGTCAAAATAAATTGTGAAAATACCTAAAATACCCTAATATGTATGTAACTACAGAAAATGAGATTTTAAAAACATCTAAAAAAACATCATCCGGAAACTCACGTACATGTTTTAGCAACCAATTCGACTATTCGAGTATGAATTTCGCGGTATTTCTGACCTCAAAACAGTGTCCAAGGCAAAATGAGTTTTCAAAAATTAACAATGTAATGCAAAATACTGATTATGCGAGCACCATCCGCAAATGGAAATGTTCTTCAAAACGCTGAAAAATAGTTGAAACTGAAAGGTAGGTAGGTGTCTCAATGAAATATTTGAAAATATGTGTTCCAATTAATGAAATATATGAGAAATTAAAGACTGCTGAAACGGTTCAAAAAGTTTCAGTATGAACACATCTAGCTGAAAACCATGGTACCAAACCATTCGTATGTGAAAACATACGAATCCTATCCCTAGACTAGATCATGTTCAACAATAGTACACCCAAAACTGTTACTATTAATACAAAATTGTCTTTACTTTTACAGGCTTTTCCGCTTGTTAGGGGTTGCCCCTGATCTCCTGGCGGCCTTGTCGTCGAAGCTGAGCTTGCGCACTGACTGGACAACTCCTCTCCAAGTATCGCCCAAGAGGGCGATCCCTCTTACGCCAACCCTTTGGCGACCAGGACTTTTCTTTGCCGTCGGTCGTCCGGCATCTGCCTACTAACATGGCCACACCATGTCAGAGCACTCTTCAATTCTTTTAATCACAGTTTCCGGTTGGCTCATATTCTCTCGGATGGGGGTATTGCGAACTCTCCCAGTCTGGACACACAACTCCGCCGAAGGCCGTCTACCTCAACTCCACTTATATAATATTCCTCTGAGTGAGTGACCATCCTTCCGCTCCATACGTCAGATGCTCTCTACAATCAATGTAAATATGTTATAGTCCGTTTTGTTTATAGGTGCACTTCCCGACTCCATAATGCACCATTCAACCCGAATAGCCTCACAGCTTCCAGAAGTCTCCAAGATGGACTTTGAGGTATTGCACTGTACTTGATGTGGTCTAATGACCGAAAAGTCCCCTATCCAGGGATCTGTACGTCCTGAACCTAGCCCCCAACAACAATGCACTCGGTTTTGGCTGCGTTCGTCTTGAGAGCAGCTACCTCGAAACGTCCATGGAGTTCCCTCAGCAAATGCATCGCATCCTGCATGTCTTGAGTGGTTGTAACCTGGCCATCCGCGAATAGGAGGAATTCCCTGGCACCACGCTGCCGCTGTCACTGCCTGAGGACATCCTCAAGATAACATTGAACAATGAAGGTGACATTCCGCAGCCCTGTCGCAGACCCTTCGTGACAGAGAACTCCTTAGCGACCAACTTCTCCACCTTCACTCCAGCCCGGTTTCCCTGACGCGTCCGATGAGGGGTTCCTCGACCCTCGCACTGCGCATTTCCCCGCAGGGGCGTCGCACTGGGACCGAATCATACTAAGCTCTCTCGAGGTCAACGAAGACGAAATGGACTTCTTCTCCTTTGGTAGCAATATTTTCAGAGAGGTGGCAGACTATAAATATATTGTCCATACAAGATTTTCTGGCTGTGAACCCAGCTTTTCAATGACGAAAATAAGCAAATGCAATGAGCAGTACAACAGGTTTAGTACTAGATACATGAGTTGTTTTCTCTTGACAATTTTGTGTATGAGTTAACACATAGGGGCATTCTGAGTCGTCAAAAACTTCTTAGAAACGACTAGCCGCCATTCGAATATAGTTTCCGTATGTTGATTATGTTGCACCCTTTGTGTCGCAATGCCAACCCCGGCGAACAGTGCCATCCACAATAATTAAGTTCGATGAACGAATAACAAGGGTCCCTGGATTAAGGACGATTCCGAAAATCCCCTTTATTTCCAGTGAAAGGGAGAAAGAAAAACAAACTGGAGAAATCGACGATCGGTAAACGCCGCTTTTTGAACGGGGTTGAAGTGTTGGCTGCAATGCGGGAGAGGGGGACGTAACCGGGAAAATTGGACCAGGTCCAACAAACTCTCTACCAATACAAGGAGTAACGATAAGAAGGAAAATAACCGGGAAAAACCCTGAAAAGACCAAAGTATCCCAGACATACCCCTTCTTAAAGGCATCCTAGATAACTCGGGATTACTTTTTGGACTCAGAATTTCAAAATGTAATCCTCCACTTGAGTTTCTTCGGATCCTTTTCTCCCTCGGCCCAATGAAAAACAGGTTTTGCCCGTTTCTACGAAGGTATAAAGAAAAGGGATTAGAGAGACGGAGAAACAAACGTTAGCGAATATATCGAGATGCTTTAGTTCCCGACAGGGGATTGTTGTCTTTGATTCAAATACAATCCCTCCATTAATTTTATACTTCGGTGTTCTCACTCCCAGAATGGCTTGTATTCACAGAACTGTTTTATATGTGCATAAACACCTGCATTTATTTACTAAACAAGCGATGATTAGACCGACGCGAACAAATGTCAACTATGTCCTCCAGATACCACAGGCGCATAATGATTTCTACACTCGACAATTTCCATGGCTAGCTCCAGCCCTATTTGAACAGTTACCGCTCCTAACCAAGACTTCAACATCAACAGGAAAATTTAAAAAACTAGTTCTAGAATATTTTGAGCTTGAAAATAACGAAAGTGTTGTTATAAATAAGTTTCAATTAGGATAAAAATACAAATCAGCCTTCGTAGCATTAAGTGTATTTTACTAACTACTCTGTAAATACTGTTGGTTCTTGATCAATGTAACTCATTCTCCAAATACTTACGGTGTGTTTTTTCAAGGAAACTGCTGGTACATACATACGCAGTAATAAATAGTGGTGGAAGAGACGAGCCTGGACGGGTCATTGACCTTAGGCTCAGAAATCAACATAAGTTTAGATCTTGTATTATGTATATAGACTCTCTAAAAATCATTATATTTGTTGTATAAAGTATTTGCTGAATAAAAAAATTGAATTGAAATTGAATTCGAGGAAAATCCGGACAGCGTGAAAGGACTTTAGAAACAACAAGCGGGTAACTCGTGAAAGTATCTGTTTCAAGTGGTATCGACGTCCATGTCTTTCACAATAATACATTATAATAGGTAAGTAGGTACCAGTATTACTGTATATGACCGAGGCGGCTGGTTCTTCATATTACACTATACCTAATAGCAGAGAAGGACTGTGAGAAATTAGTCCAAATCAATCAAGATATTGACCCATAAAGAAGGCTTCTACCTCAAAGTTTATACAGTGGCTGTCAAGCCGCCGGACAAAATGGAGCGGACAAAAATCCCCATCTTGGCGTGTAGCGGTGTTTCTAAGGGGTTTGAGGAAACTTGGCGACTTGAGGTTTTCAGGTGAACTGCCAGCTTTCCAGCGAGTGGTGAAAGATTTTGGTGACACCAAAAATATAGGAGCTGCAGTCAAAAACATGAAAACTCCAACCCTGCGTGGACCCTATAACAGGATTTAAGATCTACAATAGCCCAAGTACCACAAGTCCGTTCAGTACGGATTTGGACCTTTTTCTCCAAATTCTTCACGATGAGACGAGCTTTCCGATTTCCTATTTTAAATTCATTCACTTGGAACATTCACAAAAAAAAAAGAAAGTTTTTCTAATAAAATGCACGTCGGCAATTTTTGATTGGAACGTTCTGAGCTGGAATTGGTATTAAACTCTTCATTCGGATGTATATCTTAAGAAAATCTATAATTCTTTATTATTATTATTCTCTTCTTTATTATTATTATTCTTTATTATTATTATTCTATCTATAATTCTTTATTATTATAATTCTTTATTATTATTTGTATTAGTGTTATTTGCACACAATTATGATCGTCAGAGTATCTGCTCATCGTCATGTAACTGAAATTCTAACTGAACCTTGGATCTGTTGAATGAGACTTGGAAATGTTACGTATATGTAAGGATGGTCGTAATGAGCTGAAATGCGGAGTGTTGATGCCAGATGAGATAAATGGTCTTATTTTATGGATTTCATCAAAATCGGAGTCTATGTTTAAAGATTACTTTCCAATATACCTTCACGTTTCTCTTCTCATCACACAATCATTGGTGATCGCACCTTTACGGATTCTTATCTATGATAACTTATGATAACTTATCTATGCCTACCTAAGATAACTCTCGTTGGTCCCAATTATCCATAACCGAACCCGGATTAACGGAATCGAAAATCGAGAAAAAGAATCCGCCTTCAAGATCGATCTACTCAAAAGCGCAGTAAAATAAAAATTTACACCTATTTAACTTTTTCAAAAAGCTATTGTTTAAATAACTATTAAACCGTAGGTAGTGTAAGTTTTACGCTATATATCGTATTTTATGATGAAGTACAAATTAAATACTGGACAAAAAAATATTTAGTCTGTAATGTTTATTGTGGGGCTGCAGATTGTATTTTCTACTTGCTAATACTATAAATATGTAGTACCTACTGTATGAAATAAACCATACATTTTCTGTATTTACATTTTATTTTTCTCCTCACTGCTTAACGAACACAATAATAAAATAAGTTATTTCATCGTTTCAAAACCGTCAAGAATGACTGGCAGACGGTAAATGAGCGCACATATATCGAATTTAAGGCCGTACACCCGTTTTATCGCGGAAATAGAATGTTTCCGGATTATTCAAATGTTAGGATAATAACCGAATGACCCTCGGTCCCATCAATTACGAATAATCGAGACTTCGATGTATGGATATTTCGTCAGAAGAAATTTATTGATATCACATCGGTCCACCTCATTTTCCTTTCCATTTCTCATGTTTAATACGAGGGGCCAAATAAACACAACTCCGCTAAAAGTTTTCACGTTGACTCCTCTCTTGAGGCTCGACATCGATCGTTAATAATGAACGGCTTATACAGAATTTAATTTTCCAGTTTTCCATCATCTGTTCACAATATCGGACATTTGTTTATCCTCAGCAGATGGATTGGTTTTGAGCAACAAGCTGGTCGTTGTACAACTATAGATGTGATATAGGTACGTACATAATTATACCGTATTAATTTGGGCTGTCTCATATGAGTTTCATTATGTTATCATGCATTTTATAAATTTCATCAACATCTCCTCCTTCCCTCGTATTTTCATCTGCGCAAGCGCAAACGTGAAATCTTCGTGATTTCTAGAACCAAAATACAGATGAAAATGCCAGATAGCGTAGTGAAGGATGGCTCCCAGTTGTCATATAACTTTCTTCAGCGCCTGCCCAGACGCAGAAACCTCGTAATTCGCACATGACTCAGATTCTAAACAACCGGTTTCAATGAAAATTTCAGAGTAGACTAAGATCGTTTCCTACTCGTTCTACTACTACAGATGTAGATAATCAATATCGCTCCAGTACTTCCGTCTGCGCAAACGTGAAATCTTTGTAACTTCATTCTAACATGCAAAAAATGTTGATTTTATTTCCATTGATTTTGCAATTTACCTTTGTAGATCATCCCTCCGAACATCACTGCACCGAGGGAGCTAAACTATAGCGCCATACCTCGGCAGACGTTTTCTTTTCCGTAGTTTTTCTTGCTCATCGAATGCAGTAGAAAGGAAAGTAAGATAAAGCTATTCTCCCAAGTAGGATATTCTACTTACTCTTGGTTTTTATGCCCTTGTGCTCGTTTGGATAGGATGAAACTTTTTATAACGCTTTCAGTCCTTCCTGCACCCTCTTTTTTTCCTTTTTTTTGGTCCACTTGAGTAACTTTACTTCATCCTTCCGGTCCAGGAACGAGATTACGTTTTCTAAAATACCTTTTTTCCTTCTTCCCTTTTTTAAACAGCTTTCATCAAACGGGTCGTTAGTTCCTCGGGGTTTCCTTTTGGTTATCTTGTTCATCCTTCATTCCTCCCCTTCCAACTAACCATGAAGAAAGATTCGGAGAAGTTCAACGTATCTTCAAAACTGAAACTACCCATCTTTCATGAACCAATCGACAGGTTGGAATTTGGCACTTTTACTTGACTGTAACACAGCCTAAAACGAGGGTGATGTGTTCGGCCAGTCTGTGACTACGTATTTAGATCCAAATATACTATTACGTCTTAGAGAGGGAGGGAAGGGGGCAACAAACAGACCGTCATGTTTGGGTACACAAATTACTCGTATAGGTCCTCCGAATGTTTTCGAAAGGTCCAAGTATTGGAAGTATTGGATTGGTATTGGTATAAATTACGTGAAATTCGACGAAGATCCGCGAACATTTCATGAAACGTTACGCTAGATCACTCTAGAGTTCGGAGTTATTGATGATCGTAACAAAAAGTGATCAATCCCAGTACCTACCAAATCAACTATCATAATCAAATCGAAATTACCGAAGTATCGATAACTACTAAAAATACTAAATGCATTCACTCAGCATGCGCTTCACTAACCAAACAAATAATTATCATCTATAGTCTGTGTGACTATAGATGATAATTTGGAATACACAATTCGGACGAATGTTACAGTCGGATTTT
Source organism: Leptopterna dolabrata (assembly GCA_954871275.1). Classification (NCBI taxonomy): domain Eukaryota; kingdom Metazoa; phylum Arthropoda; class Insecta; order Hemiptera; family Miridae; genus Leptopterna; species Leptopterna dolabrata. The sequence goes on along the minus strand of OX940984.1, from coordinate 21,498,123 downwards.
TATGAATTTGTTGCGGGTCCAAAAGAGGACTCCAATCTGCACAGGCCCTCAATTTTTCCGCTCACTAAAGCTGATTTTCCATCACAAATTTAAGCAGCGCAAGGCGTTTTAAGAGCTTAGCGTTGAAAACGTTGTGGAGAGATTTTGAACCTGCAAGTTCTTACACAAAGGTTTATTATTTTCCTGCATAGATGCTCTACAGCGTAGATCACTTTTCTGTGGTCAAAACCTGCCTACCCTCGTGCTTCCCCAGGAAAGAATCGAGTACTGGAGTTGGCCGGGCAAATACAGTTTCATAATTTAACATACGAAATATTATTAATTTATTGTGGTTCATGATAACTAAGAAAATTACGAAATACGGCGTACGGCAGACTGACAGACATTTTTTAAATTCCGTTTTCGGATTCTATCTTGAAACGAAAACCATCAAATTCGATTGGGGGGGGGGGGGGGGTTACAATTTTGTTTTTTCATGCTTGATTCCAAAGGTTCATAATTAAAAATAATAAACCAAAACAATATGCCAGAAAAAATGAACGTTTTAATCATCATTATTTTCCACTTCATTTCAAATCAAGTGCCTGTATATATGGTGATAATTTTAACCGCCAACGTCTTTTTTCGCAGTTTATCACATTCTTCTGCCACCCTCTGTCGATTCCCGACGGAAAATTTAACTAACAGTAATTAGCTTCTGCTGGAAGCAAACAGAAGCAAAGGGTGAAGCTGCAGCCTCACTGAGGGACCCCATCTCCTAATTTCCCCGAAAGTCCATTATTCGTGGCTCGGTCGTTAATTTCCTCTCCACCTCATTTTTTTTTAGCTAATTCCTTGAAAAAGGAAAAAAATGAGGGGGGGGGGGGTGAAAAACAACAATAGCTTTTCCCCTTGGTTGGCAGGGGTATCAACCGCATTTTCTAATTGGAGGGTAGGCGCAGTACGGAAGAAAAGAAGGATGTATCGATTTTCATTTTATTATGAAGTTCGTGATTCGTGGGGGCCGGATCATAATGGTGAGAATATCAGAATTTCTTAGCGGGTGATTTTGACAACCGCTGCACAGTGGTTCAAAACGTAACACGTGGCCAAAGCTTTTTTGAGTACCTACTTTTCGCAAGTAGATTGGATGTTTCAAGCAAACAGAATATAGAAAAACCTGAACTTCAATGAGTAATTCGAGTTTCCATTCGTTTTCCGATTTGTAATACTTGAATCAGTTTGGAATCCACAATCTGACATGTAATACAAATATACAAAACAAGTTCTAATCCCTCATCTTGCCATCAGTGTTCGCGGAAAATGAGGAAAAAACGCTGCAAGTTATTACAAAACTGTTTATAATTTACCTGTACAGAAGCCCCTTCTGCGTAGATCGCTGTTTTCTGTGTTCAATACCCTCGAGCTCCCCTCAGACCCTAAATCGAGTACTGGAGCCGGTCCGGGAATGTCAGCACCATACAAATGCGCGGGATTCTATAATTCTATCATTAGGTAATCATTTGTTGCTCTTCATGATCCATAACGTTTGTTCAAGTTACAAAGTACCTATCAACAAAATCCAAAACAGATTCTTCAAATGAAATCATATCACAAAACAACCAACTCGATTTCATACAGCCATCCGTGATTACAATCAGGTGTTCCCTAGCATCTAAGCCGGATTTATACCGTTTCATTCACGACCATGGTGAAGAAGCTTTTTAGGTGTAAGCGAACGGCTGGCTGGTCGTAACATGCTCCGGGTGGTCTCAAAAAATGCTCTAGTTCGAGATCAATTTAAAAAGTAAAAAACCCAAACCATTCTATTGAAAGTTGTCGAGCTACGGCGTTCGGGAAATTTCAACCCCCATTTTCTAACCCTTAGAGATGACTGATAGTAACGCCGAGCTTCGCGGACCAACTAAGGCCCAAACGGAGCCTGTGTGCGGAAGAACTAATTTTTTAGACCGAAAATAAGGTAGACAGACATGACAGGCTCGACCTCTCTCTCGTACCTTCTCACGACCTCTCTCTCCTACCTTCTCTTGCACTCGCTGTGGTGAAAACCGTGGGTGCTCCTTCTTTCCTGGTATCTGCTGTGGTGAAAACCGCGGGATACCTCCTTCTCCTCTGACACTTGCTGTGGTGAAAAACGGTGTTAGCCTCCACATCCCAGGCGCTTGCTGCGGTGAAAACCGCGGGGAGCCACTATACCTCAAGTGGCTGCTGTGGTGAAAACCGCGGGAAGCTAACCTTCCCTCCAACTAGCGCCTGCTGTGGTGAAAACCGTGGGGCGTTAGTCAAGACTCCTACGGAGCACGTACTCATCCGCCTTCATCCAACCTCACAACTTCATCCTCATCCAAACACACCCGCCATTTCCTGAGCATAACACACCCGCTCACGACAGAGATCTTTCACGTAAATTACATGAAATCAGCACTTGGATGTCAACATGAACTCTCCCGTATACAGGTAAGAGCTTGATCATTTTCAAGAAACTTTACGAATTCGTCCAGATTTGTTTTTGCTACTTTGCGTTAATTGCTAAACTGCGGTGTGTAAATACAACTTATGCTGTTTTTATTAATTATATCTGCTGACTAAACGGAATACAATGTGTTAAATTGCAGCATTTCTTACCACACACAAAGTTCACCGAACCTTACATTCGCTGTACAAAAGGCGACAATTAATTAGGTACTCCCGCGAAATTCCGTTGATGAAATGAATTGCGATCTCATTAAGAACGTACCTACCCGCGCTTGCGTGGTTCACACATTGCGGTTGCTGTGGTTTTCCGCTGTATTCGGAGAGGGAGAGTGATGTTGAAAATACCCTTCGTTGTATCCGGGGTCCTCCAGCAAACCGCGATTTCTCATCAACGATGTCGAATAATGGATACAAAATGATGTACTGCTGTAGAGATACTGAGGATTACGGTATGTCATCCGCGTATGACACCTGTTGTATCCGGGTGGATTGTATTGATTTGTCGAAGTGGTGGAATGCAGGTACGCTTTGCTTTACGTTACGATCTGCATGCTCGGATTCCGTTATCTCGTCGGAATTGTTTCTTTATTTCTTTCTCTTTTTCAAACAACCGTGATAAAAAAGGGTGTTTCGCTTTAATTGTTTAAACGTCGAGCCATCGTGTTGTTTCGTTCATAAATGCCTCAAAACACGTCACGTGGATCGTAAAAGTGTCAGTCGACGGTGTAATTTATTAATGCAGTACCCAGACCAATCGTTTGTTGACAAGTGCCTCATAAACTGATACAAACCCGAAATTGGAACGTTGAAGACCAATAAGCTGTCATATCGACAGACTGCAAGACACGATCAAACTAAAAATGACGCTTTTCATTGACGAAAAAGCCTTTGTGGGTCGAATTAAAACCGAGATCTCTTATATTTCTTCCTTTCATCTCGTTTAGCGAGGGCGCCCAGAGGTAGTAGTCCAAAAATAGTAGGCACCTAATGAGGATTACCCATGACTTCTGTTTATATTTTTGAATGGAATTAGATTTCATTCTAAGAATTTTGAGACCAACCGCACTCTCCTGCGGGAAGGGTGCACTGACGTCACTTGTTGACAGAATTTTGAAAGCTCTTAGAAATAGAACTAGTCATTGTAGGAGAGTGCGGTTGGTATCATCATGGGAATCCGGTTCACTGAACCGGACTGCCTGTGTGCGGAGGTTGACAATCCAAGCTCGTGGCGAACTTGATACGAGCTTGGTCTTCCAGAGTTGGAAAACATCTGTTCAGTTCCCCGGAACAGCAGTGTTCGCATGTGTGTACAGGACACGAACATTGGTCGGTCGCCATTTTATCAGTGGAAACTCTACAGGTGGAAACGATTCGTTTTTCAGTGGTTAGTGATTACTTTGTTTTTCTCATGTAGGTATCTTGCTTCGATTTATGGGATGTCACAATTTCCAATTAAAAACAACCACATTTTCTCCGCTTTCGCGGAAAAACATTTGATCATGCTTTTGGACACACGGATTGACAGTACCGTATTGCGTATCCACATTCAACGTTTTTCCGTCAAACGGAGAAAATTTGGTTTACATTTTTTGTAGCATTAAAAGGAGAAATTTTGGGATTGGAGAAAGGCTCCTGTCGTGGTATCCTCCCAGAACCACAACTTCAGTATTTAGAAATAAGATCTCGCCAAATAAACATAGAAGTGGGGACGGAAGACGCAGGAGAGCCGAGGGCCAGCCTGGAGATCCCCACCATCCTCCACTAGCTGAAGGATGGAGGGAGACAGCTCCCAGGACTATATATACTCGCCTCCTTAGCCTTTTTAACCATTCTACGCTCTCCTCTAGTCGCTGACTACTCTCTCTCTCCTCCTTACCTCGTCTCTCTCCTTACCTAAAAGATCTTGGGCATGGTGGTGATTCGCTCATAACCAAACCAAGCAAATTCACCCTAAAAGATCTCGGGCATGGTGGAGGTCCGCCCATAACCAAACCGAGCAAGCCTTCCAAAAAGATCCTGGGCATGGTGGTGGTCCGCCCATAACCAAACCAGGCAACGCTCCCGAAAAGATTCTGCGCATGGTGGTGGTACGCCCATAACCAAAACGGACACATCCAAAAAGATCCCGGGCATGGTGGTGGTCCGCGTATAACCAAACCGGGCACATCCCCCCTCGACGCCACTCGTAGTAGATGTGCGTCAAATTCTACATTCACTACAGCTCCCTTAACTGATCTGGGAGGATCCCCGACTCTTCATTCTTACCAGCCCTACAGGGGGCTCCATTTCGAATTTCATCCTCGTAGGTGAAGTGGGAAATTAGTCTCAGGGCTCACTCAGCTGATTACGGAGGCTCCTCACCTCTTCATTCTTAGTTACCAGCACTACAGGGGGCTCCATTTCGAATTTCATCCTCGTAGGTGAAGTGGGAAATTAGTCTCAGGGCTCACTCAGCTGATTACGGAGGCTCCTCACCTCTTCATTCTTAGTTACCAGTCCTACAGGGGCTCCATTTCATCCTCGTAGATCAAACAAAGCAACTTATTGTTTTGATAACCTACCCACCGAGCTAATTTTGTTTAAATCGGCATCGCGTCACAGTTTTTTGTGTCGGAAATTTCGGACTGCCCCCCATCCCAAAAACATATCCATGTTAAAACAATTGGATTCGACTTGAGTCGTTCTTAAATAATTTTGATAGTCATTCACATTGATTCCCTCAGATGATTCAAAAGACCACTTTTCTCTATCGCGCAACCACTGCTTGGTCCATTCCGATCTTCTTCCGTTTTCTTTTTTTGAACAATCAACTCATCCAAAACAATTAGGTATAGCAGTTTCAACCTTCGTACAACTCATACCGGCCGACATGTTGGCATTTCCTTCTACTGTGTCACGCCCCCGAACATGGTTCGTCGAACTAATGGCGGCGAACCAGGTCCCCACGTGTGCAACCCGCTTGGAATTGAACCAAAATTCATTTAAAAATGGGAACGTAAGATAAACGTAAGTCATGGGTGCAGACCAACTAAGGAACTGCACTGCAACATCTAACTTCTACTTTCATGAAATTTGGAACTATCCACGAGTTACCTACTCATTGCTAAGTGGAAGAAACGTGACGATGAAAGCTGATGATAATATTACTTTTTTTAGAGGAGGAAAAGTGGCAATTCTACAGGTACGTAAAAATACGTGACATTTCAACCGAAATCGATGATTCTGTTGGAAAATACCCTGGACCTGACGCATCTGGAAATTGAGTGACCTTGAATCGAATGGTAACACTCCTGCGCCTCCTAAACTAAGGAAACTCTGGCTCTTGTGCCCATCAGAAATCGACCTGCTAGTAGGCGACGGAACTGTGGGTTCTGACAAAGTTTCAGACTTCGAATCAGTTCAGTTCTCAGTTCGAGAACCGATCTGATAAGTTAGTTGAGGGACAGTAATTGAGGTCCAACTTACTAACAAACTTGAACAGCACAACAAGTATGTAGGTAAGTACCTGCTCTCTCGTATGTCTTCAAATGAGTTTATCTAATACGTGTACGCTGAGTCTCTTCCCAATCGAGAAACACTACAACGATCAATTCGTGAGTCCAGGCAAAAATGCGCCCCCCAAAATATTTATTTTAAAATCACAAAATAAGACGACTTACGATTACAACATTTAAAAATAACTTGGAATTATAACATAGATGTGCTTCCGCGGTTCCATTGAGGTTAAAATAAATACTTAAAGACCGATATTGTAATGGTTTGTTTAGCTGGCTCTGATGGCGATACAAAAGCTGTATCTAAACGTTACATCGATTAGAAATTCGAATGGACGCACTTGTGAAATTCAAACAGGGACTACCGACCAGCGTTAATAATTGGCCTACTGTCCTGTTTGCATGTCAGGTACATAATTAATACTCGAACACATTTAATATCATAGGAAGCAGTCATTTTCAGAAGGATGGTCTCTGCCAGGAACACACATCCGCCTGAACAATACATGAATTATAAAATACACCTCACTCATTGTCATAACTGCATAATTTCTACAGGGAACACACCCCGAAGTTCGTCAGCGTCACAGCAGAGGTCAAATACGGATGGAAAATTGGGCGTGAGATCATCCGGGTGAACCCATCATCACCGTATTATATTATATTACCAGGACGAGGCTGGGGCTGGGCGAGCGTTGAAAACTTAATGAAAGGAAGGGGGATGATGAAGAGTCGGAGGAGGAGGATGAAATATGCAATAAACCCCTCTACAAATCATTGACTCAAAAAGGATGATATTTCCAGCTGAAGCATTGCGTAACTAAATATTTCTGTGAATATTCATCACGTGGTTTCATTTAATAATGCCGTGAACGTTCGGGTTTATTTAGTAGATACAAGCAATATAAGTAATAGTTGGTACCAGCGATACGTTTACTAGAATTATACCATGGTGTGTCCTCTGACCGAGTCCCAAGTATGTTTTTTTACTCGCATCAGTGGCACCAGTGAGTACCACGGATGGTACCATGGGGATTTCCTTTACCCAAAAACATAACGGCAAAAAACATTTTTCCAACTGCAGCCACTACTGACACCAGTGGCGCCAACGGTGGGAGTGGTGGCGAAACATTGAGAAGTGGATTTTAGATGTATAACATGTAGGTATACACTCTAAATTCAAAGTCAAAAGACCCAAATATTTCAGGTTTTTGAATTTTGCGGCGCCGGCGCCGTTACCTAACGCCGTTCTCTGGTGCCATGACGCAAAAAAAGATTCAGCAAATTCTAGTTATCCAACGACTATGCCAGTGAGTAAAAACGAGTGAAAAAGAATGGTAAAAAAGTGTCCAAAATTTCTATTAAAAAAGTGTAAAAATGTAAGATGTAAAAAAGGTGAAAAAAGTGTCAAAAAAGGGCGTAAAAAAGTTAGAAAAAAAATTATTAAAAAACGAGTGTAAAAATTATTAGAAAAACGAGTGTAAAAAAGTGCCAAACGAATATACCAAAATTAGCTGTTATGAAAGGTTATCGCATAAAACGATGGATAAAATACTGAAGAAGGGGGAGATTATCTGGTGTGAAATGATTTAAATTGTTATACGATACGAATACTCTTTATATTAATATCACAAGTTAGAAGATATAGTAGGTAGCACAAAAATACGTTCTTCTAGTGAAAACAATTCATTTTTTCAAACACTTCCATTTTACACTTGGTAAGATTTAACCATGATCTATGTTTTTGGACAATTTTTAATACTGAGCACATAGGTAGGTACTCAAGAGTATGAAAGAAAATCAGCAGTACAGATTCAAACTAAATACATGACACGATTTCATAATTTACCATGCTAACAATTAGAACTAAGAATAGACGGGAACGAGATTTTTTGAATGCTGCTTCTACAAAATCAACAAAGAATGAAAAATACGAGTATCATTTTCAAGAATTGTAAGAACTAAATAAATACATTTTAAAGCTGTATACACCAACGAGTAAAACCGAATTCAGTAGGCCTAAACGGCCTAATGAATTCAAGAAACTACGTAGGTCCTATAATGAGTACTATTCAAAATTGATTTCAAACAACCAACTTTGTTTTAAGGGGTTGATTTAGGGATTTAAATTTGCAGCAACATAATTAATAACCATCGCAAAAGGGGAAATAAGACGTAACAGAACTAAATCGACTCAACACTATCTGCAGGACAGGATCAGGTCTCTAAGCCGAGACTTGACATGATACCTAACCAACAGTTGACACAGTTAATTAACAGCAAATACAAATATACATATCCAGATTAATTGAGATCAATCAAACCCTATACAAAGATCGATTCTAATAGAATAATATTATGCAAGATACGATAGTGATCCATCCTCTACATCCTCCTCCTTCCATCCTCTACAGCACCATTTTGGGTGCTCACTGAATGTACTAACAGACGTTCAGAAACACTCGTAGATAACAGACCAAGAAAACTGCGAACTTGCTTTCAAATTTGCGATTAGCAATTTTATTTTCTTAGTTTCAAAATTTGAAAATTTACTGGGGATAGTTCACGTATTTATTCATTTTTATTTATTTATGTATTTATTTTATGAAAGTAGATTCGATCATGAGAACGCTGACACCAACCGCACTCTCCTACGATGGATAGCTTTTTCTATAAATTTTTAGTTTCCACAAATTCTGACGTCATTCCACCCTCTCGACTGGGGGGCATGCCCACTGTGAGTCAGAATTAGTTGAAACTAAAAATGGAAATTAAACTCACCGCAGGACAGTGCGGTTGGTGTCAATGTTCTCAAAATGGAATCTAGCTTCATTAAAAAATAATATAAACCGCTTTTGTGACCCATACACATACCCCATTCTAAAGAGTGGCCTAATTTGTAATTATTTTTCAAGTTAGCTTTGCTCTGTGTAATCATCTTTTCCTTCTAAGAGAAACTGCTTTTTTACTTGGATTAAAATCGACCTTTAGCTTTACTTTGAAGTGTTACCGATCTAAATGACCGATTCCACCGTTCGACGAGAAAACGAATGCGATGCCTTAATCGTAGTTGGTACGCGTTTAACATATTTGTTACTTAATAATGAGAAAAACGCTATGACAGAAGCGAATTTTGGGTGTTATAGAGGATGTTGGTGTCGGACGATGTAAACGCGGGGCTTGAATGGTGAGATTGGGCGGGCACTGCGCAACCAACAAGGATGGACACGATCAGCTCTGCCAAGGATTCTCTGTCCTGGAAAAAATAAGACACATTTTCGTCAGAACAGAATAGGAGGGGGAAAAAAAGAAGTAACAAAGATCCACATTGAAGGCTCAAACCTCAGAATGAACGAATCAGAGTCCAAAACTTGCCAAGGTTATGACGGATTACCTCTGGGATACAGAATTTACGTACATTACCAAACGGCATGGAGGAGGTAGGCGTCATTTTAAGCGTACAATGGTACACATACTACAATGGTTAAAATTTTTGATTAGGCACCCATATGAATATTTGGAACATTTCCCGAAACAAATCCGTTTCTAAGTATTCTGAATCCATCCCTTGATTTAAAACAAATTATTTGTATTAAATTATCAACTTCGGACGAAATCAATCTAACCTTGGCTCCAAGATGGATAATGCGGATTTCACCAAAATTTATATCACATGCTCCTACGAAAGGACGAGTTCGAAGAGAGGCAAATGCGATATTTTATTAAACCTTGGGTACCCAAAAAGGCGAAGATGGCTAAGGGTGGATTAGGCAGAACTAAATCATCACAAGAAAGGATGTTAAATTATTCATGTTTGCAACCACGCTCTTTTATATTCAGTCTCTCTAAAGTCCCAGAATCACTCAACACGGATATTTTTGGGCAAAAATGGATCAGAATTAACCTGACCCAACTTGGAACTGCTAACAATTGAAATTAAATTAGGTACCTATGTAAACTCAACACCAAAGAGCTGAAATTATTTGATTAAATAAAGGCACAATTTAAATAATGATATTTAGATGGAAAAAACATTGGAGGAAAGAGCTTAATTTCAGATTTTTATTGTTAAAACCACTGAAAATGTTTGATACAGGTGAAAAGGGGGGAAAAAATAGATAGAAACGACGCTTCGAAAAATTTTGCTCATACGGCCATGCTGCTTGGGCTCAAGCCTATTGAAATAAGACTTTATATAATTTATAATAATTCGCTTTTTGCTTTGTACATCTCAGATGAAATTACGTTTTTGGCGCGTAAGTAATAAACACCTGTGCAATAATTTGCGCGCAACTTCGCTCTCGTTTTGGATTTATTTGCGGTCCTTCGCGGGAAGACTTTTTATTTTGGAAGGACGTTCCAAAAGGTGCAGCGGAGGAAAAAAAGTTCATTTTTTGCTATAGATCCGCGGCCGTTCCGCAACCTTGAGCCAGGTGAATCAGACGTGAACAGGAAATTACCGCGGGAAAGGCTTGGGATGTGTAGGACACCAAGTTCCGAATCAAAACCTACCCACCCGGACACCTTCAACAGCTGCAAAAGTTTATAATTATACCTAAATCTAAAAATAATGAAAAATTTATCAATGCATTTTTTTTATGGGATAATAAATGCATCCTCAATTTCAGTAATTTACTTCCCTTCAAAAGGATAACAAACTGCAATACGACTGTAAATATCTAAATTTTCGAAATTTTCTGAGCAACCCACATCCGTTCTGTAGTTTAAGGTATCGATCCACTACAACTGCACTTTGGTCATTTTTTTAATTGAAGTTGCACATTCTATACATCATTATGCGTTGGTATTTTTCGATTTTCAGAATCCATTAATTAGAGAATAATTGGTGCTGTTACTGAGAAGCAACTTGGCAGACAATTAGTGCTCGAAATTATTCATTACCTATTTGAAGATTATAAGTATACAATATTATATCTAATACATTTACTTGACTATTACACTTACGTATTCAGGCATGATGGTTGTTGCACAGGCACTCGAAGTGAGAGAAAAACATAAAATCGACGGCGCACAGAGGAATAATCCAAATTCGGGGTTGACCGTTTCCCAACTAACGCTTAAATTTCTGTATTTTTTGAAGTCTTCTTTCCGCTACAATCAAGTACAGGTTGCTGGAAAACAAACGCAAACATTCTAAGATCGTCTCACAAACGACAAAACGCTTGCATAATTTAGCATGACGTGGAATAACATAATCATGGAACAAAGCAATGAATTTGAATCCCACCAACTTACAATTAATTTACTGAATGTTAAAGACTCATGCCAAAAAGCCCAATTTTAAACAATTTTCGTCCTGCCAAACTGTTATTATTTGAATGTTTTCCTATCATTATGATGTTGTAAATTTCAACTTTTTATGGTATTGCATAAACTCACTACCATCATGGAATTTTTTCGATTTCACGGACTTTATCATGATTTATTGTGATTTAATCATTATAAATTTTCTCATCAGTATTATTTTATCGATCAAACTCACAACCTCGCGCCATTTATAGTGCGTAAAAATAGGTCCGCAGATATTTCCTTTTTACAGTTTTTGACATCCGTACACTCAAATATGACTCAATTTTTGAACTCCAAAATGGCTGATATTTTAACTTATTTTTACTGTTGGAATTATCAATATTTTGCAGAAAATTCGGAGTTTCGAAGTTTTGCATCAATTCAGTTTTTCCATCAAATGAAATTTCATTTTCCGAACCATCGTGCAGGTAGTAGTGGCATCTACAGTAGTGGATCAAAATTCATATGAAATCGTATAGGTTTATGCAAAAATATTAAAATAATATACCGGTACCATTATTATTTGTTAAAGCACGTATTCATCATTCGATTTCGGCACTATCTAAACTACAGTGTAGGTCAAAATACACTCACAAAAAAACTCTTTTCCCTCCACTAATGCCCAGAGTAGTAGCCAAACAATTTTCAATAAAATTCAAAGATCATTTTGAATTTTGATAAAAAATAAAAAATGCAATTCTAAGATATAAATATGTTGTAACCCCAGCACGAAATCGGGCCCGACCCGACGAAAACGCATCCACCGCAACTACTGGCGATGATCCCATCACGATCGGATCATCGCAAAACGGGCCGGGCCGGGATATACGACAGGAGTGATAATGCATGCAAATTCCTTGAAATTCGACCTATATGATCAAGCTGAAGATAACTGAATATACATATATCCATTCCGTTTCCGGCACCAAGATTACCTATATGATTATACAACCATTATGCGATTTGCATACAATGAGTTTAAGTAAATACATACAGTCGGTCCAACCTTATTTGGAGAGCAAAAATGCAGTAAGGGTGCAGAAAATTCAAAGAAAAATTTGGAATTACTTATGGCTACTTTTTTATTGCTTTTGCAATGTGTGCGAAACCTTTTGTGGGCACATGCATTTTTGAAAATTTAATTCAATACCTTTTATACATTTAAGCTTTGGCATTTTAACAAAACTTTATAAATGTGCGTAGGTACGTAATAATTATTATAAAGATTAATGTGTATTTATTTGTATGTCACTCCCGACAACACCAGATAAAAATCACCCACCTTGGCTGCTGGAAGAAAAATTCCGAATTTCGCCAACATTTTAGCAATGGCAAACGAAATGAAGAAGAGTTTGAAGCTAAGCCATTTTCAAAAACAAAAACTGGGTCAAATTTGACTTTTTCTAATTGATATTTCATTACCAAAAGTAATACATTGATATTCCATTACCAAAAGTAATACTGAACGGGGACTCGAGACGAATAAAATACTATTTGAACCGTAAAAAATGTTCTCGAAAAAAGCGGGTCAAATTCATGTAGGGAGGGGGGGGGGGAATAATTGCTTAAAAATGTCTTAACACCAACAAACAATATAAAACATTAAAAGTGTAAAAGAATATATTTATAGAACTACACGTATTGACGGTCCCACCACAACTTCTTTTATAGGTATAATTATGCGTTTTACGATCGCGAATTTGGTGGCTGCCTCAAACTTTTCACCACTGAACGCCTACGTATCGCACTTGATTTTGCAGTCTTTTTCAACGCTGTGACGTGGTTGTAATTAGCACTTCATTTCGGGGTTAACCGAGCGAAACAATTATGGGTCAAGGCTTGGAGAACTTCTAAAGAGTTTAACGAAGTTTCAAACTGAACTGTCAAGAAGCCTGACAGTAGATACTTTTATCAATGAATTAAAATAGTAAGGGCTTTAAAAAAAAAAATCTTGAGTACTAATTAGTGTAAACTAACAAGAATAAGTAACAAAAAAAAATCCATGACAATGCAAATCTGTATTTTTGTTTTTAGTCTGTAGAGCCTATATTAATGGTCTTGAATCACTCGATGGCGACCGCTAAGTCCTACAAAAGGTATTTTATATTAATATTAATGTACACTTGTAGAAATGACTTTTTGTAAAAATCAATCAATCAACGTATAGGTTTTGATGCCACTTACCGGTGGATCGAGGTGATGGAAGCCGGCACAGTTGGCGTTGTACGTAGAGTTATCCTGTCCGGAGACGCTTTGCAGACGGCGTCTGTTTCGGTTCTGAGCCTCTGAACGGAACGTGTGACCGGTTATTAAGAGGGAAAAAACTCTGTGAACGTTCGAGAAGCGGCCCGCGCGGCGAGTGAGATTTGAATGGAGGATCTCGGATCTGGTCAACCGAATTGTAAGGGATCGGGCTCGATTGACCGAAATATACCTTTCCCCTCCGGCTCAACAGCGTGCGACGTGACACGACGTCTCGCGAAAACGAGGTGAAGCGTCGTTGGACAAATTAACACCTGGAAATAGCTGTAGGAAAACTGAAAGGCAAATTCAGCAACGTGAACCAGCCAGTGAAGATCACTTACTTGTACTTTTTCACGAATCGGCGTGAAAGGGGACACACAAACGCTGCAAGTACCGATAAACCTCCTGTATTGCTTCATCATTACCGAAGATAGGGAAGCTCTGTATTCGTGCAAGAGTCGAAAAAAATGTATTTCCTCCAAAATGAAAGTGTCCGCTCGCATTTTACGTTTCAGACATCAAGGAACATAATATTTGGTTCAATTCATTTTCCCGGGCAAAACTACACGAAATAGGTGATGGTCGTCACTGAATTGAAATTCGAAGGGTAGGTGTGGGTTTGGCCACAGATGGTCCCACATCAAATTCATTGAAAACGCGCAAACGTGAAATCCTTGTAAAGCTCATAACTACCCTAGAAATCGTCGAAAAGAGTTGAAAGTAGAAGGGTAGATGCAGAATGGTACCCTGACGGTTCCACATCGATTTCGTCTAATTCGGGCTGCAACACCCGGATGCGCATGCGCAAACACGAAATGTTTGCCAATTCCTTGTAACACCCATAACTACCCGAAAAAATAGTCGTGGTGAGGTGAACTTTGGCGGTTAGGGGTGGATTGAAGCACAGATGGTTCCACATAAAATTCATTAAACATATACTGTAACTTTCGTCTGCGCAAGCGCAAACGTAAAATCCTTCTGGAGCCCACAACCCGATACGACCAACTGCGACCCGTTTATACCAACTGCGACCCAGCCCTTTTTTGACCAACTACCAACTGCGACCCATCAAATGTTTGCCTGACTACCAATTGCTACCCGTTCCTTTTTCATCGCGCTACTAACTGCGACCGGTTATATCGTAACAGCTCGAGGAGGCAAACTGTACCACGCCCCAAAAATCGCGCTGGCATAGCGCTCGTTCTCAAACGTCAAAAAATTGGAATCGTCAGAATACTGCGATGATGATTACAGAGTCGGCAAGAATTTCAGGGAAACAGCCTTGACGAATTCCATCTTAGTTATCTCGCCTGTGGTCAAAGATGCCATTTTCTCGCGGAGGTCGTCTTCCTTTTCCAATTTTCGCTGCATCTGCGACCGCATGAGGATGTGCGTATCTTGTTGGAGTTCCTTCAAAGCCTCAATAATCATATAAATTTGAGGGTGCGACCTGTAGAACATGCTGTTCAGCTTAGCTCTCATAGCTGTTTGTGGTCCGTTTTGTTGAACAGGAAAAGTCAGCCCACATGGTTGGAGGACATTTGGACTCCGGCAGGATGTAATTTTTTCTCACATAGTTCAGAAATTGGTCCACCCTCTTGTCCTTGGGCTTCAGTGGCAACAATTACTCTTCGAAAAAATCCTCGAGCCTGAAGGAAGTGGAGTCGACATGTTGTGGGCTTTAACGCAAGACAACTGAATTTAGAGCGATAAGGTGCCGTTGTCGACTGGGAGAGGAACGGGTCGCAGTTGGTAGATGTCTAGGAAAACATCGGGTCGCAGTTCGTAGTCTGTGAAAAAAACATTGGGTCGCAGTTGGTAGCGGTGCAGAGCTCATGGGTCGCAGTTGGCTAACACCCGCCCACAACTACCCTAGAAATCGTCGTGAAGCGGTGAGGTTTGGAGGGAAGGTGGGGGTTGGGCCACAGATAATCCCTTATTAAAGACAATGATAAAGTACAGTAACTATGGTCTGCACAATGTCAAACATGAAATCCTTCTATAGCCCATAACTACCCCAGAAATGGTCGTAATGCGCTGAGATTTGGAGGGTAGGTGGGGGTTAGGTGTCGGATGCTGTTGTCACAGATAAAACTCCAGAACTACTAGACCAATTTTAGTCAAATTTCTAGGGAACGTGCGTGTAGGCCCTTAGACAGGCCCCCGATGAATTTCACTGCCGTCGAACCAATGGTAGCTCTACAATAGAGATGATAAAAGTCGATGTTTTACCAACTGATTCTATACGTCCATGTTAAAATAAGAGGAAGCTACACAGCTGACTTTTTTTTACCGTTCTACACCTAAGACCCTGGAAACGCCCACAACTATGCAAAAAACGCTGCAAAGTCCTTGTCACATGGGTTTATTATTCTATTGGAGTTCTAGAGATTTTTGTTGGCTGTTAAATGTATGTATATGTATGTATGTTGTGTTTCTTTCATGTGGAATGATTGAAATAGCTATTTCTGATGATTTCCACCAATTTTGGCCCCCAAAACATGAAATAGGTACGCTTTTTTTTTTTTTTAAGATCATCTTTGATCATTGGTAGTGGCATTTAATGGTCTTGATTCACCTGTTTACACTTTTTCCAATGTTATTGTACACATTGATGGTGATTTCAGACAGTTTTCCAGGTTTTTGACTCATAAAAAACCAATTTTGGGAGCTGAACCTTTGGTAAAACCTCAATTTCCGCGTCTTTGGTCAAAATCGACTTCATATTCGGTCTTCTCGTCCTCAAAAACATGGAAAAAGATACCTCAAAAGCTCATGTTACTAACATGTTGTTAAAACGCAAAAAGTACCTACTTTTACACACATTTTCACTCATAACACCCCTGGGTATATTCCGATCGGGCTGAAAAGTTTCGGGACACAACTAGGGCCCAAATGGAGCATGTGTGCGAAAGAACGACTTTTTTACACCGAAAATGAAGCCTGTACACGTGATACGGCGGACGGCGTACGGCGGACGGACATTGCATTTTTTGAATCTACACACCTTGAAACGGAAAAGAAAAAAGTTTGAGGGGGTGTTATAAAAATTTTTTGCTGAGCGATTACATAGGTGTATTATTCACAGAATAATAAACCAAAACTACCGGGTGAGAGGCTTTCACGGGGGAAGCAATCACGACAGAAAACTGCGACCTACGCAGATGAGGCATCTATACAGGTAAATAATAAACCGTTGTGTATTAATTTGCAGCGTTTTTGAGCGACGTTTAGCGATTTTCGACGTACAAAACTCCAATTTGATCCACTTTTAGCTGTCAATCACCATCATCGAACCCTTCCGTAAACCTGTCTTCAGTTTTGTCTCGTACACGAAGTCAAATATCGTATTGGACACATAAATGTATGATGTATACATAAATATAAAAATATCAACAACTAGGGACGGACTCCGAATGCTCTGAAACGGGTTTGGAACGAAAAGGTTTTCAAAAAAATCGTGTACCACAATTTTTGGACTCATTCTAACGGCGTTTCTTCTTCTAAAATTCGCCGATAAATTCCTTTTTTCGAAACACTGTCACAGTAAAATGGCACCGAATTCTGAAAAGTGGTTTCCTCCTTCTGCAAAGTTAGAAAAACTGAGACAGCTGAGTTCATTTTCGGGAAAGTAACATTGGCAAACAACACTGTTTACGAACTGTTTACACAGTTATGATTATGATGTTGTGAGTGCATTCCGCCAAGTGAACTCATATATATATATATATATATATACGTTATATACGTGTATATATACGTTATATACACCATATTTATATAATTTTGGTACATGAGTTACCTACGCAAAAAAAGTAAGGTTTTTCTCGTTACGAGATATTTTACCCGGATCGAGATAAGGCGAGGTATCTATACAATCTGCTGCGATAAGGCCCGAGCGCATGCGCAGCCGCATCTCACGGTAGGATCGCCGATACCGCCGTTCCGTAGCCGCTACGTGAGTACGGGACCACGTGCCCCCCCCCCCCCCCCATCAAATATACAAACACAAACACCCGTGCCGTACGCGCGTAATTATAAGTAATTAACGCCTATAAAAAAAATAAACAATATACGAACGTCACCTCTCTCCGGCCTTGAGGGAACCGTCACGTTGCTCCTCGACGAACGTGTCCGCGGACGAGTAGCTGATCCGTCCACTTCGACCTCCACCTTGTTTTGTCTATTAGGAGCGAGGGCTGGTCGTCACGTAGAGCTCTCTTTTGTCCGCGAGGGAAAACAATTACCTATTTTTCAACGGTCGATTATTATCTCGGGAGAATTTCTAAAATAGCACGGGAAATTAGCGTCGGGCCTGCTAATGCATTCTAAGCCGCAATTCTCCAGATTCCCCGCGATAGTACGTAGTTACAAACCTCCTACCTGTTTCAGCCAGTTACCGCCTCACGGTTGTCCTTCGAGTGGTTTGCGTAGAATTGTTATTCATATTGAACTCATCCAAGAAAAGAAAAAGAAAAAAAGTTCCGGTCATTCAGCATGGCTATAAGAGCGAATTTTCAAAGAAATATTCGTACTATTGTGTAAAAAGATTATAAGAAACCACTTTAGTAAAATTATATAATTTTGTTCGTGTCAAATGTGTTGCGGGTCAAATGTGACCCACCCTTTCTTGAGAAAAATTTTTAATATCTGAGGTTTTAATAAAATAATTCGAAATAGTCCCTCTTTCTGCCGTGAATCACCATCCCACACAACGTCAGGTGAATGAATATTGATATTAGCCCATAATACCAAATTTTTGGCCCCCAAAAATCCGAATTTGACCTCTATTATGTATGACAAACAACTGAAATGGATTAGAATGTATTTCGCTCCCAGTGATTTAATATCAGTTGTCGGCAATTTCAGCCGTTTTTACCGATTTTTGACCCCTAAAAACTCAAATTTGACCTCCTCAGAATTTTTGAAAATTGCTCATCTCGAACTCGTCCTTTTGTATGGCAATTCGAACATTTTGGCGAAATTTGGAATTTCTATCATGTACCTACCTAACGTCAGATGTCGTCTGGGGTGACACATAAACAAATATATTTTAAGTTGTAGGTGTGGAATGACCAAGTCTACTTGTATTTTTTTGGAGTTATTTACGACGTTTCGGCACACTGACTTGTGCCCAAGTCACGTGAAGAAATATAATTAGGCATTGCACAGGATCAGCAGTTACCTACATAAAGTCGTTCATGTGACCAAAATCAAGGCGACGTCTTTTTTGTTTTGTGGGAGCTAATTTGGGGATCAATTGAGCCCCAAACCGCTAAAACCAGATGGAGGAGCCCGTTGACAGCTGTAGTTGGGGGAGCGTTCATGGCCATTCGTGCCAGCTAGGAGCCCAAAACAGCAGTCAGTTGTTGGAAGCCAAAACTGCACTCAGCTGTGGGAGTCAGATTGAGGATCAGTTGAGCCCCAAACCGCAAAACTTGCTGGACCAGCCCTTTGAGAGCTGTACTAGGGTTCACAGCCCTTCGCGCCAGTTGGGAGCCCAAAACAGCAGTCAGTATTCGGAAGCCAAAACTGCACTCCGTTGCGGGAGCCATTTTGGGGATCAGCTGAGCCCAAAACCACAAAACCTGCTGGACGAGCCCGTTGACAGCTGTAGTTGGGGTGCGTTCATGGCCATTCGTGCCAGTTAGGAGCCCAAAACAGCAGTCAGTCTTTGGAACCCAAAACTGCACTCAGCTGTGGGAGTCAGACTGGGGATCAGTTGAGCCTCAAACCGCAAAACTTGCTGGACCAGCCCTTTGAGAGCTTTAGCTGGGACGCGTTCATGGCCATTCGTGCCAGTGGGGAGCCCAAAACAGCAGTCAGTTGTTGGAAGCCAAAACTTCACTCAGCTGTGGGAGCCATTTTGGTGATCAGTTGAGCCCAAAACCTGCTGGACGAGCCCTTTGAGAGCTGTAGCTGGGGCGCGTTCATGGCCATTCGTGCCAGTTAGGAGCCCAAAACAGCAGTCAGTCTTTGGAATCTAAAACTGCATTCAGCACTTTGTTTTGGAAGCCAGAAACTAAACAGTGTTTTGGACAATAAAGAGTCAGTGGAGGGCCAGAACAGCAGGCAGCTGTAAGAGGCCTTATGTAGCTGTGTGCAGGGCCAATTTAGTGCCTGAATCACAAAGGTTTTGTATCCTGAAGTAATCCTTACGTTGTTCAACAAGATAAAAATAACCTTTTCTCCTTAGTTTATAGGTGGAGAGTAACGTTGTTTATCTTACATTGTACCTGTGTAGATATGAACCAGTTATATTTCATGGAAGGTATAAAAAAACTTACAAAGTGAAAATAATAAAGGAAAGAGAAAAATAAAATGGGCTTTGGAAAGGAACAGGGAGAAAAAAGAAAAATCCGAGAGAATTCGGGTTGACAGTCTGAGAAAAGTGGGAGGAAACAGGGCGATTCAGACTGGGAGGCGGTAGAATTAAGTTGGGGTTAGCCTTGAAGGCAGCTGTGTAGGGAAGGCACGGTCGATATCATCCCGAAACCCTCCCCACAGTCATCGAAAAAACCCTTCGCCCGTCCATTCAAACCCCAGGGACACCCCCCCGAAAGACCCCACAACCCCCCCGAAAACCCTCTAACCATTCACGTTCCAACCGGTTTTCACCTTCGACCTTGCGCGTTTCACCGACTTGCACCCCCCCCCCCCCCTCCCCTCAGTGAAAATTATTCAAGCGGACCAGTGTGTGATAAGAGGGTTCGATTTGGTTGCCAAGTGCGAGTGATTAAGGTTAATCGTGATGAAGGTGGGGGGGGGGGGGGGGTTGAGTTAAGCGACTTATCTCCCCCCCCCCCCCCCCCAACTTAGAGAATGAGTCATAAACAGGGTGGAGGGCTTAATATTAAATGAAAGGTCAGCCCCTTCCACACTGCACTGAGGCAAAGTGATGACGTCACCAACCCCTCCGGCCATCACAATCAAACTCGTTGATTGAGCCATCAAATGCTAACAGGGGGGGACCTATTCACTAAGCAAAAGAGATATCTCTTTCCAGTCCAACTATCTCATTCGGCAAAAGATATTTTTTTAAAACCAGCATCCGTGACAGGGTTATACAGTAACTTCTAAATGAGATAGTTAGCGGCCATCTTGGAATTTTATATCTCTTTAAAAAATTATTCTTGAAAATTAATCCTTTCTTTCTCATTTCTCGTTTGTCTGACCGTGATATCGTATACAATCCGCTACCACACCCGTAATTTTTTATCATTCACCGTCATTTTGATCGAGCATATTTTTTTAATCTCATACAGGCGTCGATTGTTCATTAAAAATATTATATACACAAGTGTATATATTCAGTAAAATAGACGAACCCTGCGGGAGACATCTGGAAAAGACTGCCTCCCGAAGGAGATTTTCAAAAGATATAAACCTCTTTTCACTATCTCTTTTAGTAAATAGACCTTTAGAATCGACTTTTTCTTTTCGTACATAATTCAAACGAGCAATACGTCGGTTGGTACTAGTCGGGATTCAGCCAGAATTCGATGATTCCTAAAATTTCATGAAATCATCGAAAAAACTTTGATACCAACTTTGTGTTTTCAAATGGGAACCCTCATTTTTTACATTCGACGTAAAATTTCATGAAGAAAAAATGAACAATCCTCAGACAGTGTTTCGATGAATGCATTCATCAAGATCATGAATCGGAACAATGACATCCCCACGTGATTCAACGCGAAAAAATATCACAAAATCATGTATGTATTTTTTTTTTTAAATAATTTCCACAAATTGAAAAGTAAAAATACATCATATCGCAAAAAAAATTAAATTCCTTAAGCGTAAAACAATTATGTACATCATGGAAATTCTGACTTCACTTGGGCACATGCCCGCGTGTGAGGTCAGAGTTTAGTTAATAATAACACATTCGCAAGCGAACAACGTAACAAAAGAACAGACATCAGCTACTCCTAAAAGAAAAGAAAAGTCCCTCAAAGGAAATCAAATCGAGAATAAACTAGATGTGTAATTTTATGCATAAAGCTTGAACACATAGACAAATTTCTACATCGCAGTACATTTCAAAATGCGAATATAACTTAAATCACTTGCGGCGGAACAGTGGAAATCCATAGCAAAAAACGCTGCAAATCCCTGCACAACGGTTTATTATTTTGTATAGAATACCCTTCTGTTACAGATCACAGCTCTATGTATAGATAACCCGTCTATATAATATAATATGTACTATTCTATGCATAATTATGTAGATCGCAGACCCTCCGTAGGTTAGTACCTAACCCCGTACTCGTTACTAGGTACCTAAAAGGATGTTGCTAAAATAATTCTGCCGATGACAAACAGTACCTAACAAAAAGAAACACACATAATGAAGTTCTGAAAAGAAATTGTTGATGAGGAGTGAAAAAAGTTGCAAAAGTACCTACCAACAAACTCCAGCCCCTTCTACGTATGCATGCATAATTTACCGTTGAGTAATGATTTACCGTAGTAATAATTTACCCATCAATAATACTTCAACGTTTGTTCAAGTTTCACTACCTACCAACAAACTCCAAAAGAGCCATCATTTTTCAAGCGAAATAATATCACAGAACAACCAACTCGACTTCATACTCGGCCAATATAATCAGGTGATCCCTACCAATGATTGGCCGTATTCACAAATTCCTATTGTGGGCGCGTCTCTGGTTACGAGATTTGGTTTGAATTGTATACAATTTCATTCACACTGGAGTCGAAAATGCCTGTCGGTGCAAACTTCGGGGCCTTACTGTGAACGAACGGCTGGACGTACGATGCTCCGGATGGTCTTAAAAAACTCGCAAGTTCAAGAACTATTTAAAACCGTAAAAATATTTACGTAAAAAAATGGTATAGGCGTTTTGAAAATTTCAACCCCTATTTTGAACCCCTTAGAGATGACTCACAGTAACGTCGATCTTCGAGGACCAACTAGACGCCGAACGGAACCTATAACCCGAATTTCATCAATTTTTTTTCATGGTAACTAAGAAAAGTGGCCCGTACGGCGTACGGCGTACGGTGTACGGCGTACGGCGGACAGACAGAAATATTTTTATTGCAGTTTTGGATTCTACATACCTTGAAACGTAAACCATCAAATTTTGAGGGGGGGTAAGAATTTTTTTTTTTCATGCTCGATTCCAATGGTTCATTATTGAAAATAATAAACCAAAACTACAGGATAAAAATAAAAGAGTCTATTTCCACGTACACTAGCAAACTGCAGACCGGTTTCGGTTGTTACAACATCGTCAGTACACTATAGAATTCTACAGTATTCTATAGTGAATTCTACTGTATTCTATAGTGTACTGACGATGGTGTAACAACCGAAACCGGTCTACAGTTTGCTAGTGTACGTGGAAATGGACTATTTTATTTTTATCCTGTAGTTTTTTGTTTTTTTCAAAATGCGTTCACAGCGCTCCAGAATTGGGCCTCCTTTGCATAGCACCTTTCTCAGAATTAGCCCATATTTATTGGCAGCTGCTTCGAGAATGGCGGTTTGGGATTCCCGGGTCAAAAATTGAAAAACTTTGGCCCCATGTACGTATAATGCCTTTGCCCCAGTACGGTAAGTCTCAAGGGAGGTCTGTTTCATATCTCGTTACCCTACCTCTACCACTTCCCAGTGTCCTCATGGTAGAGAGGGGAACTTTGCACAAGAACGTTAATGCCTTCTTTACATATAAACCCGAGAGTTCAAGCAATCCTAACCTCTCAAACAGAGGGGCAGCATGCGAACGCGGAACGACCCTGCACATCACCCGAACTATGCTTTTTTGCACTGTACGCAAAGGCTTGAGGTTGGTGAAATAAGCGCTTAGGCCATAGGAGATCACTGATTGCACGATGGCAAAATACAGTAGTTTCAAGTTTGCCTGATTCAAAATATTACGAACTCTATACATGAGGTAAATGAACGGTCTAATCTTCTTTGTAACATACTGTATTTATGCTCCTTCCAATTGAGATTACAATCAAACCGTATCCCTAGGTATTTAATGGAAGTCACCCTCTCCAATGGGCTATCAATAGTAGGGTATCAATAGTAAAAATTGATTGCATCCATAAAAGCATTGTTTTTCACATTTCCTTCACACACTGCGCAAATATTTGAGTGATGAGTCATTCCTTCATGAAATGTTACGTAGAATCCGAATCTGCAATTGAAAAAATGGGGTTCTCATACAAAGTTGGTGTCAAAACTTCAACGTTTTCGACATTTCATGAAAATTCGGTATTGGATTTCAGATCTACTAGAAAAATCACGAGGAGATATCGCTTGAAAACTATTTTCTGTTTTGAAAATAGACAAATCCGAGAGACATCTGGAAGAGACTGCCCCCGGAGGAGGGTTACCCCTCTCGGGGGATTTTCAAAAGAGATAAACCTCTTTTCACTATGTCTTTTAGTGAACAGGCCGTGTCGTCTGCTGGGCCATTTGGGAGCCCAAAGCAGTCAGCTCCTCCAGTTGGCTCTGAGGGCTGTAAACTGAGAATCAGCACTCATCTGTGGAGACGCTGTCAGCTGTGGAAGTCAGGAGCCACTGGGGGCCCATCACCAAAACCGCTGTAAGCATTGGAAACAAGTCGCGAGCCATTCGTGAGCCCGAAACAGCAATATTCGGAGCCAGGTGGGAGCCCAATTCAAAAGTCAATCAAATCGTGTGCCCCCCCCCCCCCCCCCCCCCCCCACCGACTCGTCAAGACTCATTCCCCCCCCCCCCCCCTCGCGATGAAAGTGCGATTGGGAGATCCGGCAGAACCGCAAGACAGGAGAGTAATGCGGCTAGCAGATGAGCTCAAATGTAGGCGCATCAATTCAATATCGAATAAGTTACGGACAGTACTTTCACACTACACTCACTTAGAAGTTAAAAACGCAGCAAATTATTACACAGCGGTTCATTATTTACGTGTATAGTTCGAGCTCCCCTCAGGAAAGCCCTAAATGGAGTACCGGAGCCGGCCCGGGAATTACGGTTTCATAAAAATGCGCGAGATTCAATAATTAATTGTTATTTGCTGCTATTCATGAAGCATATTAATTTGGTTCAAGTTGCAAAAGCACCTATTAACAAAATCCAAGAGCCATCATTCTTCAAATGAAATAATATCACAGAACAACTAACTCGATTTCATACAGCCATCCGTGATTGTTATTGTAATCAGGTGTTCCCAAGCAATGATATCTGGACGGGATTTATACCGTTTCATTCGCGATCATGTTGACGAAGCTTTTCGATGCAAACGAACGGCTGGACGTACTCCGGGTGGTCTCAAAAATTTTTTTAAGTTCAAGATCAATTTAAAAATGTAAAAAAACCATAGGTACCCTTCTACTGAAGAAGTTTTGGAGCTATGGCTTTCTGCAAATTTCGATCCCTATTTTTCTCCTCTTAGAGACGATTGACAGTAACGCCGAGCTTCGCGGACCAAGTAGACCGCAAATGGGACCTACAAACCACATTTCATTAATTTTGGTTCATGTTAACTAAGAAAAGTGCGAAGTACGGCGTACGGACAGAATTTTTTTTTAATTCCATTTTCGGATTCTACGTAACTTGAAACGGTAACCATCAAATTTTGGCAGGATAATTCGCAAAATCTCACTTTTCGCATCTGCGCACTTCCCTGCTCTTACGCACGTTTTCACGCATCAAAAAAGGCGTTCAGGGGGTACATTTGTTGTAAAATTTCACGTATAATCCAAACCTGCAACAAAACGCTGCAAAGTCCTTGTCACATGGATTTATTATTACATTGGATATTCGTCACCACAATGCCAAAACCGCCTAAGTGCCATTTTGGCCAGTTTCACCTAATTGCATTTTTGGGGTCACTCTATTATATTCCACAACATGCCAATAGCGCGAATCCCTATTTCAAACAGGTTAGTTACAAAGTAACAAATTAGTATCGCATATCTCCAGAAATGAACAATCCGACAATGCCAAAATCGCCCAAGTGACACGGAGTGGCACATTATGCGTTTAATTTCGCCTATCTCCAGAAATGGACAATCTGACCACGCCAAAATCGCGTAAGTGCCTCGACAGGAACCCTTCCTTCCAAAGTCAGCAGACGTCCTTAAAGCTATTTCAATGTTGCCCATAAACGTTTAGTATTAATGAAGACAATAGCAGATCAAAATATTGTTGGTTGTTGAAAAGAACTTAAGCACGAAATAGCGATTTAATACGAAGTGCACAAGGCCAAAATTGCACATAGTTACCACAACGCCAAAACCGCCTAAGTGCTTTTAACCAGTTTCGAGAAAAACGTGTTCAAAGTTTTGATGCTACAGTATAAATCGAAAAATGGCTTTGATGCGACGGCACTTCCACAATAAATTATAGGAAGGTTTTTACTCATCAAAAAGCCATTTCGAAACAATATAGAAGGGGTAGGGCACATATGTGCAATTTTGGCCTTGTGCACTTCGTATTAAATCGCTATTTCGTGCTTAAGTTCTTTTCAACAACCAACAATATTTTGATCTGCTATTGTCTTCATTAATACTAAACGTTTATGGGCAACATTGAAATAGCTTTAAGGACGTCTGCTGACTTTGGAAGGAAGGGTTCCTGTCGAGGCACTTATGCGATTTTGGCGTGGTCAGATTGTCCATTTCTGGAGATAGGCAAAATTAAACGCATAATGTGCCACTCCGTGTCACTTGGGCGATTTTGGCATTGTCGGATTGTTCATTTCTGGAGATATGCGATACTAATTTGTTACTTTGTAACTAACCTGTTTGAAATAGGGATTCGCGCTATTGGCATGTTGTGGAATATAATAGAGTGACTCCAAAAATGCAATTAGGTGAAACTGGCCAAAATGGCACTTAGGCGGTTTTGGCATTGTGGCGAAAATATATTATGTGCCCTACCCCTTCTATATTGTTTCGAAATGGCTTTTTGATGAGTAAAAACCTTCCTATAATTTATTATGGAAGTGCCGTCGCATCAAAGCCATTTTTCGATTTATACTGTAGCATCAAAACTTTGAACACGTTTTTCTCGAAACTGGTTAAAAGCACTTAGGCGGTTTTGGCGTTGTGGTAAGTTCAGACAATTTCCCAGGGTTTTGACTGATGAAAAATGAATTTTGGGAGACGAACCATCGTTATAACCTCAATTCTTCATTCTTTGGGGAAAATCAACTTCATATTCGGTCTTCTCGCCCTAAAAACCATGGAAAACGATACCGCACAAGCTCGTGTTCACTAAAACCTTTTTAAAAAAAACCTCGAAAATCCCTACTTCTACACCCAATTTTCACCCATAACACGCCTCCCTGGGTGTATTCCGATCGGGATGCCGAGTTCGGAGCACAGCTAGGACCCAAATGGAGCCTGTGTGCGAAAGAAAGAATTTTTTAGACCGAAAATAAAGTGGATATGGATGATACGGCGGAATCTACGCACCTAGAAACGTAAAAGAAAATTTTTGAGGGGGCGTTCAAAAAATTGTTTGCTGACCGACTACATATAGGTGTATTATTCGCAGAATAATAAACCAAAATGGGGGGCTGATGCTCAATGATTCTGGAACTGTCAACGTTACTAGAGGAAGAGGATAACATGCGTCTTTCGTGGATGAAAGACAAAAAACGCTGCAAAGTCCTTGTCACATGGGTTTATTATTCTACCGGACTTACCTGCAGAAATGTTGGCTGTTCATTTAATGTTTCTTTCATGTGATATAATTTAAATAGCTATTTCTGGTGGTTCCACTAATTTTGGCCCCCAAAAACACGAATTAGGTAATCCCCTTTTTTTTCAAATTATCTGACCATTGATAGTACCAGTTAATCGTCTTGATTCACGTGTTGACACTTTTTCTAGTGTTATTATACAAATTTATGGTGATTTCAGACGATTTCCCAGGTTTTTGACTCATATAAAATCAATTTTGGGAGCTAAACCTTTGGTAGAACCTCATTTTTCCACTCTTTGGTCAAAATCGACTTCATATTCGGTCTTCTCGTCCCAAAAAACATAGAAAACGTTACCTCAAAAGCTCATGTTACTAAAACTCAAAAAATACCCATTTTTATAGCCATTTTCACTCATAACACCTCTCGGTATATTCGGATCGGGCTGCAAAGTTTCGAGACACGACTAAGACCCAAATGGAGCCTGAGTGCCAAAGAACGAATTTTTTAGACCGAAAATGAAGTAGTTATGCACGATACGGCGGACGGACATTGCATTTTGGTTTATTATTCTGTGAATAATACACCTATGTATTTGTTCAGCAAAAAATTTGTGTAACACCCCCTCAAAATTTTTTCTTTTCCGTTTCAAGGTGCGTAGATTCTAAAAACGCTGCAAAGTCCTTGTCACATGGGTTTATTATTCTATTGGACATACCTAAAGAAATGCTGGCATGATAGAAACAATAAATGTTTCTATCATGTGAAATAATTGAAATAGCTATTTCTGATGGTTTCCACCAATTTTGGCTCCCAAGACACAAATTAGGTAGGTACGCCCCCTTTCTTTTTTTTCAAATTATCTTTCATTGTTAGTGCCATTTAATCGTCTTGATCCACGTGTTGACACGTCTTCTAGTGTTATTATACAAATTGATGGTGATTTCAGACGACTTTCTAGGTTTTGACTCATAAAAACCAATTTAGGCAGCTGAACCTTTGGTAGAACCTCAATTTTCCACTCTTTGGTCAAAATCGACTTCATATTCGGTCTTCTCGTCCCCAAAAACATGGAAAACGGTACCTCAAAAGCTCATGTTACTAAAACACAAAAAGTACCTATTTTTATACACATTTTCACTCATAACACCCCTGGGTATATTCCGATCGGGCTGAAAAGTTTCGGGACACAACTAGGGCCCAAATGGAGCATGTGTGCGAAAGAACGATTTTTTTAGACCGAAAATGAAGCCGGTTCACGTGATACGGCGGACGGACCCCCTCAAACTTTTCCAGACCTCCAAACTCCAAAGAACTCCAAACGCCTGTTCTACGAACACTATAAACACTAGGGCGCCTGCGCGGAACTTGTTAGAACTGTCTGGAACTGTACGGAACTCCACTGCGAACGAAGCTTGGGTGTCGCGAAGGACATGGAAAACCCAAACGGGCCCGACCTGCGGAATTCCCTTCAATCGAAAAGTGCCTCGTGGACTGGATCAAACAGTGTAGAAGTCAAAACATTCCAGTAAGTGGAGCGTTAATCAAAGCTGAAAGGCAGAAATTTGCAGCGAGGAAGGAAGCCACGTGCAGGATTGGCCACTGCACTGAAGTTTTTCGAGTGTAACGTCAGCGATCCATCATCGTTTGATCATATTTGGAAGCTCGAGAAAGTCATTAAAAGGGTAGAAACTGGTAGCATACAACAAGCAAAAGTGACTGATTATTTCAGCAGTAAAAATTTGTAAGTTTTTCAAATTTAGTTTTCAAATTACATTCAAATATACGTATATCAAATATAAATGTTTTCCAATTCAATTCTGAAAATTCATTATGTACCTACCTCTACATGTATAAGGCATTTTTTACTGATAAAACCTGAATGTAAGGAAACCTGGATTCAAGGAAAACCTGGATATAAGGAAAAAAAATTCTGGGCCCTTGGGATTCCTTATATCCAGGTTTTACTGTTGAAGCCTCAGTGACGTTCGGCATAGGGGGGGGGGGGGATTTGGGTGATTAGAAGGGTAGGGGGGAGGTCAGACGAGGGAAAAGGGGAAATTCAGGTGAGAAATGGGGGAAATTGTAAGACAGCCAGGAAGTTTTCGTCGCGGAATGCGAAGTCCCAGTGTGAAGTGGGCGGAGGACCACGAATTGTCTCCCCTCCCCGCAATTGGAAAGCGAATCCCTCAAGCTGAATCGGCGCAGATCGAACATCCTTGTGATCGGCCTCCTCCCGCCGTTATCAACCCCCCCCCCCCCGGAAATTCGGCGTTATAACGTTATCAGCCCCCCCCCCCACCCGTTCATCACGTGCTTTCTGTATCGGCCTAAGCTGATCACCCACTTCTGCCCCCTCACCATCAATGGTCTCATCCCGTCTTAGAACGACATCAAGCCCCCCACCACCCCCACCAACAAGGTCGCATCCCGTCGAATCCGCCCCTCTCAGCTCCCCTTGGGAAGTGACACCTACCGCGTCATCTCACCATTTTTCCACACCCCCCAATCATCCTCGTCCCCCCCCCGAATCACCCCATCCCCTATCACTCACCGCAACTCCTATCATCCTCCGCGATACCTTTTTTTTCCGCCTCCCCTTTTCACGTGAGGAGATAAGTGTGATGCGATTTCCTCTGGGCGATTACTGGAGAAAAGCCTCCCGATAAAACCTTCCATCCCTCTACACACACCACACTCCCCTTTTCTCCCGCGGTACACCAAGTTATACACCTACTCCAAAGTACCTACTACCTGCCTGCATCCGAACTCATTTGGTGCACATAAACTGTGTATGATTTTCCAAGTGAATGACAAATATAATAACTAATAATAATTAAAATTTTCATGATTTGCGCATGCGCAGAGAAAGTTACGGTCCAATTCTGATGATATTTATATGCAACCACCTAGGTCCCAACTCCCACATACCAAAGAAAAACGGAGTTATTGAAAAAATAGTCTATTTCCACTAATACACGAAAAACGCAAAAACACTGTTATACCGGTTTCGGTGATCAAACCGTCGTCAGTAACACACAATAACTCCGTTGTTGTGTGTTGCTGACGATGGTTTGATCACCGAAACCGGTATAACAGTGTTTTTGCGTTTTTCGTGTATTAGTGGAAATAGACTATTTTTCAATAACTCCGTTATTCTTTGAAATGGGTTTCCACGATTTCTTCGCGAGTGATTTAGTTCGTCCCACATACCCTCCATATTTCAGCTCATTACGACCATTCTTTCGTGCAATATTGCGTGTTACGTGGATTTCATGTTTGCGCATGCGCGGATCACAGTTACGCTCGAATCTGATGAAATTTATATGCTACCACCTAGGTCCCAACTCCCATCTACCCTCCAAATTTCAGTTCATTGCGACCATTCTTTCGTGCAATATTGCGTGTTACGTGAATTTAATGTTTGCGCATGCGCGGACCACAGTTACGCTCGAATCTGATGAAATTTTTATATGCGACAATCTAGGGTCCAATCTCCAAATTTCAGCTCATTACGACCATTCTTTCGTCCAATATTGCACGTTATGAGAATTTCATTTATTTTTTGTGGATACGCGGACCATAGTTACGTTCGAACCTGATGAAATTTATATGCAACAATCTAGGATCCTATCTCAAAATTTCAGCTCATTACGAACATTCATTCGCCCAATATTGCGTGTTACGAGGATTTCATGATTGCGCATGCGCGGACCACAGTTACGTTCGAATCTGATGAAATTTATATGCGACAATCTAGGGTCCAATCTCAAAATTTCAGCTAATTACGACCATTCTTTCGTCCAATATTGCACGTTTTGAGAATTTCATTTTTGTGGATGCGTGGACCATAGTTACGTTTGAATCGGATGAAATTTACACGCGATAATCTACGGTCCACTCGCCACCTACCCTCCGAATTTCAGCTCATTACGACCATTCTTTCGTGCAATATTGCGTGTTAGGAGGATTTCATGTATGCGCATGCGCGGACCAGTTAACTTCGAATCTGACTAAACTCATACGCGACAATCTAGGGTCCAATTTCCTACTACCCTCCACTTTTCAGCTCATTACGACCATTCTTTCGTCCAATATTGCACGTTATGAGAATTTCATTTTTGTGGATGCGCGGACCACAGTTACGTTCGAATCTGATGAAATTTATATGCAACAATCTAGGGTCCACTCGCCAACTACCCTCCAAATTTCAGCTATTTACGACCATTCTTTCGTCCAATATTGCACGTTATGAGAATTTCATTTTTGTGGATGCGTGGACCATAGTTACGTTTGAATCGGATGAAATTTATATGCGACAATCTACGGTCCACTCGCCACCTACCCTCCGAATTTCAGCTCATTACGACCATTCTTTCGTGCAACATTGCGTGTTAGGAGGATGCGCATGCGCGGACCAGTTAACTTCGAATCTGACGAAATTTATATGCGACAATCTAGGGTCCAATTTCCTACTACCCTCCACTTTTCAGCTCATTACGACCATTCTTTGGTGCAGTATTATGCGTTACAAGGATTTCATGTTTGCACTGTTAGTTTGATTCTGAAAAAATTAGCATGCCCAACTACCCTACGAATTTCAGCTCACCATTCTTCCGCGTAGAATTGCGTGCGGCCCTGTTCCCACGGCGCGGCGTGTGCCTTGCCAGGCCTTGAGCCTCGAGCCTGTCAAGATTGTGACTCGCCACTCCACGAACCACCAAGCGTTCGCACGGCGCGCGGCTCGTCAAGCAACCAGTCGCTGCGAGCCACTTCGAGTCGCTTCTTCCCTGGCAGAATAGAGACAAACTGCGCACAACCTTGGTACTTGGAGGCACACAATCTGCGACAAGCCACAACAGGCCGTGGGAACGGGTGCAAGAGCCTGCACGAGCCTGCTCCAGCCACACGCATTTGAAGGCCCCGGCCGCTTGTACACCCACCGCCGAGTATGGATGAATGCCTTCAGCGACTTTGAACGCCCCGTTTCATCTCGAAAAATTCATAAATTGACGTTTATTGTGATGAAATGAGGCGTCGCCGCCGCATGAATACAGAGATGTTCAATCTATTGAAGTAGACAGCAAACTTTTAATGAATCGGTGATCCATAAAGTCAGGACCAGTCAAAGTTCCCTCTTGATCCGGGGCAATGAAATGTCAAGTTCCGTCAAACGAAAAACTGATAATGGCTCCCCCGGGGCGGGAGGTCTCGCAGGACGATCCTGGCATCCCCCGAGGGCGTCTTATACAGATCCCGGGATATCCTTTAGGACTTTAATTAATTGAAAAGGCGAAGGCGTTTGAGGGAGGTTGGGGGCTGGAACGGGTTTTGAAAGAGAAAGACTAACAAGGGGAAAAACCCCCACTCCCCTCCGGATCCTTTAACAGGGTCGAGCGTCGAGGATTTTAATTGAGTGATCATTAGCTCTATTTCCTTCCCCCATCTCCCTGGAGAGTTGGCGAGGATGAGACAAATTTTGATTCCTCACTTTTTTCCTCTCCAAGGTTATCTCATCACTTGCCTGAGAGACAGAATCGAACCGACGTCCGATGCCACCTGTTGATAATGATAACCTGCCTGTCGAGTCGGTAGGGCACCTGATTACTTTATTCTGGTGCTTTCAAACATCGTTCAAAATGCTATTCGCTGCTTCGAATATACTTAAAGACACCAGGGCAGCTAATAATCGGGTGAAATCCGACTTCGGCTACGAAATGTCACAAAAATATTTGTAATGGAATACAAAAAGTTCGTCAAATTTGAGTTTCTACGCGTCAAAAATCTCTCAACATCGGTAAAATGTAATAACGGAAGTAAAATGACATCTCCCACTTCTTCTTCCCATCTTTCTACCCATTTCCGTTAATGTTTGCTCTCTCTATTATTCTTTTTGGAAAGAACTCCTCGACTCTTGGCACGCCCTAACACATGACATCCTTCTGTCAAATCCACCTATTAGTTTGATCTCAAATGAATGCGAAGCTATAAAATACAGTCCAATCTAGATCTAATAATAACCTCCAGGTAACGTAAATTATTACACAACGGTTTATTATTTTCCTGCATTGATTATACTGTGTACAATTCGTGACAGTGTAAGACCCTGAATTAGTAGGGTCGTTTTTTCAAGGTGGATAGCTACGCGCGCGCACCTCAAGGTGGACAGCACACACACACATGCGCGTACGCACGCACGTACAAGCGAGCGACCAACATGCTATAAGAGCCGAAGTACCTACTCGTATAAGCTCTCTAACGTTCGGCAATTCAGTTATGCATTTTCCCACCGCCGACATAATCCTGCAACGCGCCATTTCGGCCCCATGAAACCCCCCACCTGGTCAATTTGGTTTATTTTATTATGCTGAATAATACAAATGGGGGGGAGGGGGGTTAAAAATGCTTTTCACCCTCGATTCCAAAGTTCATTATTGAAAATACTTTTTTTTAAATCACCTAATGTTACATAAATTCTCCAAAAGTGGGAAATGACGGTGGTTCGAGACTGGAAATGTACGGTTTCAATGGTCGAAAGAGTGGTTCCTCAAAAAGAGTGGTTCAAATTCAAATGTTTGTGGGTCAAAATCGTTAAAAATTGAAACTTGGATATATTACTACAAATTATTTCATCTAAAATGTTATGGAAAGGTGTATCGATGCGCGGAAATATTCTATTTCAATTATAGTCAAAAATGTCCATTTTATTTCTTCAGATAGGTCAAAAATGTGGTTTAATGAAGGGTTGGGGGGAGTGGGGGTGTTGTTGAAAATTTCCCGGGAAGATTGAGTGATAGTACCTACATTGCTCCGAAGATTCGCTCATATGTTCATGCTCCACGATTGGAGAACCTCATTGCAATTAAGGCGTCAATGCCTGCGCCGCTCCTTGGCGCCTTAGTGCCACCGGAACTATACAGACAGGCGAATTCCGATGGTCCAAAGAGAAACCCGTTCGGAGGGCCATCCTTGGCGGAAAAAACAGACAACGAATGCCTCCGGAGGTTCGGCAACTGTACGGTGCAACGCACGGGTGATCCAGCTGGTATAAAATATGATTCTATTGATTGACGTGAGGCGTGGCTTCCTGCAGGGATGCATTCCAACCTTGACCTCGAGGCATCCACTTGACCCGGTCAACAAATTCCTGTTGGAAAGCATATTCCACTGGTGGATACGACAGGAGGAAGCCCAGTGTATGTTATCGCGGTAATGTCAATCAGCTGATGGCTTTTGAACAACACCCCCCCTCCAATCAACCACAACCGGATCCCAAGTTATCCGTTCAATGAGCTCTCGTTCCCTCCCTACTGCAACAAAGTAAACAGGGGGCAGGGAGGGGAAGGTTGCATAATACAAATTCAATCATTATCCGACGACCACGGCACCTACACTCGAGAGAAATCGTTTGAAATTCAATCATTTATCGGCGCGTTATCGTTTATTGAAGCGTTGCGCTGTGTAATTACCGTAAATGATCGATCTTGTTATTGGTTCAGTGAACCAATAACAACCACAAACGTCGAACGAGATTTCTAGATGATTACCATCCATAATGAACCTTTGAAAACAACCAAGAAAAAAAAATCCCGTAGACGTAGAGTAATTCATAACAATTTTATTTAAAATCAATTTTTGCACTAGCTATTTTTTGCGAATTATAAGCAAATTTTTGCCCAGAAAAACTTGAATTTGATCCTGATATTTTTTGCTCATTATTGGATAGTAAAACAGTAATTTTCGTCTCCTCATCAACCATTCTATACCACTTCTGGAGATGATATAATTATCATTTTTGTTGAATTTTTAAATTTTTCATCTCGTAGCCAAGGTAAGAGATCATCGGGAATGACACAATTGTAAGTATACATAAATACATATATACATTATACATCAGTAACTACATAATAACACTTCTGTTGAACTCTAGGGGTGGATTCAGATAACGAAAAGAGTCGACAAACTTTCTGGACCCATCGCAGCCAATTATCTAAGTTGGTGACTTCCTTTTTTTAAAGATTTTTAGCGATGTACGGTATTTCCAACTTATACTCTTAACGTTACTTTCATAATGGCAATATACCTACCTCAATACGTTTCATCAATGTCCAGTTTAAAAAACATACATAGCAAATACACTGATTGGTAATCACAGCAAATATTTACACTCCTGACACTTTCTTTATTCTTATCCACCGTCCATTCTAAAATCTGTACTTACCACAGGCACTCATGAAACAGAATGGGCAATTATCGTGTATGATAAAATCCCATGTTTTCTGTATTTCTTTTGTTACTTGAAATATAAGTTGAAAACAACACGGTTAAAACGAAGAAGATTTAAATCGTTCTGGAGTGGAGAAGACTAGGACTAAAATCTCAGCCGTTTGAAGAAAAGGCGGCATTCCAGATGCTGTGAGCCAAGTCACAAGAAAATAACTGAACCGTCGAGAGTGCGCTGCGATCACGTTGAAATGTAAACAAAAACGTGAAAACACGAAATGTGAACCAAAACGCGTCGTGGTTGCAGAGGATGGTCGACGGACGCGGATATGTAAACGAGCAACAAAACCCAAAAAGAAGGTTATTACAACTCCAGAACTTTTCGGGCTTTGTTTTGCGTGTTGTTCGGTTGGCCCCACTGTACGGGTTGGCCAATGAGAGACGACACCCTTTTGCTTGTCACTTTCCCGCCAGAGAACAAACCTCAATATTTCAATAGATCTTCTAAAATGATAGAATACACTGTTTTTGTCCTACGACCGAATTCACTATTGTTTCTTTAACCTTTCATTAAAAAATCGATGAAAATTGCCCGTTGAGCACTAGACTTCATGAAACTAGAAATCAAAAATTCTTGAATTAGGTAAACTGGCTTTCACATTATTCGTTAGTCGTGAATTTGGCTTCAAAGGCGGGAACTTTTGAACAAAATTACGCACAGCCTCATACCCAAACACCAACTCACAACCTTCCGAAAAACTCGGATTCATCTGCCAGTAGTTCACTTTCTGCCGCTCCGCAACGCGCATCCTTACTTGCAACTGCGAAAAGCCGCTAATGTACCTACTCAAATCAATTCATTCGCATACAAAAGGGTCGTGGATGTCCTAATAGCCATTTTCATCGTAACAAAGCATAATAATATAGGGCTTACTAACTTTAGTTGAAAGCTAAACAGATTATTGTAAATATAATTTAACCGACGGGTTCAGTTACAAGTTATCCTCTAGTAAAGTGTTAAATAGTTACCTTGAGCATAGTGTAGTGCTGAGGAGACCAACACAGTAATCCACAGCCACCGGGACAATATGGCCATCACACTCACTTCACCCGCGCATCATCACCACACCTGTAAACACACAATCATCATTCACATTAGGCAACTTTGATTTATTCACATTACTATTATTTGAATACATACGGATGCTAACGTCTAAACCCGTCACTCCCATGGAGCACTTTATAAATCAGAAACTTTTTATAAATCAGAATTTGGAAATATTTACAGTGACAAGATTTGACTGCACAGGAAATAGTCCTGACTACTGCAGGAAATGGTTCGGCAGCTTACCATTCAAAGCTGGGGACCATCCATCAACCGATGGGGTATTCCAGTCATTAAAAAAAGTCTGCCGTTTCGAGCAGGCACTATAGCTTCCTCACTTGGATCACATCATGTACGTATAGAACAGTTGGGTAGGTTCATTCAGTGAACAGGTGGAGTATTCATGCATGGGTTAATAGCGACTCAGGTCACATGGACTAGTTAGTTGGGTAGTTTCAGCTCTGTACGATTATTTTTCGCGTAATTGGAAGCGTTACAAGGAAATGGTCAACAATTCATGTTCGCGCAGACGAAAGTTATAGTACGTTTCCAATGAACTTGGAACTATCGAAGGGAGGAAGCGAAAAAACTCCGAAATACATTGCTTGGGGTTAGCAAAAGTCGGGTCTTTTCCTCGAGAAAATGTTCATAAAATTAAAGAAGCAAATGGAAATTGTATGAAAAAAAGGCGGGCGTGACGTAGATAATTCACTGCCTCCTCAAGTTTCATATAAACGCACAGAGTATAGGGGACAAATTAAAATGCAATAAATAAGATCAACATGGAAGCTGAAGTTGCCTATGTCGTAATCTGACCACTTCCGAACGATAAAGTAACGTCAGACGGAATGAGCAGAAGTTTATCACTGAGATCCCGATAATGCCTTACCGCTTTTACGCACGCGCACACACAAACACACAAGGCCCGGCCATGACGCAGACGTAGGACACGCATCTTCTCATTTCATCTTCTTATTTTAAGACTCACTGGAATACCTCATTGAGTGAGGGGGAGCGGGTTATTCTCCAAATGTAGTAATTAGGTTTCCAGCCACGTAGTATAGATGGGTAGTTAACAGAAGTTTTGATAATGTCCCAGAAAAAGTGCTATACCCATTACCCACGTATATTTTAAATTCTTCTGTTTTAAAATAGAGACTGAGATGAGATGGGATCTACCTCCTTACCACTGGCGCAAGACATTCGGCGTTTAAAAAAAATTAAATGTCGTGATCCTCCCAGACCATCATACGTTGTATAATAGCATAAGATTGTTCAAGTTAAAATGCAACGGGTGAGGTGGCCTACGTGACCTCAGGCGCACAGACCCACTTGCTCCCCACTAGAGTGGAGTGGGCACTAAACTCACTGGCTACGCCTGTCACCTCATTCTACGCTCTCCTTAAGTCGCCGACTTATCTCTCTCTCTCCTCTCATGCCTCCTAACCTTCTCTCACAAAAGAACCCAGACTGGTGGAACCAGCATTGGTGATAACCAGCATTGGTGAAACCACTGGGCAAACTCCCTCTAGTACCTTTAGCGGTGGAAACCTCCCTGGCAGCTATAGGTGATAACCTCCCTGGCCGCGCTATAGGTGTAACCTTTTAGGTGCTAGATCCAGCAACCTTCTTTCATCCATTCTCACTCACCTTGCCTCACCTCACCTCGCTTCTTACCTCAAACCACCACATTAAAATGAGTAGGTAACTGGATAGATGTGATGACGTCAATTTGTGCAAAGTGGTTCTGCTTCCGTTAAACCCCACTGAAAGCTCCTAGCTCGTTATCAATAGTTCTGATCGCGTTTTCGACCACTATGGTACTGTGGTAATCTAGGAGGTGGGCAAAGGGAGATTTCAGTGAGTTGAGCTGATCTACCACAATTTTATATCACGTTTCATGTCAGGCCGGGTGGGAGGGGGGGGGGGTTCAGGGGGAAATTTGACTCTAGGCTTGACAGACAGGGAATTGGGCAAGTTGAGCTGAAAGCTCAATACCTTCCTATCAGTAGTTTTGGCATGTCTTATACCACACTGAATATGGATAAAGTTTGAGTTTTAGCTCGATACTAAATAGTTGTGATAGCGTTTCGATCAACTATTCTATGGCTAGCTACAAGGTAGACAAAGGAAGATTTTGGAAAGTTGAGCTAATAGCTAGAAAGGTAGGACCAGAAGTCATTACTATGTATCTGGGAATTTACCTGGTGATGCAAAAAAACGCTGCAAATCCCTACACAACGGTGTATTATTTTGTATAGAACACCCTTACAGCTACCTGTTACAGCTTCCCGCTCTCTACATAGAACACCCTTTTGTTACAGATCACAGCTGTCTGTATAGATAACCCTTCCACATAGACCAGAGACCATCCGTAGCTTAGTACCTAACCTACCTAACCCCGTACTCCTTACTAGGTACCTACCTAAATCACGAGTTAAATGTTGCTAAAATAATTCTGCCGATGACAAACAGTAGCTAAAATGCCAAAAGAAACACAAATGAAGTTCTGAAGAGAAACTGTTGAGGCAGAGTGAAAAATAAAAAAATACTCGGTCCCGGCAGGGTTTCGGTCCCAGGAACCTTGGTGTTACAGTCCGCCACATATACCACTGCGCTATACCGTCAACCTGGACGAGAGACCAGTGATCTGCGCTCTCAACAACCCAGCTTGATGCCTGCATACACCCTGCTCTTTACGGCCAATCGTATAGCAAATTTTGTGGCAACATCGTAGAATGCTCCGGATGGTCTCAAAAATTCAGAAAAAAATCAAACTATTAATTTAAAAATGCGAAAAAACCCACGCCTCAAAATAAAATTTTCCGAGATAGGGATACTCCGGATATTTCAACTCCTATTTTCTCCTTAGAGTTGAGTGACAGTAACGCCGAGCTTCGAGGACCAACTAGAGCCCAAACGGGACCCATATACCAAATTTCGTGAATTTCGGTTCAGGGGAACTAAGGGAAAAGCCACAGACGGCGTACGGCGCAAGGACGGAAATTTTTTTATTCGATATCCGTATTCTACGTCCCTTGAAACGTAAACAATGAAACTTTAAAGGGGTTAAAAATAATTTTTTTCATGACCGATTCCAAAGGATCATTATTGAAAATAATAAACCAAAAACGGAGCTGTACAGGTTTCCTCCTTTCTGGGATATTTACCCTGATGGTTCCACATCAATTCAATCAAACTGGGACTGTAACATTCGGA
Organism: Leptopterna dolabrata; assembly: GCA_954871275.1. NCBI lineage: Eukaryota > Metazoa > Arthropoda > Insecta > Hemiptera > Miridae > Leptopterna > Leptopterna dolabrata. Next base: position 21,458,380 of record OX940984.1, on the reverse strand, counting down.
TGCTCATGCGCAAACACGAAATGTTTGCCAATTCCTTGTAACGCTCATAACTACCCGAAAAAATAGTCATAGTGAGTTGAAATTTGAAGGGTAGGCGCGGCTTGTACCACAAATGGTCCCACATCAAATTCATTGAAAAAGTATGGCAAATTTCGTCGGCTCACGCGCCATCGCGAAATCCTTCTAGGGCCCACAATAAATGAATCAATAAATAAATAAACAATTACCCCAGAAATCGTCGTCAAGCGATGATGTTTGGAGGGTAGGTGGGGGTTGGGCCACAGATAGTCCCATATTAAAGGCATTGGATGAAGTACAGTAACTTTCGTCTGCGCATGCGCAAACGTGAAATCCTAGTAGAGCCCATAAGTACCCTAGAACTGTCGTAATGCGCTGAGATTTGGAGGGTAGGTGGGAGTTAGGGGTCGGACGTTGTTGTCAAATGCCAAACTCCAGAACTACTGGACCAATTTTCGTGAAATTTCCAGGAACTGAGTACGTAGGCCCTTATGAATTTCACTGCCGTCGGACCAATGGTAGCTCTACAATATAGATAATCAAAAATCGACATTTTACCAACTGATTCTATACGTTCATGTTACAATAAGCGAAGAAAGTATACTGCGCTCACCCAACTTGGCAGACGTACCGATTAGTTCAACAGGAAGATTTTGGCAAGGAGCTTCTACGTAGCCCGTGGCCAGAAGTCTGGATCACGTTCTGGCTCAGTGCGACTCCCGGGCTACACAGAAGATTTCTACGTCAGATCTTCCAGCAGTTCTGATCGTGTTTCAAACCGATTCGACTTAACCTTAAGCTGAAGTAGAAGATTTCTGGAAGTTGAGCTCGTTACCGTAAGTTTCCATGGCGTTTCGGACCACTACGGCGACGGCCAACTCCAAGTAAAGCAAGACAAAGGAAGACTTCCGTATAAGTTGAGCTCCTCGCTCGTTTTAGACGAGGACACCCCTTCGCCCCGCCATCGCCTCATTCCAAGCTATTAGTAGCGGCATTACTAATGCAGACGCATAGCTCGTTGGATCCCTCCGCCATCAGTACAATTCCACCTCACCACCAACCGGAGGGATGGAGGGGTGGATGAGGAAGATAAGGGGGGGGGGGGGTTGTTCCGCATTGGACGAAATCAATGTTCATGGCAGTGCTTGCCTCTCCATTCAACCTCTCTTTCTCTTTCTCATTCTCCGTCCTATCCCGCCTTATCTTTCTTTCCCGTCTTGTGACCCCACTCAGCCGGCCCACGTGGTAAACCCGGAGCTGTTTCGAGCCAATTGGCTTTTTCCAACGAGTTTCCGAAAAGTTAAAACCACTTATTTCGAATTTACTTCTATACAAATGACCAAATTGCGAACATACATCTGCTGCAAGCCACCAACCTCCTCCCTCCACCCTCAACTGTTATCTTCTAAGTTTTATGGAATAATTTAAATTTTAATGGATGTATAGCCATTGTAAGAGTGGGTGACCCAAATAAAACCAACCTGAGTTTTTAATATTTTTGAGCTCCCAACTATTTATACCCACCTACCCATGGTTATGGAAGTACGATTTTTTTCTGAATTTGCTCCTTTTTTTGTTGATGAGATAAATCGAATCGTATTCCTACATAAAACCAGCTGGATGACCCATAGAAAAGCGGTAATGACGTCATCAAAACTTCCACATTTAATTTAAAAACAACTATTTATGTCACGTCCAAGTCCCTATCTCAACCCAGTGTCTAACTTCCAACTTTCAAAACCCAGTGTCTAACCTTTACACAATATTCGTCCTATGGTGTAAAAAGATGATATAGCGAGAAACCACACCACTTTTTGTAATTTCATTTTTTTCATGATTTTAGCAATTTTTACCGATTTTGGCCACCTATAAAGTACAATTTGACCCACTCTTTTTTGAGAAAGATATTACCACCGAAATAGTCCCTTCGTCGTGAGTCACCATCCCACACGTCAGGTGAATTGATATTTTTAACCCTTCATACCAATTTTTGATCCCAAATATCCAAATTTGATCCCCTATTCTGAATGAAACATTGAAATGGTATTTTTCTGTCTTTACTCACCATACATACCACTTCCGTGACTTCATATCAATTGATCGCGATTTTAGCTGTTTTTACCGATTTCTGACCCCCCTAAAACTCAAATTTGACCCCCTTAGAATTTTTGAAAATTGCTCATCTTCGAAATCAGCCTTCTGTTTGGCAATACATTTTGGCTAAATTTGGAATGTTTATCATGTACCCAAGGACAGATTTAGTCTGGCTCACACACACACACACATATTGGTTTATTATTCTGTGAATAATACACCTATGTATTCACTCAGCAAAAAATTTTTATAACACCCCCTCAAACTTTTTTCTTTTCCGTTTCAAGGTGCGTAGATTCCAAAAATGCAATGTCCGTCCGCCGTATCACGTGTACAGGCTTCATTTTCGGTCTAAAAAAATCGTTCTTTCGCACACATGCTCCATTTGGGCCCTAGTTGTGTCCCGAAACTTTTCAGCCCGATCGGAATATACCCAGGGGTTTTATGAGTGAAAATGTGTGTAAAAATATGTACTTTTTGCGTTTTAGCAACATGTTGGTAACATGAGGTTTTAAGGTATCGTTTTTCATGTTTTTGGGGACGAGAAGACCGAATATGAAATCGATTTTGACCAAAGAATAGAAAATTGAGGTTCTACCAGATCTTCAGCTCCCGAAATTGAGTTTTTAAGAGTCAAAAACCTGGGAAACGTGGGTATCATCTTGAAACTTTAACTGAAACTGGAAAGGATTTTCAAACGTTACAAGCAACGCCTCTTCAAAAAGTGTCACGGCGGAGAAAAACTGTTAGCTAGACCTTTATTTGCCACAGCCTCGCATACACTGTGAAAGGCCCCTCACAAATAGCTTTGATAAAAGGAGTTTTGATAATAAAAATGTGATAGCCCTCACGTCAAATAGAAAGTTGGTTTATCACATTTAGCCTCGTTATAATATAATTCTGATGAAAGATAGGTAGGCGGGTTGACGCCGGGAAATGGCACAGGTTGTTTGTTAGTTATGATGACAAATCATCATTAATCATGATAATACCTCCCAATCAATACTTTCTCAATGAACGGCCGCTTCCCAGTCGATGGAAATCCACAAGCAACTAAGGATGCCACGCAAGAAACCCAGTTACATGAATTTATAATCGAATAAATATATAATTTTAATTATAATTATGGATGACGAACAACATTATTGATTGTTAATAATGTACGTAGGTATATTATTTTTCAACCACGTGGAGTTCCTTGACCAATGAATTATCTACCTATTTCCAGAATAATTAATGCTTTAGGTAGGTACCGGTGGTAAGTCCCCGAAATTATCCAATGACATAATCAGACTGTGCCGCGCAATAACTTTTTATTTTAGATGTAACTAACGTAGACATTCTATGTCCCTAAAATTGATCTGAATGGGAAAACTTTAAAGAAGCTGGACCATTGGTAAGACAACAGAGAACCATTCCGGAGAATCCGTCCGCAAATTCGCTAAAAGGCTGATGCCCCTGTTCGAAACTATTGTGCCTAATATTATTACGTGCAATTATATACGAATTGTATTTATTTAGAGGGGTTTTAGTGTTCATAATTCATCAAGAGAAGTCACTGAATGAATTAAGTCAGTGGCTTCTGTAATACAGCATTTCCATGCCAAACTCAAGGTATTCTTTAGTTCAAAGATAGGTACAGTATCCCTACTCCCTACTATATTATAAAAACGAATCTCTGTCTGTCTGTGTGTCTGTCCTTCTATGCACGGCCAAACGGCTCGACGGATATCGACCAAATTTGGCACGAATATCCAGTAGGCTCCCAAGTTGTGCAACGTCGCATTTTTAATTCCCTCACCATAGCGGAACTATGGTCGACCATGGTCAACTCCTGAATGGCTTGACGGATATCGACCAAATTTGGCACGAATATCCAGTAGGCTCCCAAGTTGTGCAACGTCGCATTTTTAATTCCCTGACCATAGCGGAACTATGGTCGACCATGGTCAACTTCGTTAATTGAAATGGTAACCCCCTATTTTTTATCGCGTATTCGTAATCTACGTGAAATTCTATCTACGATCGACCCTTCGGACTACCCCCGCGGTCGACCATAGCGCATCCATGGGCCCCTCCATGGTCGAATCCCGAATTGCTCAACGGATATCGACCAAATTTGGCACCAATATCCGGTAGCCTCCCAAGTTGAATGTAGGCGCATTTTTAATTCCCTGACCATAGCGGAACTATGGTCGACCATGGTCAAATTCGTTAATTGAAATGGTAACCCCTATTTTTTATCGCGTATTCGTAATCTACGCGAAATTCTATCTACGATCGACCATTCGGACTACCCCCGCGGTCGACCATAGCGCATCCATGGGCCCCTCCATGGTCGAATCCCGAATTGCTCAACGGATATCGACCAAATTTGGCACCAATATCCGGTAGCCTCCCAAGTTGAACGTAGGCGCATTTTTAATTCCTTCACCATAGCGGAAATATGGTCGACCATGGTCAACTCCTGAATGGCTTGACGGATTTTGATAAAATTGGGCAGAAATACCCGGTAGGCTTATTATATTATAACGTCGCATTTTTAATTCCCTCACCATAGCGGAACTATGGTCGACCATGGTCAACTTCGTTGATTGAAATGGTAACCCCTATTTTTTATCGCGTATTCGTAATCTACGTGAAATTCTATCTACGATCGACCCTTCGGACTACCCCCGCGGTCGACCATAGCGCATCCATGGGCCCCTCCTGGGTCAAATCCCGAATTGCTCAACGGATATCGACCAAATTTGGCACGAATATCCAGTAGGCTCCCAAGTTGTGCAACGTCGCATTTTTAATTCCCTGACCATAGCGGAACTATGGTCGACCATGGTCAACTTCGTTAATTGAAATGGTAACCCCTATTTTTTATCGCATATTCGTAATCTACGTGAAATTCTATCTACGATCGACCCTTCGGACTACCCCCGCGGTCGACCATAGCGCATCCATGGGCCCCTCCAGGGTCGAATCCCGAATTGCTCAACGGATATCGACCAAATTTGGCACCAATATCCGGTAGCCTCCCAAGTTGAACGTAGGCGCATTTTTAATTCCCTGACCATAGCGGAACTATGGTCGACCATGGTCAACTCCTGAATGGCTCGACGGATATCGACCAAATTTGGCACGAATATCCAGTAGGCTCCCAAGTTGTGCAACGTCGGAATTAAGTACGAAACTGCGTACAGCGAATCTCGGATAGCGAGCGAAGCGAGCGGTCATGCTAGTGGACTATAAGATGGGTTTATGGGTTTCTAGGTTTTCTTCATACTTGATATTACCATACCTTCCGCGGAGGACCGTCATCACTAGCTGGTCGACCGGAAGGTATCATGGTACTCTTACACTAGCGGAAATAACCATTTAGATTTCTTCTCAGTTTTGTTGTAAGTCAAAAAGGTAATTCAAACAATTTTTGGTTATAAGTAAACGCTGCTGGTAATGGCGCCGCAAAATACATGAACAGCCAATTTCGGGTAATACGACCTGATATGGGAAATTATTGCATACGTTTAAATACTATAAAGGTGCCACGGTCCCACAATGGTGCCGCAAAATGCGAAAATCTGCTCATTTCGAGTCTACCGACTTCCTGTACACCTCAAAAATACACCAAGCAATGTTTGACTACCACCACTAGCGCCAGTAGCAAGAGGAGAGATTGGTAGGTAGGTAGCTACTGTCTTTTGTGGATTTCGGGTAGTCGATACGGAATAACAACGAAAGTACCTATTTGTTTTTATTTTTTTATTTGAAAGTACTTAGACACTGATATGAGATGGGATAAACCATTTCTCATTTGGGCGAGACGTAGGCATGCAAGTAGTTAAATGTGGAAATTTTGATGACGTCATTGCCGCCTTTCTAGATGGATACAGCTCGTTTTATACAATCTACGAGGTTGAGGTGAGCTGTGACATACTACTGCCCGAGAAAGTGGCGGTGTCTGTTCCGCTAGTCTGTAGCATGGAGGAAGAAGTAGCGGCAATGACGTAATTGCCGCACTTCACATAATCTTGGACACTAAACAAACATGCTATTCCGGTGAATCGATCAACAAACAGAAAAACGCTGCAAATCCCTACGCAACGATTTATTATTTTGTATAGAACCTTCTGTTACAGATTACAGCTCTCTGTACAGAAAACCCTTCTGTTACAGATCACAGCTCTCTGTATAGATAACAGCCCCTCCATAGTTTAGTATCTACTCGCCACTACAAATTAATATCATGCGTTGAATGTTCAAGCACCAGCTAAAATGGCAAAAAGAAACACAAATGTAGTTCTGAAGGAAAATTGTTGATGTGAAGTGAAAAACCCGGAACCGGGATTCGAACCTCTGATTTCAAGTGTAAAAGCGTAAGAGCCCGACGCCTAGACCACTCCGCTACGACAGCCACCTGGCGAGACAGGTGATGTGCGCTCTGAACCCAGCTCGATCCCTGCATACACGCTGCTCTTTAGGTCAAACTTTACAGCGAATTTTATGGCGACATCGTAGAATGCTCCAGATGGTCTCAAAAATTCAGAAAAACCGAACTATTTAAAAATGTATTTTATTTTCACCCCTTAGATTTGAGTGACAGTAACGCCGAGCCTCGAGGATCAACTAGAGCCCAAACGGGACCCACATACCAAATTTCGTGAATTTTGGTTCATGGGAACTAAGGAAAAAGCCCGGACGGCGTACGACGGACGGACGGAAATATTTTTATTCGATATTCGTATTCTACTTCCCTTGAAACGTAAACCATGAAATTTTGATGGGGGGTTAACAAAAACTGTTTCATGGTCGATTCCAAAGGTTCAATGTTGAAAATAATAAACCAAAAAGATAATTTGGTAAAACAATCAGCAATGCCAGAAGTATGAGTATTTATTCCCCATTGTTTACTTGAATTTGATACCAACCATACAAGTTGTATTTGTATCGTTTTTCGGGGTATCCGTGTAGTAATAAAAGAAAAAGCTAGTCGACCAAAATCTCATGATGGAGAGAATAAACAGGCCGTTACAGGAGATGAGGGACATCTAAAGTCAAACTCCCTCGGACCATCATCTGATCCGATCCAACGACGAAATTGGTCGGAGGGGAAAAGCTGCGTAGGACGACGGACCCGGAGGGGCGGGTGAGGGGAAGGACACGTGGAACTCTTCGGGGGCCCCTCCGAGTTTCCACGTGTATGACGACGGAGAGGAATAGGGTTTGGGTTTGAGGACTGGAGCAGGAGGAAGAGGAGAGCTCTGCCTCGTCCTCCCTCCCTTCACAGGCGCTAGATCGATAAGTCCCGCCCTGGCAGATGCAATTGTTTTCATTCCTCGGGGCTTCCACGTCCTGTGGCACTACCCCGGGACGTTATCAGGCGATGAGTGGGAGGACCCTCACATGATCACATCAAGGTCGCTACCGATCCGGATCATCCAGGAAAGACGACTGGAGAGTTCAAATGGCTGCCAGATCAATACAAATCGCGATCAGGGTCACAAGATATCCAATGAAAACTTCCAATCACGCAGCATGACCCTACGAATGCACTGTCGAAACTGGTGACATAATTATTACACTTGTGAATAATTATTACACAACGGTAAATTTCATACCGGTAAATTATTACACAACGGTAAATTATTACACACCGGTTCATCTACCAAGAAGGGGCTGGATTTTGTTGATCGGTACTTTTGTAACTTGAACAAACGTTGAAGTATTGTTGATGGGTAAATTATTACACAATGGTAAGACGGGGGTGGGTTTAGACGGTTTATCTATACAGAGAGCTGTGATCTGTAACAGAAGGGTATTCTGTACAAAATAATAAACCGTTGTGCACGGATTTGCAGCGTTTTTAGTTATTTATGACCTACAAAAACTTGGATTTGACCCATTTTTTGTTTATTATTTTCAATAACGAACTTTTGGAATCGAACATGAAGAACAATTTGTAAACCCCCTCCCCCCCAAAAAAATTTCGACGGTTTCCGTTTCAAGGTACCTACGTAGAATCCGAAGATCGAATAAAACAATTTCCGTCTGTTCGCAGTAGTTCGCACTTTTCTTAGTTACCATGAATCAAAATTAATGAAACTTGGTTCGCAGGTCCCATTTGGGGTCTAGTTGGTCCACGGAGCTCCTCGTTACTGTCTGCCATATCTAAGTAGTAATAAATAGCGTCAGCTATTAATTTCCAGGAAGCCGCAGCTCAAAAAATTTCAAAAGAAGGGAGATCAATTTAAAAACATTCAAAAAACCATATTAAGTTTTTAAATTGCTCTCGAACTTGTGGATTTTTTGAGACCTCCGGGAGCACTGTACGTCCAGCCATTCATTCACAACAGTAAGACCCTGAATTGTTGGCTTCGATAACATGAGTGTGAATGAAAATAATTATGATACGGTATAAATCCAGCCCAGATACTAGGGAACCACGGATGGCTCTACGAAATCTTGTTGGTTGTTCCGAGATATTATTTCGTTTGAATGATGATGGTTATTTTTGATTTTGTTGATACTTAGCTATTTTTTGGTTAATTAATCTGTGAATAATATACCTATGTATTCGGTCAGCAAAAATTTTTAAAACACCCCCTCAAAATTTTTTCTTTAACGTTTCAAGGTGCGTAGATTCCAAAAATGCAATGTCCGTCCGCCGTACGCCGTCCGCCGTATCACGCATATCTACTTCAATTTCTGTCTAAAAAATTCGTTCTTTCACACACAGGTTCCATTTGGGCCCTAGTTGCGCCCCGAAACTGTAGCCCGATCGGAATGTACTCGAGGGTGTTATGGGTGAAAAATGGGGGTAAAAATTGTTTTTTTTTTGGTGTTTTAGTAACGCGAACTTGTGAGGTATAGTTTTCCATGTTTTTTAGGACGAGACCGAATATAAAGTCGGTTTTGACCAAAGAGTGGAAAATTGAGGTTCTAACGAAGTTTCAGCCTTAAATTTACGTTAAAATGGTCTAAAATCGTCATTCTTCCGCACAAAGTTCGGGTCCCCATTTGGGAACACATCTCGCTCCTAGTTGTGCTCAGAAGCTCGGCAGCCCGATCAAAATACCCGAGGGACGGGTGAAAAATGGGTGTAAATTTTCGAGGTTTTAGTGAACATGAGCTTGTGAGGTATCGTTTTCCATGTTTTTTAGATTGAGACGACCGAATATGCAGTTGATTTTGACGAAAGAGTGAAGAACTGAAGTTGTAATGAAGGTTCAGCTCCCAAAATTCATTTTTTGTGAGTCAAAAACCAGGGAAATTGTCTGAACTCACATAAATTTGTAAAATATCACTTGAAGTAGTTTCAAAAGGTTAATCAAGACAATTAAATGGCACTATCAATGATAAAAGGTACCACTGGTATCTTCTTCGATACCTTTGATCAGTGATCAAAGGTAATTTGTCAAAAATAGGAGCTTATTTCGTGTTTGGGGGGCAAAAATTTGTGGAAACAATCAACAATAGCTACTTCAATAATTGCACATGCAAGAAACAATAAATTAATGTATTTCCAGCATTTCTGTAGGTACTCCAATACAATAATAAACCCACGTGGCAACGATTTGCAGCGTTTTACCTACGAGTGTAGGTATCGACCACAGAAAACAGTGAACTATGCAAAGGGGCATCTATACAGGTAAATTGTAATACGCAGCGTTTTTTAATAAAAACTATAGTTTTCGACGACCTATGTAGTCAGTCCTATTATGTCTCAATTCAATCTTCCGAACTATTTCTGGTAATTTTATTTAAATTTTAGACAATTTATAGCTATTTTTGACCTTCAAACATGAATTTTTATGGTTTTCATGAAATGTTTGTTATAACGTTTTTAAAATTGATTCCGAACTTGAGGATTTTTTGAGACCACCCGGAGCACTGTACGTCCAGCGGTTCGTTCACAGTAAGGCCGTCAATTTAGGCTTCTTTAACATGAGTGTGAATGAAACGGCACACATCCAGCTCAGATATCATTGCTAGGGATCTTCGTGATGAATCTGAGGTGGGAACTGTGAAGGGTTATCGTCCAACCCCCTTCATTTTACACGGAAACAAATTATATTCCTTCTAATTAGCTAAGTACCTATCTACATTCGTGAATTTTCAACTCGTGAATCTACATTCGTGAATTAAACTTATAATAAACTTACTAAATATTAACTTATGATAATTAAACTTATTTAAATACCAACATTTAGATTACATTCAACATCAGGTATGGAGATCAGCATTTGGTAGAGCTCACAAAAAAGCTCTTTTATGGGGACCTAATTCTGAGAAACCCAAAATCTATACGAGGTACTAAAACTATCCCTTGTAACAGGTCAACCTCTTGAAAGCTTCGCCTGAATCTCGGCTGTACAGTTTTGTAAATAACTGCGTAAATACTTGAGGTGATTGTGTTTAAATTAGGAAAAACCTTGGAATTTTTAGCACAGTTAAAGACTTGAGGGCTTAGGGTCAGCTTTACCGTTATTTTTAACGCTGAATCGAAGCGTGATCCTTTCAAAACCTTTAACGCCCTTTAGAACAGTCAACCTCAATTCTGCTAAAAATGTGACATTTTCTTCAAATTCAAACGAGATTTTCTTTTCCACATATTACTGAAGAATTGAACATAAGTGGACCACTGAAAACTGAAATCCAGACTACTACAGGATTTAGGGCTCCAGAGCAAACTCTGAAAGTCGTACCTACCTATCGAGAAATTAATTACTTACTTATCAATATCAATAATTTAGATTTTAATCGGAGGTAGTTTCGCAAAGAAAAGAACAGCTTATAAGTTGATCTATAAAAAACGCTGCGAATCCCTGCACAACGGTTTATTATTACAGAATACCCTTCTTTTAAAGATCACAGCTCTCTGTATAGATAACCCGTCTATATAATATGTACTAGTCTATACATATTATGGAGATCGCAGACCCTCCGTAGGTTAGTACCTAACCCCGTACTCGTTACTACGTACCTACCTAAATCACGAGTTAAATGTTGCTAAAATAATTCTGTCGATGGCAAACAGTAACTAAAATGGCTAAAGAAACGCAAATAATGAAGTTCTGAAGGAAAATTGTTGATGTGGAGTGAAATGGATGCCCCTTCTGCGTAGATCACTTTTTTCTGTGGTCAGTACCTACACCCTGGTCAAGTATAATGAACCGTTGTGTAATAAATTACCGTTGTGCAATAATTTACCCATCAATAATACTTCAAAGTTTGTTCAAGTTTCACAAGTACCTACCAACAAAATCCAATAGTCCACCACTTATCAAATGAAATAATATCGCACAACAACCAATTCGACTTCATACAGCCATCTTTGATTATAATCAGGTGCTCCTTAGTGATGAAATCCCGGCCGGATTTATACCGTTTGATTCACGATCGTGTTGACGAAGCTTTTGGTGCACACGAACGGCTGGACGTACAGTGCTCCGGGTGGTCTCAAAAATTGTTTAGCTCAGCTCAAGACAAATTTAATATCGTAAAAAAAACCATACCCTTCAATCGAAAGTTTGAACCATACCCTACTAATTTGAAAATTACGGATCATATACTTTTATGATTCCTTAATTTTGGTAGTCATCAACCCGAAGGTTTTCCATGTAATGCACGTACATTACTTGACATACATTTTGTCATATTAAGAGTACCGACTCATGACGTCATGACTGTGATCACTAGGGACAGGGTTTTAAGTTATTTAAAAACTAAAATATGAATTTTTTTGAAATATGCATAAAATATGTGAAATGTATAAAATATTTTCTGAAATATCTATGTAAAAATTAGTAAAAATTTTGAGGTCAACATAAATTGTGAAAACAGGTACGTAATACTAATATTTATTTAATTATAGAAATCAAAATTTTAAAAAACTTTAAAAAACATCATCCGGAAACTTACGTAGACGCTTAGCTATCAATTCGAGTCAATTAGTCTATTCGAGTGTGAATTTCGCTGCATTTCTCTTTCAGAAAACGGAGTGTTCAAGCTAAAAAGGGTTTTCATCAATGAACTTTGTAATGCAAAATACTGTTTACACAGCTCCCTACAACCATCAGCAAATGGCGATGTTCTTCAAAACTTTTAAAAACAGTTCAAACTGAAAAATAGGTGTCTCATTTAATGAGATACTTACTTGAAAATCTGTGTTTCAATTAATGAAATATTTCAAAATATGTATTAATAGCGAAATATGTAAAATTAACGTGTGTTAAAACGGTTCAAGAAGTGTCAGTATGAACAACATGGTTGAACAACATAGCTGAAAATCATGGATACAAAGACTAGAAAAAAATATGTGAATACGAACGAATCCTATCCCATGACCGCGCTATCCATCTCTGATATAACATTTCGTATCATCGAGTTAAGAAGGAGTAGGAATGAAAAGAAAAAAACGAATTATCAACAACACAGGTTGCATTATAAGGAAAAAGGGAATTATCAAGCCTTTACACCATCTGCCCCTAAGCTGAGACTCAGGACATGCCCAACCCACTCGCCATCTGTTTGCAGGAGACTCAGAAACTTTGACTTTTTTCCTTTTCTCGGCCCGAAGGCGAAAAATTCTTTCCGGTTAAAGTTCTGGAGAGCAAAAGGAAGAAAAAAAGGAAAAGCCGGATCGTGATATGAAATCGGGCGAACCAACCTTGCAGAATACGAAAAACGTAATCATCTTGGAAGAGGGACATCGTCCTTCAGGACACGGTACGGCCCCGAACCGGACATCTGTGGTCTGCAAACTTCGTATGAATCTTTCAAGAGGTTAAGAAGAGCTCCTCAGGATCAGCTGTATGAAGTTGTAATATGTATGGTTCTGTACGGAATGGACGTTCCAGCTACGTGGAACCTAATCCGAAAGTGGGGAGTATGCTCATTATGTACCCATCTGAATAGTTCACTTAAGTCGCCAAGGATCCAACCCGAGTTCCAAGCAAAATTAACAAAACATTATTAGTTTTCTATGACAGCAGAACTAAGGAGCTCCCAGGAGTCAACAGCACCACAGACTGACGGGAATATTATTAGGTACTGATAGTGGAGCTTGTATCTTTATCCAACTGTTACGTGCTGGGTGGAACTTCAAATCTTGTAACGGTGGAATCTTGTGGCATAACTATACACGTATAGCCGAGTTCCACACTTCCATAATGAGGGTGAATCGGCGTAATATGAAGTTTTTCAATAATTGAGCCCCAAATCTACTATCATAGCCAAGGTTGAAGGCGTTAAAAGAGCGTTTAGATATTGAGGGTATTCTGTGCTTACGAGGACGGGACATGTCAGGCCTGTCTTCTATGGGTGACAGATGGCAGACAAATCATTCAAAAATGAGCTAATACTTAGTCACTACTATTTGGTAAATGTCTTCCTCATTAAAGATGACAGAAGAAAGAGGTCATAATTGCAACCCCCCTCATGCAGCAGACTCCACATGATCGTGTGGTTAGCTTATCCACCCATTTGAAAAGCATACTCACTTTCTTTTTTTTCCTGTCCTGATTTTATTTTGTTTCTAATAGGTAATATTAGAAACAAAAAAATCAATAAAAATTAGAACCATGAGCAATTTAGAAAAGATTCAAACAAATGGTGAGAATCCTTATAACACAAGAGCAGACAAGCCTAACTTGCAGCAGTAATATAATGTAGGTAATTATCAACGTAGAATGACAACATGACGTCCTGAAGAAAATTATATTATATATGAGAAAGAGAAACGCTCAATGGTACTGGAACGGCTCAATGGTAACGTTGGTAACAACGTTTGTAATTTCCACGTAATAATTACGATTTAAGACAGACAACACAGGTAAATGTTAAGTTGTAGGTTAGCTGTCAGTAAACACCAAACCTTTTTCATCATACTCGGTGACAATTAATTTCTTGCATTTCTAACAGTTATTGATTAGTGGAGGTATTCCTATTAGAGTCAATCAACAGGTAAACCTCGTATTACATCCCCAATGGCTCCAATTTGAATACTTATAATCTTGAGGCTCGTGTATTTACAACACGGCTTGCAACAATTACAGAACAATCGTTTCGACAGGTTTCACGCCTCAACGCAATTTTTTATATTTTGTTCAAGCTATACAAACACATCAATACTGTTTTAACGGACACACTGCTCCCTCTGCGGTAATTACTTCTTTCGTATTCTGTGAGATGATTCCCACGACTTCACTTCTATATTGTACATCTATTATACTGAGTGTGATTGATTTTACCGTGTTCGCAATATTATCACCTTCCAATAAATTGAAAAGCACATCAGATAATTGTGGTTCTCAAATTTGAGTTTCTATGGGTTAAAAAAAAAATCACACCACATTGCTATCTATTAAATCGCCCAAATGTTAGAGGATTTTATTCTGAGTTTGCGTATACGGTCAAGCTGCACGACTGGCACTCTGAGCTGGCTGGCTTATGATTCATCATAGGGGTCAATTCCCCCCTACCGCTCAAATCTCTCTCGCTTTTTGAGAAGTGCCACATTTTTAGCTCGCTGTTAGGTAGGCACCTTCGAATCCGTGATTCCATGTAATGTATTATATAGGTACTTACATACTGTGGCAAGTGAAATAATGTTGATCTAATAAAATATTCTTCCCTGTATTCCAGTAATTTTACTGAGTGACGTAACCGCAATCAAAATATGAATGGGCAATGCGAACGTATTTATTTTTTATTTTGTTTTATTTTCAAATAATGAAAGTTTGGTTCCATTTCAAGAATTTTGAGACCAACCACAGTCTTCTACTATGGACTTTTTAAAGATTTTTCAAAGATTCCAGCAGTTCCTACGTCACATGGGCAGGGGGGTCCCGCCCAAGCGAGAGGGGTGCAATGACGTAGGAAGTGCTGGAATCTATGAAAAATCATAGAAAAACAACTATTCATCGTAGGAAAGTGCGGTTCTTAGAATGGAACCTACTTGCATTTAAAAATAAAACGCTTTTGTCATTCATGAGCACCCCATTTTTCTAACATTAGTGTAGGTGGTGTATTTATTCCTTTTACGCATACAAATATGGGTAGGTATGTAGGTACTATATTTGAATAGGTTTTTTTAAAGCGGCTATGAGACATTTTCGACCATTTTCACTTTTTTCCAGTTTCTTGGTTCTCTCTCCTCGATACATCGTTTACGACTGAAATGAACCTCGGTCGTAACCTGGATATTTACGACATTCTGAAATCCCCGATTTCTGTTGAAAAGGGATACGTGAGCCCCTTTCAAAGGAGATCTGACAGCAGCACTCGTTCCCCCAGTACCTATTGTGTTTTTTGCGTTTTCCCGAAAGCTTGGAAAATGTCACATAGCCGCTTAAAAAAATACCGATACATGCTATTAAAAAAGTAGCTATCTTTTACCTACTGCGGTACGCGTACCATGCTACTTGCAGGTACCGCGGATTCAAAATTATACGTTTTGGTTGAACCATTATTTGCAATGGGGAGCTTACTAGTGGTCAGCTTGTCGTCTGTGCTAATGTCGCATGGTAGGAGGAATAGCAATTCGGACTTTCTATATCCGTTAACCTCGTAACTTATAACAGTTTTAGGTCATTATACATGTAGAAATCTGTATGATTTTTGTATATTAGTACAAAAATTACCCAGAAGCAGGGACCACTGCTAGGTGTACTGCAGTACGTATACTTGAGCAAAAACTTCCCAGAAGAATGGTTGGGAATTGTACGGAAACGCTGATTTTATCGAAATCTGATCAAGAACGGATAGGCAGGAGATTTGATAAGGAACTGAGGTGAACTCAGTGCTCAAATTTGGGGGCTAAAGACCTCGAAGAATTTGTTTTTCTTCAACAGGACAAGGGCTATTTGAAGATTTGCTCACAAAGTAGGCCGCAGGATGACCTTTCCAAGATGACAGAATGGTACTGCCCTAGTGTGTGACTCCACGGTAGGTACCAAAGATATTTTTTGATTCATGGTAGAAGTACTATAGGCGGTATCGTACTTACAGTACCTATGTCTTCTTCCTTCGCCACGATGAGGCACTACATGGGTGTCAGGTGCGTTAATTTCTCCGGAAACACGGATTTTATCGAACGATCTGATCAATAGCGGAGAGGCAAATATTTGATAAGGCGTTGTGACTTACCAGTTCTTGATACGATTGTCGTGGTGGGCCGGATGTCGTGGTTGACCCGCAGGAATAAAAACGGCGGTTTACAGTAGAGAAAAAAAAAAAATTGAACACCACCGAAAAAATCGATAACGGGACGAGGTGAATTGATAAAGCGCAAGAAGTGGAACAAAATCGAAAGGTTTTTATGTTTTTGTTATTTATAAATAAAAATCTCGAGAAGGACGATACGAGGCTCCGGTGGCTTCGATATCGTTAGGGGTGGAACGACGACTGAAACGAAAGAGAGGGGGACGGCTGGAGGGTGCGACGGGGGTGGAAACACGAAGGTTGCCGAAGAGGAGGTTCGGGCGTTTCCGGCAGCTACTGTTCCGGTTCCCCCCCGCCCGCCACGAGCACATCGACTCGCCCGCCGCCTCCGCACCACAGGACCCCATCGACCGTCCGACCGCTGATGAAGGCGTACAGGAGAGGACGTCCTGGTTTTAGAGGACGTGTCCTGGTTCCGGGACAGTTTTCATTAACGTAGAAAGAGTCACTTTAGAACATGATCATGCGGCAGGGACGTTGCGTCCATAAGGCCACTTGGGCCTGTCATTTGAAATAATTGAAATAGCTATTTCTGGTGGTTTCCACCAATTTCGACCCCCAAAACTTGAATTAGGTACGCCCTTTTTTTTCAAATTATCTTTGATTATTGGTAGTGCCATTTAATCGTCTTGATCCACGTGTTGACACTTTTTCTAGTGTTATTATACAAATTGATGGTGATTTCAGACGATTTCGTAGGTTTTTGACTCATAAAAAATCAATTTTGGGGGCTGAACATATGGTAAAACCTCAATTTTCCACTCTTTGGTCAAAATGGACTTCATATTCGGTCTTCTCGTCCCCAAAAACATGGAAAACGGTACCTCAAAAGCTCAAGTTACTAACATGTTACTAAAACACAAAAAGTACCTATTTTTGTGCACATTTTCACTCATAACATCCCTGAGTATATTCCGATCGGGCTGAAAAGTTTCGGGACACAACTAGGGCCCAAATGGAGCATGTGTGCGAAAGAACGACTTTTTTAGACCAAAAATGAAGCCTGTACACGTGATACGACGGACGGCGTACGGCGGTCACTGGCGGCTCTGGTGGATACTTGATAGATATTTTATAACCATGGCTCGGCTGAGGCAGGCTCATTTCCTCGATACTAGCTCAAGTTTATTATCGAAGATGATAACTTATGGTGGATTTAAATTAAAATGGCATTTAAAAGAAGCGGGACACTGGTGTGGTGTGGACATGGGCCATGTGATTCTACCGTTCCCATCGCGCCCGCCTTCCTTCTTTCGTCCACCCGCATCTCTGAGCAGACGAGTCTGTCCGAGGCAGTCGCTGGTTGTTCCAAACCCTTTTTTCTATTAGGAGGATTCGGAGGGTAACGACGCATAATAAACAGTCAGGGCACGAGGGGAGCCAGGAAACGAGATACGTCTCCCAGGCTGGTGGCCCCGGAGCAAGACCATTCGTAGGGCCTCCCTTCAGTGACTCCATCAAGTGTGGGTCGCACCAACTGTTACAAACATTGGACATTTACAGCTGGAAACATTTGCTTCAGATCGGCAGTTCGGTCCAGGCCTCTTTCACTAGCAAGGCTGTCCTGACTGCGTGCGTGTTTAAGCATGTTATGCAGGTGCATTCACAACAGAATCATCGAGTTCCCTGCAGACCAGGACCACTCAACGCAACAAGTAAATGAAAATAAAACATGCTGGTATAGCTATGAAAAAGTTTTAAATAGGTAAACCACTAGTTTGTGGGACGACTCATAATAATTAGTTAACCAACCTTTATTTACATCTGCAGGATATCCCTTCGATGGAGCACAGAGAGATTGGTCCATTAGGTGCCTAGAAACCAAACGACACTATTCAATGAATACTAGTAAATTATTAGGACACTATAAAAACTACAACCAAGTAAACTTCTATTCACACTCACAAAAATGTATAACCCACCACACATAGATAGGAATGGGACATTTTCGTGGGTTACAATTTTTTTTTTGCCAAATTCTGTTCAGTAACGGAAATTAGCACTTATTGATCACATAATGAGGTGTTTATGTCGGAAAGTCTATGCAGAAAACGATAATTTCTGAGTTGCCGTTGGAAATTATGAACACATCACTGGTAAATCGCCGAGTAGTTCAACTCAAATCCCGCTTAGAGCGCTAGTGCATAACTTTAAACTATGTACAGAACAACTGTTCACTTCGAGAATGGACTGTATGAATAATACGAAAACGAGACTTCAACTTCGATTGAACTAACTTTATAATAAGCGAAATACAGCGAATCTGGTTTACAAACACAATGACAATAACAATGTAGTAATATGAGGCGACCTAGCAGCTGAGTATACGACGGATCAGTCGAGAAGGGTGGTTTCTTCGGATGAGGGAGGTTTCTGAGAGAGTGCGGTGGTGGACAAGGTACTTCTTAAATCCGTCAGAAGTCGCTCACTGTCCCATTCCGACAGAATTTGGGGCAGGAGATTGTCCATTCCCCCCACCTTGAAGGGATGTCTTCAAAACATCAAATTCTGGGCTATCTTCAACAGGAAGTGCACAAAGGCTCCGCACATTCCTCTTAAGTACAACTGTAGGAGTTCGAACTGTAACAACACGAACCTTGCCATCAGGTCCAGGATGGACATCTTGTACACGACCAAGTGGCCATGAAAGAGGTGGAGTTCTATCATCCTTAAGCAATACTAGCGTTCCTTTCTTCAGGTTCTGTGAAGTTGTTTTCCACTTGGTTCTTTTCTGGAGCTCTTGAAGGTATTCAGAGGACCATCTAGTCCAAAAATGCTGTGACAGTCTTTGCACAAGTTGCCATCTCGATAGTCGATTTTGGGGCAATGGTTTCAAATCTGGTTCAGGTGGTGCAAGCAGACGATCTCCGATGAGGAAATGGGATGGAGAGAGGGTAGTAAGATCATTAGGATCAGATGAGAAAGGGATGATAGGTCGGGAGTTAATACACGCTTCGACTTGGGTAAGCACAGTGTAAAATTCACTAAAAGATAAATTAACATTTCCAACAATTCGTTTCAAATGGTATTTTACTTGTTTCACACCAGATTCCCAAAGACCTCCAAAATTGGGTGAGTTGGGAGGGATGAACTTCCAACTGATCCCTTCGCTAGCTAAGGCATTTACAATAGTATTTCCATGATTTTCAGACAAGAATAAACGTCGCAGTTCTTCTAATTCATTCTTTGCTCCAACGAAATTGGTTCCATTATCAGAATACATAGTAAGTGGTTTTCCACGACGTGACATGAATCGTCTCAAGGCTCCCAAGAATGTTTCAGTAGTCATATCTTCGACCAATTCTAAGTGAATTGCCTTAGTACTTAAGCAGACAAACAATGCAATATAGCATTTAGCCAATGGGGACTTTCTTCGAAAGGCTGCTTTAACCATGATAGGTCCCGCATAATCAACTCCCGTGTGATAGAAAGGGCGAGATGGTTCAACACGTGTATCTGGTAAAACACCCATTGCTTGAATTCCAAGTTTAGGATCAGCCTTGAAACACACAACACATTTGTGGTACACATATCTAGCAAGACTACGCCCGTTAAGAGGCCAATATGTTTCTCTAACAAGTGCAAGTAATGTTTGAGGACCAGCATGGCAAGATTTTAAATGGTAATGTCGAAAAATTACAAACGTTAACTTACTCATATCATTATGACTATCGTTCAGTAATACAATCGGATGCTTTCTATCAGGTGTGAGCTCTGAATTTTGCAAACGCCCACCAACTCTTATTAATCCATTAGAATCTATGAAAGGAAATAGTGATGACAATTTGCTATTCTTGTGGACAGTTTTATCACTAGTAAGATCCTTGAGCTCTTGTGGAAACATGGCACGCTGAGCCAGCCTTAAAATTACGATCTTGGATTCAGCTAGTTCATCAGAATTCAAAGAATGAATAGGGCGGGAGCCTTTCTGGAACTTGATCATTCTCAAAAATCGCAGACAATAAGCAAAAACACGAAGAAGTTTGTCAAACGAAGAATACTAGACCAATGTTTCATTAATATTAGATATACAATCTGCTCTACTATGAAGAGCTATAATACTGTCTTTCCGGCCCCCTCGCGTCTACCACCTTGCCGTTGGTGGGGGGGCTTAGTCCGCGGCGCACACCATCTATTGCACGATCGCACCTCCTTGGAGTGTGTTGATCACTGGATGGTGTGGGCCATTGCACACGGCAACTAAGAGTAGACAACCCTCAAGACCAAGGTGTACACGCCGTGCTGATGGTCTGCATGGTGCAGAGGGCAATGTGCACATCTAACGGCTGCCCCCAGGGTACCGGCCGACCCCCTGGGTGTACTTAGGCTTGCCTATACATGCGGGGCTCTGTATGGGTGGACGACCCTTTCCCTAGCTTCTCGTGGGATCAAAACGAAGAAGAACGAAAATAAAAATTTACATTTACCAACCACTGTCAGTGAGGAAGAGAGCTGCTCTGAACTCTCCACCTCACTGACAGAAATGGCAATCTCGGAAGTTGGGGCTGAACAAACCCCGACATCCATGGATTGCACAGGCGCAGGTGGCGCTTCTCAAGAGCAATCCACCAGCACACAAAGTTTGGGCCGCCGACCCTCTGGCGCTCAGCTGAGGAAGGCGGCCAGACAAAGGGCTCTCGATAGAGGGGAGCCCATTAAGCCTCGTAGGAGAAAGAGGTCGGGGAAGCCTGTTCCTGATGCCGGAGCGACGGGGACCCGTGAAGGAGCAACCACCTCACAAGGGGCAGAAACGCTAATCAGCGTTGAACCCCTTGTACCCGGTGGCGTCTCTGGAGCGGGTTTCCGCCCACCTCTGGCAGTGGGACCGGGTGGGAGTGGAGTGGGGGCGAGTACGCCGGGTAAACGGCCACGCACCCCCCACACCACCCCCCCCTCGGCCTCAATGCCTAGGATCAAGAAGGCACGGGGAGAGACCGTGGCCCAATCCGGAGCATCACCTCAGGGTGACAGCTCTGGCGGGTACAGCGGTGCACTCTCCACCACCAAGATGGTCGTAGTACACGGCAACCACCCCGTGGAACGACTATCGGACGTGGAAGCCAACTTGGTCCTGGGAGCAATAGTGCAGGCAACGTTCCTGGAGGCGCCCGGCCAGGGTCCGCAGTTCACAAACGGCTATACCAGCAATGGTGTGGTCCACCTGACCTGCTCCAACAGCCAGTCGAAGGGTTGGCTGGAGGAAAGGGTTGGGGTGCTGCGGCCTTGGGATGGTGCCACCCTCCGGACGGGGCACGCAAAAATGCTGTTGGAGGATCAGGTGAAGGTTGGGGTCTGGATCCCCACCGACTTCCTTGATCGATCCGACGCAAGGAAGCTACTTCCTTTGTTTGAGATCCAGAATCCTGGACTCTCAACGAAGGAATGGCGCCTTTTGTTCAGCCGAGCGGATGAGAGAGGGCTAGAGCTCGTGCTGAAAATAGATAAGGGCTCTCTGGAATGGTTGAAGGGGCACAACTTTAAACCCCACTTCCACACCCGGAGAGTCACCTTTAGGCAGCTGTCCACACCACCGAGTGATGCTGCGGGTCATTCAGATAAACCTGCAGCATAACAAGGTGGCGACAGCTGCCCTATGCCAGCTGCTCGCAGCTGGCAACTACGACGTCGCCCTGATTCAAGAACCCTGGGTCTACCGGGGCAGAATCATGGGCCTCAACAACGCAGGAGGTAAGTTAATCTACAAACGCGATTGCGTGGATGATGTACGTGCCTGCGTATTTGTCAAAAATGACATCAATTCACTAACTATGTCTGAGTTCTGTTTCAGGGATTTAGTAGCAGTGAAGATAACCCTCTCTGAAAATGGCCAAAGGGAGCACATAATAACTGCCTCAGCCTACTTTCCGGGAAACTCATCGGAGGGGCCACCACCCGTGGAGGTGCCGGACCTTGTCGAAAAATGCCGCACGGACAATGTGCAGCTCCTAGTCGGCGCGGATGCCAACGCCCACCATGTTGCCTGGGGAAGCACCGACACCAACACCAGAGGTAGATGCTTGTTTGACTACCTGGTAGCTAGTAATCTATATGTAGCAAACCGGGGAAACAAACCAACATTTGTCACCATAAATAGGAAAGAGGTCCTTGACATTACCATTATTACCCCTCCACTAGATCAAAGAATAAAGAAATGGTTCGTATCCGATACTCCCTCCTACTCGGATCATAGGTATATTGTTGTGGAAATCCAAGGTGTGGGTAAAACGCAGCAATCCTACCGCGATCCTCGGAAGACGAACTGGGAAGCCTATAGGGAGGAAGTGGAGGGCTGGTTGAGAGGAACTCGGACCAAATTACACAATATAGTTGATATTGAGGCGGTAGCGGGAGAATTAGAAGAGGCACTACTCACCTCATTCAATAATCACACTCCTATGACAACTAAACTCTCAACCACCGGGGTCCCCTGGTGGAATAGGGAAATAGAAGTCACTAGGCGTGAAACACGCAAACTATATAATAGGGCGCAAAAGACGGGCAACTGGGACGCTTATAAGACCAAGCTGGCCCAACTCAGGAGTCTTATAAGGAAATCACAAAGGGACACATGGAGGAAGTTCTGTGAAGAGGTGGAAAAAACCTCGGAATGTGCAAGACTCCAAAGAGTCCTTTCTAAGGCTCCTATCAATCCAATTGGCACACTAGTTAAACCAGATGGAAGCTACACCACAACAGCCGGGGACACTCTAGCGCTCCTACTAGAGACTCACTTCCCTGGCTCGGCGGTGACTGACGTTCGGGGACCCCCACCTCAACCACCAACCGGCGCTCAGGGTATGAGAGCAACCAGGGCAGACTGGGAAGTGGCAAAGGGTGTGGTCTCCATTGAACGCACAAAGTGGGCTATCAGCACCTTCAGCCCATACAAATCGCCGGGCCCAGATGGCATTATCCCCAAACTGCTTCAGGAAGGGGGCCATGGGGTAGCCAGGATCCTGAGTGCACTCTTTAGGGCCTGCCTGGCTACAGGCACAATACCCCAAAGATGGAGCAAAGCAAGGGTCATCTTTCTGCCTAAGCCAGGGAAACCTTGGTACAACCAGGCAAAGGCGTTCAGACCCATCTGTCTAACGTCCTTCATTTTGAAGACATTAGAGAAACTGGTTGATAGGTATCTGAGGGAAACCTCTCTCACAGAGAGGCCTCTACACACCAATCAGTTTGCCTATCAACCGGGCAAATCCTGTGAGGCAGCACTGCACCACCTGGTGTCACAGGTGGAATCGGTGCTAGCAACTAAAGAATTTGCCATAGGTATATTTCTGGATATAGAGGGCGCTTTTGACAATACCTCTGTAGACTCAATTATAAACTCAGCGCGCCGGCATGGAACAAACACCACCCTGTGTAGGTGGATAAGTACCATGCTGACTAGCAGGACAGTAGAGGCTGAGCTCCTTGGGGAGTCCGTGGGGATGTCTGTGGCAAGGGGTTGCCCGCAGGGCGGGGTTTTGTCCCCCCTTCTGTGGGACCTTGTTGTGGACTCTCTGCTGGAGAAACTCAGTGGTCAAGGCCTCTACGTACAGGGCTATGCTGATGATGTGGTAATCCTAGTTAGGGGTCCCTTTGTCAGCACAGTCTCAGATCTGACACAGTCAGCTCTGAAAGCAGTGGAAGACTGGTGTGGCACAGAGGGCCTAAATGTAAACCCAAATAAAACCACGCTGGTTCAATTCACAAGAAGGAGGAATCTGAGAGGTCTCTCAGAACCCCGGTTTTACAACTCAAAGGTGTCATTCCAGCGTGGGGTGAAGTATCTGGGCGTCTACCTGGATGCAACGCTCACCTGGAACAAACACCTCGAGTACATAGCAAATAGGGGCAAGGGAGCCCTTATGTGCGCAAAACGCAGTTGCGGAAAAACATGGGGCCTACAGCCGCGGATGGTCCACTGGATTTATACCGCGATAGTACGACCCATTCTTACGTACTGCTGCGCTGTGTGGTGGCCGAAGGTCAGTCAGGTAGGGGCCTGCCAAACCCTTACCAGTGTACAACGACTGGCCTGTCTAACCATCACAGGTGCAATGCATGGTACACCCACTGCAGCCATGGAGATTCTACTGGGCTTACCCCCAATAGATATCTACATTAAAGGGGAGGCCGCAATGGCCTCCCTGAGGCTGAAATGGAATGGTACCTGGCGGGACACACCCCACCCAGGCCATACCAATATACTAAAGGCTATACAAGAACCACTACTTGACATGGTGGCGGATGTTATGCCAAAAACCCTCCATCAACCACACCCATACGCATCCGTGCTGATGTGGGCGGGGCATGGTTGGAAAAAATGCTGCTCCAATGATATAATCTGGTACACAGATGGATCAAAAATGGATGACGGCACTGGTGCCGGAGTATACGGGGCAGGACCCAGGTGGGACTTTTCAACCCCACTGGGGAATTTCACCTCTGTATTCCAGGCAGAAATAGTGGCAATTGATGCTGCGGCTTCTGAGAGCCTGAGGAGGGGACACCGTGGATCCCACACCCGCATACTCTCGGATAGCCAAGCATCAATAAAAGCACTTACAGCCCCCATCGTCTCATCTAGAGTGGTCTGGGACTGTATGCAAACCCTCAACGCCCTGGCGAAACACAACAGAGTTACTCTGGAGTGGGTGCCAGGCCATAGAGGAATTATAGGCAACGAAAACGCCGATTCACTCGCCAGAAAGGGCTCTCAAACACCCTTCACTGGCCCAGAACCAGCGGTCGGCCTACCAAAAACCACCATCAGAGGGGCCATCAACCGGTGGGTTCGCTCACAGACCACCAAAAGATGGTCACGCATAGATGGACACGCTCACAGCAAACGGATGATGGCCAGACCCAACTCCAACGCTACTGAGGAGCTCCTTAGACTGAACCGCAGAGAGCTGAGGCAAATAGTCGGCCTATTAACCGGCTTCCTCCCCCTGCGCTTCCACCTAAACCGCATAGGGGTCACACAACAAACAACCCAATGCAGACTATGTGAGGAGACAGACGAAAAAGCATCCCACATAATATTTGAGTGCCCAGCACTCGCTCAGCGCAGGCACAACCTCTTTGGGGCCTCAACCCCAATGAGGGAATTTCCCAGCGAAAATATAATCAAAAACCTTACAACCCTCACCAGGGGACTGGGGTTATTTGATTAAGCTAGGACACTCAGGAAAAGTACAATAAGCCAATAGGCTTCCGTGCTTTGGGGCAACCGACCCCCATTCCTGAGTGATCCGACTTACAATTTACAATTTACAAATTTTACTGTCTTTCCGGGTCTCTGGCAATTCCGAAGTAGATATGAGTTCAAACCGACCATAGTTTTCCAGATCAACGTTCTCGTTCAACCAACGAGGTCCCTTCCACCATAAGGTTGAATTCAGAAGCTGATCAGCATAGACCCCACGTGACAACAGGTCCGCAGAATTCTCTGTAGACGATACATGCCTCCATTGTCCACAACTAGACAACTGTTGGATTTTTGATACTCTATTGGCAACAAAAATGTAGTCCATTTGGAGGGGGTGCCTTGCAACCAAGATAGCACGACGGTTGAGTCAGTCCAATAGTTAATGCTGTCTATATGTATACTGAGAGAAGAGATGACAGTTTTCACTAGCTCAGCCAGCAGCAGTGCGCCACATGATTCCAGTCGAGGTAAGGACTGCACCTTCAACGGAGCTACGCGAGATTTCGAGGTTATCAAGTTAACATGAACATATCCATTTCCATCTATAGTGCGAAGATAAACGCAGGCGCCGTATGCCTCCATAGATGCGTCCGATAAACCATGAAGCTCAGTAATTCGAGCTTTAGGGTCACAGATTTTTGTAGGGATTTTCAAATCCTTTATACTCCCGAGGGTGCGACAAAATACACGCCATCTCTTGGTAAAGGACCGAGACAAAGCTTCATCCCATTCCAAATTCTGTTTCCACAGCTCCTGCATGAGCAATTTCGCCTTTGAAATAACAGGGCCCAACAGGCCCAAGGGGTCGAATATCTTTGCTATAGTAGACAATACCATGCGTTTGGTCAATGGCTGATTTGAATTTTCTGATATAATGTGATCCACCGAGTAAGTGAAACAGTCTAGCTTTGGTAACCACAACAATCCCAGAGTTCGTATTGTAACGTCCGTGTCAAAGGCTACAGCAGGCTTCATCTCTCTGTCTTCTTCTGGAATGGATTCCAAAAACTCTAGGGAATTGGAACTCCATTTTCGAATCCGAAAGCAACCTTCGTTTAGATGTGAAGTAATAGCATCCTTCAATTGAATAGCAGCACAAACATCATCTGCTCCAGATATGTAGTCATCGAAATAGAAATGTTTTTCAATTGACTCGGACGAAAGTGGTCTATCAGTTCTATAATCCAAAGCTAGCTGTTTCAAAGTTCTAGTGGCCAACCATGGGGCACTACTTTGGCCGTAACTCACAGTCAGGAGTTTATAATCCTTCAAAGGTTCCTTTGGAGAATCTCTCCATACAATTTTCTGCAAGGTCGTCTGGCTATCATCCAGCAGTATTTGGCGATACATCTTTTCCAAGTCCCCACAGATGAACACTTCGTAAGTGCGAGATCTAAGTAAATGAGCGTGGAGGGGTTGCTGAATAACATAACCAATTGACGAAATATCATTTAATGATGAACCGGTCGAAGTTTTTGCCGAAAAGTCGAAAACCACTCTTAATTTAGTCGTGGATGAGGATTCCTTGAAAACAGGATGGTGCGGCACAAAGTAGGAGAGAGGTGCCCTGTCTATCTCAGGGTCAACCAACACCATGTGACCCAGATTTATGTATTCATGGATGAATTCCTTGCAGCGACGATGAAGGTCATTATCTTTAGCAAAACGTCTCTCTAAATACAAAAATCTGCGAACGGCAATCTCTCTACTGTCACCCAAATTATTAACAGTAGACGTCAACGGTATTTGCACTATGTAGCGCCCATAATCATCTCGACGGGTGTTCCCAACATAATGCTGTTCACATACTAGTTCTTCCCCACTTGGCAGGACTGGCTCATCTAGCTCTTCGATTTCCCAGAACTTTCTAATGGTGCTATCTATTGATTCCAAAGTGACATCTGTAGCAAGGTAACAGCAGTAATTCGAGATGCTGTTCAAAGCTTGTGGCGCCTTACCACTGACTATCCATCCTAATTTAGATTCATGGAACGCCAGTGAACAATCAGGTAACTTAAGATGATCTTGACCAATTAGATCCCAAAATAGATCGGCTCCGATGAGCATCTCAATGTCACCCATTTCGTGAAAGTTCGGGTCCGCCAATATTACATGGGGAGGGAGTTTGAGCTTGTTCAGATCAATCAAGCAATTAGGAGCGTAGTCCGTTATTTTTGGCACTACCATAAAATTCAAGTTGTGAGAAAACGTAGTTACACGAGAAGATATTTTAGCTTTCGTGAAATATTTTATTTGCATCGACGAATTATTCAATCCAGAAATACTTGTTGACATTTCAATCCTTTCTAGACCCAATTGATCACAAACAGATGAAATTATAAAACTGGACTGAGAGCCACAATCCAAGATTGCCCGACAGTATTTTTGTTTACCCAATGATCCATTAATTAGAACGAGGGCGGTAGATAGTAACACAGAAAACGAGCGAGCGATCTGCGAAGTTTGAGTTTGAGTGGAAGTAGAAGGGGCAGAACATTGAACGAGATCGGAGGTAACAACAGAAGAGCCAGCCGCCTCTCCTGGGGGAGTCGAAGAGTTCAGATTCAGAGTCGACGATGTAGGCAGTGCAGCAACAAGCGGCGACGCTGGGGGCTCATAGCGCGAGGAGAACGGTGACCTTGGGCGAGCTACAGAATTCCCAAGTTGATTGCGACAAAGAGCTAGGTTATGACGAGAACCACATTTACATCGATTAGATCGACAAGTTTCCAATCGATGTCCAGGTAGCAAACAAACCAAACATAGACGATGTGTTTTACCAAATTGGAATCGATCTTCAAAGGATAGTTCAAGAAACTTAGGGCAGTAAAACAGCCTGTGAGGCTCTAAACAAGAAGGGCACGATTTCGAACTTGCAGATTTGTCAACAGTTTGAGAGAGCAAACATTGATTATTTTTACTTTGCAATGGTTTGGAATTCTGTGATGGTCTATCAGGCGGTACATTGGCTTGTATAGCTTCCAAAACCTGACATTTACGTTCTAAAAAATTCGTTAAATCATTCATAGAAGGTAATGTTTTCGTGGGAATTTCTTCCTGCTATTCCTTGTAAGTCTCGATGTCAAATTTGCTCGTCAACAAATGTGTCAGAATCAAATCCCACGAATCGGTAGGTCGCCCTAACGATTTAAATGATCGAATATGTTTTCTGGAAGAAGACAACAGGTGACGCAATGAATATGCTGAATTACGCTCGATCTTCCTTACAAATCCCTAACATATTTCTGAGCGATCAAAGCAGCATTCTCATAATTGTCACGCAGTAGCTGGAGGGCTTCAGCGTAATTTTCTGAAGTCGATTCCAGCGATTCGATCACTGTAAGTGCTTCCCCGCGAAGACAACCTTTGAGATATCGAAGTTTCATACTATCGGGAATAGATCGATTTTTGTCAACGATATCGATAAAACTAGTGCTGAACGAGTACCAGCTGTCATAACTTACCGAAAATGTTGGTAATTCCAACTGGGGAAGTCTAACGTCGACATTATTACAAACATTCTTGGAATCTTCGGATCGGACTGTACCGTCTGGACGAAGCCTGGACAGATAATCATCCCCGAGACCAGCTACAGCATAGAATGTCCTTTCAAATTCAACACAAACGTTTTCTTGATCCTCACGCCAGTTATCATCATAGTCATATTTCTCAATTTCTTGTTGAATGCCTTCAAAATCATCCCAGCAAGCATGAATTTTTGACAAACGAACCTTTAATTCACCAACTGGAATTTTTTCAAAATGACTGTTCAAATAGGATTCGAAATCTCCCAAGCGCTTTAGAATAATATTGCGCCTAGCAACTAAATTTTTATAATCAACCTTTTTCGGTGCCATGTTTTGATGTCTAACCTACTTATATATGCTTACTTACATCTAGAACTTAAAGCACACTTAACTAATATAAACGACCAATACTTATAAAATAGAAACAACCAATACCTAATATAAATGAGTGTACACCTATTATAAACTAAACAAGCAAGAAGTAAGTTGAATGAAACGGCGGAGAAACTAAGATTAAAGTAAACAAGTTACGAAAAGGAAAAGAAGGTACCTACGGAAAAAAGTATCCCTTTTCAACCTTATAAATCATTAAGGACTGTGCTGACCCAAGGTAATCACTCGAACAAACAACATTAATATAATCCAGGCTAGATATTGATAAAGGTCAATGACTAAAGGTTACCTGGGACAGGAGAAACGAGAAAGACAGGAATGAAAGGGGTCTCTAGGTCCACCCCTCTTTCAACAAATAGAACTTCCCAATCACGGCACGAATGGTCCAAAAATGTTCACTTCGAGAATGGACTGTATGAATAATACGAAAACGAGACTTCAACTTCGATTGAACTAACTTTATAATAAGCGAAATACAGCGAATCTGGTTTACAAACACAATGACAATAATAATGTAGTAATATGATACTACCAGCTGAGTATACGACGGATCAGTCGAGAAGGGTGGTTTCTTCGGATGAGGGAGGTTTCTGAGAGAGTGCAGTGGTGGTCAAGGTACTTCTTAAATCCGTCAGAAGTCGCACACTGTCCCATTCCGACAGAATTTGGGGCAGGAGATTGTCCAACAACGGATCCGCAAAATTTATAAATAAATTTCAAAAATACGTCCTCAAAACAAAACCACGGGGAGGTTCACGAAAGGTCACGGCAAGGGTTCTTGAAAGTTGCCACAAAGGTTTGCCATTTCTAATGTTGGGTTGTTGGCAGTATGGTGAACCTTCGCCTGGAATCTTAGATCCGCCTCCTTGGGCCAACAACCAGTCAGATGTCAATAGACCTGACACGTCATTTTTTGCCGCATTTTAATTTAATTCACCCTCATTTAAAAAAATATCGCTTATTTTTGAAAACGGACTTCAAACTACCATTTTCCCAAGAGTTCTTAATATTATTTTCGTCAAAAACAGTTTTGGCAAAAATTCCCCATTAGCTAAGCACCCTTCAAGAAGTAGCTTGACAATAAATTAATACCTATACATTTCAGTCACACATAAATGTAGGATAATAATAGGTATCGCTGAGGTAGAATTACAGGAAATTACATAGAAATAGCTGGATTACCAACGAAAATTCAGAACTCCGAGTGCCTACCCACCAGGCAACATTCCCTACGTCCTGTTAACAATAAGGGACGAACGGTTCATCGCACAGAAATAGTTTTGGTGTTGTTGGAGTCACCCCCCCCCCCCCCCCCCCCCATCACAGCCAAGCGTAATTAGTGCAGTAAAATGAAAACTAATCACACCGTTGAAAAGCTGATATCCTGCGGAAATTTTTCCTACCAAGTGCACGTACAAGCTCCCATTCTTTTTGAGACATAGAGCCATTTGAGGAAACAGTGATTCGAAAATTTGAGACATTTTCCTTGAGAATGCAACTGTTCGCAAGATAAATACTGTCTTCAATCTGTATCTGAACACACCTGTAACAGTGTGGGCTGTTCTCGACACATTTTTTCTTCCGGTGGAGACGGGATCGATTTGGGGAAGCCGAATCGAGAAGGGGTGATAATCTCGCTGGTCTAGGAGGGGGACTCTCGAGGGTCCACCCCCCACTGTTGCACTCAGTCACATGGTAGCAGAGTGTGGTTCGGTAGTATGCGCTGAGCACTTCACCATACTCCATCCACTTTTTGTGGGCTTACCAGAAGGATAAGCCCAAAGGTTTCCCAGAAGGATTCCTTTACTGACAACCTGTCCCTTTGATAATAAATACATCTATTGGCTTCCCCACCCCCTATCCCCCCTTTGGAGTGTCAGTATAATTAAAATGTACTGAGCTCATTAGAAGGCGAGTGATGCCATGTCCCAGTTGACAAGTCCCAATAGTTGTTCCATCCCAACGATGGAGGTTGATCATCTAGAGGTTGCCCAGATGAGCACAATTCACTGGACAACAACTTCTGACAATATTATCCGTCAATACTCGTATGTAGGAGCTTTGTTCTCCACCAGTAGTACCATTACGATGGAGGTTAGTCACCTTGAAGTTGTTCAGATTTCTTTTCCTGAACCAGAACTTCATAATACTTTTCATTCCCCCTTTTCCCTCTCATACTTCTGCTACCCAGAAGTATGTCATGTGGGGAGGAGTGTAACAGTGTGGGCTGTTCTCGATACATTTTTTTCTTCCGGTGGAGACGGGATCGGTTTGGGGAAGCCTAATTGAGATCCCTTCTTAACCGATGATAACCTCGCTGGTCTAGGAGGGGCTCTCGAGGGTCCACCCCCACTGTTACACTCTGTCACACACCTGAGAATACATATAAGTTTGCGGATACTTCAACTTGAACCTTGTGAACGTCATAACTGTGAAAATGGGGGGACAGTGATAGGTACTCACTAGTTGCAGGAAAAGCACTCTATCGGGATGATACGATTTGAATAAAATTTGTCTACAATTTGAAATGAGTTGGACGATTTTTTTCTAGACCTCGGTGGTATTACCTTAGTATTAGGTATTTTCAGTACAAATTCCTACCATGGCGCGATCGCTCAAGGCAAGGGACATCTCTGTATCTATCTCAAGTACATTTTGCTTCCTCACTACCGAACGTAGGGAAGCTTTGCATTCGTGCAAGAGTCGAAAAAATGCATGTCGTCTAAAATGAACATTTCTGCTCGCATTTTACGTTTCAGACATCAAGTATCTCGTTCCGTGCCTGTGGTCAATTCCTTTTCCCGGGCAAAACTATTATACGAAATAATGGTCGTAAGAGTTGAAATTCGGAGGGTAGGCGCGGGGTGGAGCACAGATGGTCTCACATCAAACTCAGTAAGAAAGTAAAGTAAGTTTCGTATGCCCATGTGCAAACGTGAAATCCTTATAAAGCTCGTAGAAATCGTAGAAAGCTGTAAGTTGGAGAGTAGATGCAGAATGGTACCCTTATATGATTGCACACCAATTTCATCAAATTCGGACTGTAACAATCGGATGGGCATGCGCAAACAGAATGTTTGCCAATTCCTTTTAACGCCCATAACTACACGAAAATAATAGTCGTACTGAGCTGAAATTTGGAGGGTGGGTGCGGGTTGGAGCACAGATGGTCCCGTATTAAATTCGTAGAGAAAGTAATGTATCTTTCGTCTGCGCATGCGCCAACGTGAAATCCGTAGAGCCCACAGCTACCCAAGAAATCGACGTGAAGAAATAAGGTTAGGAAGGTAGGCGGGGGTTGGGCCACAGTCATTTATAAAGCAGATACAGTAACTTTCGTCTGCGCATGAGCAAACGTGAAATCCTAGTAGACCCCCATAATTATCCTAGAAATGACATGTATTTGGATTTAAACTTAAAACGACATGTATTTGGATTTCTCTCTCAATTTCAATTAGTTTTACTAATTTGTTTCAGTATAAAAAAACCTTGGAATGTGTTGTAACTTGGTTCAAACTTCTGAAATTCTTCGTGTTGATACCACAAAATAATATTCAAAACATTTTATATGAATGCCTGTAATAATCCTATTACGCTTATCATTAGTCCTATTACTATACAACTCCTACTCTATCCTATTTCTTCATTTTTGAACCTCTCACTTCCACATCCATACGCGCCAATTCTCCATCTATCCACTGAATGGACCCACAAACTAATTATATTGGTACGTCCATATTACATAGGTGAGAAAGCCATACTGCCTACCTGACTTGGTAGATAGACTTCTATTTGTACTATTCGATAATTTCATAATGTAAAATGTACACAACTCTTCTACGTGACAATGACGTGCACGAGAGTACATGCCAACGGCTAACAAAAAAACTGTTGTGCATTATAATTTTTAAAAATAGGTAGAAAATTACGACCTTATTCAGGTCATCTTATGAATGTCATTCGGCGATTCGCCGATGGGTCACCATTCGGATGGTGCTAACTCATTTCAACTATCCGAAAAAGCACGTGAGTGCTCCAAGCTATTTTGTGGTTATATACTAGTGCATATAACCTAACTAAATACAGTATAAATAACCTATTCTAGGTTATATACTACCGTATACCTATAACCTAACTAAATACAGTATAAATAACCTAATTACTTTAGGTTATATACTACTGTGTATAACCTAATACAGTATAAATAACTTAACTATTTTAGGTCACATACTACTGTATAAGTATAACCTAACTAAATACAGTATAAAACTAAATAACCTAACTAAATACAGTAAGTACCTATCTTTCGAAATGTCGGCCGTTTCTAATCTTAAACAATATAAACATGATTCATCATGGAGCTTCAAGTCGTCATAGCATCATAGGCATGTACCTACTTGTAACTTACCGCCTTCGTTCATGTCTTCTGTCGGTTCTACTGTACTTTCATTGATTTAACTCAACTTTTATTAGGTACCTACTAAATAATAACATCTGCAAAATCTAATACTATCAAGGAACGAGCCAGAATCATAACACAGTTTCAGAATAGTGAATACTGAATACAGAAATACAACAGGAACAAAACAGAAAGAGAAAAACACTAATAGAGTAATAGCCACAAAACGACCACAAAACAAAGCAGCTTGAACTAACATACTGTAGGTACAGTTAAGCCTAAAATAGACGGCTTCATGAATCAATGATCATGGTATATTAGTATCCTTATTTACACCTTAATTTATTGGTATCCTTATCAATTGTCAGGAACTAAAAGGAACTATTACTTTTTTTAACTATAAATGTTACTCCTATTAATATTTTTATTTCTATAAATTTGTTTAACTTAGGTATATCTATATAATTAATAAATTTTCACATCTACTATTTTTACTTAGGTAATAGGTAAATATTTTTTCTTACCTACCTACAAGAAAAAATTATGATTAGCCACACATTTCCAATTTTCCATTGACATCCCCCTCCCCAGTGTACAAAATACAGGCCGTTTCTGGGCCGGTTCTGTACCATAGGTCACTAGCCTACTGAGGGAAAATGGAAAATACCTACCTTATGTACACACTCGTGTGTGTTGTGTGATACTAGACCCATGTGGTGTGATGTGATATTTTTTGCTCCCTGAGATTTGAGTTGATCACCGCGAAGATTTTTAAAAAACAGCAAATTATTACACAACGGGTTATTATTGTATGCCCCGAGTAGATCACTGTTTTCTGTGGTCAATACCCCATCCTCGAGCTCCCCCCGGGAAAACCTAAATCGAGTACTGGAGCCGGCCGGGGAATTACAATTTCGTAAATATGCTCAGTACAATATTAATGGATTCAATCATTCATGAAGCATAACGTTTGTTGGAGTTACAAAAGTACCTACCTACCTACCAATAAAATCCAAAATAACCATCATTCTTCAAATGAAATAATATCACGGAATAAGAAATGCACTGCTGCTTCATACAGCCTTGCGTGATTATAATAAGCTATTCCCTAGCAATGACATCTGGGCTGGATGTAAGTATACCGTATCATTCACGATCATGTTGACGAAGCTTTTCGGTGCAACTTCGAGGCCTTACTGTGAACGAAGGGCTGGAAAGTGCTCAGGGTAATCTCAAAACATTTTCGAGATCAATTTAAAAACTTTAAAAAATCGAGATAACGGCGTCGTTTTCACCACTTACGCCGAGCTTCTCGTACCAACTAGACACCAAATGGGACCTACAAAACAAATTTCATCAATTTTGGTTCATGGTAACTAAGAAAATACGAAGTACAGCGGACGGCCAGAAATTTTTTTAAATTCCATTTTCGAAATCTGCGTACTTTGAAACGGAAACCATAAAATTTGGAGGGGAGGGGTTAATTTTTTTTCTTCACGCTCGGTTATCAAGGTTCATTATTGAAAATAATAAACCATTAATCACCCAGGTAGGTAGTTCACAACAAATTTCAAAGTTTACCGGGAAAAATTGGGTTGTAAGGATATGATGTAAATCGTAACTTGAATCTCAGCCCGACGCCCAACAGCAACTAGGGGATGTCGTTGAGCCTTGTCCAATGTTCAGAATTTACGGGTTTTCGTCGTTCCCGTAGAATTTTTGCGTGAATTTTATTCATTTTTCGCGTATTTTCAATAAATATCATTCTTCCGTGATCCATTTCCAAACGGATCGAAAATATCGATGAGGCAGCGCTGATAGGACGTGCCATGTGTCGGCTTGTGCTGGCCACGTAAACAGACGGCCTGCTTTCTCAATCCACAGTTCGTTCTTCGTTGGAGGTTTTCTCAACGTTTCGCTTATTTCATGCTGTGTATCTCATAAGTGCAGTATTCCCTAAACCAATCTGTTCAGTCGACTGATCTCATAATGAAGTATCTCCTGCTTCTGTTGGCCGTCCCAGCTCTCATATTGTCTCTGAACAACCGTAAGTTTTGTGTTTGTCTTGAAGGTTTGTCAGGCCAAACGTTTTTGCACGTCAACGTTACATGCAAATTCTGTACCTACTGCCTTTTCTCTGTCGCGTTAACAAAACTTCCATGTACAGAATTCTTAATATGGGCCGTCGATCATTCAGTATAGTACTAAACAACGAAGTTGCTAGTTATAGCAATTTAGGCACGATAGAGCTGAAGAAGTGAAGTCTTATCATTCTAGTAAGTAGATGGAATAGAGGATACTGACACCTACTAACTACGATGAGAGATGAGACATTACTGTGCGTACTGAATGCTGAGCTGTCCTACCAAGTTAACTCCTCATTAGCTATAAAACTGTTGATAATAATTATTAGGCATAGTTTAAGCCGAGTCATGTAGGAAGATTTGGCTACAGCACTTGACTTATACGTAATTGAGTAGGTATGTGCTCTAAATTATCCTGGGAATTGTAGAATGCCTGCATACCTCGCAACACTACGAAGTATACTGTTTCGCTGTTCCATTGCAGATTGTAGGTCATTCATAGGACATACGTTACATGCTTATGAATTAATTTTGAAGCGTTGACCTTTTTTTGCTGCGTGCTCTTACTGTATTAAAAACCCTCACAATGTGTAGATTACCCACAGACCTATTGCAACATGTTTAAGGTGATGATCGAATTCAACGCAGTTTCAATCCCTCGAATGAAATGTTGCTGTGCGATTGGTAGGTACTACGTAGTTCAGATCAAGAAACTGAACTACGTACCTGTTACCTTGCTGCTCGATGATCAGCTCACCTACACACTGTTGGTAATGTCCACGGAACGAACGCCTACTGCTTAATTTTAGAAGCTGTGTGGTACATAGTATACACCGGGCATACTTTCTAGGGAACAATCTATGTCAGTAAATGCTAGTACTGTTTGAAGGTGATTAGGGTACGTAGTATACGTAGGTACTTACTGTTGTACCTCCTGGCAGGCAACTGCGGTTAAAATTTAAAGCTCCAATGCTAAAGCTTTCATATTAGTTATTAATGAATTGAAAAACTGAACTGAAAAGAAAGTTTCTGGGTTCCCAATTCCGAACCTTTCAAACCTCGTTGCTTACCCTTATTTACGGTATGTGCATATTATGGCTAATCCTCTGACGTATTCCTTTCTACCAGCACATTATGATGTTATGATTTTCGTAGAGGGCTTTGGAGTGCGGGCAGAAGAAGATGATGTAGAGGATGACATGGTGGACGTGGAGGGAGAAGAGACTGCTGTGACGGGAGAAGATGCAGTAGAAGAAGAAGAGGCGCCAGCGGAGAGCGGTCAGGGTGGATCGCCTGACGCCCAGACCATGATGCTCTTCACCAAGCCCATTATCAACCCTGGCACCACTCTTGGTTAGTAAACCCATTTCATAAATTGCTGTCCGCAACCTGTGTGTTACTTCTCAGAGTTGAGGCATTTTTCTGTGGAAGTCTTTATAGGTACGCACAATAATTTTCCCCAAACTCATTCCAATTTACAGATCTTCCTGGCGGCGTCCTGGTTGAATTCCTCGTTGGTTTCAAAAACAACGGGCCCCAGGACTTCGTCCTCGAAACCCTCGACGCCTCTTTCCGTTACCCCATGGATTTCAACTTCTACATCCAGAATTTCTCTACACTGGCATATGAAAGGACTGTCAAGCCCTCGCAAGAAGCCACACTTTTCTACTCGTTCATCCCCGCAGAGGCTTTCGCCGGTCGTCCGTTCGGCCTGTCTGTCAACCTCAGATACCGTGATGTGGTGAGTTGGATTATTGTTTTATGGGAATCCTTCTCTTTGTGGAAGACTATTCTGCTAACATTCCTTGTATTCAGTCTGGCGAGAATTTTCTGTGCATTTCTCATTCATGTTGATTGGGAGTACTGTACTTTCGGAGAGCCTTCTGGCGCCAGAGGGAGGAGCAGCGGAGTTAGCAGACAGTGTAAATAACAAACGCTGCAATTTGGAAGAACGTGGTTCATTTGAAAAATAACACCAGTGATGACAGCTCTGTCCTCAGCTGCTCATTGATGAGGACAGTTCAGAAGCTTTCGTCAGATTTGTGGCGCCTTTCGATGAGCACAGTTTTGATTTCTCATGTGATTCATTTCTTCAGGCCTTCTCTAACTTGTGGAGACTATGTTTCAAAATCTCTTCGAATCATTTGAGTGTACCTGCTAATCCACACTGCCCCTTATTTGAGGTAATCCTAGTGGGGGATTGCAGAATCCATAGGTACGACCCCTAGGTCCTGTTCTTCAGCCATATCCAAGCTTCGGGATTCATTCCTGCCGTATAACTTGATTACAAAACTGCATTTTACTGGGAGTCTCACGAGACGTCTCCCCTCCCTTAATTTTTCTTAGGAAGTGGGTTAGAAAAAATGAAAATAAAATGGCAACTCCACATGAAGTTTTACGTAGATCCTAAATCCAACATCAAAATTCGAAGAAAAGAAAAAGTTGAAAATTAGACACCAAATTTGTTTTTTCAAATGGGAATCCCCATTTTTCTTGTTGAAGATCCGGATTCTACGTGAAATTTCATGAAAAAATCACCCTTCACTCAAATTTTTGATTGCGCAAGACATGCGAAAAACTTGTAAAACAATATTTTTTGGGGTGTTTTGGGTACATCTCATACGTGGTTTTACAGTAATTTCTTGTTCATGCTGAATCACGTAGTGGTGTCAGTTTTTCTGTTCACCTTCATGATGAATGGATGATTTTCATTTTGGGTTTTTGGTTATGTCAGATGAACTCATGTTCCCTCCAAGTTTTGTTATTCGTTACTGTGATGACTCGGGTTTTGAGATAGGTAAGAGTATTGGAAGAGAGGAGTGCGAGAGCGTATCTGCGCTGTTTTCACCTCCTTGAATGCGTTCTCTAGGATAGGAAAATATCCACCCGGTTTTCACCTCGTTGGATATTGGGAAGGGAGGATGTCCGTCCGGTTTTCACCACGTTGGATATCGGAAAAATACTCGTCCGGTTTTCACCACGTTGAGAACTTAGGGTTGACGGGAAGGGTGAGTTGATGAAGTGGAGGTAAGGTGAGAGAACTCTGGTCCGAGTGAAGTTGGATGAATGGGAAGGTTTGGGAGAGAAGGCACTTGTTGGAGAGAAGTTGGTTGAATTTCGAGCTGGACGAGCCGGGCGCCTCTACCCTCCCTCTGTCCACCGACGGCTGTTGGAGGGAGAGCTACCTGGGCCTTGTCCCTCGCACCACGCAGGTCGACTTCTCCGTGGTTTTGTTGGTACCAATCTTACTTATTTACAGGAATGGTATATTGTAAGGGTACCATGACCCTTACATTGGTGAAACTTGAGGTACGGATCATTTATCCAAGGATTTTCACGTAAAATCTGTCATAAGCACCGACATTTTATATTTCTCAACTTTCCCTACAATTTTTGATCCATTCATGTTGACATTCATCCGTGATCGTGAATCGAGAAATTGACATCACCTCGTGATTCAGCTCGAGAAAATATCCCAAAATCATATAACTATCCATGTAGTAAGTAATTAAATACACCCAGAAACATGAGTTTTCACGTTTCAAAAATTTGAGTGAAGGGCCATTTCTTCATGAAATTTCTTGTAGAATCCGAAGCTGCAATAACAAAATTTGAAAAAAACAAAGTTGGTGTCGAAATTTCAACTTTTTTGATTTTGGATTTGAGCTCTACATAAAAAATTATTAGGAGTTACCATTTAAAATTTTTTCGAACTCGCTTCACAAGGAAAAAGGGTGGAGAGACGTCTCCTGGGAAATTCTGTTTAACAGGTAGTATTTTAACGTGAATTTAGGAGGATCACTCGTTCTTAAATTAACTTGATTGTTAAAAGTCATAATTTTACTGCCACAAACATCTTGAACAGATAGTTCAAACGTCACCAACAGCTTGGCAATTTACAGATCTCGAACTCAACATTGAATGCTTATTCTTTCGGTATTTTAGAGTGGCAACCAGTTCTACGAAGGTGTCTACAATGAAACTGTCAACATCATCGAATTGGACGAAGGCTTGGACGGTGAAACTTTCTTCCTCTATGTCTTCCTTGGAGCCTGTGCTGTCCTTCTTCTTGTCCTCGGACAACAGCTTCTCGTGTCTGTTGGTTAGTTTCAAACCGTATTTACCGCATATTTTTATTGCATGAAGGGATCGAACTTTGGTAGAGTTCTCTCATGTTTTATTCCCATTACAGTACAACCTGTAATTGTAGTTTATTCGAACGGACAGGAATCAAAGGCAATGAGGACAATCGAAAATACGGGTAATGTGGGTAATAAGCAAAAAACCCTTAAATAAGCAGATAGCGTTTATTGCTATAAAAAAACTATGTTTTATAAAGAAATTACCATCTACATAATGTATAGTGCGATCTATGCAGAAGGTGTACATTGAATTGAATTAGAATGCTAATATTTGGCGTCCTCATAGTTACGTTCTTGCTATCATATTACAAATTACTTAAAAAGTGAAAATTAAACCAATAAAAATGTCTTCAAATCTGATCCGGAGATCCGGATAAACGAGGGTTTACTGCATTTCCGAGTATGTACCTGTGGCTCTGAACCTGCGCGTTTCTTATTTTTCACTATGTCTTCATTTGAAGACGAAAATCTTCAGAAAAAGACCAACATTACGTACTACCCCTTATTTTCTTCTTGTGTTGCAGGGAAGAAAAGGGTTAGTTCGTCGACGTCCTCAAAGAAGCAAGTTGAGACGGGCACCAACGACCGGGATGACGTGGATTACGAATGGCTTCCCAAGGAAACTCTGCAAAGTCTAAGTAGGTGTTATAATCATCTCTAAATGGAGCCCACTCATAAATAAGAGGGGAAAAAGAGTAGGGTGGTGTGGGCTTGGCCTCACAGAAGTAGCAGAAGCCTAGGTATTGAATCTGAAGAGTTAGTTCCACTAGTGCGATTAACGTAGGTGCCTCCGGAAGGTATTTTAATTTATTTGCCACTTACAAACTTAGATATTTTGATCAATGAAGAGCGTTTTCCTCCTTCGAAAGTGTAAAACCTGTTGTGTGGGTGCCGGTTGACACTAGGATGTACACTTTGTTTCGTCGAAATCCTGCTGTAACTTTTGTCTACCGCAGACACGTTTTCCATTGAACTGTTTCCATAAATACCCGAAAAAATGTTCGATAAGAACTGAAATTTGGCGCGTAGGAGCAGGTTGTATCTGCATTGCGGGTATCTTCATTAATGAAATCTTGATTTTCAAAAGCCTTTCGATAATATAGAGTTTTCCCCTGATTCAGCCCCGCTTCTGCCTTTCGTATATGTCTTTCATAAAACAAATATAAATATAAATAAATGGTATAGCCTGATAAGACATTTATTGGGCTTTTCAGGTTAGTCATTACATTAGTCTTTTTTTTTGCACCTTTGGTAGTAATTAAATTTGTTCGAGGTTTGCGAGAGAAAAAATAATCAAATAATTCGAAAACTAGGGGTTTACACGAAAAGCTAGACATTTTAATTCGTAAATGCGCCTAAAGCTAGGTTCACATGGCGATGCAAATCCGGACGGCAGTCCGGCACGGCTACGCGTTCTGCAGTGCTATTGGCCAACGCAAAATATATTATTTCAACACAATGCCTTGGATACTATATCAAAATCTCCAGATATTTTCCGCTGTCGGATCTGTTGCCGTATCTGCGCACACTTCTCCTGTTCGGTTGTCAGCCATATTGAAATTCGACATTTGTAGCTGTTTTTGCGGTTTCGAGTTCGAGCAATTGTTTGTTTTTTGCGTTAGAGTTTTGTTATGATTCCGCTGCCATGTGAATGCCACTGCGGCAAAAATTCCGGCAAAAGCTAGGTTCACATGGAGACGCAATTCCGGACGGCAATCCGTCACGGCAACGCATTTGCCAGAATTTTTGCCGCAGAGGCGTTCACATGGCAGTGGAATCATAACAAAACGCAATGGCAAAAAACAAACAATTGCTCGAACTCGAAACCTCATAATCAACCACATATGTCCAATTTCAATATGGCTGAACAACCAAACAAGAGAGGTGTGCGCAGATACGGCAACGGATCCGACAGTGGAAAATATATGGAAATTTTGATATATAGTATCCAAGGCACTGCGTTGCAAAAATCCATTTTGCGTTGGCCAATAGAATTGCAGAACGCATAGCCGTGCCGGACTGCCGTCAGGAATGCGTCTCCATGTGAACCTAGCTTAAGAATCGATTCCTCTTCTGTGTACACCCTGTATACGTCCAGAGGCGCTTTGTCATTGGTGCAATATAGATAACCTATACAGCTGTACAATAGTGAAATGAGTTGAATGGTTTTTGTAGTCTCACTCGTTTCTTTTTCCAGACAAATCGCCCAAACCCGTCAAGGCGACCAGCAAGTCTCCGAAAACGAGCCCCCGCGCCCGCAGAGCCAAGGCCGACTGAGACGCACCGTGATGCCGCGCCTTCATCTGCGATCGTCGTCGTTTGAACGGCTCAATGGAAATGAACACCTCCTCAAGACAATTATTGTGACGACATCAAAGGAAAAATCAGATGATCACTCGCCAACCCAGCCCCTAACCGTTTCTTACCCTGAAGTATTTCGTCGAATGAGCGCGTTTCACCTCTCGCAGGAATTGAAATTTATTGTCAACCAACGTCGGTAACGTTTGTTTTGGTGGACGAAGCAATACAAATACAATAGCCCCCCCCCGATAATCATTGCATTGTATATAACTGGACGCATTTTACCCGCAATTATCAGTGTTCATTGCATTCAAAGTACAATAACAGCAGTTTTCATCAGCTCGCTTCGCTCTTTCAGTCTCCGTATTACATTCAACATTTATTTATTTTACTATTCATTGCAACATCTCCATTTTCATTTCTTCCTACGTGTAAGTTTATTTGTAATAGGTATACCTAATTATAATTGATTAGAAAAAAATACAGAAGAAAATTCAAAATTTCGGGAAATCCACATTGTTCTCACAAATTGTAAATATTTGTTATAAAATATATTTATAATAATAAAGTAAGATGAAGGTCGTGTTTGGTCAGGAATTTGATTTAGAAATAAACAATTTGGTAACATTAAGTATGACATAGTTTTAGTGTAAGTTCGTTCCCTTCTTGGGAATTCTAAGATGGTTCGACCGCTCACTCAATTTATGTTCGTGATATTAATGTTATGTAACATTGCATTTGATTCTAGTTGCGTTAATTAACAACTGATATCTTGTGGTTTCCAAGTCTGAGTCTGACATCGGATTTATATTATTTCCTATTTATGTTTATTTTTAAGTTCCCCCCTCTAATACCCCCTGTGCGTGGGCATGTTTTCCGAGTGTAATGCTGTAATGCTCGCCCCGTTTTGGTGCGGGTTTTGACGTAATATTAGGTCCATGTTTTTTTTGTTAGCATTTGTTAACTGCGAATTTAAAATATTCTAGTGTAAAATCAAGTCTACTGACCTATGGCCATGTCTAGTTTCACTCAAGACTTGACTCCTTGGCTTCCTTAATGTGGGCAAGTTTTCATATCCTCGGACACTAGTATGGATATAATTTCCCGAAAACGACCGCTCTTTTCTCGTAATAAGGTTTGGAGGTGGAATGT
Organism: Leptopterna dolabrata; assembly: GCA_954871275.1. Classification (NCBI taxonomy): domain Eukaryota; kingdom Metazoa; phylum Arthropoda; class Insecta; order Hemiptera; family Miridae; genus Leptopterna; species Leptopterna dolabrata. The sequence continues at coordinate 21,414,854 of OX940984.1, read as the reverse complement.
TACTTGGACGTACTAATTTATTTTTCTTCGAATAAATCTGAGTCGAGAACGTTTGTTTTTTTAGTACGTTGAAAATAAAACAGTTGGAAAATAAGAAGTTGTATTATTTAATACCTACCTATATCCCTGGTACCTATCTGTCGTTTAAGATTTAAAAATATTCGCCTACCGTAATGTTCGACGTGGGCGAATGATGACCGGAAAGTGAAGTAGGTACATAATCAAAATTGTTAAAATTACGAACACTATTCATTGGAAAACGTAAGTAAGACTTGACAGAATCCCAAGTAGATACGAAAAAGTTATACGGCGTACTGAAGATACTACTTAGTACTTACCTTCCTTATCTGTGAAACTATCCTTTGAAACATAAACTCATCGCTAAGGACCATATTAGGATGGTGCAAAGTAATGTTTTAGAGTGTCCAGCGGTCTCGTAATATTCGTTCTTTGACAGAATTTAAATTTAAATAGTTATATTTGGATTCGTTTGTCAATAATTTGTAATCCAATTCTCAATTGTTACCGTAATCATTTTGCTACGATTATGCTATTACGCTTATATGTCCCTCTCGCGTCATATTCGTTGGCCTCAGCAGTTGAGAATCTGTTTCGAAATACTTCAACAGGCACCCAAGCGAATTTAATCTCAACGAGAGTTCATAAATTTTTCCATTCATGCAGCTGACCATCGTAAGAAAATTTCCAACGTATCGCACCTAGTATAGCCATGAATTAACAACGATAGGTATACAATATTTTCCACATTTAACCATTCGTTTTTGGCAACATTATAGATTTTTGAACCGCAAAAAACTCAAATTTACCCACATAAGTAGATCATAAGAGAATTCTCAGGAACAAAATACACACACTTTAAAACAAAACATCGAATATTTATTCAATACGTTTTACATCGTACTGTAGGTTAGGAACCTATTTCATACAGATAATAAATTTAGAGGCTGATTTTTATAAATAACAAACGAAAATGCAGGGTTGAAGTGACCGAAGGATGACATGAGGCTGTATTTACAACGGCTGTACAACTGACTACGATTAGACTGGTGAAGAGAGAAAGAAGCGGAATTTATAATTCATCCAAATAGGGAACGTTGCTGACGCCTCCAATACTGGCTAGTGACTTGTTTTTGCTGTCGACGAAACTCTTCATCGCCTGAAACAACAACAAATTATCTGATTATTTCTTTTATAAACTAAAGATAATGGAGGAGTATTTTATTTATTCGAAGGCAGCAATGCGCACCAAATTTGTTGTCGAACAGGACTACTCATGGGAGTGCAGATTTCAATTCTATCAAAATTCATAGAGGAATAACGCATAGCTATTTGCAGGGATTTTTGTAGGGTGCTAGCATATATACATACATTGTGTGTGTGTGTGATGGATAAAGCAAGAGGTACCTAAAGCCGGTAAACCTAGGTTTAACCGATTAAGCCTAGGAGAAGATGGCTTGAGTGGAGCAGCTCCCTCTCCCTTGGTAATTCCAACTTTAACCGGTTGAACTAGGTTTACCTTTCATTTTTGCTTTATCCGTATCATAATAATTATACACCCTACGCTGAATCACACAGGAAAGTAGTTTTCATTTTACACTAATTGTGCAAAAATACTGAAATTGTTGAGGTGGGGCTGAAATAAAACATCACACAACTTCAGAATGCGTTTAAAATGTTAAGATCAACTTCATCGCCTGATTCAGCGTTGATGCTGCAATGTGACAGTGCAATAAGTAGTTAGGGGTTAAGACAAATGTTTGTGGGAAGCCATGCTGATTGTGACTGTAGCAAAGTCTTAGCATTTGCCTCGATGCGATGGTTCATCAGTTCCCCGAATGAAATTATGAAAAGAATTTTTCATATTTCCAAAAAGCAACAGATCAAAAAGTTCTCTACATGAAGGTGATGTACCTACGTATAACGTACAAGTCATGTACCAAGCTACCGCTAACTGAAAACTGTTACCATATTTCTTAACTTATTTTAATTATGAATTTAAAATAGCCTCATATTCATCTAAACCGCAAGGTGTAGCAGTAACTGCATTGACTCTGTGCAGATCTAAGGACTAGTCACCTCCAATCGAAATTTGAGCGTAGTACTAGTAATGTAGTTTTTCGTGAAATTTCGTGAGGCTTACATTCACGGATGCACAAAAATTACGGTCGGTCCGACTGCAATGGTCTAATGTTGACTATTTCCCTTGGAGGGATGCTGCATGGCGGACTTGTCGCTACTGCATAAAAATTCTGAATTATAACATTTTCCGGCCCTGCTTGCCAAAACTGGCATTGTGGTCCTGGCATTTTCTCCACTCGCATGCCATAACTCTTTCGGGTCCCTTTATCTGCCACCAACTACCAGATGAGCCGCCTCCTCCACCGTCTTCCTCGCTCTGAAAACGCCTTGCTGAGTGCCTATCCAACATCCGATTTCTTCACCAGCTCACTCTCTTCCCTCAAGACCTTGATCGCCTCATCACCACTCGTCTTCTCCTAGCCAGTTTTCTACTCTTTGTTGTATCTTTATTTTTTTTCCCTCGAACTTTGTCACAAGTAAAAATTTGTCATTCAAATTGCCCTGTAATCCTTATTATTTTCATTTTTGTATGTTCACTGCAAAATGTATCCAACGTACAAATAAATAAATAAATAAATATACTCCATGTGGCGATAACGACTATTAGTAACAATCCCGGATCTGACCCTGATCTTCACAAAATTCTGTACTTCCGCAAAGTTTGGTTGTAAATTTTCGCCCAAGAAGTAATTTTTCTAATAAACAGGAATGTTATCAGTTATTCATTACCTATCAAAAGTGCTAGTTTTGAATGGAAAACCCATTGTGATCAGACTTACGATACATTGCTGTTGTAATAGGTGTCATGACTATGGATCAGCTCTTGCGAATACGTACTTTCGACATACCTGCTTTTGACAACCAGCCGATGCCTAAATATGCGCAACCAGGTGAATTTCACAATTGTAAAATCACCCAGGATTACTGGAAAGCTTCCTGGACCTTCATAAATTTCATCAGGGGACATACCTGTTGGACAGATGAGGTGGTGACGGCGTCAATATCTTCAAGAAGGCTAGCGGGCGACCGGGCAGCACCCAAGAGAACCGCCTGGTTGACAATGTCAGACAGAAGACTGTCGGCCCGCTCTCCCGCATACAGGACTTGGGCCTTGAGCTGAGCTTTTCCTCTCTTCACGTCAGCATCAGTCAGGTCGGTCACCTTCAACGCGTTGCTTATTGCCTGAAAAAAGAAGCCATGTTTAAAAATCGAAGAACGGATGGATATAAAAATCAACATGAAGGCGCAAGTTATAACCAAAAACGAGTTTGGCCAATTAGAAAATCGTTAAAGGCAACTTCGTACTGTGCTGGTAGCACTACAAAGCAATACTTCTGCAAAGGATAATGTGAGTTTTTGAGGGGCAGTTCTACTGTTGGATTTCTTCGTAAAACCCATCCTTATCTATAAGGCAGCCCCTTAGCAGAAGTGCCATTCTCCAAGCGTTAGTTTACTACAAGAGTACAAGAACAGAGTTCGAAACAGACACCCAAGCATGGAAAAAGGTTCAAAAATACAATACAAAATACAATAAACTCCAAAAATTCGTTTAGTGGCGCAACAAACCGGACAGGACCACAAATTCGTTTAGTGGCGCAACAAACCGAACAGGACCACAAGATATTGCAATATTTTAGAGTACCAGGTGTCTACTGACATTCAGGCTCTAGGAAGCACGAAGTAGGTACGGTACACTTCAAATTCCATTAGGCTGCAACTATGCAGGTATCAACCTATCACTAACCGCTCAAGTCATCACACCATCTTTCATTAGCCTCTTCACACATAAAATAAATGACGACCTATTTAGTTCCCCAACTTCAAGAGATGTAACGACCAACTCGAAGATATCAAAGATAACAAGTTTTTCGAAACGCTGGAAGTAGGGAAGTGAATTGAAAATGAGTCTAAGAAGTAAGAGAGGTTTATAACTGTGAGCAGAGCCACCAACTTTGATAATCAGATCAGCAGAAGTGTGTAAATCACTTGACAGGTACCTGACTACAACCAGCCCTGAGTCAAGTGTACAAATAAATCAAATACAAAACCGAGAAAACAGTAAATGAAAAACCAAGTGAACGGTGATTTGAGGAAAATACAAACCTTTTTGAGTAGTAGAACATGCCTTCAGTCTTGTACTTTTCAGCCTGTACCTCACGATACTCCTGAAGGATGTTCAAATACTCTTTTTGAGCTTCCATCAATTCCTTCAAATCTCCACCCAGGTCTTGACAGTACTCCAGCTTCATCTGAGCAAATTGCAGTTTTGTCTCGAGGTTGATGGCTCGGTTTTTGAGGACGCTGTTGAAAACTTCGACACATCTCTGATCGAAGCCCATGGACGTGGATCTGGCCAAGTCCAACAGCTGGTAGTAGATTTTAGGCTCGTCAGGGTACTTTGTGACGGCAGCCTTGAGGATTTCAGTGGCTCTTGCATGGTCATTTAGGGTTCTGTGGTAGAACTGCGCGTACTTGGCAGTGAGAGCCAGAGCGACACATTTTTGGTTCGCCGACGAGATGTAGAGCTCAAAAAGCTTGATAACCTGTTCGTTGTTTCCGCAACGTCTTTCAAAATGTATTCTCCTCAACTGTACCAATAAGAGGTTGTTAGAACGCTTGTCTGTGTGAGCGAGGATCTTTCTCGCTAAGCCGGTGTTCCCTTGGGCTTCTTCAAAAGCAGCCCAGCTTAGAGCGAGGTGCGAGTTATTTGGCAAGTGGATCAAACAAGCCCTCTGATAAATCGATCGGATAATTTCAGGATCACAAGGACACTGTTCCAAGTACTTGACGTACTTCAACCAAAACTGCTGGTACATCGCACAGGCTATCATCACCCTTTCAAACAGAATGGATGTCCTCTGGAAATCACCGTTCGTTATTTCAAAATCCAGGTAACTCATCCAGTTGTCCAACTGAGATTTTTCCAGGGGCTTGATATGAAAGTAAGGCCTTTTAATAGCTGATTCAAACACCCATCGATCAGCGATCTGACTCAACGTCGCTTTGAAAATTTTGTACCTCAAAGATACGATTCTCTCCCGCATGTAAATGGTTTCTTCATCCGAACAACTGGCATTAGATTCCTCGCAATCACCAGGAGGATTGGAAGTCGTATCAATCGGTATGTTCCGGGATTTGAGTTTGTTGACAACGTGAGATCTGATGGAGAAAAAATCGTCAACAGAGAGAATTTTGCTGGGCTTGTGGCGGTTAACGAAGTCCTGGAAGTCTTCAAAATGATTCTTCAAGTTTTGAATAGGAGTCGTCAGCAAGCGATCGTAAATTGCCATGACTTTCTGGTGACGACGATTTTCCAATTCCCACTGTATGTACAAGGTCCATAAACGGTCGGATCTGAATTCCAAACCACATTTGTCTATGGCCAGATCAAACTGCTCTCTTAAAAGATTTTCGTCGTCTTTCATATTCGATTTACAGTGACCCAGGTAGTGCAACCAGAGATCCACACTGAGTGGGATGGCCTCCAGTCCTCGTTTGAAGACTTCACTGCACTTCACTTTATCCCCACGCCTTTTTTCATAGTCTGCATACTTCCTCCAGTAACCATAGCAGTACGGGTACATGCTCAGGAAACTGTCATAAGCGTCTCTGGCAGCAACAAGATCCTCCTCTTGATCAACGTACTGCAGAAGATACGTCCACCCAGTGAAGTCTGAAGGATCGTCTTTCACAACTTTCCAGTACTTCTCAAGCTCAGGTAGGGCCTTCGAGGCACGTACTCTGCCAAGAACGTCATCCCAAGCAACGAGTTCGAATTCGTAGTTTTTCTTCTTGGTAGCACATTTATTTTTCGTAACTTCGGCATTTCTCTTCTTGGCTGGTGGGAACTCGTCGTCAGACACGGTTTCAGCACCAGATATAACAGCAGTATGAAGCTCACCATCAGAAATCGCTTCTGTGTCAAGGGCCTTGTTATCATCTGGAAGTTCATCATCCGAAACGGATTCTGTCCCATGTACCACCGTGTGACAGCGGCGCCTTTTAGATCCAAATTTACTCTGACCAGTACAATTCACAGTCTGTACCTCAACATCCTTGTCGACGACTTCAGCTGGAGTGTCTCCATCAGTTTGCTGACGAAGTGACGATGTGTCTGATACAAAGGTATTTTTCTTGCTATATTCTTCATCCACTACGATCTGCAGGCGACATTCGTCAGACCCAGCTTCAGAAGGGACTTCATCCAAGTCCACACACACTGGCAGCTTATCAGCCGAAGTCTCGTTTGTCTCAACAGAATCTTTGAGTTTAAGAATTTCGGGACTAACCTCCGATGGAGTACCACTAGAGAAACTCATATTGTTAACATTCTCAGCAATACTTGGATCTTGACTGATATCCGTGGCAACAGATGTTTCTGCCATTTTGAAGTATACTATGATGAAGACTTCAGGGATCCCTGAACTATGAGTAGCAGAACAGCGCTCCAATGAAAGCTAATACGAATAAAAGTGAACAATACCTACCTTGATAATGAACTTCCAATCGCGCTTCAGCAATACGATTCTATCTTACCAACCGCACTGTCTTACACTTAATTCGATCAGGTATCTTCTTGGCCAGGTACCTACTTAAAACAGTTTCCTACAGAAAAATCAAAAGATTCGAAAATGTTTCTGATTATAGAGTACAGTCCACTAACAATAAGCAAACCAAATTCACACAGCAGAACGAGAAATGCTTGCCAAACCACGCGCAATGGGAAGTAAATCACCTGTTTTACGATGCCAATAAAACCGTAACGACAGTCAATATAAGCAAGAACACAGAATATTACTTTTCTCGCATCGACCACACAATGCAGACAGCAGATAAATGATCAGAATAAATAGAACAAAATGAAAAACGAATCCAAATAAACAAGCTGGTGGAACCAAGACAAATGACTGCAGATGCAAAACAAACTGAAAATAAGCCGAATTAAACCACGTATAAGGTTTTGAGAAGAAATGGGTTGTGAATCATTGGAGACAAAGACGCTAAAAAGCTCATATCCTACTCCAAATAATTCGCGACAAAACGAATGAAATTTAAAACAAGGATCAATTGAAATAGTCACAAGTAAATTAGTCGTTCTAAAATTTTACTTGGTATTCATTTCTTATTAACAAACCACGTGTAATTTAAACGTATGAAAAATTATGAAAATAATTGATGATTTTATAGCATAATATTAATATTGAAGATAGGCCAGTAGATAGGTAGGTACTGGACGTGGGAGGAGGCGTACTGGAAAGCTGAAATTCGTCTCGGGGAGATTAATAAATTATGGCTTTAGATAACTACTTGTTTCTCAGTTTGAACAAAACCAAATCCTCAGGGCACTGTATCCTCCTTCTGCGTAGATAACTGTTTCTGTGGTCAATAGGACCACAGAAAATCCCTAAATTGAGTCGGCCCGAGAATTAAGTTTCATAAAACTGCGGGGCATTCAATAATTCACTCATTAATGTTATTTGTGGCTATTCATGAAGCATTACGTTTGTTCAAGTTGCAAAAGTACCTATCAACAAAATCCAAAAAACCGTTCTTCAAATTAAATATCACAGAACCAACTCGACTTCGTACGACCATCCGTGATTATAATCAGGCGTTCCCTAGCAATGGTATCTGGGCCGGATTTATACAGTTTCATTCATGATCATGTTGACGAAGCTTCTCGGTGCAAACGAACGGAATTCTTTACTTAATAGGTAGGTACTTCTTTACTTAATAGGTTCTTAGTAAAGAAAAAATTCTTTACTTCAAGATCAATTTAAAAGCGTAAAAAAACCATATAACCTTCTACTGAAAGTTTTCGAGCTACGGCGTTATGAAAATTTCAACCCGTATTGTTGACTCCTTAGAGATGACTGACAGTAACGCCGAGCTTCACGGACCAACTAGCCCCCAAACGGGACCTATAAACCAAATTTCATTAATTCTGGTTCATAGTAACTAAGAAAATTGCGAAGTACGGCATACGGACAGAAATTTTTTTTATTCCACTTTCGGATTCAACGTACCTAACCTCGAAAACCATAATATTTAATGGATGGGGGGGGATTTTTTTTTTTAAATTATCGATCCCAAAGGTTCATTACTGAAAATAATAAACTATAAGTCACGTCAAAAAAATATCTACTCACAGTATACATAGGTATACCTAATTTAGTGCTTCCTTCTGTTTAAACAAAATCTAGCACACAAACTCCGTTTTTATGCAACAAATTTTCTGTACTCTGCTATCCATTTTACAACGCATTAGTAACAATTATTCTCTTAAAAAGGATTTACCTTACACAAACACACAACGCTTACGTGAGTCCTAAATTGTACAATAACCCTCCCAACAAGAAGATTAAAACAGGCATGAGCTTTGAAAATTGTAGGGATTTTACCACAATCACTACCATAATAATTTCGCAGAAAGTCTTAAGCAGTCATAAAATGCCTCAGGGGCTTCTTCACAACGCTTGGAATGCTATGACTGTACTGATCTTGCTGCAATTCAAGTCATATGAAGTAGATATACAAGCAAGGAAGTAAGGCAAGGTAGTAGAGTTTTTGCGGCACCCTCACGCCGAAACGAAAGCAGTGCTGCGAATGCGCACTTAAGACACCGAAAAGTTTGACGAACCGTCACGACGAGAAATATCGGGATCTCACGGTGCCAGCCTTCGTCCTGTTGAGATGGCGGAACGTAATGCAACCTTACATCCTACCTACCTTCTTCTGTTGTCCTTGTAAAATAGAGAGTTCCTAAAGACTAAAGTCGGGAAGATGTGTTCGGATTTATCTCAACTGCGCATGCGCGTCGCCCAAGTTCAAACTTATTTCCTTAAGTTCGGCTTATTCGGCCTTATACATAAGGCGTGTTATCTCCCAGGGCACAAACTTTAGGAATCGTCTTTAACCTTACTCAGGGGTAACAGTGCACAGCTTTTTGCCGCGTTTTGTCGTTTTTTTTTTAACGCGTCATGTGTCGTCGGTCCTCGCCATCGCCAGCGTCTTTCAAAGTTACTCCAAGCATCTTTCAAAGAATTTGCTAGATTGTTGCGATATCAACTTAGGATAAAAAAGTGAGTATACCTACGGATACTAGTATACCTAGTGAAGCTGAATGGATTTCGCGTTGTGCTAAGTTAAGTGACGTTACTTTTCAATTCACTCCTACCCCCACCACTTCTGTCAAACCGGACTTATTGGTTAGCATCCAAAGTTAGCATCTTAGCTGCTCGCCTTAGATGTGGCCAAAAGATATGGCCGTTCCCTAATGAACTTATCTCTTAGGAACTCTCTAATAAATGTCGAGTGTCGTATTCACAGCTGCTTCCTCGCGTCTTTATGCTTATCCAGACTTGACACCATGTGTGGACATAGATTTGTATTCACCACGGAGTAAAATGGACGAAGAGAAGTTAACACAACGTTAGAGTGACTTCACCAGCCGGAAGATGCCAAAGAGGAACCGAAAAAGGTAAGCATCTGACTTCGGTCGCCCTATCTGCCATTTGGGTAACAGTGTCGTTTTGGTTTATTATTCTGTGAATAATACACCTATGTATTCGCTCAGCAAAAAATTTTTATAACACCCCCCAAACTTTTTTCTTTTCCGTTTCAAGGTGCGTAGATTCCAAAAATGCAATGTCCGTCCGCCGTCCGCCGTACGCCGCATCACGTGTACAGGCTTCATTTTAGATCTAAAAAAGTCGTTCTTTCGCACACATGCTCCATTTGGGCCCTAGTTGTGTCCCGAAACTTTTCAGCCCGATCGGAATATACCCAGGGGTGTTATGAGTGAAAATGTGTGTAAAAATAGGTACTTTTTGCGTTTTAGCAACATGTTAGTAAAATGAGCTTTTGAGGTATCGTTTTCCATGTTTTTGGGGACGAGAATACCGAATATGAAGTCGATTTTGACCAAAGGCGCGGAAATTGAGGTTTTACCATTGGTTCAGCTCCCAAAATTGGTTTTTTTAAGTCAAAAACCTGGAAAACTGTCTGAAATCACCATCAATGTGTATACTAACATTAGAAAAAGTGTAAACAGCTGAATCAAGACCATTAAATCGCACTACCAATGATCAAAGATGATTTGGGGAGGGGGAAAAAAGTGTACCTATTTCATGTTTTGGGGGCCAAAATTGGTGGAAATCATCAGGAATAGCTAATTCAATCATTCCACATGAAAGAAACAATAAATTTAACTGTCAACAAGAATCTCTAGAACGCCAATAGAATAATAAACCCATGTGGCAAGGACTTTGCAGCGTTTTCAATTTCGTTTCGGCGTGAGGGTGCTGCAAAAACTCTCTATTATACAAGAAATTTAACTTGCGCTTCTATGCCACAGCCTCCCCAGGTGATTTGCCATTTTTGGGGATCTATTGGGAGGGGGACAATATAATTTATGCTTGAATTAGATCAGACTTCTGCAGGAATGAGAGGAGGAAAACACACATCAATTCTTTTCGGGGAACAAATGTACGACGGATCAATGGCCAGTTTCTCTGTGGAAAGAAGTGCAAATATCCATTCAACCCCTTAAATTCCTCCGAACCAAGCCAAGTTGATATTAATAACACCGGGTGGAAAGCAGTCTCACTGGCACTTGGAGTAAAGGTAGAAACCCCTACGATCCGAACTGCTTTCTGCCATAAGCTCTCAAACCCTTCTGCCACCCCGCATGACAGAACGTTTGAATCCATTTTGGCGCAGCCAAGAAGCTCAGTGAACCAATAATTGTGCAGATGAATACGATTTGTAGTTCTACGAAGTGGAAATTGAATCGTTATCGTCATGGAAACAGCCATGGCAACACATGTGACGTACATCTCAACTCCTATCCCTGGCATAAGGGGCAACTGACATGCTTTTCCAATGGACCAAAAATGCAGTCAACGTCTATCCACGTTTGCAATCAGAAAGTCACTTCACAAAGCCGCTGATGATTAAATTGTTAAATGATGTATTCATCATAAACTTGCACACTATCCATGGTTTTGAATCTTACCGTTTTGGCATTATCACTCTCGCAGGATACAAGGATTCCAAAAAGCCCAGAGTCGGAATGTGCGATGTTAAGGGCAGAAATCTGGGTTGGGCTGCCACTTTTGGCAGCAGCCTTGGAGAGAGGATCGACACCAGCACCCCATTTCACAGAAGGTCCAGTGCCCAAGGCGTTGCGGAGAACAGCCCAAGTGAAAACGTCTTTCTTGTTGAGCCTACGGAAAAGAACACTTACATTATGGTTTGATGGTTGGTCCATCGACATTATTATGCGAGGGATTTAATAGTGGAGATATTCCTTCACAAATCGGGTAAGGTCGATAAAAGTAAGAAGTCTTCCTCTACATTTCTGTCACACGCCACCATACAAATTCAGTTACTTACCTATCTAATTACTAGTCAGATTCCATAAATATTACCGAAAGAAATCAAAAACTCACCCGGAAGCTTCAGAAGCAATAATAGTGTGGGTGATGTTAGAAGGTGTGTCTTTACGAACGTCTCCCCCCTTGTAGGTAGACGCATCAGCTTGGGATCCTGCAGAAATAGATTCAAATTTATTCTGACGAAACAATAATTATTACTTTGTAGGCGGAATACTTTCCAGTAGTATACTGGATGAGGGCATACTCATTCTTCAATTATATTTGAAATTGCCAATGTTCTTGTAGATTTGATCAGCTTACCATTTCCATCTTTACCGAGACATTGGCCAAAATGTGAGACATCAGTGATGTCAAGACCGAGACCAACAACGGCGATCTTGTTAGACAGGAACCGGCTGGCAACATAGTGCTGCAGCTGCAGGATAAAAAAATGGGAAACGTAAGAAGCGTCAGTTTGTTCAGCCTGGCTCATAATGTTTTGTTTACTAAAATTTCCATCATGGGGACTTGCAAACTGACTTTGGCACAAACATTCTTTGAAATTGCGAACCCTCATTCGTATACAACTATCTCGCTTTTCTGCAAAGCATGAGGGAAATTATGTTGATGACTAGGAGAAAGGAACTAACCGTCTCACTTCCAAGTTTCTTGATGTTGTAATCTTTTACAAAGATCGAGTTGCCCAAACCAGTTCTGTATGCAGCCTGATGGATGAGGTCGAAAACCAGAGCCTGCAAATGATGAACGATGCGAATAATGTATTAACCAAACCTTTACCAAAGTTTACTATGCCAGCATCCACCCGTCCAGATTCAAGTCGGACAGGTTGAGCTGTGATAGTAGGAAAACCTGAAATATTTTATTGATGTAGCAGACAAATTTGCACACCTGAGGAGGAATACCGCCAAGTTCATATTTGATTCTGGGAATGTTTTCAGCAAGCTCCCAAGGCTTGAACGCTTGTTCGTTGATTATGGAAGTAAGGTATTTCAAGCTAGGCTGGCTGTAATTTGACAAAAACACAAGTTAAAAACAATAAATAAATAGGAAAAGAAATAAAAATGCCGAGAATGATGACACTGAAAAGATGACATAAATGAAAAACCACAGTCATGCAGCATGGCTATAAGAGCGAATTTTCGAAGTTTTCGGCATCTCCCCTCCTCCGCCTAAAATTTTCTGAAAATTAATTTTCGGCCAATGTTTTCCCAACTTGATACCATACAAAATTAAAACAGGAGTAGTTTTACGCAAAGTAAAATTTGGGGTGGAAGGGGGGGAGGGGGAAATCAAAAATGTTTTGAATACCAGAAGAGTTGTAGGTATTGGATACGTAACAAATTTTTTGTTCCATTTTTTGCCGAGTAACACCTCGGTTTGTAGATTTTCCAACGCTGAACACGATGGTGAAGTCAGAATTGCGATATCCCATTCCGTTATCAGATTAGAGCAGACGAACCAGGAAGAACATCTCAAGAAATAACCACGTTCCTTCATCTTCAAAGTGCTCCAGTTTGAGAATGGAATGAGATATCGCAATTCTGATTTCACCATCGTGTTCAGCGTACAAAAACCTTTAAAATGAGGTGTCACTTGTCAGACTTTTTCATTTTGGGAATTTATGGGTAATTTTCCCCCCCTAAAACTCCCCAAAACTCCCCCTTAGGGTGACCCGATTCTGCCCATCTTCGAACTTAGCCTGTCGATTGCCAAGACAGATTTTTCGTGCAAATTTGAACTTTTTATCTCAATTCTTTCGAGAGTTATCGTCTGGAATGACACATACATATATAAATATATAAATATATAAATATATAAATATATAAATATATATATAAATATATATATATATACATATAATTTTTGGTGTCTTTCGGCAGTGAATTCAGGATGGTCTGAAACGGATTTTGGTATAAAAATCTTTCGGAAATTCGAGTTTTAAAAATTTTGGACCGAGAACAATAGCTTCCTTTTCTTCGAAAATTCGCTAAAAGAATACGCGAAGAATAGCTGAACATATCAGCAAGTTAGAACCACAGCAAAGGTGTTCTATGAGAGACAGGGCCACCTGACGCTGAAGGTAATGTACTCCTGGGTAAAAAATCTTGAGCTACCGGTCGGGTTTGTTAAATCACAAAACCTTGGAAATATCCAAGTTCCAAAATTGTTCATTGCAAAAGTTCTTATATTTGTGAAAACAGAGCGTCCCCTGAAAGGCAAAATATCTTAAGCGCCATTTTTTGCGATTTCGAGTTACTGTAACCGTTGGATTCGTCTTAAAAAGCCGCTAGCTATCTAGCTACTTATCGTAAGCGACGTATGTCTCTAAGGCATTCAAAAACAGCCTCAAAGTTTTCGAATTGTAACCACCTATTTGGTAAAATATCGTATCCACCATTCATTCAGAACCGATACCGAGGTAAAAATTGTCGGTTGTCGTAAGTGCCTCATTCCCACTGTAACTTGCGATAAAATGACAGTAGGTATGTTAATATTATGCCATCTATCGTAAGCGCCAGAGAGCAGTGTATCGTATGCACCTATCCAATTTGAGCAAAGTATCGTAAGCGCCCCTTCCCGAGTGCGCGAATGGAGATACGCTATTTTCCAAATAATTCTTTTCCAGCAATACATCAAGAATATCGTAAGTGCCGAAATGTGTATCGTATCCACAACTATTCTCCAGTTCTTCGAAATAGCAAGAATAGCGTAAGCGCCTTTTTCTCGAAAAAGGCCTAATTCCCAGGGCTTTTATGCAATTTTTTTTCAAAATAAATCAACAGAAAACGGTTCAATTTACGATAAAACATCAAGTTTTAACGGGTTAGGCAATAAAAAGATCCTTCCACAGTTGTTCGTCTCCTGTAAAATTCGGAAAATGGCGCTTACGATATTCTGCCTTTCAGGGGACGAGAGGTACGTCCTATTAAACAGGTTTCAATGGATACGAAGTTTTTCACTGAGCTGATTTCGTCAGACTTACATGTTATCAACTGTGGATTCCAAAGTGTACACAATGGTTTCCCTATCAGCCGTAGCGCTGAGGGTGGAGCCCAACTTCTGGAGGTTCCTCATGATGGCAAATCCAGTGACGCTTTCGGTGGAGAGCCCGCAAGAGCTGCGAATGATGTGGCTGACCCCAGCATTGTCAGCACATTCGTATCGGCTTCCCGCCCTGGAATTCGACAGATTAAGTTTCTGTATCAGTCAGCAAAATGAGAATTAAGAAATTGATCTCACGTCGAGGATGGACTGAAAGGAAAACTTGGTTTTTATTTCACCATCCAGCATCCATCCAAGATGCCAGACAACGCCACGCTGAAGAAAGCTAGAAAAAAACACGGAGTAATAAGTTATTCGAAAAAGGAGAGCAAAATTAATCATTCGTTTAATCCAATTTTGCAATAAGTAGGTACCGACATACCTGACGGCAACGGCAACTTTGGCGAGGCCTTTCACGGGGGACCCGATGGCAGCAGCAACTACTCGGTTGGGAAGTGTCTTCAGCTGGATTTCCTGAGAGGCGGTGGCATTTTGCGCTTGGGCAAACCCACGTTTCTGGATATGAACAAGAAAAATTGATTTTTTAATAAAATATTATTCCCATTCCAGCATAGCTACGCACACACAACAGGACATAAATGTGAAGAATAGCACTTGGCCAGGGTCCTGTACTTATCAATTTCTTTAGCACAATCATTAGATTGCAAAGAACACTGATTTGGAAGAATGAAACGGATGGCTGTTGATTATGTTGTAAAAGAAAAAGCACATCAGGGGAAAATCAGCACACAAACCCCCAGGCAAATCGGCTTTCCCACTCTTCTCCCATTAATGAGGCACGAAAAAGCGTATTTATAGTACTATAATGACTACATAGTTCTACATGTACTTCATATTCACGAATCCTATGCATAAATTCGTACAAAATGAAGAAAAAATGAATAAAATTAATAGGACCTGTTAGCTAAAATGGGAGGAACCAACAGCTGGTGAATCAAGAGCAGCTCGCGAAATTTTCGTTTTAATTATGTACAGTTGACCATAGGAACTTCTACTTACAGCTATCGCACGGAGAAAAGGAGATTTTGCAACCATTTCGTTGGAGAAAAGTAAAATTTAGCTCTGAAAATTCAGCAATCGGCCCCGATCAGTTGATGGAAAAAGGACCCAGTGTTGCACAGAAAAGTCACATGTTTGTACGCGATACGAGTTGAACGTCAAACTGCTTGATTCATGGATGCTACTCACATGAGTGATGGCAACATTGAATGCCCAAGCGTATCCATGTGTCCATAGCAGAGCTGAGTGGGAGGTGTAGGGTTTTTGAGATTTGAGGTTATGACTTATGTGGCCTGGTATTTGTTGGAGTGAATTTCGTTTTGTTTTATAATTTATCTAGTCAAATTGTAATTCCTTTTTATATTCGCACGATCTCTCACGATCGAGCGGGTTTCGAAGCCCGCAAGCATCCCAAATTTCTCCCTCGGTCGTATGTCAGCTTTGCCACAAGCCGCTATGTATCAGGTGAGTCTTCACTTTTGTCACCCCTTGGTAAAACTGCGAGCCGCAGGGGTAAATTTGTGTCACTGACGTCCCGATTCACTGCGATTTTTCGTCGCTTTTCGCGGTTCTTTGTAAATTCCACTGTCATGGTAGGCCTACAGAATATTGATTCGGACCTTTTCGGGAATTTTCAGATAAATTCGGTGGAACCAATGCAAGTTGATGCCCCCCCGGAGGACAACGATAACACGGATGAGGACCCCTATTTGGTGGAAAATCCGACCTTGGTAAGTTGTACCGACAATACGTATACCTTCCTTGTTAGGTACTTTTGCGGTTTTACAGGTTAGATCGGCCTTTTTTCAGTTGTAGGCTGTGGACCAGGAGTATTTTCATTCTGGATCATCACTTCCAATCGTTTCCTGTGCAGTACATAACTGTTTTTGATACTAAGAGTGCTCCTATGTATGATGACGTTATAAATTCTCATTCCCTTAGTGCGTAATGAACTATGTATGACTCCTATAAGTGTCTACTTCCGAAGAATTCTTACTTATGCTACTAAGTATTATTTAGTAGGTACATTCCTATGTAGTCACGTGTATTGTTATGCAAGAATTCATCGGGTAGGTAAACTTCTCTTATTGATGATGGTATTCTTTATGTTTCAAATTAATTCTGTAGACTTTCCGCGTTCTTACCATTGTCTTGTGACAAAACCTACCTGTACCTTAGTTTAGGAACGAACTGATAGAATCTAGATGCCCTTCTTCTGCTAGATAGGTGCTACTTGTTCTTATAATTGTTACTTCGTGGTATATTCAAGTTACATAGTTCATCACACCACCAAAGTCCGTTTCAGTGGTCTGGTTACTCGTTGGCGCTCGCATCTCATGAATAGGAAGAAAAAAGCTCCGTCAGTTTTACAAGAAAAGTATAGAGTAGGACTAGTAGAACACATTGGAGTGAAATAAAATTAGTTCGAGGCTGGTATCAAACGCAGATTTTATTTAGAAGAGCGTGTTTTGGATGGACGATAAACGCCCGTCATACGTGTACCTAAATTTTTTGCTACAATTGGAATTTTCGTCAAAAATGTTTGACGGATGTTGTAGTTTGAAGCTCGTTTCTCAAAAATGAGCGGTGTTTTTTAAGTGAGGGTGGTAAAAAGTAAAAATGCAGCAGGAAATGACGTCAGGTCTACTGAAATCGTTATTTAATGAAAACACAAGCTTTCAACTGCTCTCTGACAGTCATCATCAGGTGTAAACCAGAAATACGTTATAGGGCAAGGTGTCTATTCCTATTGTTGTCTATTTGCCAGCTGTACTAATCCTCGACTTACTTCACTTCACTGAACGTTCATTCACGAGGAGCACAGATTAAAAGAATCAAGGACCCATTGTCTAGAGACGGATATTGGATGTAGGAAAGGGGAACTAAAGAACTATCGTTCTGTGCATTATGAACTAAGAATTAAAGAACTAGTATAACGCACAAGGCGACTGAGTTAGTTCTCTAGTTCTTGCAGTTGATAAGAATGGTGGATACTACATGAGGAGGTGATCCCCTGAACGATAGTTCCTTTAGTTCATTAGGAAATTCAGATGGGGTGAATTAATACTGAAGAGTATTCACACAACGATAGCTCTTTTAGTTCATTAGGAGTCGTTCGGATGGGGTGAATTAATACTACTGAAGGAGTTTATATTATCCACAGAAAGATAGTTCCTTATTTCATTAGGAGTTAGTTCATCAGGAGTTGGTCAGATGGGGCGGATACTACATAAGGAGTTTATAGTATCATGGAAAGACAGTTCAAAGGAATAAGAAACTAAGTTCATATGGTATACCAGCGAACAAACTGTGGAATCGTTTAGCTGCCGTTCCTTCGTCCATTTGTTCCAAAGACGCGGATCGAACATTCTCAATGCTGCCAACAGCCCAACATCAGAAATTGCAAACCTTCTTGACAACCCCTTTGCTGTGACCTTTCGTGAACCTTCCCACAGTCATTTGATTTTGAGGATGTCGTTTTTAATTTATTTATAAATTTGCAGTTCCATCCATACATCCATTGCGGTTCTGTGTATCAAGTGATGCACTAGTGCTTCAAGCAATTTGAGTTGAATTACTAGGCGATTTACCTGATACGTCATTTCTAGCGGGAACTCAGAAATTCGAATTTCACACTCGTTTTCTGCCTAGTCTTTCCGACATAAACACCTCATTATGTGGTCATTAAATTTTATTTTCCGTTATTGAACAGAATTTGGCCAAGAAAATGAGAATTTGTAACCCACGAAATTGCCCATTTCACCAACTCTACGCAGTCATCTTGTAAGAACAACGGAGTTATTGGAAGGTTATCTGTTTCCACTAATACACGAAAAAATACACTGTGGTTTCGGATCGAACAATCGTCAGTAACAAACAATAGCTCAAGCTGTCATCTTCAGCTCAGATCAATCATTGTGTCCAAGAAGCTGCTGCTCCTCATCCCGGCATGCCTGCTGATGGTAGTGGACAACCATTCATTTAATTCCTATGAAAAGCGACGTTTCCTCTTTGGGCTTCCTATTTACAAAGTGCTGATCGTTCATGCCTAGGCTGCTTGGTAGGGATGAGAGTTAGGGGTCCTTATCAGCCTAAATGACTCAGCCTACATTGTGCAGTACAGTGTCACCAGTTGACCGTTATCGTCCTCATCACAAATCTATCACTATATCTGAGAAGCTCATCTTCGTTTTTTTCTGCTTGACTTCTTCTTGGTAAGGATAAGAGGAGTCTGCATCAGTCCACATAATAGTGGCTTAAAACGCATGGCGAAAGTCCTTGGTTTTGGAAGACGCTGGTAAAGTAACGTATTCCCAGGACCCAATGAATGAATGCTTGCAAAAAAAAAAAAAAATGCAAATGGTTGCACGCCCAGCTTCGTTCCAGTCACCCGTTCAGCAAGGCTTCCATGTATAACTTCACTGCTGTTTAAAGTACTTTTGGCCCTCAAGCCATATCAAGGTCTTTCAGAAAATAATATAAACCCCAGCCTCGATCCTTACCCTATGATGGTTGTTGATGGCGTGACGTATTGTTTGGCAGGGATTAAAATTCAAGTTCGTACCAGTCAGTATTATCTTCCAACCTAAAGTCCACCATCATCTTCATGTACATCATTGTAGCTAATATCCGTTATCTCTGTGTGACTCCTGGTTGAACGAGGATATGATTATTGTTGGTTTTAAATGTCACGTCCCTTAGATGGGAAAGGATACTGGCCGCCTTTTGTTATTTTTGCACTGAAGTCATAATAATGTTTTTGTGTGATTCACAGGATTTGGAAACCTACGCCAACAGCTACACAGGACTTGCGCGGCTCTACCGTCTCATATACATTGCTGATCACTGTCCAATGCTGCGAGTAGAGGCTTTGAAAATGGCAATTTCTTACGTTATGAATACGTACAATGTTAATCTGTACCAGCAACTCCATAAAAAGCTTCATCAGTGCATCGGGTGAGTTATAGACTTTTCGTCTGAGTATTTTTTGTTGCCCCAAGAAGAGGTAGGACTGAAAAATCGTGTAACAGTGTCAACTGATGTTTCATTTGCATGAGTTGACTGTTCGATGCGGAGTTTTTAGTAATTCAACAACAAAAACGGCTTGAACAAAATCAATTCTGGGCCTTGTTACACATTCGCTATCACAGAGATCTCTTTTGCTACATCCAAGCTGTGGTTGTTAAGAACCAGCTCAACTACTCATCTTCATCTTGTCATTCGTCGAAGTTTCGACAAAACCTTATACTTTCCTACAGAAATATTATACTTCCCACGTGACAGTCACTCTTTACTGCATTTGTATCATTGTGCCGTTTGCAATTTCCACTTTTCATTTACAGCACCATGTCGCTTCCTGATGTCGCTGGTGGGGGACCCTTAGATGTCCCCACTCTGGACACCATGTGGATTGAAAACAAAGCGAAGAAAGCCGCCCTCAAACTGGAAAAGCTGGATTCGGACTTGAAGAACTACAAGAGCAACTCGATCAAGGAGAGCATCCGACGAGGCAATGACGACTTGGGCGATCACCACTTGGACTGTGGTGACCTCAGTAACGCCCTGAAGTGCTACTCTCGAGCCAGGGACTACTGCACTTCTGGTAAACATGTGGTCAACATGTGCCTCAATGTGATAAAGGTGAGAATTAGGACTTCTACACACGGATATACTAAAAAGAAACGGAAGTGTTGTGAATGGAGTTACTAATCCGTTTGTACTCTATTACTGAAGCAAATCCACTCACAAGCATACTCAAGAATGGTATTAGATCTAAAGGGTTAAAAATTAAAGGGTAAAAATGCCTTCCGGAGGAATCCGTTGTCACTAGCTGGTTGAGTACTGGAGGGAAGCACTTGCGATGTAAGGGCATTGGGCGTTTGAGAAGTGACACCCAACCCGCCAAAAATGTGACATTACCCCTGCACAAGTAACCCCCGACCAATAAGTGACACCCACACAACTGGACCCCCCCGGGGACACTGACCGAATTTATGTTCACTGCGATCTGACTAGGCTAGCAATGCCTCAAAAAACACAAAAATGTTTGGTCCTTCCATCAATCTGTGTCCCCATTTACTTTGTCGCTTTACACCTGTGGTGTTTAGGCGACGTGTTTGTCCAGGTGTCACTTGACAACAGGGGCCACTACTGGGGTGTTAACGTCAGACCGTCGAGAGAATACCGGAGTAAGTTTGTTCCTATTTATATGAAGGGGGAAGGTAAGGTGAAAGGTGAAAAAAATAAGGTGTTCTGGCATTAGGGGAACAAGCTGACTCCGGTATTATCTCGACGGACTGATGATGATGTCCTTATATTGAAAGCGCTCGCCTCCAGTGACGTTGGATTCCACCGGAAGTTATCTACTCAAGGTTCTACTAAAAATAATTGAAATAAGTTTGTTGTTGCTCTGACCAAATCATGCATGGACCCCCCCCCCCCCACTATATTTGTTCACTGAAAGTAGTGCAGTGGAAAGATCTTTAATTTGATTTCTTGAGGGATTTTCATCTTTGAGAGATTTAGAAGGTTTCTGAGGAAACAATGGAAATTAAAAAATATTCAAGGTTTTCCGTCTAGTATTATTGCTTTGTGCTACTTTTACCATCAGCATAACAATTCAGCTGCTAAACTCTACCTACTCACACTAAAATAAATACCAGCTACTGTTCGTTGCTAACCCTGCACACTGCCACTTCCTTATTTAGTTTCTCATACAACAGAGAACTCTTGATAACATCAGATAAAATTTATCAAGTGACTCTACCTACCTCAAAACTGTTCCAATATAGGGTTGACTTTATTACTATCCATTCCAAGATTCTTTGTATTCTACCATGTTGTGAATTTAAAGCTGATATGAAGTCCAGGATTCAGTCCAGTAAGAATAAAATAAAGATGGGATATTTTTCCACTTTTCCAACAAGTGCACTGGCATCATTCATCATGAAATAACAGGAATGTAACTCCAGTCACATGAGAATGGGGAATTTTCATCAAACTTTTTTTGGAAAAAAAAAAATAAAAAATTCAGAAATTATCCTCAAACTACCAGAAAAATGGTAGTTTGAGGCCCTGTTTTCAAAAATAAGTGATATTTTTTAAACGAGGATAGTTAAAAGTAAAAATGCGGCAAGAAATGATGTATGAGGTCTATTGAGATCTGATCAGCTGTTGGCCCAGTGGGGAGGGGGGGGGGGGGGGGCAACGACTCAAATGGTGGTGTGGAGAGGGTGATCCCATGCACACAGAAAAATCTGCCAGACTATAGTGCTGCCAACATCCCACCATTAGAAATGGGAAACCTTCCCGACAAACTTTAAGAACCTCACAACCTTTCGTGACAACTTTTTGTGAACCTCTCCTCTGTTTGATTTTAAGATCGTTTTTTAAATTTATAAATTTGCAGTCCCATGTATCCATCTATTGCGGTTTCGCCTAACTTTTCGTTTTCTGCCTATCTTTCCGACAAACACATTATGTGGTCAGTAAGACTATTGAACAGAATTTGGCCAACAAATTGGGAATTTGTAACGTATGAAAATTGCCCATTGTTTGGACTGATTACTAACACCTAGCAACCAGTTGGTGCGCTCCGTCTACGGGTTCCGTTTGAATTCCTTATGCCGTAGCGGCGTAGCTGGTGACCAGTTAGTAACGCGAGTTTCTTCATGGATATGTCTTATGGCTGGAGTTCGGTTTGAAATTCTGTGCAGAGCCACACAGAGAGTGTTACTGGTTTTGACATAGTTCTTTGTTTTTATAGTGGTTTAGTCAGCATAACATTTTTGTATAAATGTAAAGCTTTCCAACGAGCGGAGAACGATTTCTGTACGACAAAAACTGGTGGATTTACATTTGCCAGACTACATTTTTAATTATGATTCAATTACAGCCGATCCTGTCCATATTCCTATATATCCGCCTGTAGGGTGTAGTAGCTCCTTGTGCGGCCGTACTATTTTAGATTTGTAAGAAAGGAGTAAATGGATCATTTTTAGTTTTTAATTCTGTTTGCAGGCTTTCAGATCAAATAGTATCCAAGTCTCCCTTATTTAGGGAATGCATATTGCTTCACATACCGAAACCCAAAATGTGTGGATAGGCCCTGAAAATTGGATGCTTCATACACAGTGTCTTGTTTAGATGTGGTAGCTCGACAGGTGTATGATCTATCCAACATTGAACAGCTCAGATAGGACCTTAGATTTCCAGTTCGATCTGCGGCCAGATACGGAGCTTACATTACCTCAAAATTAAGTACTAACCTTACAAAATCGACTAAATACAATGTAAATATAGCATCGATCAGTTGGTTGATTTACCCAATGCCTCTCCTGGACCTAAAGCAATACTTCAGTCCATTGTTACTTGAGCAGTCTGTGCATCTTAAATACAAATATATGGCGATGAAGGAGTGTTGCCGTGTGGAAGATAAGATCTATGGTGATTCGCATTCCTTGTTCGAAATGAGCATGCAGCAGTCTCCAATATCAAACAGCTCAGATAACACCCTAGATTTCCAGCGCGACCCACAGTCAAATATGGAGTTAACACTAATTGTGACGTAATCATTCATTCTGTTGTATTATTGCTTTGAAGGCAACTGTTGTATTTCATACTAACTTATGCTGCTAGAATGTGTAAGATGCGTTCAGTTCCAGGAGTTAACTCTCACCAGTTCACTCAGTTCTGAAATGTGTTCTTCGGGACACGTTCACCCATTCAATGAAGTCCCTAAACCAAATTCTAATTATCCCAACCTAAAAATCACGATACGGGGTTTTGATAGGTTTTGTTTCAATAAAAGTTATAAAAATTTAATAATAATATGTATATTTTCATACAAAATCACAATTGGAAAATCCATCACAATCAAAAATGTCGCAAATGTCACTGGAAACTAATAAGGGATAAGTAAAAACCCTCACTGACGATCAGCAACGAGTGGAGAAGAGAGGAGTCGATGAACGGATGAACTGGTGGGAGTTGGGAACGCGGGAGAGGCGGAAGAACGGCTCAACGCTGAACTGAGGAGTTGTGAAAATGGAGGAAGGTAGGAAAGCAGAAGGGGCGGATGAAGTGGATGAACGGCTGAACTCGTGAACCGAGGAGTTGTGAAAATGGAGGAATGGCGAGAGGGGAAGGGAAGAACGATGGGAACGGCAAGGGGGAAGGGAAGAATGGTACGAACATAGAGAGGCAAAGAGAGGGGTTGATGAATGGATGAACTGGTGGGACTGATATGAGTTTGTGAAAATGGAGTGAGGTTAGGATTGCCCGTTCAATCAGAAAGTCAACTCTTTGATCATCCGTTCAGTTGGGATACATTCAAGTGAAAGATCCGTTCAGTTCAGATCTGTTCAGTGCTGAACGCCATATCCCTAGATGCCGTGTTTATACACCGATCTTTCAATCATCATACATAGCTGTTGTTCTTTTGACTTTATAGAAAAACGTCATTTTATCATTGTATAAAATACACATACATTTTTGTTGTAATAATTATTATAGGACAGCATGATTTTGTAAATTTTTGGAAAACTCGGATAGGTAACACTAACTGTTTCTTCCAACTCTGTCCGTTTTTAAAAAAATTTGTCACCCTTTTCAGGTTAGTGTTTACCTACAGAACTGGTCTCACGTCCTTAGCTACGTCAACAAAGCTGAGTCAACCCCCGATTTTTCCGAGACCCAAGGGGTAAGCGTAAGTGTCAAATCAGTTCATTTTTTTAAATTTCCTCCGCACTTATGTTTCTTCTGTTATTAGATTTAAAGCCATAACTCGATGAGCACAGTTTGTAACCACAAGACGACCGTGTGTCTCGATTCTAGTTGTGACAAGTTTATCCCTCTTCAATCCAGGTTCTTCCTACCTGCATACATAATCTTACAGCGCATTGGTTCATCAGATCTGTTCCTCATTCTTTATGAATCCATTCTCAGGGCAAAGAGAACAACCTGTTGATAGTGGGGAAGCTGAAATGCGCCGCAGGCCTTGCCGAATTGGCTTCGAAGAAATACAAACAGGCGGCCAGGCAGTTCCTGCAAGTGAACCTCGACCACGCCGATTTCCCGGACCTCCTCTCCCCCAACAACATCGCAGTGTACGGAGGTCTCTGCGCCCTGGCAACGTTCGACCGATCCGACCTTCAGAAGTTCGTCATCCAAAGCTCCAGCTTCAAGCTGTTCCTCGAGCTTGAACCTCAGCTCCGTGACATTATATTTAAATTCTACGAATCCAAATACGCCACCTGTCTCAAACTTCTAGATGATATTAAGGTAAATTATGTGTTTCATTACATTTGCTTGGCCGCATCACTGACAGAATTGATACATGTAATAACTGCTCAAAAGCAATGCCCGGAAGCACATGGGCCACTTCGAAGAAATTGATTGTACAAGTTGATTCTCAGTGATAGCGCTTGCTGTCCACCGGGTGGTATTTCAGCAGCAAAATTTTTTAATGCTTCAGATTTGCTCCATACAATGGATAGTGCTTCAATCAGAATTCCGTTGGATATACCCTCATTGTCCGTGATACCAGGCGGCGTAATTTGTGTGGTTGTTGCATCCTCCAGTCCATCCCTGTAGCCATAAATCTCAATGTAAAATTAACCGTTCGGGATCTAGCTGTGACGGTTATATATAACTGATGACTAGTAGCCAGTAATAGTGTTAATTCCAACCCCTTGTTTGTTACAGGACAATTTATATTTGGATATGTACCTGGCACCCCACGTCAACACTTTGTACACTCAAATACGTAATAGGGCTCTAATCCAATATTTTAGGTAAGTAGACTGTCAATATTTAAATCTTAATTTTCATCCCTTAATAGTTAGGTGTGATTAAATTAAACCAATACTCACCTGCGTTTTATTATTGTATCTAAAAGGTCGTTACATATTTACAGTCCTTACCAGTCTGCGGACATGGCTAAAATGGCCCAAGCTCTCAACACGACAGTGCCGTCTTTGGAAGATGAGCTGATGCAGCTGATACTTGACGGTCAAATTCAAGGTCGTATCGACTCGCACAATAAGGTAATATTGTTCAAGTCAGAATTATCTGTATTTCTTAGTTGACTTGAGCTTGTATTTATCGTACTGACGACATCTCCAACCAGTTTCTGTCCAAACTTCAGTTAAACTTCAAATTTGTCGATACACTCGCTGAACTGATTCGCTGTTTGTAAGGGGGGGTTCTTATTTACTTCGCGTATTCTCCAACTCATTGTAGAAGTGTCCATCCCATCTTATCAAGTATAATAGTTATGACAATGAGCAGTGTGAAAATAGTAATTTTTGCTGCAGCCTGCTGATGAAATGACCTGGAAAATCAGAAATTTAGACCTTTGGTATACTATTATATAACTTCCAAATGAGGTGATTTTTGTATTACCTGTCTGTCGAATGACTGGAAGCTGAACACGAACTCATACTAACCCCTTTCTAACACCGTTTCTTCATCGCCATACACATTGGGGTGATGGGGGTCCGTTCCATGTTTTGTATACTTGTGGCAGTGCTTGTATGGATCCTGATGGATATTGGTGTTGAAACAACCTTGGACAAAACGCGGGTCAAACCGCTGTAGTTTGAATTTCAAGAAATTTCAACTTTTGGATTTGTCAAAACGAAATTGTTCAAGATTTTGGCCCTAGTCAAGTCAGAAACAGCAAAAACAGATTGAAGTGTTGTCCAGGGTGAACTGAAAAATTGAACTGTCTTTCTCCAAGCCCTACTGCTGCCATGTCTGTCACGTAGAGAGAAGTCTTCTCCATAGTTTGTGTTGGAACACTGCTTTTGCGTTTACCATTACCATTACGAGCCATACTGACCTTCTAGAACAGCCTAACTAACCCCTGGGGGACTTTCCTAAAATAACTCCCCCGTTTTGCAGATCTTGTACGCTAAAGACACCGACCAAAGAAGCGGAACGTTCGAGAAGGCCCTCCAGATGGGCAAAGAGTACCAAAGGCGGACGCGCATGCTCATACTCCGCGCGGCTCAGCTGAAAGCCCACATAGCCGTCAAGGTGAGTCACGACTCAGCTCCTGGCCAAGTCAAACCTTCAGTTCCCTCGTCCCGCGACTCCTCTTTCGTTTTCAGCCCTTCATCCAATATCCAGACTGCCAACGAGTTCAACGAGCATTCTACCGTTGGAATATTTGCAGAGTGACTTAAACGAACTTTTTTGTTTAGATTGTAATAAAGAAATTAATTTTTTGGTGAAACAGTAGTAAGTTCATTTCAAGTTTAAAGTGTCCTAATATATATAATTTTTTCAACAAACTAAAAGCCCTATTAATAGTGTGTTCCTATACTACGCAAAAGGGATTAACCTCGAAATACTAGGTGGACATCACAAGTAGGTAAATACATCAATTCTTTGGACGTCAAATTTCAAGAAAAAATTAAGGATAGGTATAGTCCAACTTCTGATGTAGTCGCTCACCCTATGGTTTGGCATCACTTGCAGTGTCAGTGGCATTCACACTAGAAACTGTGATTACGCGTGTACAATTGAGAGTATAAGGTAGGTACTACGTCCTTTATTCTATGGCTGGTGTCACTCCCCTAACATATTCTTCCCTTTCCTTCTACTCTTGGCTTAAAAATCCTGCCTATTTGCCTTGAACGTTTTGACTTAATTTATTATGTCATTATTATTATTATTACTATATCATTCATGAATTGCGTTGTTGGCTCTTTCAGCTTGTGCTGCCTTCAGTTTGATACTTTGATGCCGTGGACATCCCATCAGCCTCTTCATTAGAGGGCTCACAGATTGCTCGTCAAATTGACGTGTTTAAGAGAATCGCCGTCATTCATTTTGAGCCAAATTTGTAGAACCATATGTGGTACATAAGCTAATCATGCATGTAGTCAAGGTTTCGCTATCGTCAGAAAATGAAAATGGCCATTTGTATTTAGGTACCCGGTTTTAAACTTGATCTGATTTTTCAAACAAAGGTTGACGTTGAAAATCGTGAACGGCGAGGGTGTGCAGTCACCTCTAAAACCGCATTAGTACAATCTCTAGGGATGAGCTCGCAAATTGAGAGGCTGATGATGCTAACACCACTGCACCAAAACAAAACTGAAAATAAAGACCTCACGTCATTGGTTGGTTCTGTTGAAGATCTGATTTTAGTGTTGTAATTCCTGATGAATTTCATACATCATTCACTCAAACCCCAGCCTATGCTCTGACAGGTTCTTCAGCTGGACATTTCGAAGCCCAGTTCTTGCAATTGAAGAATATCTCCAGGTTGTAAACATTATAGAAAATACCATGTTTCCATCATAGGCAAATATTTTTGGTAGTCTTGTTTGATCCGGTACAAGAAGCTCAACCCTGGATGACCGCCACCCGCTCATCTGTATCTCCCATTAACCCTCATCTTCGTGTTTATATTATTGGTGCAGATTTTCGATTTACTACGTTAATTTATGGCTTAAAAATTCTATTTTGAAGGGTCCACAACGTGATGCTGGCCAGGGAGCCGGTGAAATGTCCATCGCTCCAGCGAGCTCTCGACCTTAAGGCTTAACACCTCGGAAATTGAACTAAAAAAAATCCACACTATCATCAACTTCATTTTTATTGTAATTATTATTCAGTTTCTAATTCGAGAGGTATCGAAAAAAGTTGAGAATCGATATTCTGTGAAGTCAACGTCTCATGGTTGTTAAAAATCGATTTCCTTGATTTTATGTTAATGGATTTTCAAGACCTTGTTAACTGTGAACGCGAGTAAGATCTTGTTCTACTTCAAATGTACAGCGTGTATAATGTTGAAATAACAAAATCTATTGCCTTTTAAAAAGAATTTCGCAATAACGTTTCCTGTATTTGTTTACGACTAGGTACTATTTTGCGTTGATATTTTGTATACGCGGCGAAAGCAGCTCCCAGAGTCTTGTAATGGGAGGTTGGAGTTTTTTTGAATGAAGAGCGCATTAAAATTAAATAAGAAATTTAATGTACAGAATCAATACAACTTAATTTTTTCAACAATGTAACCGTGCGACGACACAGGTGGTGTGTTTGATGTGACCTTTCCCCTTTTGAAGTAGTTTATTTCGGCGAGAAGGCTCCTATAAGTGACCATGCTTTCAATCTGAAATAATTAATAGAAGTAACATTGAGAGAATATTTACGGTGGCAAAGAAAATAAGCGTAAAGTAAAAATCGCTTTAACTCAACAACCCAGCAACACAAGGAATTTTCTTCAAATTTTGTTGCTGAAAATTAAACTTTCAGAACTCTTGGACTAACTGTAGTTAGAAGCCTGTTTTCAGAAATAAGCGTCATTTTTTAAATGAGGGCGATTAAAAGTAAAATTGTGGCAAAAAAAAGACGTATGATGTCTATTGACATCTGACTGGCTGTTGGCCAAAGAAGGTGGAGTAAAGCCTCGGAGGCAAAGCTGCCAACAACCCAACATTAGAAATGCAGATGGCAAAAGCTAATAAACCTTTGTGACAACCTTCGCTGCAACTCCCCTTGGTTTGATGTTGAGGACATTCATTTATAATCTGCAGTTCCATCCATTCATTGCGGTTCTGTACATAGTTTAATGTGATGTACTAGCACTCCAAGCGGGATTTGAGTATGGTTATAGGATAGGAAAGAAGCGATATTACCATTCATAGATCATCCCATTCATTAGCAGCTCTTGCCATTCATTAACAGAGCTTCATGTATAATGATGAGTGAAAAAAATTAAGCCAAAGAAACTTTAACTATTAAAAGTACACTGGCGAGTAATGGCTATGGGGGAGATCTCGTTGATCCAATACGGAATAAGGTTCTTAGGAAAAAGAGTAAGGAAGGAGTTTCAAATCTAGTTAGGGAAGCTGTGACTGAGAAGATTTGGATCAGTATACTGTATTATGGAAAAATTTCTGATGAAATTGATAAAATATTAGGTAACTTCTGAAGTGTTCGAAGTAGGGTATAAAACAAAAATAATCTCATGTCAGACAAAAATAATCTCAGATCTTCTAAAATAATCTCAGTTCGGTTAACGATAAAAGTGGTGTTTATAAATTAGTGTTCTTGTGGACTCAACTATTGTGGTCAAACTGGTAGGGGGTTTAGGGAAAGGATAAAGGAACACGAAAAAGATTCCAGGGATAATAAGGATTCGGCCTTAGCACGTCACTTGAATGAATTCAGTCATAGCTTCAATTCTGGTCTTTCAGACAGTTTGTTGAGTGTCTTCATTTCTGCCCGAAAGGGATCACGTTGGATGCACTTGAAAAATTCGAAATTATTAAGAGTGATAGGTTGGGTAAATCTTTGAATGATGTAATTCCTTTTTCTTCATTACTGTGTTTATTTCTGTAACAGCTTGGTCCCCCTTCCTTTCACTTTCTGGCATTCACTTCTCCATGGCCAATCAGAATCGATCCCCTTCATTTTGTTCTGTTCTCCATTCATCTTTACAATCGATCCAATTGACCACTTTTCACCACTTTTTGGGACTATTTTTAAGGTCACCTCTCTCCAATGTGCCTGCTGTTACTGACGATGCTTGATCACCGAAACAGGTGTAACGTGTAGTTTTCGTGTATTAGTGGAAATGGACGACCTTTCAATAACTGCGTTTTTATTTATTGAAATGATTTTGCACTATTTCATCGCGACTGACTTAGTTCGCATCTAGATGAGAGAAGTGCAAATTTAAAAAAAAGTCTGCCAAGTTGGGTGAGCAGTATAGCATCCTCACTTATAACATGGATGTATAGAATCAGTTGGTAAAAAAATTATGAGTCAAAATGATTGAATAGCAAAGAGTAGTAATAAATTACGTAATACGCGTAATAGGATCAAACTATTAACATTTCATGTTCACGCATGCGCAGACGAAAGTTACGCAACGAGTTCAATTATTTTGGTATGGGACCATCTGCTATCCAACCCACGTGTACCCTCAAAACTTCAGCTCTCTACGACTATTTTTGCGTAGTTAGAAGCGTTACAAGGAAATGTCCAACATCTCATGTTCGCGCATGTGCAGACGAAAGTTATCGTACGATTCCAATTAAATTCATGTAGAACTATCAAAATATTGTTCCTGATCGACCCTCCAAGTTTGAGCTCATTTCAAGGATATTTAAGGTAGTTATGAGCGTTTCAAGTATTCCACGTTTGTGCATGCGCAGACGAAAGTTCAAGTTCAAGTTCAAGTTGCTTTTCAATGATTTTGGTTTGGGACGACTTGTGACCCAACCCGCACCTACCCTCCATATTTCGGCCGATTTCGACAATTATTTCGGGTAGTTATGGGCGTTACAAGGAAAACTGACCACAGACAGACACTGAACCAAAAACATTCCTTGATGTCTGAAACGCAAAACGGCAGTGGCAATTTTACTTTGGACTTTTTTAAAAACTCAATCACGAATCCAAGGCTACCCTACCTTACGGCAGTGAGAAAGCAAAATATGATACCTTGAATACAAATGATTCCTTTTTGAAAAAAGTATTCGGCAAATTTCTGAGGTAGGTAGGTAACTACGTCCTTGAATAAGCATTTAAGCTACCAAGGAAGGACCGCACTGTTTTTCCGCAAGCCTGTTTTTAGCTATTAGCTAGTCTAGGATTTTGACGCATAAACGATTACTATGCAATTAAAAGTAGAAGAAGAAAAATGGGGACGAACATGCTCTTCGATGGCATCACGAAGATCCCGAGTGGCTGATATGACTTGAGCATCCTTGGACAGAAGACACTGGAGGTAATGTGTATCACAAAGGAGGCAGGCCCAGTCCAGAATACACTTGTCAACATCGTCTTCCCTCAGCATTTCTGTTATGACAGATACGATCTGCAACAGAATCACAAGTGAATTCTAGCCGTATCTTGTAACATTACCAACAAAACAGTCGTAATGCTGCAGGGTACCTTGAGTACTGATGATAACATCAATTTCTGCCTGACCAATGTCTGAGTCGACGCATCCCCACTAAGTGGAAGCTTCAAGATTCTCCTCAGCAGCTGTTCGTCCTCCACAGCGTAGTTCACTACTTGGATGAGCCACTTATCGGGGACATCACTGATGTTATCAAGCGCAGTAACCAACCCCTCAGTGTTTTTGGCCTCTAGCAACTCACTGAATATGGTGTCACAGATGCTGTAACAGTACAGTATTATGATTCACGCAATTCTAGTGTGCTACACGTAACAGGGATTTGTCAACAGTTCACTTACAAGTGCTCGATGTGCCCTTCTTCCTTCATTTGAATTATCCTAGAGGCGATACCCTCAGCAGAATTGTCCAGAATCGAGGAATTGTTCTCTTTGTTAAATCCAAGAGCTCTGGAAAGATACAAAACATATTGTTGGGAACTGCTAAGTAGGAAACATGAAGACACTTGGAGACCAAGAAGTTTCGTGGAAACAGAGACGCTTTTTGTTTCATAAAAATTACTTTTCTGTCGGTTACCGTGTGTGATTTCGAGTTCGGAAATATAATTTGTATTCCTACCTGTTTTTGGTACGTTTCGTACAGTGGTGTCAGAAGTGGGATAATTGAGAATGAGTGAACAAGAGGAGGTGCAAGAACCGACGTCGGAGGGGCAGCGATTACGAAGTGGCCGAGTGGTTTCGGTACCAGTCCCGAACCTTAGCGACAGAGGGATCCCCGCACCCCAGGAAGACGACAGTGCTGCAGAAGGACTAGCAGCGGAGGTACAACGGAGGGTATTGCAGGCGGTGGATGGACAACTACATGGTTTTTATGAGAACATGATGAGGGAAATGCGCACGTGGCGTGAGCACGTGAGGCTAGAAACAGGCAGCCAGGGAGCCAGCGGAGACCCACCTCGGTGTCAGGTAGGCCCTAACGTTCAAAACTCGGACTCAAACGTTCAAAATTCAGATATCGTTCAAAATTCAGACTGTAATGTTCGAAATTCAGGCCCTAACGCTCGAAACTTAATTAAACCCGGCTGGTATGATGGCAGCTACAACTGGGGAAATTATTTGGCCAAGTTTGAGAGGGTAAGTCGCAGTAATGGCTGGGGAGAGGAAGAGAAGGCCGTGCACCTACTGACCAATTTGCAGGATGCCGCCTTGGATGTCGTTTCCAATTTGGGCCCCGACCCCTCGTTCCAGCTGATGGTAGCCGCGCTAGAACGGCGTTATGGTACCGCCGGGCGAAAGCACTTGTACATGGCCCAGCTCAGAGGGCGTGCACAGGGACCAAAGGAGGAGCTCATGGCATTCGCGACAGGGGTAGAGAGCCTAGCTCGTAAGGCTCTACCAGGGACAACGCCAGCTGCCGCCGAGGCCATGGCCTTACAACAGTTTTACGACGGCCTAAGAGACGTAGAGCTACGCAAACTCGTTCTGGCATATCCCACAACCACGCTGAGTGGGGCAGTAGAGTATGCAGTCCAAGCAGAAGCCAACCTGCTCCGGGCCAGTGGCGGGCTTGGCGTGGCTACCATTCGGGCTAGGGAGAAAGGGGACGACGAACGAGGGGAGGTATGGGCAGTAGGAGCTAGCCAGAGGCCACGCACCAACAGCAATCAGTGCTGGCGTTGCAGTGCAACGGGCCACGTCGCTCGATTTTGCCCCACGGTGAGGTGTTTCCGCTGCCAGGCGATGGGACACATTTCTCCAGATTGCCCCAGGGGACAGCAGGGACAGCAGCAGGCGGGAAACGGGCAATGGTTGTAGGAGGAGGGGGACCTACGGCCAGAAGAAAAAAAAAGACAACCCCGCACAAACGACAGTTCACCCATGGTATATCGGCTCAGTTCGGCAGCGTCAATCCTCGTGCCAGGGGACATCAACGGCCAGGCCTGTACAATGGTAGTGGATACCGGCGCCATGGTCACAGTTGTATGGCGGGGGTTGCTGGCAGTAGGGCCGAGGGAAGCACAAGGTGGCAGGGAGATGGTACTGCACACGGTGACAGGCCAGGAGTTCCCAGTGGAAGGGCGTGTGGTGGCCCAGGTGGGGTTGGGAAGAGGAAAGGCTTGGGAACACACGGTCTGGGTTGCCAACATTAAAGGCGACTGCATTCTTGGCATGGATTTTTTGGCTAAAGTGAGGTGCAAAATTGACGCAGCGGCAGCCCAGGTCACGACGGAGGAAGAGGAGGAAGGAAACCTGGTACGAGAACTACGGGGGAAGGAAGAGGAAGAAGAAGAGGAAGCTGGCGAGGAGGAGGAGGAAGATCAGGAGACCAGCAGGAAGGAGGAAGGGATGGCAGATTTGGAGAAAAGGGAAGAAACCAGCAGAGGGTCGACGCATGTGCAAGAACTCATCCAACGAGCGAAGGAAGGGTTAACCGAGGCAGAACAGGATTTGGTGGCCAAACTGATCGAGGAGTTTGCAGACGTTTTTTCGGCACAAGGTGATAAATTAGGACGGATAGAAGGAGTACAACATGAAATTGTGGTAGAACCGGACGTGCCGATTCGGCAGGCCCCACGCAGGACCCCAGTCCACCGGCTAGAGGAGGTGGATGTGCTCATTCAGGAGATGGAGCGTGATGGAGTCATAGAACCTTCAAGCAGCCCCTGGGCTAGCCCAGTCGTCCTGGTTGGTAAGAAAGATGGCTCAACACGATTTTGCATCGATTACAGGAAGCTGAATGAAGTGACCCGGAAAGATGCACACCCCCTACCCCACATTGATGATCTCCTGGTGGCGACAAGAGGAAGTTCGTGGTTCTCCTCACTGGACTTGAAGAGTGGGTACTGGCAAGTACCCCTGAAAAAGGAGGACAAGCCGAAGACAGCA
Source organism: Leptopterna dolabrata (assembly GCA_954871275.1). Classification (NCBI taxonomy): domain Eukaryota; kingdom Metazoa; phylum Arthropoda; class Insecta; order Hemiptera; family Miridae; genus Leptopterna; species Leptopterna dolabrata. The sequence goes on along the minus strand of OX940984.1, from coordinate 21,380,523 downwards.
TTCTGTATGCCCCGTGGGCTGTGGCAATTCAAAGTTATGCCGTTTGGATTAACCAATGCGCCGGCGACTTTCCAGCGCGCCATGAACCGGGTGTTGCACGCTCTTGTGAGGAAAGGGCGCGTTCAGGTGTACCTGGACGATGTGAGGGTGGATGCGGCGACGTTCTCAGAAATGATGAACTGGTTGCGAGAGGTATTCCTTCTGTGCCGTGCCAATGGCTTGAAACTGAACGGAAAAAAATGTGACCTGTTCAGACGCAGTATCCCCTACTTAGGGTATGTCATCTCGAGCGAAGGTGTACACACGGACCCAGCAAAGGTGGAACGGGTAGCCACATGGCCCACGCCAACATCAGCCAAAGAAGTACATGGTTTCGTTCAATTCTGCTCGTACTATCGACCTTTCGTAGCTGACTTCGCACGACGCGCGGCCCCCTTGTACGAAGTTGTCAACAAGAAGGACGCCTTTGTTTGGACAGCCGAGTGCGAGCAGGCGTTTCAAGATCTAAAAGCAGCGCTCACAACTGCCCCAATACTAGGCCACGCCCAGCCAGACATCCCATATATCCTGGATGTAGATGCAAGTAGCACGGCAGTGGGAGGTGTGTTGTCACAGCGCCAAGGGGAAGCCGAAGTTGTCCTAGCTTACTACAGCCGCTGCTTAAGCCGGGCAGAACGTAACTACTGCGTTACCCGGAAGGAGTTATTAGCCCTGAAACTCGCGTTGGAACATTTTCGGCACTAGGTATGGGTTTGATGGAGGGATACCATTGACAGTCCGCACTGACCACGCGTCTTTGCAGTGGCTCCGAAATTTTAAGCAACCGGATGGACAGATGGCAAGGTGGTTAGAGGCGTTGGCGCCATTCAACCTAACAGTACAGTACAGGAAGGGTGCCTCTCATGGAAACGCCGATGGTTTGTCAAGACGACCCTGTCAGGAGTGTAAGTACTGCAGCCGACAGGAGGAAAAAGAGCGGCGGGTGCAGGTGCATGGGGGGATTGCATGGCAGGAAGAGCAGAGTAAGGACGAGGAGGTAGCACAGGTACGAGGGTGGGTGCAGGAGGGAAGGCGGCCGGATGGCAGTCGGTAGCCGCATACGGGACTACTACAAAAGCCCTGTGGGCCATGTGGGAGAGGCTGATCGTGGAAGAGGGAATATTGAAGGGGTTGTGGGAAACTGAGGCAGGTGCTGGAAGCGTGAAGCAGATCATCGTTCCTAGGCAGTGTCGGCATGAAGTACTCCGCACCGTGCACGAGGTCGGTCACTTTGGGACCCGGAAGACCATCACGGAGTTGCGCCGTAATTTCTGCTGGGAGGGTCTACAGCGGGACGCACGGGAGTTTGGCAGAGCGTGCCAGGCCTGTAGGGAGGCGGGTCGACAGGGAGGAAAGCGAGCGCCGCTGCAAGAATATCGGGTAGGAGCCCCCTTTGAAAGGGTGTCCGTAGACGTCATGGGGCCATTCCCACAGTCCAGTCGGGGGAACCGGTACCTGGTGGTGGCTGTAGATCAGTTCACCAAGTGGCCGGAAGCGTTTCCCACGCCAGACCAGCAAGCAGAAACAGTAGCCACTGGATTAGTAGAAAATCTGATGTCGCGGTTTGGAATTCCTAGAGAGATCCATACGGATCAGGGTCGAAATTTCGAAGCTGGAGTATTTGCGGATGCGCTGAGGATCCTGGGGGTGAGCAAAACGCGCACGACGCCCCTCAGACCCCAAAGCAATGGGTCGGTCGAGCGCTTTAACCGAACACTGCTGGAAATGCTGCGGAAGGTTGTCGCCACGCACCAGAAGGACTGGGATAACCACATAGCCTGGGCGTTACTGGCTTACAGAGCCTCCATCCATCGTTCAACTGGGTTCTCGCCAGCCATGCTGACTTGTGGGAGGACTCCCACCCTCCCGGCGGACCTATTAACGGGAACTGCGCCCACCCCTGAGGAAGCTCCAGCCTATGCTGCCAATTTGCGCCGCAGGTTGGACGAGGCACACCGGGTGGCACGGGAGACACTCGGGAAAGAAGCCAAGAGGAGGTACGATGTGCGTGCCGAGCAGCCGCGGTTTGTGGCCGGAGATCGCGTGTGGCTGTTCGACCCCACGAGGAAGAAGGGACTGACACCCAAGCTCCAGCGGCCTTGGAGGGGGCCGTGTGTAGTGCAGAAAAAGATAACGGACGTCGTTTTCAGGGTCCGCCTACCCCATGGCCGGTGTCGCGTTGTCCATGCCGACCGGCTCCAACGCTGCGAGGAGGAAGAGGATGTGGTGTTGGGAACTGCTAAGTAGGAAACATGAAGACACTTGGAGACCAAGAAGTTTCGTGGAAACAGAGACGCTTTTTGTTTCATAAAAATTACTTTTCTGTCGGTTACCGTGTGTGATTTCGAGTTCGGAAATATAATTTGTATTCCTACCTGTTTTTGGTACGTTTCGTACAATATCAACAGAGTACACTTCCTTAATCGATTCACTATTATTGCACAAAATAATGGAATTACTATTTTTTTCATTCAATAAAAATTGGGACAAGTCCTTTGCCCTCGTGTGCCTACCACCTTGGTGTAAAATGAGAACCCCGGGGCCAGTGGAAGAAAGTGCTAGGTCTGAAATAAACTAGCTCGGGTTGAAGACTCAGTAGTGCTGGTTAGAGTACTACTCGGAGGATTTCTTTAATGATCATTACAAATTTGTTGATTTCTGACTCCACAATACCTACCTATTACTGTCCTGACGGTCCATAGAAGAACCGGTGGATTTCGGTTATGTTGGAACAGCTTTAGGATATGTATCGTCTAACAAAACGATTGAGTGAGCTATACCATCTGAGTGGGGTCGTCCACTGGCAGCGTACTCGAGCGGTGCGGCGCTTTGCGCTACACAAGCGGCAACGAGCGACACGCGCTACAGATCCAACTACATTGAGTTATATGTGGTATCGTCCACTGGAAACGTGTTCGAGCGGGCGGCTACGGGCGTACACGAGCGGCAACGAGCTACAAGCGGCCGATCCAAAAAAAGTTGGATCTGCCGCTCGTAGCAGCTCGTTCAATTCTATTGCTTTGGTAGGAATCCCTACGAGTTTTGGTACGAATTCCACGTAAATAAACATAGCAAACGGACGGTTCATCGGAACACCTACCTACCTTTGTACCATACCCCTGGTCATTTCGAGTCAGTTCACGCGAAAGCCCCGTTCTGAGTAGGTGAAAATTCCCCTCTACGCAGAAAATGGACCATAACACCATGGACCATAGTGCCATTCATTCTCATACCCTTCTCTGGGATATGAGAGACAAGAGGTACCATTCAAGCCAACCAACTTTTCAACTTCAATTTCAACCAACATGTTCTTTGATTTAACATTCGTTTTCGCAAATGGTTGCTACTTTCAAGGAAATAAAATTCCTCTGGGTCCATGACGAATAAAAAGGAAGTCCCCACTTTCCTTGAATACACTTGAAAACAAGCTGAAGCCCGACGCGCGAAGGCGCTTGCAGTGGACGACCCCTGTCACTCGTAGCCGCTTGTTAGGTTGCCGCTTGTGTCGCGCGTAGCGCCGCGCTGCGTGAATACGCTTCCAGTGGACGACCACCCTAACAACCACTGGGATCATGAGCAAAATTTCGAATGCTAGGTTCTAAAAATAAACAACTGCCTTACTTTTGCGGGCAGTAGGGGATTTAATTGGCTGTTATGTAAGTTCAAGGTTCAATTAATAAATTGTGAGAATCGAATTTTTTCCAAGTGAATAGGGGAACTCACTTCTTATCAACTCCAATGAGCGAGGCGAGTTTGACAGTGTTGAGCCTGAAGGGGGCTACGACGAGATGTCCGCCCAGTACCATCACGATGTTGTTCCGGCAAGTCCACATCCTACTTTCGTCGTCGTAGACTTTCATTTTGGCCATGGACTCCGGCAAGCCGAACTGGCGGCCTAATATCACCAGATAGGCGCCTGAGGAATTGAAGGCGACAATGAGTTGGTGGACTCTAATCCCATGTCTGGCACAGCACATGTTGTTACAGATTTCTTCCAATGAACTACGAGGGAGGAGTGCACACAACACACATCTCCGCTGACGGATCCCCTATCTTTTACATTCTCACTTACTAAAGTTGCATGAACCATTTAATATTCACCCAATCAGAAGCCCCGATCTGACAATGAGGCAACAACACTTTTTTCCACACCCAACTTCAAGTTTTTTTAAAATTGTCACAGTGTTAACATATGCAGGTACATAGACAAGTTTACAAACAACTAAATAGGTGCAACAAACCTTCAGAATTGGGAGCAGCACCATACAAAACAAAGTGCTCTTGGCCCAGCTGTAAGATGACGGCAGGATGGTTGACATCAATGCATTTCACCTCGCTGATAAGTTTCCCCGGAAAAGTATCCTTGATTGGAACACTCAGTGAGAATAATTTGCCGTCCGACCCTTAAAAAAACAATAAAAATACTAAGGGAGAAATAATTAGCTAATGAGGAAACACTCATTAGTTTTCTGTGGTATATTTAACGCTAGTTTACGAATGAAGACATCCACTTAAGCTTACACAAAGATATCAGAACAGGCGACTCTCCATCCAAGATGGCGAACGCTGTCAACTTGAAGTCATCCCGATTCAACCTGACGAAAGACCTAGTGCCTCTGTCTTGATCTACAGGCACAAGATGGAGGATTGTTTCTCCCTAAAATAAAAAACATAGAGGTTGAGGTACTTATTCCCGGCTGATTTTGAGTATTCATGATGGAGGGTATTTGTTTTCGAAGAAAACCACCTTGTAGCACCCAATGTTTATTATTGCTGGGCGACGTTTCGATCCCCAAGCAGTGGGATCCTGATCCTAAAGTGTGTGTTATTATAGGCATGTTAAGGGTCCCGCTACATGGGGACCGAAACGTCGCAATAATAAACAATAGCTGCTACAAGGTGATTTTCTTCCAAAAAAAAAACCCTCCACCATAAAATGAAAAAGGTGATATACATCTATAAGAGACCACTAAAATATGTATAAATTAACTGAAACTGGCATAGATTAGTAAATTAAGACAGGAGAAAAAGTCAACGACTTTTCTAGTAAAAGTGGGTTAAATTTGAGTCTTGCAGGGTCAAAAATCGGTAAAAATTGTTGGAACCAAACCTTTGTATAAATTTTACCGAAAGTGGTGGTGGTGTGGTGGGAATGATGACTCGTTTTAATTGTCAAAGATATTTTTCCCCAAACAGTGGGCTAAATTCGAATTTTTGGAGGCAAGAAGTTAGCAACTTCGAAAATTCGCTCATATGGTATAACTCATGACTAGAACTTTTTTATAAGCACTAATGGAAAATCATGCCGACCCACGCCATTTTAACATATTCCACTTAATTATGTGGAATTCCTCCTACACATAATTATTCCTTTGTGAATCTACCATCCAAAATACAGACCCACTTGAATTGCCCATTTTGGAAACAGCTCCTTATTTGACCGTACTTACGTCTACTGAGTGTCTTTCATGTTCCTGGTTGTCACACAATAAATAGAACAAGGCCAGCAATTTGCATAGTAGTACTGAAGTACAAACTCACGGCTTCGGTGGTTGTGAAGAGAGCGACGTAATGGACGGAAGCAAGAGACACGAGACGCGCCTCCTTGATGCTCTCTTCAGGTGGGAGAAGCTGATCGTCTTTCACTTCGGGGGGATCTTTACTGTGGACCAGATCCGTTTTAAGGGGGCTGATCACGCCGTTCTGATAGACGATGACAGCTGGGATGTCCTCGGAGCTCACGATCGAGTGAATCAGCCAGATGAACTAGGCATACAAAACAAGAACAGCGACAATTTATTGGGCTGGCAGTAAAACATTTCTGTCTACAGGCCAGGAAAACAAAGGAATTTTCAGAGAAGCATTCTATGCTTCCACAAGAAACCCTGCCATTTCTATGTATATTTTTGACTAGGCTGTTAATTTATTTAACGAAAAAATAAGAATATTTTAATAACTCTTCAGTTGAAACCAAACTACATAGATACTGTTTCCCCGAACAAAGCTTTTACTCATTTCTTTCGTGCTCTATGATGCGGAGTACTATTTTCATGGTCAACAACATGGCAACTAATGACTGCCACTGATTAATGATGTAATTCAACATCTCGATGCGCGCAAAACTCAAGATTAGGTTGTAAGCGAATCCGACCAACTACTACACATATCCAAAAAATACCTTAGTGATAATCTACCACTGGGTTCACTTGGGAAAAACTTTACAGCAACACAGATCCATAAAAATACCTATTGGTTCTAAAACTGACGTAGTTCATGGCAATTCATGACCGTGTTATTGATTAATGACGTAATTCAAACACACCATGCACTCAAAACTCAACAATAGGTCGTAATTAATTCCGATGACTATTGTTGTAGTATGTACTGTAGGTCTTGTATTATGCAATACAAGACCTCGGAAGATACACGACTAAATTTCAAAAGGATGTACGAGTATTACCATCGAGCATACGATCGATACTTCCCAGAGTACTAAAGCTCGCCAGTTTCCCGTACGAGATTCTTAGCTAGCTAAGTAATTTATATGCTTGAAAAAATTAACACCATTATCTACATAGGTAGGCAAATAAGGATGGAATAAATTTCTCACCTTCACTTTACTGAGTTTCCCTAAACTGACAACGTGCTCTTCCCAGGACGAGACTTCATCACTGTTGAATATGCCATAGTATAGCTTGCTAGCGTGGTCGTAAATCACGGGGGCAGACAGCATGGCTTTTGTACTCCATGAGCTCACTTGTTTTTGATTTGATAGCTGGAACATCAGAAATGATATCACACAAACAGAAATTACAAACGAACCATCATGCAGGATGTTTCAATTTTTCTGGCAAAGCACAACAAATAATATTGAAAAAGTACTTGAATACGGGTTGATCATATTAAAATTTTAACCTACTAATAATATTAACATGTCATAAGAAACATGAGTGTGGACGTTTCTGGTGAGGAGTTAGTTTTAGGCAAGGAACAGAAAATTACAGGTTTTATCCCCAAGTTGAAGTAAAAATCAAATGACTTACTTCCACAGAGTAGATCCCTAGATAAACATTTAAAAAAAAGGAACAGTGTGCCCTACTCCTAGGATCCTAGACAAGGTTACTGAGTTATCATTTAACCATGTTGATAATGTAAATCAAAATAGAACCAATCAAAGCCAGCAATCTTGGGATTTAAAATGTGAATTAAAAACCAGACACTACGTGAATGATTACAAATCAAAATAGGTTATTGGGCCTGAGTACCTATTCAAAACAAAGGATTATCATAGAGCGAATCGTCTGGTCAACATCACTTTCAGGAGGTCTACAATTAGATCAACACATCTCATTTAAACCAAATGACAATCATAAGTCATTAAAATTAACGTTGCGTCTCAATAATTCTGTAAAGATAAGAGATTCTGGTTTGAGAGATCATTATGCTACCTTCACGTCTCAGGACCAACCTCGTCAATTACCTACTTATTCATAATTATTTTCATTTGCATCAATTCAAACTAACTTACCCTATAACGAATGATAATGTTTCGAGCTAGCGTGACAATCACACAACCACTTTCTGAATCTGGCGACACTCCGACAAACCTCTTTCTTTCAGCCAGCGGACAAAGCGCGTACGGAGCAAGGATCTTGGCCATTTTCGCCCGTTGAGCAGAAGCAATTCACATTTCTAAATTAAACTCAATCCAATACCCTCTCTGCACTGCCCAACCGAAACAAAATAGGATTCGAATAGAAAAAACCATGTAAGCTACGAAACCAGACGCAGACGGCAGACTGACCAGACGAAAACGTGTGGCAAACTGTTATCAATAAAACATGGATACTAAAAGATAGGAGATTACAGAACATTCCGTTTTAGCTCTGAGCCATGGAAGAAGGAAAATTTCATTTCCCTTCTTCCATGGCTCTGAGCATTGATAATTCCGTGGTTGTAATTCAACATTTTGTGATTGACGCTCTCATAATAAATATTGGCCTCTGTTTGGATCTTAGAGATAAACAACTATATTTTGGTGTCGGAAATGTGATAAATATTCATCATCAACCATCAATGCATGTAGGTAATTATGGAAGGTAGGTAGTTCAACCAATATGTGGACGTGTTGTTAGTTATGACCATGGTAGAATATACTATTTTAAACGATGTTTTTGTTTTTGACGCTAGGATGATGGGAAAAGAGCCGAAATTGTCGAATAGGCACTTATCCGAAAATTCCAAGTTCTGATAAAACGGCGCTGTCTACATTCATTTTTTAGGAAAATCGAGGTGGCAGTGGATTCTGAAGCTTCTGGCTCTCCCAGTCACAGAAAACACTACTATACTACGTCCCAGTGTTTTTGGTTTAGCGAATCGTGTCCTCAAGAGATTGTTATAAATATATAGGTAGGTATATAATTATAGGTAGGTATATAATTATACCTTGTAAGTTGCTATGTTATAGGTAGGTATATAATTTTCATGATCGCAAATTCCGCTGATACAAGCAGCACTTTTCAAACTATAATTTATTATAGGCACGTCTACCATCTCCGAAACAAAATGAATGGATGACGCCCGGTTAGCTACCTTTTTCGCTGCACCACCAACAAAGCTGCCATAATCGTATAATTTTTCAGTTAATTGTGATACCATATACATAATTTAATACAGGTATATTATAAGCTGAATCCCTTGATGCCAAATCTGCACTTAGCTAACAAGTTTCGTTCAACTGTTGGTTTATGAAACATTTACAAACAAGGACGCCAATTTTCCGACTAGCTACATTTTCAGTTTCACAAAAACCAGTATCTTGAACCGTCAAAATACAACATAGTAATCATCACTGGTACACTACCTACAGCCCTGTTCCCCTAGAGCGCAAACTAACACCACTTCAGTTAGAAACTTGCGACATTTTTTCGAAGTACCTGGCAATAATTATTGAAGGATTTATTTATAAAAAATTATCGCTCATGTTTTGATATCGGAACAGTGTTAATATATCTCATATGCGATCCCTACTTTTAGGTAATAGGAACATGGGGTGTATTTGGAATCAATGCAAAATTTTCTAAAAGTTTTGAGGTTTCATCTCAGTGTCGCCCTTTAGCTGGCAAGTGCGGTTTTCATAGCTCCGTCAGACGAGAACGAGAAACTGCATTGGGGTTGGGATTGTAAGCCATCGGCAGCGGGTGAAGGTTTAGGAAATTAGAATCCATATTAATGACTGGGAACCCTACTGGGAGAGCTGGAACGGGGTGAAACAATGAAGGCAACGCAGTCCGCCCGGGGTTAGATTCGCTTTAACCGAAGGTTTGGGCGAACGAAACCAATTATTCTCATATTTCCCAATTAAAAGGAAAGCGGAGGGATAGATGAAGCAAGACGTGCGTCTGACGGAATGGAACCAATATCGTGTTTCTGGGAGGGCCTGGGGTGGCTGAACGTTTGAAAAGCGGTTTTTTATGACCAATCACCCAGGAAATAGTTGCAAACCCCACCCTGAGCATTGTACGTCCAGCCGTTCGTTCACACCGAAAAGCTTCGTCAACATGAATGAAACGGTATAAATCCAGCCCAGATATCATAGCTAGGGAACACCTGATTATAATCACGGATGGCTGTATGAAATCGAGTTGGTTGTTCCGTGATATTATTTTATTTGAAGAATGATGGTTATTTTGGATTTTGTTGACAGGTTCTTTTATAACTGGAACAAAAGCTATGCAAATAATTAATGACATAATTCTTGAACCCACCGCATATTTATGAAACTATAATGGCCCGGCCGGGTTCAGTACTCGATTAAGGGATTTCGGGGGGTGGGGGGGGGGGGGTTGGGGAGCAAGACGGTAGGTATTGACCATAGAAAACAGTGAGCTACGCAGAAGGGGCATCTATCCTAGTAAATAATAAACTGCGGTGTGATAATTTGCAGCGTTTTTGACGTGCAACTACTTTAGGCGCGTTCTTCGCTGGGGATGGGGACTTTGGGATGTGAATACAACTCGACGTTCGGTACCCAAAGTAGCCCACTCCACCCCTCGTCTAAGTAGTGCGCTCCAGCAGGTGTACAAGAAGTTTAGTTCCCATTCCGCCGCTCGCATTGTCAAGCGATCTGGATGCTCGCTAGCGCTCGCATCTCAAAAAAGATAAACAATCCCAGAAACTATCCCGTGAATGAGCAGGTTGTTTGGGACTTCTGAATAGATTAGTGGAATGTAATGTTAGGTATTACATTCCACTAATCTATTCAGAAGTCCCAAACAACCTGCTCATTCACGGGATAGTTTCTGGGATTGTTTATCTTGTTTGAGATGCGAGCGCTAGCGAGCATCCAGATCGCTTGACAATGCATTCCACTAATCTATTCAGAAGACTTAACAAAAGACTTCACAAGTTAGCCCGGTGGCCGCTGGAGCGCACTGCATAGACAAGGGGTGGGCTACTTTGGGTACAGAACGTCGAGTGTGAATACAAACCCCCATCTCCCTCCATACCCTCCCACCCATCACTCCACACACTTCAATCAAAATGGAAAAATTTGCCTGTTTTGACTGACGATTCCGACGAAACCGCTGAACCAAATCGCGCCCTTCAATTTTGGTACAGTACCAAATGAACTGCTGATTCATCTTTAGTTTTGGTACAGTAAAAGTACAGTACAGTGCCACTACCAGTGTTGTACCGTAATTTGGCGGAGTAAACATTTCTGTAAGATGCACCGTCAAAAACAAACTGAAAAAAGGTCCAATAATTCGCGTTTTTTTTAGCTCTCAAAAGTTTAGCTCACCTCAGAAACCGCCGCTAATATTTTACTCTTATATTTTGGAATGTCCAACCTGTTTTAAAATCATTTCCAGCTTCACACGATTTTTTTTTGCAGGCAGAAGTCCAATTTGACTGGGCAAATTTACATTTATACATGCAAAATTTTGTTCCCGTGTTCGATTGTGATGCGGGAACTAACCGCTTGACCTGTTCCCGCCAGTTTTTGAACGTCCCTCTTTCTTCCCCTGCCGGAGTTTTCGAATATTTTTTGCCTTTTTAATCCGCTCATGTATTTTATGGATTTGATTAAATTTCCTATTGAATCAGGTGCATAATCATAGTGAACCTCTTGTGGGTCAATATATAATATACCTATAAGTCATAAATAAACCTATCCAATTCCTGCTGTAACTTAATTATTCTCCCTTTATGAAGAGCAGTATAAGGCAGGTCTTATAAGGCTGGCCGTCTGATTCCTGACTAAGCTGAGTAATCCATGGATTACACTAAACTAGATTTTTTTTTCCAGAACCTTCAAGTTGTGTTCCTTAGTGACGACCCAGGTCGCAAGATACCGTGAGTAACCTATAAATTAATCTATACCTATAAAATGATTTCTAGTCTGCCACTGGTTCCGCCACTTTCAAGTACCTACTCAATGATGAGTAGCGAAATCAATTCTATTAGAAGCATCAGTCGTCCCTACCGGTTCGATAGCGACCTCAACGCCGAGAGATAGCTCATCCCTTTCTGACCATCGCAGCGGGAGGCAGAGGAGTGAGGTTGATGATATTAGCCGGAGAGCCCCACAAAGGCAACTGGGACAACGTGTAGAGGACGACTCGGGCATTTCCAGGGGAGAAACCCATATAAGTCCCTCGAACCATAATTCAACTCCTCCCATTTACATGATATTCATTTACCCCCTCCCCTTCCTCTTGCAGTTATAACAGCCCCACACCAACTTCCCCTTCCAGTTATAACACCCCCCTTCCAACAACTTCCCCTCCCATTACAACACCCCGCCCCACCACTCATGCTGTTCACGTTCACGCTAGCACCTCCTGCCCTCGCATCTACGGCTTTTGTCTTCTGACTAATTTATGTTCTTCATTAAATTCTGCTCTATGCGGCGCCGGCGCCTCTGCCGCCCAGATACCTTCACCTTCACAGATTCCATTCAGTAAGACAAACCTCCATAGGTTTTCAGCGAATTTTTGAACATAATACGCTATCGCTATCAGTCTACGATTTTTAGAAATTACAAAGATATAAACAAATGATTTTTTGAAATTTTTTCCATACATAACTGGCTGTATCCTAACATCTCCAGATTTTAACATTCTTTATATATGTATACAAGAACAGGTACTATCTAAGTAAGATTTAGGTATGCAGGTACCCCTATGTACGAACAGAGGTAAAATTCCACATTTTCTTACCAAATAAGTGTTCTTAGTGGAACTAGGCGTGTAGAGAGAGGACTGTTTTTGGTCATGGAAAACTAAAGAATGAGTTCTTAGATGAGTTGAGTGATGATGCGAATTTTTGAGGATAAAAAAGTCACGTTGGGTTTAATAAAATTGATATTGGTACAAAAATGTCCAGTCATGCAGCATGGCATTAAAACCGAATTTTTGAAGTAGGTACCAATCTTATCTATCGGACATTTTCGGTGGTTTTGTCCACAAATTTGGAACCCATTCAGTATCGTCTTTTCGTCGGTTAACTGAAAGTGAGGTCCCTGAGGTCGAATATTATTGATGCTGGAGTAAAACTCACTGCATCAAACTCTGGAATTTTCAGCTTAGTCAACTAGGCAATTTTTCACTGGGAATGATTAATTAAATCTGCTCTCAGGGCTGTACAGTCGAATTCTCACCCCTGTAACTAGATGACCTCGAGGCACCTGATGCAGAGGCTCAACCCCGATGAATTACGGAGTGGGGGATCCATTAATGAAAGACGGTTACAAATGAAGGAAGCGAGCGGAGACGGGTCAAGACGAGCCAAGTGAGTAATGGGAACTGACTTAATGGGCATGAACCAAGTGGAATAGGTGGATTCTGTCTGTCCGTTTTCGTGGTGTTCTGGTACATTACCTTCACCAAATTCACACCGATGGAATGTTCAAACGTAGGTAGGCAAGTTACTCCACCCTTTTCAAACCCGTATTTTCCAGGTCTTGTTGAGAGAAACAAATTGTTTGTTCTCCTGGCGTTTTGCGGTTCAGAGCTTTTTAAACAAATGTATGTCGGCCTGTATGTCCGCAAATCCTTGCCACTTGCATACCGATACGAAAGAATGGTCGTAATAAGCTGAAGGTTTGAGGGTAAGCGGGGGGTGGGTGAGTTGCTTCTTTGACGGTTCAGTACTTAATCGTAGCATAGCGTGTTGGGAAGCCAAGAACCACCATTTTCGCTATACTGAGCTTTAATCCCCCCAAAACGATCTTCAACAATCTTAAGTTGGTCGGCCATTTCGTTGCCCCATCCACCACAGTGATTAGGATCCACTTCAAACTAACAGTATGGTACGTCTTGTATCTGAGGAAGCCATCACGAACGCATAATTTACTCGCTAAGAAGTATGGCCATTCTATGCCCAAAACTGACGAACAAGACAGATACACGACACAGAATTAATTCAAAATTGGCTTTGTTGAATCCAGGAATATTAGATTGATGTACCTATTTGTGAGTCCACCTACCAATATAACTGATTTCATTGCAGATCGTTCGTAGTTGGGTGTTCTTCGCATATGTAATTCGCGCCTACAGGAGTGATAATCCAGAACTAGTGCTCCGCCTTTTCTGCTGTCTTCGATGATCTGTTACATAGTACCACTGTGGAAATTGGTAGGCACCTATCGGGAGTGGATGCAGACTCCAATGCTGCTGCCTCACATTTGACTGAGCTTCACTCTTCTTTGAAAAACTATTACTGATCACATCACCTATGGAAGCTACCAAGGCCGACCAGTTTCAGTCCCGACAACGTCGTCATCCTCTGTAGGATGGTAGACGTGACAGATCAAACGTTGTGAGACGTTGTGAGATGGTTTTACATTTCTTAGGTTACCGATATCAGTCGTGAAAATCATTTTGTCACAATGGTTCGACAAAGCGTATCATGCCATTTTGCACCGGTAGGATCAAAATCGAGGAGACGTGTAAGTTGTCGAAAGGTTCACTTCTGAAACGAGGGTGTCCGTGACAATCGCCACCAGTGACAATCGCTACGAGACGGGTCCGTCAAAACATTAGCTACACTCCACTTGATCTACTCACCCTAGTCATCTATATTTTTACTTACAGACCGATATAGAATTTTTTTTCCTTTTGGAGATGCGTTTTGCGAAATAACGCAAAAATATATCGCTACGTGAATTTACAGTTTGGTATGGACTGACGGAGAATGTCGACATTTATAGATGGTAGCGGTTGTCAGTGGTGGCTATTGACATATATTATGAATGATCACATAGAAATTGAAGATCGCTCAGCGAGGACCTTGTCCTGTTTGAACCCAAACATTAGATATCAGCCAAACAAAAGCCGTGAAAGCTCAATGGCGCCGTACGTAGTTGCCGGGGGATCGAGGCGTGGGTGCGATGTTGTTTTCCAAACTTCAAATTTAATTTCCAGAAGATGTTGAAAACGGGAGGTGACGGGTGGACTTGTGCCGAATGAGGTGAATTCAAATGTAAGGCGTACGTCTCCTGAAGAAGAACAATGGTGAAATCGTTTTTGACAGTGAACAGCACTCTCACGAAGCTACGTTCGTACAGAACGAAATTTTTGCGAAAGTTTGACGTCATGGCTGTCCAAAAATTTGATTTTTGGGGGACAACGTGAGCAACCTCCTCGTGGTGTCCTCTGGGTTACGAAAATTGCTCACAAACATTCAAATGGATACTTGCCCTTTTTGTTGTGATCGGGTGCAAACGCTACCCCTGATCGCGTGCAAACCCTGGGTGCACTCTTATTTTCTACTTGTGAAGTGAAAGGCGGGGTGTAAACGCTACCCATCAGCAGGGTCCGGGTGCAAATGGCTGCCCCAGTTACCTAACCAACCTCAATAGAAATTGTGGAACATTATTTTTCCGATGAAAGGAAGATCGATAATAATGGAAGCAAAATTAGGTAGGTATTCAACTGTGAATAGCAATTTTCTTGGATGATGACTTTCAATCTCGTCTCTCTTCGAATCCACCTCCATGGAAAGAGGAAAGAAAAATATATGAGATAAAGGAGGGAAAAATTCCTTATGCAGAAATGGGAAACGGGAAATGAAGGAAAAGCTTACGCATTATGGGAGGGGACTTTGGTAGCGGATTTACGCCGCTTTCCGCGCACGGGACCGTCTAGACTTGCACAGACTGGGAATAAACACTTTTTGTAAGCGAGGGAAAACTGCATTATGCTAATTTTGTATAATGCAGGACATTATCATAATTGGAAAACAACGTTTTTCTCATGGGGGGGGGGGATTATATTTTTTTATAGGTACCTACCTTAACCTAGGCTCCCTAACCGCTGCAAGAAATTTGTTAGGGGGAGTGAAATTGTTTGTAAAGTTACAACTTATTTCTTTCTTTCTTTTTTTCTAGTCTTCCGTAGTATATTACAGGAGGTTTGATCCTAGAATAGACGCACGGAAAGAAAATTATGGTAAGGGATAATTCTCATCATGGACGCCATCAAAATAGCTAAAGTTTTAGGTGGGTACTTTCCATTACGACTTTAAGGTTGGGATTTACGTGCCTTGTGTAATTTGCATTCTAAATTTCGTCAGAAATATAGATCACTTTATTATCTTTCGCCATAATTACATCAGATTTCTTTGTTGTTGAATCACATATTGCCAACACTCTGTACAGTTCTTTTGATACACTTCATTTTGTTCAGTTTGGAAGGCTGCAGTTACAAACTGCTTGCCCAGAGAGTAAAATGTACCAGTGCGTTGGGTGCTATGACTTCGCAGTACGCTGCGACCTCGCGGTAGGAACATCCCTCGGAGTGGCAGCACTCGTCGGCGATACCGCCTCTGCGCATGCGCGAGAAGTGGGTATTGCTCAGCATGGAGAGGGCTGCGTGTTTCTTGAAATACGGTAACCTCGTTGGGTCACCTGTCGCCCCGTAGTTGACCATATCTATAAAACAAACTGGGATAATTATAATGTTCAAGTGTAATACCAGAGTTAGGTTGGTTCACGTTGGCAATTGAGAGCAAACGCAGTTAGCACTCTAGTGAGGTTTAGGGGAACCAAACTTGATTCTTGTCCATAATTATCACAAAGAGTTGATATTGCCCTCTGACTTATAATGTAGTTGGTGATGGTGGTGATGGGGGGGGGGGGGGATCTCTGGCCAGTAGGCTTATATTTCCCCATTAGAGCCCCTTAAATTTAGGGATTCTACGGTTACCCGGGTTTGAATTCGATGCCAAATCCGAACTTACTTCTTTATATTTTCCCACCGATCTGACTGACAGGTGATCTTTCATGTGCTACCGCAATTTCGGTTTTCAGTTAGAGCAGCATTGAGATAACTTGAGCGTTAAGCAAAAAGTTCCAGTCATGCAGCATGGCTTAAGGAGCGTATTTTCAAAGAAATAGTTGGGATAATTAAGAATTTAAACTAATGGTAATCTGCCAAAGCACTCACTACGGTCTGACTGGGAGCTTGCTCAGACCAGAATGGTACTACGTCGTGCATAAAAATTATGTCAAAAAATCAGTTTTTGCGTGTTTTGAACCAAAAAATTGTGATTTTGATCACTTGATGCAGTATGAACATGCTAATACTACTCGCAATCGATTCAGCGACCAAAAAACATTGTAAACGACACATCACATGCCTACATAAAAAATATGCAATTTTTTTGGATTTCGGACTACAATTTTGTAAATTTGGTACGCTGGGTGCACTTAATCGGGCTGGGACTAGTTTCAATCGACTCAGCGCCCCAAAAACATGTTTGACCCCCCCCCCCCCACATGCCTTGGACCCATGCGCACAGTGCGATCGGGCTGGGTCAACTCATCATTACTGTTCCGAAGAAGGATTTTTCTGCGCGAGAACAATTTTTTTCCGTGGAAATAAAGGGCGGAATGGCACATACATGCATATGTAAATATGTTTGGTGTTGTCACACCCGAACTGGGAATTTTTACACGTTTGTGCAGTGGATTTTGCAATAAATGTGTAACTCTTACCAGTTGATCTTTTTTTAGATTGGATAGGGAAGTAGTCTTCTGGGTGAGGGGAAGCGTAATCTAAACACACTTTGTCGATGGCTTTGTCGATCTCTGATCCACACAATCTGTATTTCTTCATGGCATAATAGCGCGGGTCATTATTGCTCGGCAAAACGTAGCTGATGTTGGCTAGTAGTGATAAGAGAACAGGCCAGGCGAAAGCAATCTGAAATCAAATGCAACAATTTGAGCAACGAATCTGTTGCAACTGGTACAAAATCACACTTGGTAACAGGTAAAAAACCTCGTTTTACTGCTTAAATTCAACTTTTACCGTCGATTTTTTTCTCACTTTCGATGTTCATTTACGTTTGACACTCATAAAGCGACTTTGTAGCCTTGCATGAATTTCAAAAGTGGGGTTAGAAGTTTGAAACTATTGGCAAATGCTAAAATAAAAGCGCAGTTTTTAGGTTTCAGCGGTTCTTCCTCATTTTGTTCCTTGGTTTTACTAGAAAGGTTGTTTCTCGCGTCTAGCTTTCCACCCTCTATACCCATTGTGACCGCCGACGAAATAGTATTATATCTCCGTGAATGGAGTTGAAAAGAATGTAAATATGGTAGGTAGTTGTTCCAATATTCGGGCAGTTAACAGCATCGACGTACTTTGGAAGGCTAGATAATACTATGAATGATAAGTTTCTCAAGATTGCTTTTACAGTGGGTTGTTAAACCCAAAAGGCACGGTCCATTTGAGCCGTTATCGGCCAAATCTCGGATTTTTGAACATTCAGATAGGCAATAGCCTACCAGAAAAATGGTATGGTAACAACTGGTTTGAAGACTGTGAAGAACACTCACCATGGTCGAAGTCTTTGACCTTTGTGGTACTATTTCCTGAGCACAACTGAGGGTACCGAAGGGTTTCGTAACTATTTATACGGACAATACACCCACCGATTTTCATTGTTGTCTCGGATCAACGTTCAGCAACATCCAATTAAATGAACTTGATTGAGGACTCAAACCCATTGAACAATTTCATAGTATGGCCCGGCTGGGAAATCTTGCATTATAATGTTGATTGCATATAATTATTAATGCATTAATCGTTTTCTGGGCCGATGGTCAAGTTAGAGGCTCGACCAGGCGTTACAGGTCATGAATATTTTATTGGGACCCGACCCTCTTGGAATATGATGTTCCTAAAAATAACCCGAGAGACATCACGTTGATCTGATAGCAAAATAAAATATAACTCAATATTACACCATAAATACATATGATATTGGGTAAGTCTTTCCAACAATTTTGGTTTATTATTTTCAACACCGAATATTTGAAATCGAGCAAAATGGAAACGCTGCAAATATTTGCACAACGGTTTATTATTTTCCTGTATAGATGCCCCTTCTGCGTAGATCACTGTTTTCTGATTGATCATAACCATTTATTCTGAGAAATTGAGTAACTCCGATTCGCGTTTGCTCATGCGCAGTGTCCGACACATGATCCAATCGTTCTGTAATGAGGAGTACCTACCCATGATATCTGTTTAAAAAAAAATTAATTGGACGGGTACTGAGCCCCTTGTCAATGAGACCAGAAAGATATATTTTGACAATTGTCCATATTTTCATTTAAGAATCCGACTGATGGCCTCTTCTCTCATAAAATGAAGGAGGTTTACGAGTGATTCTCCGGCAACTTATAAATAATTTATAAACCCCTTCCCGAAGTGCCGGAATCGTGTTGACGCTACATCAGGACGTTTCACGTAGGATGTGCTCTGCCGTTCGCACTGTCTCAGTACAGAGGCTGCGAACATCAGTCCTGGGGGCAGTGGCCAGTGAGGAGACCCGCGATGGTTCGGAAGTCTTTACGCCTCATTTACTGGTGATAAATAGGGGTAGAAATTTCCAGGGCGTCGTTATCTCGAATGTTTTCTACGTTTTTAAATAGTTCTCGAACTTAGGAGTTTTTTGAGACCACCCGGAGCATTGTACGTTCAGTCGTTCGTTCACAGTAGGGCCCTGAATTTTGCACCGACAAGCTTCGTCAACAGGAGGATGAATCAAATGGTATACATTCAGCCCAGATATCATTGCTAGGGACGCCGCAACAATATGTAGTTCCCAATATTGCGACCCAATATTGGCGTTTTAATATCACTGGAAGAAGATGGTCCGCAATGAATTTCAATCAATCAATAATTTATTCACAAAGTTCCCTTAGGGACTGTTGCGGGGAATAATGTACTTGTGTGCCTGTTGTGATGTGCGGGGGAGTGCTGTAAATGGTAGTGGTGGCGGTGAAGGGTAGAGTGCTGTGAATTTCAAAACGCTTGGATCATTGCATGACTGCTGTGCATCAGCAATCTCGGAATTTCGATTGGCCTTTCGAATACCTCGGATGTGCCGCCACTGCTCATGTGCCCACGCGAATCCCAGGTTCTAAATTTCTCACGAATAAATGGTCCGATTATGCTCAAATTCATTGGGTAGAGCTTTTAGATGGTCCTCTATGTTAAAAAACGGTCGCATCATTGGTAAGAGCACTGCGCACGCGCAAACGCAAAATCCGTGGTACTTAATCAGTTTCTTACGAACGAATGACCCGATTTTGCTTAATCTGGTCGGTAGTAGGAGTGTAGGTTCAAGATGGCCCCTCTGAATTACAGAACGATTGGATCATGAGTACGGCCACTGCGCGATTTGAGAATTTTTTTCATAATTTTTTCAGGACAAGTTCGTACAAAACAGCGAGCTTGGTTATTACCAATTCAGTATGTAACCGAATGTTTCTACCTACTTGATGCCATTTCAAATATTGAGCTCCCGATTAGCTGAGTGGAAAAATGAATTGCAGTTTAGTTCCATAACATTTGCTCGTTCCCTGTTACCGATGCATTTGTTACTTCAATTTAGGAGCTCTCTACTTTGCATATAACCAATCCAGATGTGCAAAAACTAACCGCAACGCAGGCTTTCTCGACAGCTATAGCACCCCTGCATAATGACCCACCAGAAACACCGTAAATACATATAGAAATTTACATCCGACCCAACAAGTGGTAAGAAAAAGGAA
Source organism: Leptopterna dolabrata (assembly GCA_954871275.1). Classification (NCBI taxonomy): domain Eukaryota; kingdom Metazoa; phylum Arthropoda; class Insecta; order Hemiptera; family Miridae; genus Leptopterna; species Leptopterna dolabrata. The sequence continues at coordinate 21,360,416 of OX940984.1, read as the reverse complement.
AAACTCCAACGGCCCGCGTAGCCGGACATAACATAAAACCCGTGCAAAGAGAAGAGCGCATCCCCTTCCACCTTGTTTGCATTCATCATTCCCATCTCGGGGAACATCTGTTACGATTGGTAAGTGACTTGGAAAACAATGGAATCCTTATCCAGTAGATGGCTCGTCAGTAGCGGGAAAGATGTCGAATCTGATGAGCGTTGTCTTCCAATGAAATTTTCCGGTTTTTCACACGCGTTTGGGTGTTTTTGCGAAGACCATGTGGTCGCCACGTCCCACGCAGCTGACCGGACGGACCTTCCTCTTTCTCTTAAGATTTAATAGTCGCACATCTCCATCTTCATTCAATTTCCCTTTTTTATTGGGAGTATCTCATTCTGAAGGCATTGTAATAATTTTTGAAATAATTTATTGCTTCATGCTTTTCCCTGAGCGGCTTTGAACTTACTAAGGGCGTCAAATATATTCAGGGAGAAAGAGAAGGACTCGATAAATTAAAAGGACCCCAAGGTTAACTTTAGCCTTCGTTCGTTATGACCACCGCACAAAAATTACATACTGAACGGATGGAAATAATATTGCAGACTGCATTACCCGGTATCCATGTTAAAAACTGCAATTCTGCTTGTCTATGAGCATTATGGAAATAACGATATTTTATGTATAAAAAATAACTGAACGTGGTTATGTTTTTGGGCTGGGGGTCAATCGAAAAGTTGCACTTGAATATCTAAAGGTTACTAAAGGATTTATCTGAAGGATGACATCGAAAATCCATCACCCAAATCCGCTGAGTGGAAAGACGAGCTCCCAAATCATCTGATTGTGAAATCGCGCTTCAAATCAGATTAGGCAGATTAAGAAACATTTAAACACGCGTAAGTGACTTGATATCTGTGGGAGTTGGAGTTTTGAAAAATACATATAAATACCAAGCTGAGGAGGAGGTTATGGAAGAGGATTGAAAAGGCCTAACGGAATGATGGTTTTCGATGGTTTATTCATTTCGGTACTTATCCCTTATCCGGCCACAACAACGGCCCGGGTCTTTGGTAGCATATATGTAGACAGATCAAGGAATTTTTTATTGAGCCTGTTCCGGATCGAAAGGGTGAGATATTGCTCGGAGTCATAAAAAGGAGAATCATTCCAGGACCGATTATCTACTCGGACTACTGGCGAGGCTACTCCTGTGCTGAACTGGAAAAGTCAGAGTTCACGCATCTGACAGTCAACCACATAACTTCATGAACCCGACCTCAGGAGCTCATACGCAGCACGTCGAAAAGATGTGGGGGATCAGCTAAATGGCGGAATAAGGGACAGCGTGTGACAACTGGTCAGCATCTCGACTTTTACCTGGCCGAGTTCATGTGGAGAAGCCAGCGAAAGGGAGATTTTCGTTTTTTAAACTGTTCACATGTATCCTTTTTTGAAAAGTCAAAATATATTTTGGATGAATGAATGAATACATGTTTTTTATTAATACACATTGTGGTCGGTTACCATGGGGGGTCGAGGAGGCTCAGGGGACGCTCGGGCCTTGCGGCCGGATAAGGGGTACCTTCATTTCAATACCTTTGGAATCGGCACACAATTTTTAAACTCCCTTTCAAAAACATACATACATTTTGGCTTACATTCCAAAATAAAAAATGAAATCATGGATATATTTTCGGGCAAGATTCCTCGCCCTCGGACCTGTCCAGTCCGTGGACGAACCCTTCTGTGGACAGGGCTGAAATGAATGGCTAGAATCTGGCCAGAATGGCTAGGCGCATATGGCGCTATCTAGTGGGTCCACCTATTTTTCTATTTGCTTCAGTATCTCTGTGAAGAGATAATGGCATCATGAGAGCAATGGCATAATGAGCATCATGAGAAATAATGGCGTAATGCGATCTCTTTGAAGCTATAAGGTAATAGCCATTTCAGTAAACGCACTCCAGGAAAGATGTGTAAACATGAGTTCGGTGTAAGGTTTCGTTTTCTTGAAGTACATTAAGATCAAATTCCCACACTTTGCCCTCGATTTCTTGGTATTATCTGTTTTTGACATATTTTTCTATCCGGAAAATGAATCAGATTCGATTTTTGCGTCATTTAATTGTTTAATCTGGTGTTCACAGACTGGTTTAACTTTATTTTTGTTTAAAAAAAAGCTGAGCATTCACACGTTGGGTAAGACTTGTGCAAACTAGACATTTTTCGTTCACACGCTAGCAAATGGCACTTTTCCCACAATAGTCTTAAAAAATTAAATAATACGTGTCGAATCAGCTGGTTTTTATTTCTTTTCGATTCTTGAATAATTAATGGAGCACTTGAAAATAAGCCCTTGAAAAAAGAAGCTTAAAAAAAAGATTAAAAAACTGACTATTCCGTGAAGTGAAGAAAATGTACGAGTAAGAAAGTGCTCGAGGTATTTTTCTTATGAAAAACTGGTAATTTAGCTGTTGCGTATTACAATCTATTTCGTACAATCTATTTCGAAATACATTTATATCTATTATTTACTGGTTGGCCCGATTAGGTTAAATGGTTTCTTATTTATACTACTATCAATTATTATTTAGTGGTAGGCCCGTTACAATTTGTTGGTGTCGTCACGCAAATTTCAGAATCACCCCCAGCCCAAGAACATAGATATCGACGCTAAAAACCTGTTCATCTGTCATTTAATGAGTAGCACTCGGACTTTCCGTCTTGAAATTTGTGGGGAACGTATTATTCGAAGTTTAGCATGCCCACTCCATTCGGGCCTAAGATCACCTACAAAATTTTAATAGGTACTTAGCACTACGTCAACAGGAATGTGTGGAAAATGAGCGTTGATATTTTCAAAACGCCTTATTCTTAATCGTTGAAGTCGAAAGGTATAATAGTTTATTACAAATCTGAATACAATTAGATTTTTTATAATTTTTATGGCTAAATATACTTATTTATTTACATATTCGGGTTACAACATAGGACCAAAGGTCCCTCCTAGTGTTGAACAAGACAAAATGTACAATAGATATAAAAGCGGCGACATTTTACATCAATAAATGCATAGCAAAGAAAAGAGAGAATAGAGAAAATAATAGCAGGGGAGAAAGAAGAAATTTGGGGTGAGATTGAAGGAGATAGAAGGGTTGAGGGAGGGATCACTATTGTGCTCAATGATGGAACCAATAGCGGGCCGCATGCGCAAGCGAGGAGGTAACCAGTTCCATAGTCTTGCACAAGCGAGCCTGAATGAATCATGGAATGCTTCACAGCTGGAGTGGCTTTGGACGATTTGTAGGGAACGACAGGATTTACTTAGGGGAAAGCAACCAACAAGGTATGTTGGTATTTTAACAGCTGTTGGGCTGATAAGCTTGGAGATGAAGGCTAGGCACCTACTCTGCAAGTAGTTGACAAGACTAGTCCCCAAGATACTATTTTTTTTTTCATTGGCAGGATTGTGACTTCGTGGTTTACACCCAGCATTTACCAAGAACAGGTATTCATAATAACCACAAGTTGGCGGATGTTCTGTCCGTTCATGGATAGAACATAGAGGGAGTCACAATAAATTATTAGAGGCACAATTAGCGTCTTGACAAGACTGAGTTTCATGTTTTGTGGGATGTAGTAGCCGAGCCGTTTGAGCGTGTGAAGGGAACCGAAATTCTCCTGCAAACCCCAGAAATATGATTGCTCCAAGACAGTGTACAATATATCATGACTCCAAGGTCTTTCAAGCAACAGGAATAAGGAATGGTACTATCATTCAATACAATGGGAAACTTTTACACAAGTACCCATAAATATTACAGCCTATTCATAAATTTACAAGTACACATATGCAAAGAAATGTTGAATATTATTTCTTAGATTGTGGGAAGTACTACCTTCATCTCGACTGGAATCGACGATGTAGGTAGGTTTAAGGAGTTCTGCAACAAGATAAATGCTGCAGTCTACTGATGACGCTTAATGAGAAGTTTGAAAACCCATCAATAAACACATTTTGCTTCCAATCGATCTGCGGATCAATGCCTGAAAATTCGAAATTCCGCCAAAATATTCATAATACCAAACAAAACCATTGCTGTCTGAACCGCTATATTGAACGAGCATAATTATGCCTTATAATTGGGCTTCGTCAGTATTTTTTCTATTAATAAAATAAATAAAAGGGTGAGTTTGAGCAATGAGTTTGGGTGAGTAATGGGCAATTTTCGAAAATAAAAAGTGGGTAAATTTGATTTCTAAAAATCGCTAAAAATTGACGTAAAGTCACCGCTGTTTGGCGCAGGATATCGGATTTCAAGACGAACTTGTTGGCAAGATGGTTTGTTGTTGTAGAAGAGTAACACAGTGTTGAGAAGAGTAAGAAGTTACTAAGTATGAAACAAAAACAGAAGACTAGAAGAGGTAAAAACTAGAAGCTCTGCGATCGTAACTTTGGTGGGGTAAAAATAGGGGGGGGGGGGGGTAGATCTAGCCCAATGAAATTGGCACGTGTTAGGTTTTTCCGAGTGCTATGGTTTGGGTATGGATTGACAGGGAATCTTGTTTTTTCATCAACGTTAATGTGCCACCTCTTGATAGGTACAAGGGGCTTAAGGTGTTACTACCGTTACAGTGTTAAACTTCTACCGGGCAGGTCACACACACACAGGGAAAGGATTGCAGACAACCCATCGATAGTGGAAACAAAATTGGGTTTTCCGAGCTATGGTTGGAACAACCGTAGGTGCCAAATTTAGCCAAAATGTTTGTAATGGCAAATAGAAAGATGCTTTTGAAGATTGGCCATTTTTGAAAGCCAAAAGTAGGTCTGTGAAAATGTGTAAAATGACTATAAATTGGGACCATAAATTGGAATGTATTAGAATGGTGACTTTTGGATTTGAATGGTGAATTAAATTGAAAGCTGAGACAAAAAAAAAATTTCTGAGGTCATCAAGAAAAAATGTGGGTGTAATTCAATGATTCAATCATGACTCGAGACATACCACCTATTTTTTGTCCTAAAAAATTTCGCAAACAATCAATAATTATCAAAAGTGGGCCAAATTTGAGTTTTTATAGGTCAAAAATTGCTTATAATGGGTTTTTAAAATACTAAAAATCACCATAAATGACCATAAATAAAAACCGACTGCCAATTCGAGTAGGCAGTATAGCTTCCTCACTTGAATTACATGAACGTATAGAATAGTTGGGTATGTTCATTCAGTGGACAGTGGAACTATCAGAGTATTATTCCAGATCGACCCTTCAAGTTTGAACTCATTTCAGCGATATTTAAGGTAATTATGGACGTTTCATGTATTTCACATTTGCGCATGCGCAACGAAAGTTACGGTGAGATTTCAATGATTTTGTTATGGGACCATCTGCGATCCAACCCGCTTGTTCAGCTCTACGACTATTTTTCGCATGGTCAGCGTTACGAGGAAATGGTCATATTTCATGTTCGCGCATGCGCAGACGAAAGTTACAGTACGATTCCTATGAAATTGATGTGGAATCATAAAAGTGCTATTCCTGATCGACCCTCCAAGTTTGAATTAATTTCAACTATATTTAAGGTAGTTAAGGGCGTTTCAGGTATTTCACGTTTGCTCACGCTCAGACGAAAGTTACAGTACTTTTTCTGATTTTCGTGTCGGACCATCTGTGACCCAACCCGCACCTACCCTCAAAATTTCAGCCCATTTCGACCATTATTCCGGGTAGTTATGAGCGTTACAAGGAATTGACCAGAGACAGACGGAACCAAAAATGTTCCTTGATGACTGAAACGCAAAATAGTAGTGGAAGTTTTCATTTTGGAGGACATGAACTTGTTTTTAACATTTTAGGAAGCAAAATGTTAAAGGATCGAAAATCGAAAAATTGGCTCATAATTACGGTCATGCTGATGAACTTTTAATTTCAAATGCCCCCTCCGACTTGCGGTGCACGGGGTGGGGGGGGGGGGGGGGGGACCGGAAAGGAATTTCGCCCGACATTTTCGCGAGGAAGTGAAGTGGGGTAATTGAGTCATTTCATCGGCGGAGGCCCCCGCGCGACGCCGCGAACTCGCCCGGACTCTCCCGAAGTCTCCCGAGCGCCCTTTGTCAACATCCCGCCTCCCTTCAGTATTCATCCAGCCTCCGGCCCTGATCGCTCTGTACCGGTCTGCCGCCCGAGCATTTCCGAAAACTCGCGCGTGATTGCTTATCTTCTTCCCGACGATATAATTGTCAGTGTCTTGTGTCTCGGTCGTTTTGGGAATATTTCTATCCAAATGAGGTACTTGTAACGCAATTTCATTTATATTTGAACGTCAGCTGTCGCCTTTGCTCTCTCACAGGTACCAGACAATAATTGCCAGCCTCCACAAAAAACTTATCCAGCGCTGGTTCTCAACCTGGGGGGCGTAAAGGAACTCCGGGGGGAGCGAACAGGGTCGAAAAAATGGACACATCAATGTATGGAGGTACTCAGAGACATGTTCCTAGGTTAACAATCAGACTGACTGCCTCTGATCTTCAAATTCATCGGTTTCTATCAATCACTGCGGGTTCTATTGTGATGTGGAGTATGTAGCTCTACCTGTCAGCCATCGCTGGCCATTGGCCTAATAACCAACGGGTTCCAGAGTTCCGAAATCCCAGTTCTGCAGTAGATACACTCGTAGTAAACTTCACTAGATTTTATTCTGATACCCACTAGAACATGCCTGGAGATAAATGACATTATTTATTTATTCTGTTTTTTATTGCCACAAATGTTTTGATTTTAATGAAGGGAAGTTTAAGTAAATGGAAATGTTGACTCTGAATGGAAAATGGATGGATTAAGTTGACCTTATGGGTTATTAAAGACCACAGATAGCTGTGGTTTTGGTTGATAGGTATATATATATATATGCGAGTACGAGGTCGGATTTCCTCATTCTACTCGCCACCTCATCAGCCGAAGAAAAGACGAACAACTGAACGTTGCGCAAATTCGTTCAGTTTCTATTCTTCAGTTAATGTCATTTTGGAGCAGCTCGATAATTAACACGTCTAGTTTGATTAGTTTTAAACGTAGATGACGAAGAATTTGCAGTAACACCCGTTCCTTGAAGACAACCAGTTTAAACAGGAAAATCTTCCCTTTTCCTCAACTAGAAGTGGTCAAATAATATAATCGCATTACGCATATCACAGTTTCATTTAACGTCTACCATCAATAAAATGAAAGTGGTTACAACTAGCTTTTGGTGGCACATCAGGTTGACGACCCCTGCTCATCATAAAAAAAATCTATTCATACAAAATTGAAATAACATTCCTTTCTAGCTTGACGGCCCACTTTTGTCTAGCTTGAGGCTTAATTTAAATCACTACGTTCATTTTAGCGAATTTTCAAAGAAAATGAAGCTATTGCAATGGCTTCGAAATTTAAATAATATAAATTTTTGGAAATTTTCTTCATAGAAATCCGTTTCAGACCATTCTAAAACGATTCCTGAAATTTAACACTTTTTTATATGTATATATATATATATTTATTTATATATGTGTCACTCCAGACGATAACTCTCGATAGAATTGAGATAAACAGCTCAAATTTGCACAAAAAATCTATCTTGGCAATCGAAAGGCTAAGTTCGAAGATGGGCGAAATTGGCCTACTCTAAGGAGGGTTTTGGCGCATTTAAAGTGCGCAAAAATTACCCAAAAATCCCCAAAATGTTATTTTCCAACAAGTGACCCCTCATTTTAAAGGTTTTTGCACGCTGAACACGATGGTGGAATCGGATTTTAGATATCTTGATCCGTTCTCAAATTAGAGCATTTAAAGTGCGCAAAAATTACCTAAAAATCCCCAAAATGTTATTTTCTAACAAGTGACCCCTCATTTTAAAGGTTTTTGCACGCTGAACACGATGGTGGAATCGGATTTTAGATATCTTGATCCGTTCTCAAATTAGAGCATTTAAAGTGCGCAAAAATTACCCAAAAATCCCCAAAATGTTATTTTCCAACAAGTGACCCCTCATTTTAAAGGTTTTTGCACGCTGAACACGATGGTGGAATCGGATTTTAGATATCTTGATCCGTTCTCAAATTAGAGCATTTAAAGTGCGCAAAAATTACCCAAAAATCCCCAAAATGTTATTTTCTAACAAGTGACCCCTCATTTTAAAGGTTTTTGCACGCTGAACACGATAGTGAAATCGGATTTCAGATATCTAAATCCGTTCTTAAATTAGAGCATTTAAAGTGCGCAAAAATTACCCAAAACTAGGATAATCTTTAAACTCTTACCCCCACCCCCTTAGAGTGGTCAGATTGAAAAATGTGAGAAGTATTAATTGAAGACGAGAGTTCGAAGCAAAAAAGGGGGAGGCAAACGATTAGTACAACTCCTTGAATTTACCCACAGCGATCAAATAAATAAGCACTTAGTACAATTACGTAATAAACAAACGGTAGAATCAGGATGGACAAAACGTACAAATTAAAATAAATACGAAGAGAATATACATAGAAAACCAAATTTTAGACCGAAGTTTTCCTTTATTCAAAACCATAGCCATTAATTCGAATATTTCTTTGAAAATTCGCTCATTAAGTCATGCTGCATGACTGATTTTTTATTGAACGCCTTTGTTTTATTTGATGCTTTTTTATCGGGCCTAACTTTTGTACAGATCAATTTAGGGTTCACCGTGGCCTGTATTATAGGTACCTACTTATCTCCTTCCTCATTAGAGCTATATTCCATAAGATCTACGCCGTTTCAGCATTGAATATCCAAGTCAGTAAATTCTGTCTTTCTTTGATCTGGAATGGCTCGAATAAACCATCTGATTAGACCCCAAAGGAAATGAAACGCAAATTCACCTGGTAAAAACCCGTTCACTAGACGTTTTCAATTAGGCCTTTTCAGAATCAGCTTTATAATATGTCGGTATCATCGTCATTATGCACATTCGAAGCTTTAATACCCTTATAAAACCTGTCCCTGAATAAATTCTTTTCTACCCTGTAGACTTAAATCCCCTCTTTCCACCCGCGACTCAACTTGATTGTTCCAACACCGAAAAATAAAATAGCGTCCCAGGATTCCCCGGCAAAAAGAAAATACCCATCTCCCTAAATTAGGAGAAGCTTTTTCATAAATAATTTATTTTCCCTAGCTCGGAAAGAGATTATCTTTTTCCTCCTGTAATTTGGTCAAATCCTGTGGGTAGGTTTTATATCTAGCGATTATATTAATGAATCTCAAAGACGCCAGGGTTTTCTTATAATTTGGAGTAATGAGGCTCTAGATAAATTGTTTATGCTCGTCTCATCCCCGTGACAGGGTTTTAGTAAATTTTTGCTTTCTCATTCACTGTTTCCAAAAAAGCTTGAGGATTAAATGAGATGTTTCAATCCGACTTCCATCCGACTTTGTGTTGATTGAATCCAAATGAACGGCAGTGACCATTTTCATACGATTTCGGTTTAATTAAAGACAGCCGTAGAAGGGATGAAATACTATGGGTTAAAATTTTCATTAACGAATGATTAGAATGTGGTCAACCCCCCCCCCCCCCTCCTCATCCTCTCTCAAAACCAAATTTGTTGGTTAATATTTTAAAATACGTAGAACCCGATTATCGTCATCAGAGCAGTTCTCGAAGTTGATGATGAGTTGAAGTTAATTCATTTTTGATGATTTTTAGCTGTTTTTTGCCCACATTAAATGAGTTATACCTCCTTTTTTGTGATAAATGTTTTGATGATGGAAATTGTCTGTTTCAGTCTCAAATCACCATTCCTATACCAACTTTTGTGAATTTATGTCATAGTTTCGTGATTTCTAGCTAGTTTTGACCCGCAATAACTCAAAAATGTGACACACAGTTTATTTTCAGAAATTTCTCACGTTCAAGCTAATCCTTTCGTTTGCCATTATAAGCATTTGGCAAAATCATCGTAGCTGAGGTCAGATATCACCTGCTATACATTTTTGAAAAAGTTTGAAATCCGGGATGGATGCTCTGAAACGGAAAAGTGTAAAAGTTTTCAAAAATTCATGTAGACAATAAATTTTTTTGATGTATTGCAGTAGTGTAGCATCAATGAGAATTCCGCCAAAAAAATCGGGGCGTTGTCCTCGATCGTCTATATTTTCGCATATTATATTAAAGTGAAACCGGAACAATCATGCAGCGTGACTAATTAATACCGATAGCGAATTTTCGAAGTAACTCATATACTTAAACTCAAACTCCTTAAACCTCAACGCACGAAATTATCAAAAATTTTTTTGATATTGAAATGTTCTGGATTGTTTCTTGAGTTTCATAACGTACAATTTGAGAATGCCGTCACAAGAAACGTGGCGGGTATCGGCTTTCCTGGTTTTAAAGTTCTTATGGACCTGTAAAAAAAAATTCGTCGAATTGATTATCGCTGGTGCTAGTGGTAAGAATCTTTAGGTACCTACACACTACGCCAAAACGTTTCTTCTCTACATCCCTTCCATCATCTGCTTACGCGAATCTTGTCTGTTCAAGATGCATCAAGTACCAAGAAAGAAGTTTCACTAAATGAGTCTCGTTCAGTTGTTACTTGATTGTACATTATGTGTTCTGTAGGTAAATTTGTATAATACGATCATTATTACACAGGAGGGGAATCGTTTAAAGATCATAAATATAAATATGTCCATATCCATAGTTACCGAGGTATTGAATGAACATATGAAACCCGCTCTTATGACTTCTTCATTTCACATTATTTCATCATAGATGTTTGTTAGTTGGGCACATAAAAACAAATGGAGGACTAAGTAAACCCCCAGTTCAAACAGACGGCCATGTCAACTCAGTTAACTCGTTTCAGTTATCAATATATTTCATGATGGGCGTGACGCGTACCATCTGTCCGTGGGTGATCAGGTTTCCCCTTATCTACGAGCCCATGTACACTAATGTCTCAGCGTACTTCATTTAAACGTAGAAGATAGTACGTCATGTCGAAAGAACCAGTTGATATCGGATATAGGGCGACAGCGTGCCGACATAACTCAAACGTTTTTCTATCAGCTCCCTCCCCCCATTAGTACCGACATGCAAATCATCTCATTCGATTCAAGTTTTCTGTCAAGTCCTTAGCATATAGAATGATTTGTCGCAAAACGATTCATTCCCTGCTCCAAGGATACTTATTGTGCAGTCCCTTTTTCAATGAGTTCAGCAGTTCTGTTCTTTCTGCTCCATTTCAATTTTTTCAAAAACAACCTCAGTTTTCTACCATGCTCATGATAACATTTCATGTTAAAATCAACGGTCATCAGGTAACGAGAAACATAGTGGCAATCATTTGTTTCTCTTTATTTAGGCATATTAAACCATACTAAAGCAAGCTTTTGTCAAATTTCAGTTGTCCAGTCAATCGCTTATAGATATTGAATGAATAGCTACAACAAGGTTAGGAAGAATTGCTGTTATCAATTGTCAAATTTTGGAATCGTCCAAAAATAGCTTTTCAACTCAGCATTCTCTAAGTAGGTATACAAAAAATAATTGATTTTTTCTCCAAATTAAAATTTTAATTAACGATTCAGCAAACACGACAAATTCATATTCTAATTTAGAAAAGTTAGTTCGTATAATTTGGCATGCTAGGCTCCAGTTGTGCCAAGGATGATCCTAAAAACTTCTTATAACCCCAGGTCAACAGTAAGGGGTGAAGCAGGCCCTAGAATTGTCAAACGCCATAGGTCGATAACTTTCAATAAAAGGGTATAGTTTTTTAAAATTCACTTTGTTTCTTGTTTTAATTTCAAACTGTATTTTTGTTTTATCAGGCCGCAGCTTGATATTTTCTGTCTCGACGAAAATAGGTAGGTACTATTCTGTTTGGAAAATGGTGCTTGGATTCGGACTTCTTTTCACTAGCGCAACCTCCTGTCAGCAGAATTTCAATTTCCCGCGTAACAATAGATTTTTTAAAGTTGTATTTCCCACTTTTATAGCGTTTAAACAGACTTTATTCCAGTAATGTAAGTAGAGGTGGGTAACGACCTTTTTAAAAATCATCGAATTACATCTGGATGAAAAAGGCGAAGAGGGTGGGAAAAGTTTCGAGAAGCCTGGGTTGGGGGGGTTATTACCGCTTTTCATACCGACGTTGAAACTCAATCCTCTCCAAAACTTCGGGGAAGGACGGGAAGGGGTTCTACCGTGGAAAATCCAAAAATCTACCACCTTTGTCGTTGGAATATGAGGTTCCAAGCTCTGCGGTCTTAAGATGTGGGTTGTGCAAGTGGTGGAGGAACCATTAAAATTTCCTCTTTGTTGTACAAAGCTATACACCCCCCTCCCCCCACCACAGCAGGACTTCTCCTAGTACTCTAATGGCCTTTTGCTTTTGTCCTTTGGAAAAAAGAAGATTCTTCGGTAAATATTTCCGTTTTCCAGTGGGTCTGTTTTCGTCCTGATTTTGTTGACCGAAACTGGAGCTGTTTAGCTCCTGAAATCGAACGTTTATATGTGGTGGACTTTGGATTCTATTATCTACGGGACTACGGAATCGAATAATATCCTTATGTATCGTGGATTCCTTGGGCATCCCTCATAAAGGAACAAGCTACAAGTTTACATTCAACGTGTGCTTGTAACGCACAGTGTGGAAGTACCAGTACTTCATCAGACTCCATCAAGTGGTTGATAGGTAGAAGTACAGGTCGTACCGCGATGCTCTCAGGCCGAGTGGAAGGCTTTCTTGTGGATCAGTCAGCAGCAGTGCGAGTGATTTTGAACAGACAGCTGAGTTTCACTGTAGACAATTCGTATCAGTTAGGAACTGCGAAGTGGTGGGGAGGGGAGGATGGATTCGAACTTCTAAAGCTATAAATATCCCCGATTTTATTAAGACATTATTTCAAGAGATGGCAGCATTATCGGGGGTAGATTTATTATTGGCACGCATGGACCTTCAAATTCGAAAACAGATTTTGGTTTATTATTTTCAATAATGAACCATTGAAATCGAGCATGAAAAAAAAAAAAAAAAATCTAACCCCCCCCCCCCCTCAAAATTTGATGATTTACGTTTCAAGGTATGTACAATCCAAAACTGCAATAAAAAAATTTCTGTCTGTCCGCCGTACGCCGTTTTAAATACGAGGTTTCTCGTAGGGTTTCTGGTTTTTTCATTCCGGAAAATTTTCGAAGAAATATTCGTGCTAAGAAAAAGATAATATAGCACAAAACCATACCACTTTTCGTTACATTATGTAATTTATAAAATTTCTGTCCGCCCGCTGTACGCCGTACTTTGCACTTTTCTTAGTTACCATGAACCAAAATTAATGAAATTTGGTTTGTAGGGCTTATTGGTCCTCGAAGCTCGGCGTTACCGTCAGTCATCTCTAAGAGGTGAAAAATAGGGGTTGACACTTTCAGAACGCCGTAGTTCGAAAATTTTCAGTAGAAGGGTATGGTTTTTTTAACGTTTTTAAATTGATCTTGAACTAAAGAATTTTTTGAGACCACCGTGAGCATTGTGCGTCCAGCCGTTCATTTGCACCGAAAAGCTTCGTCAACGTGATCGTGATCGTGAAAATTAATGATCGAATGATTGAATCCTACGCATTTTTATGAAACTGTAATTCCCTGGCCGGCTCCAGTACTTGATTTAGGGCTTTCCTGGAGGGAGCTCGAGGGTAGGTATTGACCACAGAAAACAGTAATCTACGCAGAAGGGGCATCTATACAGATAAATAATAAACCGGTGTGTGATAATTTGCAGCGTTTTTATATCGGTAAACGCTTCGGTCAAAACCGCCACGTGTGGCATTTCCCGGACGTTCTAGCATCAGAGCTTTTCATGGGTTACGGATAACCCCACATCCTCTCCAAATGAATCATTCTGCTATCACTTCTCCAGTAAGTAGTGGTGACCCCGCTGTATGTCAGCCGTGGTGACCGATCCTGGACTAAGTGCACAGACTCGCTGTTCTTCGAGATTTAGAGGAGGAAACATCAGTAGCAATCACCCTCACCCTGTTACTAGCTCGGACCTTGCCAGGGCAGTCACTCTTGCTAATACTTCATATATTCTGACGGGCTTCTAGGGGGAGAACAGTTTCCGAGTTACTTGCGCTTCGTCGTAGCAAATATTGCAGGCTGATCTTTTTTCTGAACTTTTCTAAAATGATGGATCAGGAGATGTTTTGGGTTACTTATTATTTTCAATAATGAACCTTTGGAATCGTGCATGAAAAAAGTGTAACCCTCCTCTCAAAGTTTGATGTTTTCCGTTTCAAGGTACTTACGTACCTAGAATCCGAAAATGGGATTAAAAAAAAAATTCTTTCCGTACGCCGTACTTTGCGCTTATCTTAGTTACCGAACCAAAATTAATGCAATTTGGTTTGTAGCCATTTGGGTCTAGTAGGTCCGCGAAGCTCGGGGTTACTGTCAGTCATGTCTAAGGGGTGAAAAATAGGGGTTGAAATTTCCCGAAGCTTGAAAACTTTCAAAATTGTATACGACCAGCCTTCGTTTGCACCGAAAAGCTTCGTCAACATGATCGTGTATGAAACGGTGTCAATCCGGCCCAGATATCATTGCTAGGGAACACCTGATTATAGTCACACATGGATGTATGAAATCGAGTCGGTTGTTCCAAGATATTATTTCATTTGAAGGGTGATGGTTGTTTTGAATTCAGTTGGTCAGTACTTTTCAATTTGAGCAAACGTTATGCTTCATGAATAACAACAAATAATAACAACAATAATAATAACATCATATCACAATAACAAAGAATTCTTGATTCCACCGCATATTTATGAAATGTGATTGCCTGGCTGGCTCCAGTACTTGATTTAGGGCTTTGTTGTGGGAAGCAGAAGGGTAGGTATTGAGCACAGAAAACGGTGATCTACGCAGAGGGGCATCTATACAGGTAAATAATAAACCGTTGTGTAATTTTGTGTCTTTTTTATTCATCGAGCTTTCAGACCACTTATCCACGCAGAAGGGTGATTTGAACAGCCACCACTCAGTGTATCTTTAACTTGATGAATGATTTGCCTTCCTATACCTTTGCTAGGTTAATTGAAGCGCTAGTAACTTGGCTTCACGTCTCCCACTGTTTAAAATAAGCTCCTCATCCCTCATGTTCTGGTTTGTGGTGATTTGTTGACTAACGTGAAATCGTACTTGGAATTCTAATCGAAGAGAGCATCATAATTGTGATGAATTTAAAATTCTCATCACGGTGGCGTGGAAGGAAGGTGAGTGAGTGAATTTAGGTAAAGGATAGAAAAGGAGGAAAAGTCGCAGGCGGCTGTAGTCAACCGAACATCTACGACTTTTGGAGGAGAGAGAGGTGGTGTGGAAGGAAGGTGAGGAAAAGTCGCAGGCGGCTGTAATCAACCGAACATCTACGACTTTGGAGGAGAGAGAGGTGGATGAGGGAATTTCACCTAGGCGGCTGTAGTCAACCGTTCATCTAGGTGAAGGAGAGGAAAGGAGAGGTCCCTTGTCTAGGCGGCTGTATTCAACCGATCATCTAGACAAGGGGGGAAGGAGGAGAGAGGAGAGAGGAGGTGAAATTCCCAGGCGGCTGTATTCAACCGATCATCTGGGAGGTAAGGTAAGAGAGAGAAGAGAGAGCTGGTTAGAGGAAGTGTCGAATGAAGCTTGAGCGCCAGGATCCGGGGTTATATAGTACTTGGGGGCCTCTCCCTCCAGCTCCTTGCTGGGAGCTGGTAGTGGGGCCCCAGGTTGAGTAACCCTGGGTTCTGTCGCCTGTCCCCACTCATGTCTTTATTTACGGAGCTTTTAGTTTGGCGTTTGAATATTGGTGAGAACTTAATATGATAGGAGTGTTCCCGGGAGGGACTCACGACAGAGGTCCCCCCAGTTTGAACCAATATTGGTGCTGAAGGCGCAAGATGACAGGAGCTGAGGGCCACGGCAAACAAGAGGTGGTCGCTGAAGGCGCAAAAATGACAGGAGCTGAGGGCTACGGCAAACAAGAGGAGGCGCGGAAGGCGCAAAGGGACAGGGGCTGAGGGCCGATGCAAACAGAGGTTGAGCTGAAGGCGGTGCTTAAAAACTAGTAATATGGTAGATAAGTAACATAGTAGGTAAGTAGTAACATGTTAGATGATAAGTGAGTAGGTGGAACATAAGGCAGGTAACATGGTAGTAGATGATAAGTAAGTAACATAAGGTAGTAGATAATAAGTAGATAATAACCGAGTAGATGATAAGTAGTAACATAAGGTAGAATAAGTAGGATGAGAAGGCGAGAGTATGTACAGTGCAGTGGTCATGATCCCTAAACATTGGCGTTTAGGGAAGTGATCGGCAAGGGAGAGATGAGGTAGATGAACAATATTTACAATGAGATGAACAATATTTACAATGAGATGGAGTATGTACAGATGACGGGTGAATATTTACAGTATGTACAGACGAATTAGTATATACAGATAGTACAGAGGTGTGTACAAATTTTCGGTCGCTTTGTGGGAGGCGGTTGCGAGGATCCGCCGGTTCCTGGGTGTGGTGTGGCGAGTGTTTGTGTGTGTGTGTGTGTGAGTATGTTGTGTGGGGGCGGCGGTTGCTCCGAGCTCGTGGCGAGGCGGGCACGGCGGAGCTCCGAGTTCCGGTACAGTGCGAGTGGATGAAAAAAACACTTGCACTGTCCCGGAATCTCAAGGCCCCGCCGTGATTGCTCATAGCGGGGCGGGGGGTTTGGCCGCCGGGACGAGGGGAACATGGGGACGCTCCCTCCGTCCGTTTCGCCGCCCGGGCCGTTTCGTCCCGGCGGAGACTATCGTGGATATCCCCGGCGATGGAGGGGGGGGAGGGGGTGTTGGAGGGGGTGAAGTTGATACGGGGGGGTCGAAAATCGAAAATGGGGGGGGCGGTAAATTTGGTGGGGTTACAATTTCGGGGGGGTTGGTGATTTGAACGGGGGGTGGGGGTTTGAAATTTATCGGGGGCAAGGAAATTTGAACGGGGGGCGGTGGGGGCATGAATTCCGCGAGGTGGAACTCGCGGAGGATGGCGGACATTAGGGGATCTGTGGGGGAGTAGGGAGGGTGTACCCCCGTGGCCTGCGCCGTGCGAAATTCGCGCAGTATTTTCCACTGGGGGTACTTCCATCGCCGGGGCCGGGGAGGTAGTCCGGTGATCCGTGGCGGGACGAAAATAAGCGGTGAAGTCGGCCCGGGCGAAGGGGGTAGGGGGGAGAGCGGGTCCGGGACGAAAACGTCCCGGAGAATTGCCGCCATTTCCGGATCCGAATCGAAATCCGGAAACGGCGACGGAGGTGACTGGTGCGTTGGGAAGAGGTGCGACATTGCGAACGGACGGTGGGAGACTGATAGAGTTGGTGGGTTGGGTTAGCACAGGTGCGGGTTTACACCTGGCTAACGGGACTGTATGTGGTTTGCCGTCAATTAACAGGGTCGCGGTGGTGTGTGTTGTGCGGATGACTTGAAAGGGCCCGGCGTAAAGTGGTTGGAAAGTTTTATGGATGCCGGGCTCTTTCAGGTACATGTGTGTTGTGGTGAAAAATCGTTTGGGATAAGTGGTGTCGTTTGTCGGTGTTGTTGAGTGTAGTGGTTCCCTGTTAATTGACGGTGTGTGGTGTGGAGTGAAAATGTCGGCCGGTAAACGTAGTGGGTCTTTAAAAGCGTTTTGTGCGGGGCTAGTTTGGTCTGAAGGACGGGCGGATGTTCGAAGGCTGAGTAAAATGTAGGGGAGGGATTTGGTCCAGGAAGGGGAATTTGTCGAAGTAGAAATGGCCTGTTTCAGGACCGAGTGCCACCGCTCTATTTTCCCGTTGGACTGGGGATGGTATGGGGTAGTGTGGATTTTGTGGATGCCGAGGGAACGTAGTAAATCGGAAAAGTGGGCGGATTCAAACTGCCTCCCTTGATCGACCGTGACTGTCCGCGGACAACCGTAACGGCTGACCCATTGAGAGAGGAAAACCGTCGCGACGGTGTCCGCGGTGATGTTTGAGAGTGGAATGCATTCCACCCAGTTGGTGGCACGGTCGATCATCGTGAGGCAGTATTTCTTCCCCTCGGATGGGGGAAGGGGGCCCACTAAATCCAGATGAACGTGTTCCCACGGCAGGGAGTCGGGAATGGTTTGAGGCGGGACATGGGGGTGGGCCGAGACCTTAAACCGCTGGCACTTCTGGCACCCCAGAACCCAGTTACGAATATCTGTGTTCATGTGGGGCCAGAAGTACCGCGTCTTGATAAGGTCTCGGCTAGCCCGAATGCCAGGATGGTGAAGGGAGTGATAGTGGAGGAACAACTGCCGCCTCAGTTCCGGTGGGACGTAAGGGCGCGGTGTATCGGCCGTTACGTCACACCAGAGGTCGAGGGGCGGCAGCTGTTCCAATTTGGAGGCGGAAATGAGGTTGGAGAGGGCGGGGTCGGAATGTGGGGTTTGTTTAGATTTGAGGATTTGGGGTGAAGGGAAAGGCAGTAACTCCGCCACCGGCGCGGGGGTAGGGGTGGGTCGGGATAGCGCGTCCGCCACGCAGTTGTCGGCCCCCGGCAAGTATCGGATATCGGACGTAAATTGCCCGATAAACTCGAGTTGCCGGAGGCGACGCGGGGAGGCGGATTTGCGATTTTGTAGGAGGGCATGGGTCAGGGGCTTATGATCAGTGACGACAGAGAACTGCCTGCCCTCCACGAAGTCACGAAAGTGCTTGATGGCTTCGTGGATGGCGAGGAGTTCTCTGTCGAACGTGGAGTAATTTTTTTGGGTGGGGGATAGCGTTTTGGAGAAGAATCCTAGGGGTTGGGGGGTGGCGCCGGTGTGCTGATGGAGCACTGCCCCGATGGCCCAGTCGGACGCATCGGTGGTGATGGATAGTGGGGCGTGAGGATCGGGATGGGCCAATAGAGCGGCGTCTACTAGGTCCTGTTTGCAAATTTTGAAGGAGGAGATGAGTTGGGGGGTCCAGGTAATGGGGCGGTTGTCGTTCTTTTTTGAGGGTTGGGGAATGGCGTGTATGAGTGGTTGTTGATGTTGTGCTGCGTGTTTGATGTGTCTACGGTAAAAGTTTAACATACCCAGGAAGCGGCGGAGTTCCGTCACGGTGCGGGGTTGCGGGAAGTCGGAAATGGCGTGGACCTTGTCAGCGAGGGGTTTGATGCCCTCAGACGAAACGTGGTGGCCGAGGCAGCGGACGGAGGGTTGGCCGAGAACGCACTTCTCTGTATTAACCAAGAGGCCTTCGGAGGAGAAGATGTCAAGGATCTGTTGGAGATGGCTGAGGTGTTCTTCCGGCGTCCTGGAGGCTACCAGGACGTCGTCGAGGAAGCAAAAGACGAACGGTAGGCCTCGCAGGATGCTGTCCATATAGCGCTGCCAGGTTTGTGCAGCGTTCCTTAACCCGAAGCCCATCTTAACATACTCAAAAAGTCCGAACGGGGTGATGATGGCGGTTTTCTGGACATCGGGGGGGTGAATGTTGATGTGGTGGAATGCCCGTGAAATGTCGAGGGTGGAGAATATATTAGCGCCATGGAGGTGCGACGAGAAGTCTCGTAGGTGGGGAACATTATAAAGGTCCGGTGTGGTCTTTGAATTTAGTCTCCGGTAGTCCCCGCAGGGGCGGATATCCCCATTGGGCTTCTGCACGATGTGGAGTGGAGAAGCCCAAGGGGATTTTGAGGGGCGGATGATACCGTCGGCTATTAGTTTATTAAAATGTTGTCGGGCTTTAGATAGTTGCAGGGGGTGGAGTCGTCGGGCTTTAGCTGTGATGGGGGGGCCGGAGGTCTCAATGTGGTGTTGAATGGTGGAGATGTGGGCAGAGGGGCGGCGCTGGGGGCGGTAGTTGAGGAGGAGGCGTTCAAATTGCGTAGGGGGGTGGTTTATGGCATGGATGAATCCGGGTATGGGTGTTTTTGTGGCGGGGTCGATCAGGCGCGCGTTCCGGACGTCGACCTGGAGACCGAAATATGCGAGAAAATCGGCCCCCAGGATCGCCTTCTCCACGTCCGCCACGGTAAACTCCCACTCGTACGCGAGCCCGCTCATATAAACAGAGGAGCGGTACGTCCCGTACGAGGGGATGGTGGTACCGTTGGCGGCGTAGAGAAGCTGCCGGTAGCAGCGCGCCTGACGACGGAGGATGTTGTTAGGAAATATTGATAGCGCCGCCCCTGTGTCCACCAAGAAAGGCACATTGGTTTTCCTGCAGCGCAGGAAAAGTCGCTGGTGGGTCGGGAGGGCGTTGGGCACAATTGCGGAGGTGGGTACGGTGGTCGGTGTAGGCTGGTCCGCCGCGAAGGAGACGCGAGGCGGTTTCCCGTCGTTCCGGAGGGGGGGGAACGGCGGAGTCTGCAGGGGGGCAGGCCAGTTTGGTAGGAGGGGGTTTCGCCTTGTTCCGGTGAGGGGGAACAGTAGTGGTGGGCTGTGTGGTGGTTGGAGGGGGTTGTGCCCTGGAGGCGGGCGTGGAGGTTCCGTTCCGTGGTGGGGGAACGGATGCGGCGGCGTGAGTGGCGGCCGGGAGGTTGTCTGCCCTGTTGACGGGTAAGGAGGGGCGGTTCCGGGGTGGGGGAACGGGAGCGGCGGCGTGAGTGGCGGCCGGAAGGTTGGCTGCCCTGTTGGCGGGCGTGGAGGGGCCGTTCCGGGGTGGGGGAACGGTAGCGGCGGCGTGAGTGGCGGCCGGAAGGTTGGTTGCCCTGGTGGCGGGCGGGGAGGGTTTGTTCCGTTTGTGGTGGGGTGAGGGTTTTGGCGGCGCTGCAGGCGCGGCCGGGAGGTTGGCAGCCGTGGCGGCGGCGTAGGAGGGGTAGCGTGGCTTGGTGGTGGTGGCTGTGTGAATGCGGGCGGGGGGGGTATGCGCATGGTCCCCCCCGTGTTGGCGAGGAGGGGGGCCCGCCGGATTTACCGGCGGGCGTCTGCGTTTCCCTGCTTAGGGGCGAAGGAGCAGGGGGGTTGGCACTTGCGGGCCTCCCCACCGAAGTTTACGTGATAGAAACAACGGTTGGGGTGGTCCGCAGGTAGGTAGGTGGGGTTGGCGGGGCGGGTTGAGTCGGGCGTGCGCGCAGCCGCTGGGGATCGGCCTCTGCGCTGGCGGGGAGGGGATGCGTTGCGGCGCTCGGGTGAGCGCTGGCGGCGGCGGTCGGTGGACGAGTCGCGTCGGCGATCCGCCGAAAGTGGTCGACGGCCGTCGAGGGAGGGTGCCCGGCCGCGTTCCCGGGATTTTGTGCGGTCCCGGAAAGGCGGGGGGTGACGTGGCGTACGCACCTCACTGACGGCGGCCGCAGCGGCCAAGTCGTGCACGGTGTCCGCGAGGCGCAGGAGGGGCTCGTCGGGACCGTCGAGATGGCTGGCCAGGGCCATCTGGATGGGGTGGGGAAGGGCACGTAACCAGAACGTGCGTGCGATGTCGGCGGTCATGATCCCCTGCAGCTGGTGTCGCAGCCGTCGGTAGAGATGGGAGGGTTTCTGGTCGCCGAGGTGTTGAGGTTGGGAGAGGGCGGCGACTCGGGCGATTTTTGACGGCTGGTATGTGTTGATGAGGCGGCTGCGGAGGTCGTCGTACGCAGCGGCGGCGTCGGGGGAGATATCAGAGGTCTGCAGCAGGATCTCGTAGGGCAGTAGTGAAATGATCCGAGAATATCGGGTTTTCTGGCTGCGGATGTTGGCGGCCGAAAACGCTGCGTCCACTTGGAAAAACCAAAGCGCCGGGTCGTGCGTGTAGAAGGGGGGCAGCGACAGAGGGAACGCAGCGGATGCCGTCATGACGTCGGCGGCGGCTGTGGCCGTAGCGGCGGCGGCGGCGGCGGCGGCGTCTGACGACGCAGAGGTCGGTGGGGAGAGCGTGGAGAAAGGGTTGTCGGCCAATGCGTCGGATGTCGCAGCGGCGGGCGGCTGCAGTGTGGCTGGTCGCAATAGCGGCGGTGGTGGTGAGTTCGGGTCCATTTCTGTAACGAAAATTCAAAAATTTGACTTGGTTTTGAATTTTAAAATTCGCAATCGGCGGGAGCGGTGGTGCGTTGAGTTGAGAGGTGAGTGTTGAGGGTTGGGCCAAGGATTGCGAATTTAAACTGACTGGTTAAAATTTTGAATTTAAAATGCGGGACACCGAACTACTTGACTGGGGCGACACATGAGGTGGGAAGGTAGGAAGGAAGAAGGTTGAGTGAACGTCGGGTTCACCACTGTGATGAATTTAAAATTCTCATCACGGTGGCGTGGAAGGAAGGTGAGTGAGTGAATTTAGGTAAAGGATAGAAAAGGAGGAAAAGTCGCAGGCGGCTGTAGTCAACCGAACATCTACGACTTTTGGAGGAGAGAGAGGTGGTGTGGAAGGAAGGTGAGGAAAAGTCGCAGGCGGCTGTAATCAACCGAACATCTACGACTTTGGAGGAGAGAGAGGTGGATGAGGGAATTTCACCTAGGCGGCTGTAGTCAACCGTTCATCTAGGTGAAGGAGAGGAAAGGAGAGGTCCCTTGTCTAGGCGGCTGTATTCAACCGATCATCTAGACAAGGGGGGAAGGAGGAGAGAGGAGAGAGGAGGTGAAATTCCCAGGCGGCTGTATTCAACCGATCATCTGGGAGGTAAGGTAAGAGAGAGAAGAGAGAGCTGGTTAGAGGAAGTGTCGAATGAAGCTTGAGCGCCAGGATCCGGGGTTATATAGTACTTGGGGGCCTCTCCCTCCAGCTCCTTGCTGGGAGCTGGTAGTGGGGCCCCAGGTTGAGTAACCCTGGGTTCTGTCGCCTGTCCCCACTCATGTCTTTATTTACGGAGCTTTTAGTTTGGCGTTTGAATATTGGTGAGAACTTAATATGATAGGAGTGTTCCCGGGAGGGACTCACGACAATAATTATCTTTAGTAGGGATTGAGAGGACGTTGAAAGCTGTGTTGCGCTAATGAATTGAGATTCCACCCTTATCACGACTATTATGTTTTTCTGTAGTTCATTACCTAAGTCTCGCATCAATAAACCACTGAATTCAGAAGCAAATGAATGTCTGAGTTGTACAACACTATCAAATAACGATGAGAACCTTTATATATTTATATACTTACATGATGTAGGTACAACTCGTACAATTCCTCCTCTGTCGTTTACAGCATTGGTGTTTACAGTTTTGAGGAAAAGAAAACAGCAAATTCAATATTTGGCAAACGACCAGCATTTTCGAAATGACGTTGGTTCACCTTCGGAATTGGTGGGAAGAGAATCGAGCTTGCGGGGCTCAGTCAAACACTCGAGTTGTACACGAGGTTTGGTCAATATGAAAAGGTGAAGGCCCTTGTTTGGACGTGGAAGTTGGAGGTTTTTGTTGGCCACTCGACCGAATTTCAGACTCGTCTGTAGTGAAACGACATCCGTCGTTTTTCTGATGGAATGACATACTTTGACGAAGCGTGTTTTTCTGTAGACGAATGTTCTATTTCTATGACTTTAGAATGTTTCGATCTAGTAACTTGGCAAATAACAGGAGACAAACCCTTGATACTCTCCAGCGACTATTTACAAGATCTTCTAATGTGTCTTATCAGACGATTTCTGTAAGAAACAAATTCCATGTTTTTCCAAAGTGTAACCGGCAAATGAAAGGATGAGTTGGAAGGTGAGGAATTTTCAAAAATAAAAAGTTTGCCAAGTTAGAGTTATTATGGGTCAAGAATGGCTAAAAATTCCCCAGTGTAAAGTCGCGACTTGAAACAGAAATATATCATTTATATTGAAAAACTTAGTGCGCAAAATCGTTCAATTGCAAATAATCCTTGTTTCTTTCAACTTGAACATTGCTTTTAAAATGCGAATAAATTCCGTGAAATTAATAGAAATTCAGGATTGGGTCAATAAACCTTTTTCATTTAAATGGCAGTAGTTGAATTAGAGTTATTCATGGTTAAAAAAAGGCGGGAAATGTTGGAAATTGACGGTAGATTGATTCGGTAAGCATTTCACTACGAAAAATGGCTCATGGTTATCAAAATCGTCTGTTTTTATTTTTAAATTGGTTCGAAAATGTTCAGGAATTTCAGCGAGTAAGTAGAATGAAGCACGATTGTTTTAATTGTTTTATTAGGAAGTTCATGGCGGGGGTGTAAGAAATGAGATTTGTATCCCGGAATCCGGCTATTAGATTCCGGGTCGGTATTCTGGCAGGCTGATGGCCTTTGGCGGAGAGTTCCTACGTCTTTTTCTGAATACCCCACTCGATTGGCCGGTGACAGTGAGGTAGCAAAAACGCTGCAAAGTCCTTGTCACATGGGTTTATTATTCTACTGGACATACCTACAGAAATGATGGCTGTTAATTTATTGTTTCTTTCAGGTGAAATAATTGAAATAGCTATTTCTGATGGTTTCCACCATTTTTGGCCTCTAAAACACGCTTCTTTTTTTTCAAATTTATCTTTGATCATTGGTAGTGCCATTTAATCGTCTTGATCCACGTGTTGATACTACTTACAGTGTTATTATACAAATTGATGGTGATTTCAGACGATTTCCCAGGTTTTTGACTCATGAAAAATCAATTTTGGGAGCTGAACATTTGGTAGAACCTCGATTTTCCACTCTTTGGTCAAAATCGACTCATATTCGGTCTTCTCGTCCCCAAAAACATTGAAAACGATACCTCAAAATCTCATGTTACTAACATGTTACTAAAACACAAAAAGTACCTATTTTTATCCACATTTTCACTCATAACATCCCTGGGTATATTCCGATCGGGCTGTAAAGTTTCGGGACACAACTAGGGCCTAAATGGAGCATGTGTGCAAAAGAACGACTTTTTTAGACCAAAAATGAAGCCGGTTCACGTGATACGGCGGACGGACCCCCTCAAACTTTTTTCTTTCCCGTTTCGAGTTGATTAGATTCCAAAAATGCAATGTCCGTCCGCCGTCCACCGTACGCCGCATCACGTCTACAGGCCTCATTTTCGGTCTAAAAAAATCGTTCTTTCGCACACATGCTCCATTTGGGCCCTAGTTGTGTCCCGAAACATTTCAGCCCGATCGGAATATACCCAGGGGTGTTATGAGTGAAAATGTGTGTAAAAATAGGTACTTTTTGCGTTTTAGCAACATGTTGGTAACATGAGCTCCGGAGACACCGTTTTCCATGTTTTTGGGGGACGAGAAGACCGAATATGAACTCGATTTCGACCAAAGAGTGGAAAATTGAGTTCTACCAGGTGTTCAGCTCCCAAAATTGATTTTTTATGAGTCAAAAACCTGGGAAATCGTATGAAATCACCATCAGTTTGTATAATAACACTGGAAAAAGTGTCAACACGTGGATCAAGACGATTAAATGGCACTACCAATGATCAAAGATAGTTAAAAAAAAAGGAGCGTACCTAATTTGTGTTTTAGGGGCCAAAATTAATGGAAACCATCAGAAATAGCTATTTCGATTTGTCGTGAGTCCCTCCCGGGAACACTCCACTAGTAACTTTAAGCTCTCACCAACATTCTAATGCCTAACTTAGTTTCCGTCAATAAACAAGTGAGTGGGGAGACAGGCCACAGAACCCAGGGTACACAACCTGGGGCCCCACCACCAACCCCTAACAGGGGGTTGGAGGGAGAGGCCTCCAGTTCCTATAAAACCCTGGATCCTGGGGCTTTAGCCTATTTCGACACTTCCTCTAACTAGCTCTCTCTCTTCTCTCCTCTACCTTGCTCCCCCTCTCAGATGATCGGTGGATTACCGCCGCCTGAGAATACCTTCTCCTTCTTGTCTAGATGATCGGTGGACTACCGCCGCCTAGACAAGCACCTCCTCTCTCAAACCTAGATGATCGGTGGATTACCGCCGCCTGGGTAAATTCCTACACTCACCTCTATCTCCCCCTTAACCGGGCGTAGATGATCGGTGGATTACCGCCGCCTGCGCCGTTCCTTTCCTCACGCCACCGTGATGAAATTCTAAATTCATCACAGTGGTGAACCCGACGTTCACACAACCTTCTTCCTCTTTTTCCCTTCTCATGTGTCAAAACCCAGTCTCAAGTTAAGTTCGGTCCAATTTCAAATTCAACCAGTCAAAGTGATAATTCAGCCAGTCCGTTTAAATTTCGCACTTTTCGCCCACACTACCTCAACCGCTCGGAGATCGCAACCTCTCACACCTCCGCTCAACCACACACATCTCCGCTCCCGAAATTTGCGAATTTCGATTTTGAAATTTTTAAATTTGAGTTTTCAAATTTCAGACCCCAGCTATGGACCCGAACTCGCCATCGCCCCCGCTCCTACGACCAGCCACGCTGCAGCCGCCCGCCGCTCCGACAACGGACGCAACGGCTGCACTCGACAACCCGTTCGCCACCCTCTCACCGCCTGGCTCCGCCGCATCGACCTCCACTGCCGCCGCCACCGCCGCTGCGGCCGCAGCACACGCCGCCGCCGACGTCATGTGCACCTCCTCCGCCTAGCCGACACGGTGCACGACCTCACCGCCGCCGCCAGCGTCGGCGAAATACGCAACCCCCGCACCACACCCCCTCCACGACAACACGCCACGACGTCCCGAGGCGGGCCCCCCTCCTCGCCAAAACGGGGGGGGGGCCACCTCCCTTCCCCCCCAGCCCGCATCAACCCCACCACCGCCACCAAGGCCTCCTACACCTCCTATGCCGCCGCCACGGCCGCCAACCTCCCACCAGCAACTCGCTGCGCCACCAAACCCCTTCCCCGGACGCACAACGTTCCCCCACCCAGGAACGGCAACCCCTCCACCTCCCCTACGGCCGCACCTCCCTGCGCCGCCACCAACCCCCGTCCCCGAACACACACCGTTCCCCCACCCAGGAACAGCACAACCTCCACCTCCCCCACGACCACGCCTCCCTGCGCCACCCCCAAACAACACTACCCCTCCTACGCCACCGCCACGGCCGCCAACCCTCCAACCGCGCCTAGCTGCGCCGCCAAGCCCCTCACCCCCCCACCAACCGTTCCCCCACCCAGGAACGGCAACCCCTCCACCTCCCCCACGGCCGCACCTCCCTGCGCCGCCACCAAACTTCCCCGGCCCCTCACCGTTCCCCCACCAGGGAACGGCCCCCTCCCGGCCACCTCCACGGCCGTCAACCCCACCACCGCGCCTCGCTGCGCCACCCTCTCCCAACCACCAACCGTTCCCCCACCCCGGAACGGCCCCCCCACATCCGCCACCAGGGCCACCAACCTGCCGGCCGCGCCTCACGGCGCCGCCAAAACTCTCTCCCTACCAACTACCGTTCCCCCACCCCGGAACGGACCCTCCACGTCCGCCACCAGGGCCACCAACCTGCCGGCCGCGCCTCACGGCGCCGCCAAACCCCTCTCCCTACCAACTACCCTTCCCCCACCCCGGAACGGCCCCTCCACATCTACCACCAGGGCCACCAACCTGCCGGCCGCGCCTCACGGCGCCGCCAAAACCCTCTCCCCACCAGCTACCGTTCCCCCACCCTGGAACAAACCCTCCACAACCGCCACCAGGTCCTCCAACCTCCCGGCCGCACCTCGCGACGCCGCTACCCCACCTCCAGACAACCCCCCCCCCACCGTTCCCCCACCCCGGAACGGCAACATATCAACCCGCGCCTCTTTCGCAGGGGACAAACCCCCACCGCCACCACCACCCCTCAACTCCGGCACCCCTGCTCCTGGCCTTCCGCCCCCAATTATGTTTACCTTGGCCCTCAGCCCCTGTCACCTTGCGCCTTCAGCCCTTCTCACCTTCCGCCTTCAGCCCCACGAATTTTAGTTTAGTCCTCATCTTTGGCCTTCAGCCCCACTTATGTTTGCTATAGCCCTCAGCTCCTGTCACCTTGCGCCTTCAGCTCCACGAATCTTGGTTCGAACTGGGGGGCCTCTGTCGTGAGTCCCTCCCGGGAACACTCCACTAGTAACTTTAAGCTCTCACCAACATTCTAATGCCAAACTTAGTTTCCGTCAATAAACAAGTGAGTGGGGAGACAGGCCACAGAACCCAGGGTACACAACCTGGGGCCCCACCACCAACCCCTAACAGGGGGTTGGAGGGAGAGGCCTCCAGTTCCTATAAAACCCTGGATCCTGGGACTTTAGCCTATTTCGACACTTCCTCTAACTAGCTCTCTCTCTTCTCTCCTCTACCTTGCTCCCCCTCTCAGATGATCGGTGGATTACCGCCGCCTGAGAATACCTTCTCCTTCTTGTCTAGATGATCGGTGGACTACCGCCGCCTAGACAAGCACCTCCTCTCTTAAACCTAGATGATCGGTGGATTACCGCCGCCGCCGCCTGGGTAAATTCCTACACTCACCTCTATCTCCCCCTTAACCGGGCGTAGATGATCGGTGGATTACCGCCGCCTGCGCCTTTCCTTTCCTCACGCCACCGTGATGAAATTCTAAATTCATCACACGATTATTACCCATGAAAGAAACAATAAATGAACAGCCAAAATTTCTGTAGGTATGTCCAAAAGTCCAAAAGAATAATAAACTCATGTGACAAGGACTTTGCAGCGTTTTTGGAATCTACGCTCCTTGAAACGTAAAAGAACAAATTTTGAGGGGGTGCTATAAAAAGTTTTTGCTGAGCGATTACATAGGTGTATTATTCACAGAATAATAAACCAATAGGAAAGCCGTAAGCAGGTGATCACTTTATATGTGTTGATATTAATTCGTGAAATATTGCTTAAACGACGACTTATGAAGTACAATATAAATTTCGTGTACCTTGTCTTTCCCTATGCTCTCCGATTCTTTCCGATTCCCACTCGCGCCCGCGCACTCGTACCGGGATAATCATCCGTATCGGCAGCGTCGGGAAGGGGGCATCCAGTACAGTTGGGCGTCCGAGCGTCGCACGACCGGCTTTCCCGAATCTTCGGATGGCACCAATAGTTTTTACTAAATAACAATCGCACTGGGCTCATCGCGGAGACTTCTGTACTCTTCGAGTAACCGAGGAAGACAGCCTCGATTTTTGCTTCCCAATAATTATTTTCGTCGCCCTGGGGCGTTGTGGTGACGCGGCGCACACGCCTTCGTTTTACGAGTGCTGATGGAATATTTCATTATGTGCTCCGATTTTTGAGATCGAGCAGGGTGGTTTCCAAAAACGTCCAATATGAAGGGTATCCGCCCGCCCCGGATGAGGGAGATCCTCCCAACCATCCAGTGGGAAGTTTTACGATTAAGTATTTCATCGCTGTCAAGGCTTACCCGGGTGAAAATGGGCATATAAATGGGTTTTTGAGGGTCCGGAAATGTTATTGATCGAAAATTATACATTTAAACCCATGCAAGTTTCCTGATGATTATGCGATGCGTACCTGCCTACTATAATACACGCGCACACTGGGCGACTGGACCGAAAGGCCTTTTCGAATACCCGCGACAAAAACACCATTCAAAACCCTCTATTCAATCCGGGAGCCGAAAGGTGAATATAATATGAAGCGCCTTTTCGACTGAATAGACTTGCATTACCTTAGGTGCGGAGGAGCAGTTGAAATTAAGTTGGTGCGAGATAATACCCAGCACGTGACTCCTTGGACGTCCTACCGAGACCGTGCATTGGTGGGGGGGGGGGGGGGGGGTTGTGTGAAGGTTCGGAGGGTCTCACATACCTCCCGATGTAAACCCTCGCCCGACAAAGCGGTCTCCCAGACTCAGTTTCTCGATACAGAAAGGAGAACCTGATAACCTATTCGCGTCACGAACCCCCTTTCGGCGCTTCCTGCATACATTTTAATTGCTTAATTATTATAATACCGCCCACTATATATACTACGCAGAGGAATTGAGTTGCCACTGTTGGGCAGGGCTTTTCGGATAAATAATGTGAATCAATCTCAAAGGATCCGTACGCACCTTGGGATACTGAATAGCAACGAGAAGGGAGATTCTACTAATGAGGTAATTCGATACGGCGACGAGTCTCTTTGAAAGGAAATACTTGATAGCGTTTGGATAATTTCCACAGACACAATATTTGAGATTCAGAGCGAAATTTGAGTCTAAAAGGATTTGACGAATAAATATCTCATAAATGAATGAATGAATTAATGAATGAATATATAATAAATTCGAGGTGTACGTGTACAGCGCTAAAAAAAGTAAAACCTGTGCTTTCACGATGAAAATTTCATATGAATGTTTCATCATATTATGAAAGGTAATATGATAGCCTCATTTTATCGCTGTCAAGAGTGCACCTCTCACTAAGTTCCTAATTCTCAAAATGGTACTTATTTATGATGTATGATCCCCGCTGATTCGATGATTTTGCTGGGCTATTTTAAGAATTTGATTTGCTACCAAACTGCAGTGCGTCACTCATCACTTGTATTACTAGGTAATAGAAAAACTAAATGAAACTAGAAGTAATTACGTCCTGAAAGCGGTGTTAGTCTCCAATAATGAATTAGATAATACCTAATTTTTCACGCGAATAAGGACTGCATTTAAGGATTTGAAACAGTTGGAACAATGCCAAAGAAAAAAGCAAAAGCAAAGTTTTGCAAAGCTTTGGCAAATGCCAAAGAAATTGGGCTTTTGGGGTATTAGGGGATGTATTAACCTTTGGTTCTATCTTTTCACATAAAAGAACCGTGGATAACTTGATAGGCACATTATAACAACTCTAAAAAACAGTTGCTCTCATCGCACTTATTAAAACTCTTTTCCGCCAATTACTACCTACGCCATGAAAACGCGGCGAGGACGGATGCCCGTCTTGATAATGTCGGGGTAAAGAAGTTTCGCACCGGATAATTAAATATGCCGGGCGAGTCTTCAAACCCAAAGTAAAGACATCCAGCAAGATTAACAGCTTCTCCCTCCTCTTTCCCACTTTGCTTGGTTTAAGGCCTTTGAACCGCCGTTGCTACCTCCCATCTCAGTTTCACCTTATGAATAAATTATACATGCGAAGGTCTGGAGGATGGCGAGAGATCAAAACTGCGTCAGGAAGCGGGGAGTTTCATATCTACTTTGACGGTGTCGGTGTAATTAAAACATGCGGCACAGTACCTCGCCTCGCCATCTCATCATCGCGTAACCACAGAGTGGGTCCTAGTAGTGAAAGAAGGACACGGGAGTCATATCGGTGATTTTGGATGTAGTTTTGGGCTACGCTCCTGTATTTATTTTTTAATGACATTAGATTCCACTCTAAGAATTTTGAGACAAGTTGCACTCTTCTACGAAGAATAGTTCTTTTTCTACGATTTTTCAAAGATTCCAGTACTTCCTACGCCAAATTGGCCGGGGGGGGGGGGGGGGGGGGTCCCCAGCCAAGAGGGGTGAAATGAATGAGCTAGGAAGTGCTACAATCTTCGAAAAATAACAATGAACTGTTCATCGTAGGAGAGTGCGGTTGGTCTCAAAACTCTTAGAATGGAACCTACTTTCATTTAAAAATAATATAAACAGCTTTTGACACCCATGCGCATACCCCATTGGCTTTTGATTCATCCTTGAACAACACAAGTGCAGGGTGGGTCCATCTTTAAAACTTCGAGATCCATTTGGAAATTTCACGATGATCTACCGATAATTTCTCGAACATAGGGTACCTTGCATTTTGCACATTCTAGCCCACTTTTCGAATTTTTTTTAGTGTTGTTGTTTCAAAAACGTCATGGAACCGCTCAAATTGAAAAACACACAAACAAAAACGCATAAACTTAGTTGGGAATAGAACCCTAATGAACTTGGTTTCAATTCAGAAAAACATTAAATGTGGATATGCAGTACGGTACTGTCAGTTCTTGCGTCCAAAAACATATCCGTGATTCATTGTTTTTCCGTGAAATCGGGGAAAGTGTGATTTATAAAAAATAGTTACCTATAATTTTTTCCAACGATATAAATTGATCCAAAACATGTCTGCAAATTTCCCATCGCAACAGATGAATTTGAAAATCCGCCGAAAAGAAGCACTTACATGCTATAACATAATATTAAATCGTCGCATCTCTGTTGGTTATGTTAAGCCCTGTGATGAAGATTCATAAATGAATTGCATACATGTCGTGAAAGATATCCTACTTGTTGAGTATGACTATGAGTATAAATACATGTGCTTTAACCTTTCTCGTTCGTCTTGTTTTACAGGAAGATGCATTAGTCATGGCGCTAGTGGTGCTACTCTCGTTCTTCATTTTGCATTCCGCCAGTTTAATTCAAGGTAATACAATTCAATTCTTCTGCACTCGCTGTAAATAGAAGGTGTAAGATCAAGGCTTTACAGCTTCTTTATCACTATCCATCTCTTCCGCGATATTTCTACCTTTGATACACTAGGTATAGTATAAACGTACTGAGGGGATAGGTCACTCAGCCCCTTTTTAGTACTTAGTAGGCTTCTAGATGACCTGTTGTTTTCGATTTTGAGAGGGTGGGAACAACCCGAAGCTTGAGCGAGAAAGGCTGCATTTCACAACCGATCTGCGTGATATCTTTTTTGGGCTAAGTGTGCAACAAACTTCAGGAACTTGATTGCATGTTCACAGAGCATGGGTAAGTACATACATACCTACTAAAAATGATGAATTGATATAGATTTAGGAGTAATTTACAAAAATATTTTTGTTTGCTTTCAGTTCATTTTCAACTGTACAGGTACATCGTACGAGTTCTTCTAGATTATTTGTACGGCGAGAGGAAAGGGAAATAAGTTTGGAAAAAACAATCATTTTGACAAAACGCATCAAATTCACTTCTGCTTGATAGACATGATAGTCTCATTATGTCTCGAGTCACCATCGTATTTGTTGCATACCATTTTTTGTCATTTTAACTAACCCGAATATTATGATTTATTTATGATCGAGTCACACACCACTGAAAAAAATCTTAAATTCATTATTTTTACAACTGTATATCTGAAATCGGTAAGTAACGTGTTGAAGCGTAGTGAATTTGAGTCTACTCATTTAGGCGTAATACCCAATAAATAATCAACATACATTTTTGATCGCTTAGCGGGATAATAGGGTCCTTCCATAAGCTACTAAGCTGCTAATGGAATATCTCAGATACCACAGAAATGTTCTTTGATGCTCACCGACAGGTTTTATTTATCGATGAAACGCCAGAGATACCACCTTGATAGCAGATAATGGAATCCTCGAGTTTTTTCCGGCTCCTTATCGTATTTACTCAAAGAAATGGAAAAGAAGTAAAAAACAGGCCTAGGTGGATTGACGGCGATTCACGATGTGAGTCGGTATAATATGGCTTGTCCTGTATATATACGATCCTTAAATAGAAAAACCTCCGAAGTATGGAAAGGGATTTCGTGGTATTTGTATAGGATGGGGTCGGGTTTTCGATGTATTCTTGTGGTCGGTTGGCATTTATGGTCGGATTGCCCCCTCTATCGTCCCCTGCCCCTTCAAGCCTGGTAATCCGTCGTCAAAAGGCCTTAAAGCTCATCACAAATGATTTGATCTAAGCACGATATCGTGGAGTTGGCACCTGATGTGGACACCATAGGCATATTGTTCGACTGATGAGTTAACGGGTGATTAATATTTCGACGTCGCTTGATTATTTGTGTGATTTCCCGCATTGATTGGATGTTGATGGAGGGGCTTGAATGGGCTGCTCTAGGGTATAATTATGAACATTGAAATGATTATGACTTGTTAACTAGGTATTTGGGAGGAATTAGCGAACCGCAATCTCGAAATAGTTTTGATATGTTTTATTTTGAAACCTTTCAAAGTATTGATGAGCTGTGATTCTTAAACAATTCGACTCATTGATAGTAGTGTGAAACAATCAATACTCAAAGCCTGTGCAATAGATATTGTACTTCCTCAATTTGAACGAACTTTATGCTTCATGAATAACAAAAAATAATTAGTGATTGAATCCTGCGCATTTTTATGAAACTGTAATTCTTGGGCCGGCTCCATTATTCGATTTAGGGCGTTCCTGGGGGGAGCCCGAGGTTAGGTATTGACCACAGAAAACATTTATCTACCCAGAAGGGGACCTATGTAGGTAAATAATAAACCGTCGTGTAATAATTTGCAGCGTTTTATTATATTGCTTTCATCTTATGTAGTCCGTGCTTCACTCTAAATGAGATTTGAAATAAGTTGAAAGTTGAAATAATTTGAAATTCGTGTTGAAATAAGTAAGATAATAAAGGTTTGGTTTTAAATTTCATAAATTTTGTCAATTTATTCATGATTTATCGGCACATGCTTCCGTAATTTGCAGTCGTTTTTAGCTGTTTTAACAGATTTTCCGTCATTTCTTCTAGTTTCTAAACATATTAAAATTGAAGAAAACAATACTGGAGTTCTCATTAATGGTAAGCAAAGAATTTGGAGCAAAAATGTTTTGATTAAGTACCAACTAACGTATGAGCTTGAGTAATTTTTGGAATATACGTATTAAAACTTGGTCAAAGTTTAGTTGCTGTGGGTGAAAAAATCGCTACAAAACGTCAAATGGCTGGAGCTCACTTGATTTTTTTTAAATGTCGTTTAATTATAAAATTGTGAAAAAATGCATTTGAATAGGTAGCCGAAAAAATTTTTTTCGTAAAAAAAGATTATTTTTGCTGTATAAATTTAATATGTTTTAGACGAATGGGGGAGGAGGTAATTTATACAATAAACGTTTATGTGAATGACAAAAACGTTTATGGGTCAAAAAGTGGTCTAATTTGTATTTGTATGGTTAAAAGCACTGAAAACTGTTTCATGAGTAAGTGGTGTAGCTGTGTTGTTTCGGAAATTCGCTCATTTGGTCAAGCTACATGCCTGGACTCGGTACTTTTACTTAAACCCGAACATGTCCAGAATAATTCGGACGTGTAGAACCCACGTATAAGAAGCAGGTACAGTGATTACAGCAATATTCTGCGGGGCATCGGTGATGGGCTTTCGGTCCGTTCGATTCATATTGAACACCTCCGGTCAACCTTCCTGAAATACGGCTCAGTCTTGTCGAAGGTCTTCCCATAAATCTGATTATGACGTGATTTGTCTCCCGAATGAATGCGGATCGGTCCATAAAAACCGTTGGGTCGAGTCGCGAGGTGGGAAAATCGCCAAAACCGCCTGTCTTTCTCGTCGGCAGGTGGCAGCGACATCGAGACACATCGTGCGGCAATTTTCCACAAGGATCGTCTTCTGGTCCCTTAACGGCCCCTTAAACTTTTGATATACCGATCTGTCACACGCAAAAGGGCCAACCTCGGAATTAAAAGAAATCTTCGAAATAC
Source organism: Leptopterna dolabrata (assembly GCA_954871275.1). Lineage (NCBI taxonomy): Eukaryota > Metazoa > Arthropoda > Insecta > Hemiptera > Miridae > Leptopterna > Leptopterna dolabrata. Next base: position 21,325,184 of record OX940984.1, on the reverse strand, counting down.
ATTATCTTTTCGAGTAAAGCCAGCCGAGTATTGCTCCGTATTGTGCTGGCATAAATTATCGGGTGTCACATTAATTTTTGATTTAGGTCGATTTATTACAAGGCACCTGGTCAGTTCTTTTTTCTCCTCAACTGCTGCGTGAAAGTGTCCCTTAGTCTGATATTTTTATGATAATGGTTTTCCGTGCTATATAGGTCCAGGTATGTGGTAGGGGTTTTCTGCTGAGATATTTATTGTCTGCTTCCACCGATAATTAGAGTCTGAATGCATACGTGTTGGAATAATACACATGGATCTACACTATTGGTGGGGTCATTCGTTATCTGTAGTCAGTTCTGTTAGATACTTACCCATAAGTTTTAGGAATGGTGGCTCAAAGCGGACAAAGGCTACCTATTTGAACAGTCATTAAGTAGGAATAGTCGTTGTAGTTATTAAGGTACATAAAAACTGTCAAACTCGAGTTGTTTTGGTTCAGAAATCGCTGAAATTCTTCGAAAATTATTTGAAAATCACCAGAAAATATTCATTCACAGTCCATCACAAATAATGTTTTAGAGTGGTAATTCGAAACAGAAGTAGACCCATTTAATTTAATAATTTTAATTTAATAGTTAACATTTCCATGGTTTTAACCGTAAATTCTAAATTTGAATGCAGTTTTTAGCAATTTGTATTGAAGAATTTCCAGAAATTCATGTAGTCATGTCCTAAATATTTTGAACCTATTTCTGTAGCTTAATGTCTTCGAAAATTGGCTAAAAGGGAGCTAGAATGGATTGAAATAACGTCTTAAAATATTTTTTCTTCATCTGTTATTTTGTGCAGACAAAGATGACATTAAGAGATAAGCCTGTCCAATGACAAGAACGGTCGCGCTTTGAATGGAGTATCAATAAGGCGTATCTGGCATCGGAGCCCGGTCCCTCTATCTTACAAAAGCAGGTGATAGCTCATTAGGGAAGATCCCAAGGGAAAATTGAAAGCGCGGAACCATTCTTGGAGGAACTTGAACCAATTCTTATCGGTCTGTAGCCGTTACATTCAACGTTTGGAGCGGTTAAAGGAAACTGAGAGATACCTGAAGGTTGAGGCCCTAGATAGCGGTAATGGGGAACCCTTGTCGGGAGTGCCGGTCAGGATGCGGCCATCTGTTTGAGGCAGTATCAGGATCAGAATCTTATTTGGGTTTATCAGGTGTGAGATCCCTTCAATAGGTCACCTTGAGTGGGGAATAAGAAATTGTTGACGATACAAAGCAAACGCTAATGGTGAAAAGAAAAGGAGTGCCAAGTGGGTGGCCATGCAGTTAAGCCTCGGATTACTTGAGAAACAAAGTCGAGTGGAAAGGAGGATGGATGTAAATTGAGCCTAAATCCCATACCTCTTAGGGCGTCACATACATTCAAAATTGACGCTCTGAAAAATCCCCCAATCAATAATTTTAGATTGGTAAATAGAGAGAGAGAGAGAGAGAGAGAGAGAGAGAGAGAGAGAGAGAGAGAGAGAGAGAGAGAGAGAGAGAGAGAGAGAGAGAGAGAGAGAGAGAGAGAGAGAGAGAGAGAGAGAGAGAGAGAGAGAGAGAGAGAGAGAGAGAGAGAGAGAGAGAGAGAGAGAGAGAGAGAGAGAGAGAGAGAGAGAGAGAGAGAGAGAGAGAGAGAGAGAGAGAGAGAGAGAGAGAGAGAGAGAGAGAGAGAGAGAGAGAGAGAGAGAGAGAGAGAGAGAGAGAGAGAGAGAGAGAGAGAGAGAGAGAGAGAGAGAGAGAGAGAGAGAGAGAGAGAGAGAGAGAGAGAGAGAGAGAGAGAGAGAGAGAGAAACACCGAAGGAACCAAGTATAGTTGGGACGAATGGATCCGGCTATTGAGAATTATAGTCGTTTCTATTGAATCTCGACTCGAAAGATCTCCAGAATATGAGTCGCGCACTGTCTCGTTCCTAGATGATGACGTTGAAGAACAGGTACATGGCCAAGACCGACTGAGAGTGTTTGGCGAGGTGAAGTAATTTCGACAGTTAAATTAAATGGCAAGTAGTAGCAAGTAGTGAATCTGGTGAATGTATTGATGTATGTATTGTTAATGCAGTGGGTATAATGCATTACTTTGCACCGGAAATATGTCGAAAAATCGTGTGCAACAAAATGAACTTATTCTGTTACTAATTTTTTTTTTCAAAAATTTGCCCAAAGGTGGAGAATCAGTTGTCTAGTATGCTCGCGCAACTGTTCAGAGGCCTAGGGGCCACTAGAAACAATATGTACTTCATAAAATGCTTGTTACTTCACACCCCTGTTTGCCCCTGTTATTATAGGTATACCATTATGTATTTCAACTGGCTCTCTAAAACACTTGCCCTTGGGGGGCGCTGGAAGACAAGTCTCGTAAAAACCTGTGCATTCCAAGCAGCGGTTGTGGGAATCATTATATCGGAAGAAGCTGCCTCGTCATCACGCCTGCCGGTTTTCGCCGTTTCTTACCCATAAAGTGGGTGCACCAACCGCAAGACGCTCGTGGGAGCGAGGTTTTTCGTTTACGGAAGAAGCTTATTCTCCTCTATTGTATACCGTGATGATTTGGGTTTTATTTGTATTTTTAGATTCCAGCAATAATTCATTAGATATTCGAAAGATTTTATGCATTATTCAGCCGTTGTTACTGATTTTTAGTGATTTTTTATTGGAAACACGAAATTTCGTAATTATTTTTAAATTTTTTTGCATTTGAAGTCGATTGTCACCATTATCCCAATCTCCGTCTGTCTGTACATGATTCAGTAGCGGCTTGTAGCTCGAACCAGTGGGGGTGCACAAAGGGGATGTTGGGTGTGTTGTCGTCAAGTAGTTGCAGGAACAATGAGTACCAGAGCTGCTATTGCGAAAAGTAGGTCAGTAGTTAATTAAGGTGTAGGTGTAGGTGTATGTATGTGAGTGTAAGACTAGAAAATGGTAACTAAATGTGTAACTAAAATGGTACTTGCTACATAAATGAATTGGTAGGTAACTGGAATGGTAGTTGAAATTATTCCATGGATTACATAAAACTGTACCTATAGTAAATATTACGTATAAATTTGTGAAACGGGAGAGTCGTGCTTCTTTATTTTGACAGATAAATGGGCTAAATCTACAATACCATCCTTCACCTGTGCATCATTACGACCGTTTGAGCATAAGCTTGCGAAACAATCAACTTGCCACTTACCGGGCATCCACAGAACCACTCCGTTTAGGCATACTGTTCAACGTTAGGTATTAAACTTCCGATAGGAGACCGCGCGAAGATCCTTACTTTTTTCGACAGCTTGTTTGAGTTCGCACAGTAGCAAGCCGGAGTCACGAATCTTCACTTTTTCTGACACACAATCTTGAATAGCTCTTTTTTTTTTTAATAAAAATTACCGAATTGTCGACCATGATGACACGATTGGAAACGAAGGCCGAGACAAAAGTTGGATCAAGATAGGGAAAGCAAAACAGAACGAAAGCCGAATACATAGCGAGGGTCGAAATCAAAGAAACGGGTGGAAAGACCTAAATTTCAAAGACATAAATTTCTGTTGTGATGGAGTTATAAATAGCAAGAGCATGGAATTATAAAGAGAACAAATCTCAAGCGAAAAAAATATCCATGAGTATTCGTTCAACTCCATGTTTTACCCTCCAACCAACAGAAATTAATTTTTCACTCTACAAGATGGTCTCTCATTGGCGAAAATACGTTTCGTATAGCCAATCCCTGTTGTCCTTACGTCGGGAGCACAGAACCGCTGTGCTCCTTGTTTGTGGGTTTCCATGACTTCCGCGTACTGATGGACCCCGCGCGTCAACTTCGGTGGCTAGAAGCCCCCTCCTCCTTTCCACTACCACAGCCAGCTCTTCCCGCGCGGATTTGAATGATGACGTACCTACATAATCAGTCCTGCACATTTTGTAGAGCTGGAAGTTTAAACTGCAACGCTCCCTCCCTTCTTCTGATTTTCCATGGGGGTGCACGTGCTCCTGTGCCACGGTCAGTATCCACCCCTGACGTGATTGTTCGTATATTCGAATCAGGTGACACTAAACTCAGTGACTATATCGAGATTAAGTACCTGTGCTCCTACTTGAATCTGCGACTTTGAGTATTAGATCATTCTCATATTGCTGACCTGCTACTATAATCATGGGCGTCAAAGTCGGTCCAGCCGTTCAGCCACCTGTAAAAGGCACATCTCATCCAACTTTCCACAATCTGAAGCATTCAACTTCCATTCAGCTTTCGTTCGATGAGCGAAGACGACCAGTGAGTTCTCTGTGGCCTTTTCTTTGTCCTTGTCATGAAACGATTTCGATTGCTACAAGTTAAAGATAAGGAACGACACCTGTTCGCTTATCGGGGCCCGAATTGTTGAAGTTAGTCATTAGAACTGTCTGACCAATTGTTTCCTTCGAAGGGTGTTTGTTGAAGGCGTTGATGGGAGATAGTAGGTTTACTTCATAACTGAGTTTTTGAGCCTCTCCAGAGTTATAAAACAGCGATAAAAGCGTTTCATCGAGAAACATCGCTACTTTCTTAGTAACTCTTGCCGATGGAACAATAACAGACAGTCTGAAAAAGGGAGAACTTGGAAATGTTTATAGATGGGGGAGTTTGATTTATTTGGAATATCATTTTAAATTATCAGTACTGCAAGCGAGTCGACTGTATACAGAGACATTTATTACATCTGAGTCAGGCTTTCATACCATGCCAATCACTCGTACATTATTCCTGTAAGCCCACAGACCGCGGAGAAGAATGATTTTTCCTCAGTTTCTCCCACATGAAAAATTTAGACCGTGGAGAGGATTATATCGGACTTCACATGCAGTTCCCATTTTAATTTTTGGACCCATTCAGTTTTGGTAAGTAATATGGGCCCCCCTATTACGCCCCTATAAAGCTGCAAATTCATAGAAATTTGTTGCACAAAGTACCTATCGGGCACGTAACGAGTCCAGACAATGAAACGTCGCCTAGTTATTTTTCCGTTTACTAGGTAAACTAGCTTAATAGCTATATACCTGTAGTGATGTTTTCAGCATTTTTAGACGTATAATTCACTAGCATCATAAAAGGTAGGTACATCTGTTACAAAACTTATTCGTAGGTCTCAACAAATTGTTAGAAAGTCCTAGCTCGTTCTGATCGTAAGGTCACTGTCCCATCCTGGCCTCTTCTTCCACTAGCTGCTACAAAAGGCATTTCCCCATCATCCAAAGTTCTCTAGTTGAAACTGTAGATATCGGCAAACTGCAGATTTCAGAGCAACTACTCTCAGAGTAGGTTTACACGCTATAGATTTCAGAGATTTCACAAGCTGCTATAGATTGTAGCTGCATCTTAAATAGCTATATAACTATGGGAAGCTAATGGTGGGTATCCATTGTCCATATCTCGAAGCAAACTTGCCTTATCTGCAATAATTTTGATTACGGCAACGATGATTTGCCCTTACTGATTTCAACTGTATCTGAGTATTTTCCACGCGATTTTCGATTCAAGCGTTTTTCATTCCTAATGATTATATTAAGCCACCTCCACATTTATTATTAGGCACCATATATGAGTTATATGTTCAAAATTAGCTTGCCGGGTAGAGTTAGTGCATACACTCCTCACTAAGAGCCCTCCGTTATAGGCAATGCACGACTCGGACAACTTTTAAGGACACCCCACTGCCCAGGTGAGATCTCTTACACTGTGAAAGCGGCGAATCATTTACTGGCAGGCTGCAGTAACAAAGATCAGTAACAAACATTTCCCGTTTTATATCAGTAGGAAAGAACATAAAAATGGCCAAACATCATGGTTACGTAGCTGGAGAGATCGATTTGGTCTCATTTGACGTAGAGGTTGACAACCTACAACTTTTCTTCTGGACGTGAAGTTTTTTGCGCTTAAGTTGGGCTACATTGGAAAACAGGTTCAAAACGTGGTTTTTAGTGTTTTTTTGTTGATGAAAGCACGTTTACCAAGTATTTTGGCTGTCGGAACACGGAATATATAGCGCAAGATTTCCCGTAGACATAGCTAATCGCCATTTTTGGCTAGGAAATAGCTCTCCATGTTATATAATAAAATATAGTTATATAATAAAATATAATCGCACTTAAAACATACCTACTACCTCAGTGAGCGTGGTATTTACTTCTTTGTGTTAATCGATATAATAGCTATATTGGTCACTCCTACTTACAACAAAAACGTGGAACAAATGAGTCCTCTGTACTTCCCAATTTCTCGACAGATGGTCAATTGAAAATTCGCACGATCAGATGCGTTAAAAGTGACCGAGGAGACCAACAGCCGGGTTGGATGAGGCCGTGTGGAGAAAGTGTGGAATGGTGAGCTGTGACAAGACCAGGCTTGATATGGACACGGGATTTGCATGATCAAGGCGCCGGAGTCGGGTTTGTGTCCCGTGATCTCACTCACCCATTCCTAACCACGTTCCCTATGTTGCTATCCGTGTTCCTCTAATGGAAACATATGACGGTTTTATTGTGTAAAAATATAAACAGGAAAAGTGGAATGTACCGGAATAACAACGTCATAGGTGCCTTCTTCTACTTAATCCCCGCACATGTCCTTGCACATGTCAGCTTGTTTGATAAGATATAGTGGGTACAACGTACGAGGAACTGCGTACGGAAAGCCACGAAACCAAATTATTTTTCCCTTATGTCTGGCATGAATTGCCTTCTGCCTTTCTTAATGCCTTTGGTAGTGAGAAAGCAAAATATCAGGTTTGTCTGACATTTTTATTGTAATTTGCTGTTGGATTCATTGTACCGAATCGGCTTGACGAAATTTAATAATAATATCGATGCTTTCATTGTACCCAGAATTTGCTGTCAACATCAGCAAATTACATCAAGTGAATTGCCTGCGAGTAAGAAATCGACGAAAAAAATAAATAACGTTATAAAAATATTAAAATAAAAATGACTTACATACAAGTTTCATGGCAGGAGAGGAGGCAGATGGCACCCATCAGCATATAATTATACGAATTCTTCATTCCATTATTTATGGAGTGGAGGAGCGCAAAAGTTCATTAAAAACAAACTAAGCCCCAGAGGCAGACTGTGTGAAATGCCTGCGCTGCTTGATATGAAATTAACAGGTTAGTCGTGATGTAAGGACTTCTGCAGAAGGTACCAACGCTAACGGGAACAAGTGGCATTTCTCCACCCCCGAGGGCAAGTCATCAGTAACGGTCCGAAGACGGACTACCCGAAGTGATTTAATTCGCCGAAGCTAATCGCTTTGGAAGAAAAATGTAGCTCATCCCTCGAGGGGTCATTGCGAGATCTGAGAGACGGGTCGTGGCATTCAGGTCTTGACCGATCATTTTCCAGTCCTGTGTTAAGGTTTCCATGAATCATGGTTTTTAGGGGAATGACTTAGCGGAAAGGAAAATATAGATTTGTTGATACTTGTATTGACTTATAGGGGAAAGGCTGACTTTAGTGAGGTGGTAGAGCGTAAGGTGGTGGTGGTGATGTACCTAAATTAGATACCCGATTCCGGAACTAATTCCTACCAAGTTGATGGTTGATACGAGTCTATTTAGAGAATTGTTTCTTCCGGTTTTTGCTAGAATACCTGCAAACCGTGCAGCCATTGCCACCTGCGGTAGATAAGAGGAAAGGTTTTAGCTGGAAACCTAATTGAAGCTAATGTAGGTATCTCAATATTGCACCCGTCGTGGTGCAACAAATGACAGTCGTGTTTCGCTCGAATGTCAGGTAGCCAGGAAAGCTTTGTAGATGTGAAGCCGTGTTGGCCGAGTACGAAGCACCCACCAGCATAATCGTCGGGGGACGATAATTTGCCCGACTGCCTTTTCAGGATTCACCCCAAGGATTTGCCTTCAGGCGCACGCGGAAACCATTTCGGCCGACTTAATGATGGGTTTCCAGGGGGCATTTAACTCGGATCGAAGCGCTCAGCGAAGGATAATGCTTCTGTTCTGCAACTGTCTTTTGCTCCCTGAGAACTGATAGGACTTATTAAACGTAATAGGATTAAAAATAAACAGGTACCAAATTGTACACCAGAGTCATTTATTATGAAAAATTCACTACTTGCATGATTCTCGATGCCACACTTATGAAGGATGATAGTTCATGATTTCATGAAGCTCGACGATATTTCATGAAGTATAACAAACTGTGCTTGATTATCTTTTCAGCGCTATAAAAGGCTAGGTGAGTAATGCAAGCTCAAATGGGTCATCGACGACAGGGACGGTAGTTGGCTTATCGAAATATGTACCTAGTAGAGGTTGAAAACGTTTATTGAGAAATACAGATTAGCGGGATGGGGGGGGGGGTCTATTAATTTATTATTGTCCCCAAGAGAGCCTTTTATATTTAGGGGGAAAAACAGCTGCCACCAGAAGCTCCTCAATTTGCTCTCTCTCTCGAGAAGGTCCAATACCTGCGTGAAAGCTTACTACCGAGTTAAGGCTGAGATTACAAAATTTGGAAGGATTCGAATTTTTGGCTGAAAATGTAGGTACTTGAATTGAAATTCCCAAGTTATCTGCTGGCCGAGGTTTGCAGATCGCAGGAGATAGTTGAACGGTTAGGCGAATCCTGCTCTTAAGGAAGTTATCCTTCAATATTCAAATATTTAATCAGAATTGGGCAATTACTACTAGTTGTGCTGTATTTTCCCATATTGATATCATACGCTACTCAGGGTATCTGAACCAACTGATTTATTCTTTGATATCCAAAACTTGAAATGCTTCTGAGAGTTCTGATTTCTGAGGACATACAGACATTTCGGAAGATTTTGCTGTTTTTGCTCGAGGAAAGATTGGAGGAAAGGTATTGAGGAAGCAAAATATTCGGTGAACGGTTGTTTTGGGAAGTGCATGGACAGATACCTACCTAAGCCAAAACACATGGATGTTTGAGGATTCCCAAGGGTCAACAAGTTTTTTTTTTTTCCAAGTAAGAGTACCTACACATAAAAAATGGCGTATAATTATGTCGTTATTTTGGAATTAGCTTGAAATTGCCTGTAAAAACCAACGGAAATCAACATTTTTGGATCCGACGAATTCTTGTGACAACGTGCCGTGCAAGAAAACAAAAGCGAGAGCGAAAGAAGACCGTTAAGGTAGTGCGGTAGGTCGTAAGGGTTGAGGGCTAATGGGAGAGCGAGCTCGTTGAATATTGCTGAAGTTCCTGGGGTCCATTCATCACCGCCACACGCCGGTATTCCGCTAGCAACTCGCCAAACTCCTTCGAGGCTACAAAACTATGCGAAATTCTCAAGATTCACTCGGAGTTTTTATCGCAGAAGAAAAAATATCTTCCTCAGTTTTTTTGTTACCTCTTGAAGCAATAGAAACGAATCTTCCTACTTGGAAAGAAGTGTAAGTTGTCTTGAAGAAACGTGAATATAATTTCGTTTGGTTCATCGTCAGTATTTTTCGCTCTGGTTGAGAATGAAGAACACGCTGGTAGATCTAACTAAATTTTTACGGGGTTGTTTACGGTTCTGATCCGACACAGTCCCGATTGTGAAGAGTCTATTAGTCCCGATTGTCTATTAATTTTCGATGTTTCAACTCGTCAGGATTTTATCATGGAGCTAGAAGACAAGAATGGGCTAATGAGGACCAGTTAGTATAGTCCATCAATCTATGACTCACAAACTTGAAAGAAGCACATTTTGGGTCACTGGTTTTTCTGGATATGCACGGTACATTCCATATTTTTATTCATAAAAATCCGTAGTTCTCATTCTGGAATAAAAACAATTTGAGGATCGCCTGTTGGTTTTCTAATCCTATGAACGATAAACATAGAACAGCAAAACAGCATAAAATGGGGGTAATGTGTATTGTTGAGGCTCGATATAAATATGGAAAAGAACGGACTGTTTCGGAACCGAGCCTCAACAGTCTGACTACACTCGTACATCTCCACGGTCAATGCATCGTAGATTAGCATAAAATGGGAGGCACATTCATCGCACATTTTCTCCACCTCAGGAAAAACATTGAATCATGGATATGTTTTCGAGCTAGAACTTAGAACACGAGATATCGGCAGCTTATAGCTGTTGCGATTGCAACCTCACTATTTCGTAATTTATCAATTATTTACTGTACTATATCAATTATTTGCTGGTTGTCTCAACACATATTTTTGTGTCTTGCAAATTTCAGAATGACCCCCAGCTCAAAAGCATGTCCATTTTGAAGATCCAAGACAAACCATTGTCAATGACTCGTTGTCAGATAAAACCTATAGTTCGTAATGACTGTTGTTGTTGTGGAGTTGTTGTAGTAGGAGCTGGTTTTTCAAGGAAATCCACAAGTTGGTTCAGTAAAATACTTAGTTCATTGCTGGCTAAGACAACGTTTGTGACGTACGATATTTACCCCTCTATTGACAGCCCTCCCGCCAAAGATTTCTGTGAACTCAGTGAATTATAATTATATGTATTAGCCACGGATTGCAGTGAATGGATACTAGAGAGGAATTGATTTCGGTCCCTTCTTCCTCATTATATCGAACCACCTACATCAAAACATCCATCAAAACTCACCTCTTCCAAAAATCCTCCCTATTATAATGATAATGATTGAAAGGGCCTGTTTTAACCATTTATGGTTATTTATCTCAAAAATTCGCTCGTCAATTTTTCTCGCTTCGAACGTGCCCTCACGATCCGATTCGTCTTTGATTTCTACTTGTCCCAGCTGATCCCGCCCGAAGCTATTAAATGTTTACTGCTTTCGTTAAATACTGCCAATCCCATCTCCTAACGAAGAAGGGTTTACGCAGACTCGATTTCATGCAAACTGCACGTACTGGGTAGGTGAATCCAACAAGAAAAATGGGTAACCTTATATAATTATATAAACTCACCCACTTCTTGGTTGAATGATGAATGGCGAGTAGTAAATTCACTTTGCATTTTTCGTTTTGAAAATAATTGCGACCGGTTGAATTGCTGCTGGGTTGTGGAATTAGATTAATGGATAGCTGGGGATTAGAAACGGTCTATGTTATTTGGAGTTCGAACTACCTACCTTAGCGATTTAGAAACAGTTTGCTACGGTAAAGATACGGTGATTCAAATTAATTGTGGTAAAATTCGGAAGAATTTTATTTACATCATTTTATGAATATTTACAGTGATTTGGACAATATAACTGTCGTGGTACCCTTATAATATACCAGGCCTGTGTACCAATGAACAACTGAGAAGCCGAGCTAGGTAGTGCAGTTGGAGGGACTGGGGCTCAGGTAACTCTCTCTCCAATGGAAGGGTCATTGGAGTGGGACCCGGGTAGAGGCGCCGAGAGAGAGGGGAGGGTAGAGGCGCCTATAAAAAGTGCCCAACTCACCTGGCTCAGGCATTCATCCAATTTCTCTCCAACAAGTGCCTTCTGTCTCAAACCTTACCTCCTCATCACAGTCTAAAGGTGCCCATACATGTGCAGGATTTCCCCAAGGTTTGGACTGAACAGTCCAGGCCTTGAGGATTTCCTTCACGTGAGTGTCGTGGCCTCGAGGCCACCGAACAGCCTGTACAGGCCGAAACGGACGAATCGAAAAACCATTCCGACGGCCTCTGAGGCCGGGACTGTACAGGCCGCTCCCTCACGTGTGTGCCGTTTCCTTCGGTCTGCTTGGAGTTTTTAAAGTGTTTGCGAGTCGGTCACGTGTTTTTCTTGTTTCGACTATGTCGGATCGCGAGAATTTGGAACAGTTTCTCACTATATACGAAAATGAGTCTTGTTTATGGAAAGTGCAGAGTAAAGAATACCATGACAGAAGGAAGAGGCAAGCAGCTTATGCTCTATTGCTTTTGACCACTCTTTTCTTCTTTTTTCGAAATGTAATTTTTTGCAATTAAGCAGCTTGTTACTGCCAACAACATATCGTCCTCCATTGCTGTCACGAACTGAACTGAAGGAAAAATTCCTCGCGTGTGTGGGCAAGGACTGTTCAGGCCAAACCCCAAGGCCTAGGCCTTGAGTCCAGTCCTCAAGGCTCGGCCTGTACGTGTGTGGCTACCTTAAAGGTGCCCACACACGCGCAGGATTTCCTCAAGGTTTGGACTGAACAGTCCAGGCCTTGAGGATTTCCTTCACCTGAGTGTTGTGGCCTCGAGGCCACTGAACGGCCTGTACAGGCCAAAACGGACGAATCGGAAAACCATTCCGACGGCCTCTGAGGCCGGGACTGCACAGGCCGCTCCCTCACGTGTGTGCCGTTTCCTTCAGTCTGCTTGGAGTTTTTGAAGTGTTTGCACGTCGGTCACGTGTTTTTCTTGTTTCGACTATGTCGGATCGCGAGAATTTGGAACAGTTTCTCACTATATACGAAAGTGAGCCTTGTTTATGGGCCTCACATGGGAAAAGCTCCTTCTTTTTAATAACCACTGTTTAAACCACGTAGGTTTGAATACTCTTTTCTTCTTTTTCGAAATGTAATTTTTTGCAATTAAGCAGCTCGTTACTGCCAACAACATATCGTCCTCCATTGCTGTCACGAACTGAACTGAAGGAAAAATTCCTCGCGTGTGTGGGCAAGGACTTTTCAGGCCAAACCCCAAGGCCTAGGCCTTGAGTCCAGTCCTCAAGGCTCGGCCTGTACGTGTGTGGCTACCTTAAGCCTTCTCTTTAGTCTAATACTGAAGGAGGTGAAACCCAGGCGAGTATTCCTAGACATTCAATGAGGTGACACCTGGCGAATATCTTCCTTAGCTCTCACCCTGATATCCAAGGAGGTGCAAACCGCGTGGATATCTTTCTATCCCAATATTCTTCAACGAGGTGAAAACCGAATATTTACCTAAATCCGAGAGGCGTATCCAAGGGGGTACAAACCACGCCGATAAACCCCCTCGCGCTCCTCTCTCTTCCAAAACTCATACCCAGTCAAAATCCAACTCAGATTCACATTTTCCTTCAAGCCGAATTTTACATTTAAAATTTAATCAAAACCAGAGTCATCACAATAATTTTTGTTTATTTTATTTTATTTTCGGTCAGGTTTGGTGCGTTATGTACTGCCTTCACTCTCATGTTTCTCACATGTCTTACAACTTGAAAACTGTCAGTAAAACGGTAAATTGTACAGCTCACCTTATTTTGGTTTATTATTCTGTGAATAATACACCTATGTATTCGCTCAGCAAAAAATTTTTATAACACCCCCTCAAAATTTTTTCTTTTCCGTTTCAAGGTGTGTAGATTCCAAAAATGCAATGTCCGTCCGCCGTCCGCCGTACGCCGTACGCCGTCCGCCGTACGCCGTATCACGTCTACAGGCTTCATTTTCGGTCTAAAAAAATCGTTCTTTCGCACACATGCTCCATTTGGGCCCTAGTTGTGTCCCGAAACTTTTCAGCCCGATCGGAATATATCCAGGGGAGTTATGAGTGAAAATGTGTATAAAAATAGGTACTTTTTGTGTTTTAGTAACATGTTAGTAAAATGAGCTTTTAAGGTATAGTATTCCATGTTTTGGGGGACGAGAAGACCGAATATGAAGTCGATTTTGACCAAGGAGTGGAAAATTGAGGTTGTACCAGATGTTCAGCTCCCAAAATTGATTTTTTATGAGTCAAAAACCTGCGAAATCGTCTGAAATCACCATCAATTTGTATAATAACACTAGAAAAAGTGTCAACACGTGGATCAAGAGGATCAAATGGTACAATCAATGATCAAGAGTAATTTGAAGAAAAAAAAAGGAGCGTAGTACCTAATTCAAGTTCTGGGGGCCAAAATTTGTGGAAACCACCAGAAATAGCCATTTCAATTAATTTACATGAAAGAAACAATAAATAAACAGCCGGCATTTCTGTAGACCAATAAAATAATAGAATAATAAACCCATGTGACAAGGACTTTGCAGCGTTTTTCATATGCCCTGACGTTTTTGGACAGCTCACCTATGAAGATGAATACAAATTACCCAGGAAATTAAATATTCATCTACTCAATTCTATAGGAAGCATTTTTCAGCCGTTCTCTCTTTTTTGTTGATTCAACGACAGATTCACGCTTCATAGGACGTTGAATGATCGAGAGGATTACCAAACGACAAAGACAAAGAACCTGCCTACGACCCAAAGCGAGGTCCTCCATCGGACGATAAAACTGCCAAAAACTTTTAACATTTCTTTCCCTCCCATTTTTCCTTCACTGCCAGCGAACGTTGTCTTGGAGAGAAAAGTTAATCCACAGTGAAATCCACTCGCCTAAGCTATGGATTAAAAGTGTATCCATCAGGCTGTTCAAGTCTCTTTAAAGAGTAGGCAATGCGGCGAAAAGGAATGCGAGAAGCAGGTTAATGGGCTGTCTGTCACTAGAGGTGCTGTCATTAATATCCAGAAGATTAGGGATGACGTATTCATAGTTAACGGTAGAGGTTATTGAATTCTCATTCGTTCAACAGCAGAATTTTCTTCGTATATTATAAACCCAAAAAATATCTTGGACAACTAGTTAGGTTTTCACCCCCCCCCCCCCCCCCCTTATGTGGTAATTTACAGTATCCCAGTACTTGGAATATCAACATTTCAACTAAAACAACACCAAAGCGCCTAACTTCCACATTTCTGCTCACTGGTGTTCTTTCGGATAGTTACGAGTGGGGCAAGGATTTCACGTTCGCGCACGCCCAGACGAAAGGCGCGGTACGATTTTGATGAAATTAGTGTTATTCAAAAGGTACCTACTGCCTAACCCGCTCCTACGCCTTCTCAACCATTTTTTTCGTATATTTAAGCGGCTTTCTATTGAACCATATTTCCTATTAAACTTTCCTTGAACAAAAAATGACATAGGGCGTTTCGTACCACTCAGCATATAAATAAGACAGAGAAGAGAAACTAATCAACGAGACCACACGCTTGCTGAGCTCCGACCCAGCGCCGACTCTAATCATTGTTGTTTGTAACTCAAGTATGACATTTTCGCGCGAGTGTACTGTATGAAACGCTGTGTGTAGTGTATGAAAAATGCACTCAAATGTTGAATGAATGATGACAAGGCACTGAACCTAAAGTTTCAAGAAAAATTAGGCTCTGCATCCGAATCGACAAGAAATCTACATGTTTCTCCCGGTTTGACTTTGGGTCAATGGGATTCACAATGACCAAGGCTGTGTCTTACAGTCGGGCGTTTTTCGCTCATCCAATCCAACATTTCGATCTTGGCACCAAAAGCCATCTTTCCTCTGGGTTGAGAGATCGTACATTTAGGAAGTAATTGTTGAAGTTGTGAAATAATCAGTGTGGTAGTTTGAGCGAATTTTCGTCGCAAAAATGATTGTTCAACCTTTTATTTATCTGCAGCGTTTCGTCGAAAGGCCGACGACGGGAATTAATCAAGAACACATCCCCCGAACGCCCTTCCCTGTTCCTGTATCGATTTCACGTCAACGCATATTAAGCGGATCTCTCGTGAAATATGGATAAAGTTCCTCTAATAACGCACCGTTTTGAGACGAAAACCCAGTAACCAGCTGTTGGTGGGGATTAATGTTTCGGTCTGCCACCAGAGCGGTCTGTAATTGGAAAGAATTTTTGCCAAATGGTGGATTTGAAGCTGATGATTTATGATTTATGTCCCCGAACTACTTCCTAGTACAGCAGAAAGAATGATTGATTTTCAAGGAAACTTTGCACATGCGCAGCAGAAGCTTATATTCAAATTTGGGTAAATTGTATAAATTATAGCTTCAACTGGGGGTACTCATCCGTTTGCGTGGCAATGATCATTTCAAGTTTATATTTCACATGCACAACAGTGGATCCAGACAGAAAGTAACATTACTATCTCTTGCGGAAGAATATTCTGCTTCCACACTGCTCAATGTTTTTGGTTTATTATTTTCAGTAATGAAGCTTTGAAATCAAGCATGCAAAAAACAAAATAAAAGTTGGTGGTTTCCGTTTCAAGGTACGGAATCCAAGAATGAAGTGAAAAACGCTGCAAATTGTTACAAAACGTTTTATTATTTACCTGTATAGATGCCTCTTCTGCGTAGATCACTGTTTTCTGTGCTCAGTACCTTTCCTCGAGCTCCCCCCAGGAAAGCACTGAATCGAGTAAAGGAGCCGGCCCGGGAATTACGGTTTCATAAAAATGCGCGGGATTCAGTAACTAGTTATTTGTTGTTATTGGTGAAGCATAACGTTTGTTCAAATTGATAAAGTACCTACCAACTGAATTCAAAATAACAATCTTTCTTCAAATGGAATAATATCTCGGAACAACCAATACGATTTCATACAGCCATGTGTGATTATAATCAGATGCTCCCCAGCAATGATATCTGGGCCGGATTTGTAGGTACCCTTTCATTCACGATCGTGTTGACGAAGCTTTTCGGTGCAAACAAACGGCTGGTCGTACAATGCTCCGGGTGGTCTCGAAAAATTCTTTAGTTTCAGATCAATTTAAAAACGTTAATAGAACATACCCCTCTACTGAAAGTTTTCGAGCTACGGTGTTCGGGAAATTTCAACCCCTATTTTTCACCCCTTAGCAGCACACAGTAACCCAGAGCTAATTGGACCAACTAGACCCAAATGGGACCTACAAATCAAATTTCATTAATTTTGGTTCATCGTAACTAAGGAAAGTGCGAAGTACGGTGTACGGCGGACGGAAGAAATTATTTTAATTCCATTTTCGGATTCTGCATACCTTGAAACGGAAATCTTCAAATTTTGAGGGTGGTGGGGGGATTGTTTTTCATGCTCGATTCCAAAGGTTCATTATTGAAAATAATAAACCAAAAATTTCTGCCCGCCCGCCGTTATCGCGTCTCAAAACTTCACATCTCGATCCATGAGGTCGATTGATGAAACTCGCGTTACTGGAAAACTGTTTCGGGAAACAAGGTCGCATTCGTAGTGGGAAATAAAGTAAAAGGCCGAGCGAGCAACGAGCTCGGGAAAAAGCTCTTGGCGCACCTAGAGACCTCCATCCACTTGATTTGAAGTACTGATCGTATCTGAGGACCCCGTCCACGCCTTAGCGATGGTCCAAAGGAAACCTGGTTTGCCTTTATTTAGAACCTGCACCTTTTGCACCGTTAGGGAATGTCTGGTGGGGAGGGGGGGGGGGGGGGGTCCATTGAATCTTATTCGGTCTTACGCGCTTTATCAAGATTACTTTGACAATACTACTTTGATTCACGGCTTCGGCCAACGCACCCGTGGCATTAGGTATACGACGCAGCGTGTTTTACATGGGAAAAACACGCTTGAACCGATCGTTGCCTATTTCCTCGTCCTACTGCCGTAGCGTGAAACATGAACGTACATTCATAAAGGAAAATAAACACTTCATAAGAGGAAAAAGAAAAGGACAATAATCAGGGTATTGTCGTAAATTCCGAAAAAAATTATCTGTTGCAATGGGTCCAAAATGTTTAAATTTGCTGACTAGTTTTTGCCCAAAAATCTAGTGATCGTGATTGAATACTGCTGTAGAGTTCTTCGTTGCCACGTAGAAGGCCCGGAGCGAGCCCCTTCACAAAATTGTGCATGTCTCTGACACTAGTAGCACATACAGTATAGGGACATGAATACTCCAGTAGGTATAGGGACCGCCTACAGGGGGGGGGGGGGGGGACTTGGATTGGCGTAGAATCCTTTCTATACTGAAATAATCGGCATGAATGTTGCCATGGCCAGCCTTTGCTCACATTGGATTCCAGATTTCAAACCGTACATGAATGAATCGACTGTCTCATTTTTATGTAAATCTTCTGAACCCCACTTGCAAATGCCGTGTCGGATAATGGTCAGATCTAGCAGGAAGTTCCCACGCCCCAAATCCTTTCGTCTGTCGTGGTGTCAGTCCATTGAACGGTACGAGAGGTCATAACAAAGATATTTGCACTGTCCGCATAAAACTGTTGTAGATCGGGCATACCTACCCAGAAAACCTACAAACTCCACAGTTGAACTGGTATCAGTGCCACCAGTGTGTGCCTTCAACAAGACAATCGATAAATACGATATCCAAAAAAGTCAATAACAAACACATAGGCCTTTTAAATTTTTTAATTTGTTTGTTTGTTGATGGTGCAGATGCTCATCTAATTAGGAATTCTGAACGGAGACACCTGAGCTAGTTTCAACGCCTTCAATTTGGGCCAATTTTGGGCTTTATCAGTCAGAAGATGCGCGAACTGTGCATAACCACAAATAAAAGGCACAGTCATTCTAGAGTCAGTTCACCCCAAAAAAAACGAAATTGGAATGTCAGATATCGTATTGAGTGACAAGTAAATATTAACAGTGTTAAACTCTAATAATAGTGTTTTAACTCTAAGGGTCGATGTAGCACCCCGTGTCTTGAACGGACTTTTATTGAAGACATTTTTCAAAAAACTCATGTATGTAGGTAGGTAGTACTAAAAATGTTGGTATTGTTTCCCGAAAATTCTCGAAAAACATTATTAACACTAATCATGTATCAGTATTAACATAAGCGTATGTTGATTGTAACAAACTGCGCCTTCTCCTAATTGTCAGATCCCAAACAAGAGCTATTATGCACGTACGATAGAACGTAAAATCGATTTGAAAAAGCCGTCGGGACTTCATTAACACAGGATTAACTAGCCGTGAGTCGTTCTCGTACCCAAGTCGTAAACGTGCTTTTCTAACGACGCATGTTGAATCCCCTTTTAATCCTCACATAATCCAGTTACCAGCCGCGGCAACTACGCTCAAACCAAACCGGAGACCATTGGGTTTTCTGTGGCTTTCAGTTCATTTAAACTGTTTCCCTAGTTGGTTCTCTCTCATATGAGGATTAGACGGGCTAAAGAAGATGGATTTGATGTAACGTAATGGTTTTGTAGTTGATGATGTCACAGACAGCAGTTATTCTGGCTCAGGAAATATGGTGCGAGTAAAATCGCTGACCTATCTTCCCGAAGTGTTTATATCTGTTGTATTACTTGTATCCTAAGCGATCTCTAATCGTCCTTATAACTTTCGTAACTAACCCCAGTCATCCATCTCTGACCTCTAACCATACTCAACCATTCATTTTGGTTTATTATTTTCAATAATGAACCATTGGAATCGAGCATGAAAAAAAAAAAATTCTAACGCCCCCTCAAAATTTGATGGTTTACGTTTTAAGGTAAGATGTAGAATCCAAAACTGCAATAAAAATATTTCTGTCTGTCCGCCGTACGGGCCACTTATCTTAGTTACCATGAAACAAAATTGATGAAATTCGGGTTATAGGTTTCGTTCGGGGTCTAGTTGGTCCTCGAAGCTCGACGTTACTGTCAGTCATCTCTAAGGGGTTCAAATTATTTCATTTGACAAGTGATGGACTATTGGATTTTGTTGGTAGGTACTTCTGAAACTTG
This sequence comes from Leptopterna dolabrata, assembly GCA_954871275.1. Classification (NCBI taxonomy): domain Eukaryota; kingdom Metazoa; phylum Arthropoda; class Insecta; order Hemiptera; family Miridae; genus Leptopterna; species Leptopterna dolabrata. Next base: position 21,305,767 of record OX940984.1, on the reverse strand, counting down.
AACAAACGTTGAAGTTGATGGGTAAATTATTACACAATGGCAAATTATTACACAATGGCAAATTATTACACACCGGCAAATTATTACACAACGGTAAATTATTACACAACGGCTCATCTACCCAGAAGGGGCTGGATTTTGTTGATAGGTACTTTTGCAACTTGAACAACCGTTGAAGTATTATTGATTGGTAGATTATTATTACGCAATGTCAAATTATTACAAAACGGCAAATAATTACACAACGGTAAATTATTACACAACGGCTCATCTACCAAGAAGGGGATGGATTTTGTTGGTAGGTACTTTTGCAACTTGAACAACCGTTGAAGTATTATTGATGGGCAAATTATTACACAACGGTTCATTATTCTATCTCCGTAGAAGGGGAACCTATACAGGTAAATTATTACACAACGGTTTAGGTAGGTACCTAGTAACGAGTACGGGGTTAGGTACTAACCTACGGAGGGTCCGCGATCTACATAATATGTATAGAATATTATCTATGTTATATAGAAGGGTTATCTATACGGAGACCTGTGATCTGTAACAGGAGGGTATTCTGTACAAAATAATAAACCGTTGTGCAGGGATTTGCAGCGTTTTAAGTTGAAACTGTTTTCTATAACCATTTCCGACCAAATCTCTATTCAACAATAATATACCTTTTATTGAACACTTGATATGAGTCCGCTACTGTATTGACAAAAATATATTAAATAATCACCCTTACTAGCGTCCTTGAGTGAGACAGGCGCTTCGCTCCTTCTCTTCGCAGTTGACAGGCCCTTGAGCATAATATTGAGTAAGAAAGAGTTTTCAGTGCACTCTAGTGAGCGAGTAGTTACTTGATGAAACGATGATTATTAGAATAAATATTGTAGTTCTCTGTTTTCCTGAACAGTTTTTGGGTGTGTCGCTTTCGCGATGCGGGTAGAGGGCCCTTTTTCTGTTAAGCACTTATGCTTGTTGTTCCTACCTATAAGAAAAGAAACATTGGGAGTTTTTTTGGAGCGCACTCTGCTGCGCCAGAGGTTTGGAGAAACTTTCATAAACCAATCGCGATCTTTTATTAATCGGCAGAACGCAAACGGTTTGCTGCTTCTCTCGTCCCCAGTCATAGTCGAACCAGTTCAATATCAACAACGGACTTCTCTCAAGAGGCCGAATATGGTCAGACCTTTTCCCTTCGCACCGTATTCGATCAACGTGCCATAACAGTAGCAGTTCCGACTGCGACACGTACGTGACAACCTCCCGAACCGCCCTTCACGAACGGACAGCTTAAATAATATAAGGCGATTTGTCAACATCCCTCCCCATTACAACACTACGGATCAATCCCTATCTCTCTCGCTTTATTAACACTAACAATCCGGCGCGAGTAAACATTCTCGAAGGATATAATAGAGCTCGGCTCTCGAATATATTAACCTATATGTCAGGTCCGTCCAGGCATTCATCACGCCAACGCGCAAGGGATTTCCATACATAACTTATAAACAATAATAAAAATGGTAATCTCGTTTCACAGCTGTTGTACAAACAAACGAGCTAAATAGGTTGTGCGTTCATATTAAATGTCCACAACACTGCATTTGCAGTCGGCATGTATTGTACAATATTATCCTGCTGTCCAGTGATTCTCTGGTAAAATAACTCATAACAAGGTCGTCCGTACCCTACTCTTCCCCCTTCATTAGGGATCGCACTATGTTTTCCCGGACTAGCCGGTAGGGGCAACTGTAGCTATACTGCCGCTCACCCACGTATAAGACGCCATATTATTAATAGTTCAACACCCTTTGACTGATGAGGAGTATGAGTTGACACTTTCTGAATTTCACGTTGGAATGGTCCACGTGGGAATTTCATGGTTGGAATTTCAAGTTAGAGTTGGTCCACTAATTTACAAATATTTGACGTAGTCATCGATCACAGAGCCATCAACGTGATCAGTTAAGCTTGCTCCACGAAGTCAGTTCTCTCATGGGCAAACAATAATATGAATAGCGTGATGTTCTCCAGCCACCATTGAGGGCCTTTTGGATCCAAAATTCGGTAGTCAGCCGTGGGCTTCCTTTGGAAGCTACCGTCTACAGTCTGCTGCTGGGGCCTTGTGGGAGTAATATATCCTGCGGTGATCTTTCGTGGCCATCCGGAAATCCAAGCCCATATGAGAGCGAGATTCAGCGGTCTGGTGCGGAGACTATTAGGGAGTAACATTCAGCAGTGTCAGCTGTGTTCTTCACTTTCATTTCATTACTTTCTTTTCTTCTGAATTATTTCGAGGTTATTTGGGTGCAGTATTCAGCAGTCAGCTGTCGGGGCGAGTCATCTGTGGTGCTTTTGTCTCATTACATCACAGTACACCTATATAGTGTCTCTAATATGATCCGAATGGCATTACTGGTTGCACTGGTGTTATGCGTTACTGATTCAACTCGTTATAGAGAGGACAATTTGGCGAAAAGTGCTAAAAGGGAAAATGGAGCTACAGCTACCCATGCAACCTTTCAATTGAACTGCTGAGCCAACAAAGGAAACATAAGATTCGTTGGGATGGATCTTCTTTTCGGAAACCTTTGTCTACTCGTCACGAAAAAAGGGAGAAACGGCAGACGAGACAAGAGGGGTATTCTATCCTCGTTTTATATTTTAACCCTTCTCGAAACGGGTCGTTTGAAACCCTTAGAGATCTTCACGACTGTCCTCAAAAAGCTCCGTAGAAAGGTGAATGCAGAAAAGGAATAATTAGGTTTTAAATCTGAAAAGCAAGAGAGACGGTTGGTATGGGTAGTAGGAACGGGGGGGGGGAGGGGGTCCCGAAGGTAACTCAGGGGCAGAACAATGGACCCATACATCCATCTATCTCCTGTCTTTCCTGGCTGGGACTTTCTGCCTGGTTTCAGTTAACAAACGCCGGTATCCCGATGCCTTCTGTTCTGCACGCCGATCGTGGAGTCCGCTGGTCCTCATCTAGTCCGAGATTAGACTGACTGATGCATAGGTATTAGGGGAGGGAATGGAAGGAAAAAAGGATCGAGGAGCGAGAGATACTCGTAGCCCTGTTTGGTATTCTACCGACTGTTTAGCGTTTTCGTCCAGTTCAAACGGCCGTGTTCACGGTTTTTAAGAGTTCCGCAAACTTTTCGATGTACCTACGCTCGTGAGGGTTCACCGATGTTTACCTCAATCCTACCAACCTCGGTACCTTGTTGAAATTTGACTTGAGGCTTCCTTGGCAGAACTGGGTAAGAATAAAAGGTAGCACCCCAGTCAGCTGAGTGACATCCATTAATGTAAAATCAAATCTAAAATCAGGTATAATTATCATATGTACCTAAAATGTAATGCTGCTCTCCACTGTAAGTCCTAGTACTGTGTGGTGGAGAGGAGTTGCATTTCATCCTAAATACGTCTATTCTCAACATGAATTTCTTGGTTTCAGGTATCTATAACGATCTGTATCTTCATGTCAGGTAACATAATATGCATAATTATTTCGCTTTTATTTCGTTAGTTTTCGAAGGGAATATGCACTGGGGTCCTCAAAGTCGTGGAGCAAGATTTTTCAAAAAGTGTTTCCAGAACTGTTTTCCGGGCATTCTATATCAGTCCCTGGATTTTAAATATTGTATGATTCCATTTTGGGACATTCTGGATCCATCCCTTTATTCTGGCAACTCCTATGTAATGTCTGCATTTGGCTGCATGGCTCCAAAGTCCAGATTTCTCCAAAATGTCAAAAATAACAAATACACAGCTTGAGGTTTTGTGGAACAAAAATCGCCATAAATCGTGAACAAATCCAAAAATCAATAAGAACACATACAAATTGGATTGGATGGTGACTCTTGATAGAAAATATCATTGAAAAAAAGATGGACTTGATATAGAAATTTATGTTGCATAGTCACCAAAAGCAGAAAATGGTCTAAAACAGCAAATCCAATCAATTGTTCAAATTTAGGTTTTATGGTAACGAAACGACTTTTGACAGTTAAAGTAGGAACGCTAATTATAAAATGGAGTGCAGTGCAATCAAGCTATACCGTTATTTTAAAAATTCACTCATTATGCCATGCGCCATCAGTGGAACTTTTATGATGAAAATAGAATGATTACTCTCGATGCATATCATTAATTAGTTCTTCCTGGCACCAATACAAAGAATAGTGCATCACCCTTGGAGGTACCACCTCTGACTCTCCCATAACCCGTCACTTGTTCTCGACTTTCTGATCCGCGGCTAATTTTGGACGAAGCTTCAGATGAAATCTTTGACAACAGTTGATTCTGCCAAGAAGACGGTCTTGATGTCTAGCGTATAAATAAACGTCTGTAAGGGGAGTTCCGTGTGTACCGCAAGGGAATTAGTAGTAGTAAAGGAGAAACAACGGTTTTAGCATCGGGTTTCATTCTCAACTATAATTACACATAAACCACAACGGATTCAAAGTCGGTGGTTGTGACGACGAGCTAATTAGATTTTAGAGTGGAATTTAACTGTTTCTTGTTATACATTAATGTTTTAGTGCCATTTTTCGAATGGTACCTGAATGGCTGAGAATGGTCAAATGTTACTTACCATGGGTGTCTCGGTTATTATTGTAACGTGATGATCCGCTGTTTCCATGAAGTTATTCAACATCATTTATATTATGGAGCTTTCAGTACTCTGACCATGAAGCAATTCATTCAGTTTCAGGAGAAAACATAATTATTGTAAAACCGTCATGGAGTTCCTAAAGGTTCAGTTTTCTGTCCAGCTTAAATTTGCATTTTTACAAAAAGTTACAGGCCCTCAGCGTTTGTTAGGAATGTGGGGGAAAAAATAGATTCCTGCTAGAATCGAGGGTTTTGCTTGAAAATTATTGAGTGGCGATTTCAGCGTGAGAATTTTTTGCGCATGTTCATTGCCAGAATAAAAAAGTTACACTACACAATACAAGTCCGTTTCCACGCCATGTATTAAATCGTAAAATCAGTTATTCAGATAATCAGTACAAATCTTAATCCAAAGGAGTTATTCACAATTCGGTTTGACAGCCAAAAATCGTCGTACAATGACATGGTGTTTGAAGGCATCACAAACGGATAACGGGAAATACTCGTTGCAATACTTATGTCAACGCGAACCTTTAGTTGTTCCTATTTATGGTTCCTATGTGGCTTTGGGTACATGTGCTCGGGGATTGCGAGGTTCAGGATTCCGGGGATTCATAGGCACGCTTTGTAAAACTCGGTCCCTTACACAACTACTGTATTACCTAAGTCGAGTAGAGACTGCATGCCCAATATTAAAACGCTGCAAATTATTACACAGCGGTTTTTTATTTCCCTGTATAGATGCCCCTTCTGTGTAGATCACTGTTTTCCGTGGTCAATACCCTCGAGCTCCTCCCAGGAAAGCCCTAAATCGAGTGCTGGAGCCGGCCCTGGAATTACAGTTTCATCAGTATGCGTGGGATTCAACAATTCAATCATTAATTATTTGTTGTTGTTCATGAAGCATAAGGTAAATGAGAAACCGTTCTGTAAGATACCGTTGTGTAATAAACCGTTGTGTAATAATTTACCTGTATAGATGCCCCTTCTCCGTAGATCACTGTTTTCTGTGGTCAATACCTACCCTCGAGCTCCTCAAAAGTACTCTAAATTCCATCTGCGCTTGCGCCAACGTGAAATCCTTCTAGAGCCCACAACTACCCTAGAAATCGTCGTCAAGGGATGAGGTTTGGAGGGTAAGTGGGGGTTGGGCCACAGATAGCCCCATGTTGTAACTTTCGTCTGCGCATGCGCAAACGTGAAATCCTATTATAGCTCATAACTACCCTAGCAAGTGACATGCATTTGGGTTTAAACTTAAATGTATTTGGATTTCTCTCTCAATTTGAATTAGTTTTACTAATTTGTTTCAGTATAAAATCTTGTAATAACACTTTTAATAAAATCTTGTAATAACTCTTGCTTCGACACTTTTGAAATACTTATTCCATTTCAAATATTCAAAACACTTAGATGAATGCCTGTAATAATCCTATTACGCTTATCGTCAATCCTGTTACTATACAACTCCTAATCCATCCTACTATTTTGTCATTTTTGAACCTCTCAATTTCAAACCATACGCGTGAGTTCTCCATCTATACACCTAACGGACCCATCAACTAATTATGTACGTCCGTTACATAGGTGAGGAAGGAAGTTATACTGCCTACCCGACTTGGCAGACGGTTTTTCCTAGCTTTTCATTCTTGAAAGAAGGTTTTCAACGATGGTGCCAACACATCCCAAGTGGTTGTGGTTAAACCTTTCTTGACAAATTTCGAGGTAGAATATCGCGATTGAATAAGTGGGGTTCCCGACCCATCAACAGTTTGTTGATACTAAAGGAGATGGATCTAGGGATTAAGGAAGGTTGAGTGTCGAAGGGATTCGGGGGGTGATGGATTTTTTTTCTTAGGCAAACACTCGGGATGAACCCTCGTGGAAAAAGATGAGAAGGTCGAACAAAGTGGTCTCTGATTCCAGGGGAAATCTCGTCTCCCTGTTTGCATTCCGTTCTCGACTTCGGGAAGAGCCTCGGATATTGGATTTACAGCCGTTCCGCAATAATAAGTATATTATACAAAACAAAAAATATCCGAGTTAGGACAAATTCCGTATGGAATGATAAATTGAGTATCCTTTCTAAATTTTAAGTCGCAATATCTACAATTAACTGTTTTTGGATTTTGCGGTGCCGTGGTGCCACTACCTGGCGCCGCACCGTCGTGACATCAAAGTGGCTTCTGACATTCCAGTGAGTGTACCTACTCTACAATTTCGAGTCGTAGCACACAAAGTTGACTGTTTTAATAAAAACAAAAGTCAAAACAAAAGCGGCAGCGGGCGTCAAACTTGGGACCATACGGGGTCCTTGTTGACAAACACCGACTTCGGGCAAACAGCAGTAGGTATTGCTATAATAGTATTGTGTCACTAAACATGGGTGTACTTTTCATTTATCTGTAACTCTCTATTCTGTGATAGGTACTGAATGCGGCAGTAATGTATTCTTGAACTACCAGGCATTAATTTTCTCTCGGATAGTTTGTCTGCTCCTTTCCGAAAGAAGATTAAATTAACTCAATTAATTTGGAAAATACTTGGCGTACTCCACTCTCTCCCGCCATCGTGCAAGCGAGCTTGAAAGTGATTTACGGGCGTTCCTGAAGAGTTTTTGGATAAGAACACGAGTTCCACTCAATCCTCACACTCACCTCACACTCAACTCCATAGAGGGCGGATAAGCTGTTTGAGGCACGCGATCTTGAACACCTTTTTCAGAGTAAAGTTTCCATTGAAGCGCAACACCCCTCCCCACTACAGTACTTCCCATCCTTAGCTATTATACGCTTACATATGAGTTATTTATGGTCCCGGCCTTTTGTATACCTGGGGGCCAGAAATCATTTTACAACACCTGATGTCGCCCACAAACCGGCATAATACAGACATTAGTCTTATTACATTTGAATTGGTAAGTAGTTTAAAGAGATTCATTTACAGGATTCTACACTATCGAGCTTGAAGACGAGGTTATGAATTGTAATTTTTAATGTGATGATTATAATAATTATTGTAAATTAAGACTTTCGAGGCGTTTCCTATAAAATCCTAAATTAGCCAGTCTTCCAGTAATCGACGTCACCTGGCCAAAAACCCTTGTTTATTTTAACTAATTCATAAACGTTAATTATGAAATAATTAGGACATTGGTCGTTTTGTGGGTTTCAACAATAGGTACTTAGTGATAATTTATCTTCTCACGGGATGGAGCAAGAATCATGGGATCAAGTGTTCCTAACACTAACGAAAAATACTTCATTCAAACTGTGGCACAACGCTTTTGTGCCCATAACATGATCTCGAAGGCATACGTTTCTATTTCGTAAATTATACCGCTTTTGGTATTGTCTTTGTTAGTCGAACCAGTAATGAATGGTTTGAGTCATGGATTTTTTTCTGGGACAGATTTACAGTCCTCCCTGAGTTGAAGGCATGGTCCATTTCCGTCAACTGTTGATGCCAAATTTTCATAATTTTTAATTAATGAAATTGCCTATTTTATTGGTGTATTTTCGTAAAAGAACCGAATTTTGAATTCCTTCACTGCTAATTGCCAGATTTTTAGCTTATCAAACACCAACTTCGTTTTTCGGTGCACTTCTACGTGTTTTCTAAAGGCCTTAGCTTAGGGAATACTCGTATCAAATTCACGCCATGATCGAGAATCGACCCCTTAAATAATTCAAACTCCCCACTCCCGCAGATCTCCCATCAATATTTCTTTACCGAGTCCTTTGTCTACATCAAAAGACCCCTTTCCACCCCAAAAAAGAACGCTCCATAACTCTCGCAAATCCCGCTCCCACAAAGGAGGCAATAGAATCCCTTCTCTGAATTATTTAATTGAAAATGCCCCATTCATTCTTCCAAGAATGATTTATGGTTCTTTTACTTCAACGGTTTTCGGGCACTCGATTTTATTATGAAGTTCGTGCTCATTTTTCTAACCAAGGAAAGATCAATTTAACGATGTAAACGGAGGAGGCGAAAACGGTTTTGTAGACGAAAAAGGGGAGACATTTGCACTGCAAAGCTCGATCGGGAGGATGCCGTAGAATTAAATTCAATTTTTTCGAGGTCCGTTTTATTGTTTTTGAAACAACTGCGGAGCCGAAATGCAAAATTCATAAGACTGACGTGTAGAGAGTACTAACTATTGACGATAACAACAGACGATATCGTGTCATTACCGACTTGGGAAGTTCGTATTGAGCTCGATTTCGGAATACAGTATTTATCTATTCTAATTGAACGGACTGCACATCATGGTAGTTAAGGCTAAATGCAACGAGTTTAGTTGCAAAATCCGCCACCACGTGGCAGCACCAAAATGAATCAATTTTATTCTACTTCTCATTTGAGAACGGAGCGAGATATTTCAGTTCGGAAAACGGATTTCTCATCAATATTCACGTAGAATTCTGGGTAATTGGTTTAAAAAGTGTGCAAATTTTGATGCTAATTTTTGCCCCCCCCCCGTTCAGAAATCGGTTTAAACTAATAGGTACCTACCTACCTTTTGGAATGAATTTTCGTTATTGAAAAGTGGCTACATACCTAGTCACTCGTTGCACTAAGTTGGTTCGGAAAGTACCTTTGGCGAATTTGAAACGAAATGCGTTTAGATAGATAAGTACTAGCAATAATGCTCGGTTTCACCATGCCTATGACCTATAAATTTGACAAAAAATAAAAATAAAATAAACTCACTGTAGGTCGAGTGCCGACTGAAATTGTGCATGTTTGAAGTAAGTAATCACAAGGAGTCAAATATTATGCATCTCGAGGATAACGTTCTTGTATGCATTTTTGGACCTCGAGTCCAATGGTTTTTATTACTATAACAATAAAATATTTTTACGTGGGTGAATAAAATAATGTGTATTTTTAGGTCAAGAATTATTGGGATTCACATTGATGTAAATGGCTCCACGGGTGGTTCCCTGATGGACATGCAACGGTTTTTTCGAGGGAACCACAATGGTTTATAATCATGTACCTCGGGAGCTGATTGTGGATGACCCCACACCACAACAAAATATTATGCACTAATCACCCCACGCATCAACAAAATATGCACCGCAACGCTTATTCATTCTGAGGGTGTTGAGATCAGGTAGGAGCGTTCGTAAAAAATTGAACTACCAATTAACCAAAGTCTCTTTGAGTTTTTATATTGAAGAAAATTATTGAAATTAAAATAACTGCTTTTTCCAAATGGAAATCAAACTAAAGAAGTAAACCTAATAGAAGGAGCTCCTTGTAAAATAAATTAAAACTTGTTACAAAATATTTGATCGCAATGATCAATAAACATATATATGTTTAGCCAGAGATCGTTCTCGGGGGGCAAACCGCCGAAACGGAAGACAACTGGAACGCTCCGTTTCTTTCAGATCATCTTTGATTATTGATGGTGGCATTTCAGTGTCTTGATTCACCGTTGACACTCTTTCTTGTGCTATTATACAATTAATTGATGGTGATTTAAGACGATTTCCCAAGTTTTTGACTCATAAAAAATGAATTTTGGGAGCTGAACCTTCGTTACAACCTCAGTTCTTCACTCTTTAGTCAAAATCAACTTCCTATTCGGTCTTCTCGCCCTAAACAACATGGAAAAATATACTTCAAAAGCTCATTTTACTAAAACACAAAAAAAAAAGATTTTTACACAAATTTTCACACATAACACCCTTGGGTATATTCTGATCGGACTACAAAGTTTCAGGTCACAACTAGGGCCCAAATAGAGCCTGTGCGCGAAAGAACGAATGTTTTATATGTACCGAAAATGAAACAGTTACGCATGATATGGCGGTCGGCAGACGGACACTGCATTTTGGTTTATTACTCTGTGAATCATACACCTATGTATTCGCTCAGCAGAAAAATTTTATAACACCTCCTCAAAATTCTTTCTTTTACGTTTCAAGGTTCGTAGATTCAGAAAATTCAATGTCCGTCTGCCGTATCACTCATAACTACCTACTTCATTTTCAGTCTGAAAAATTCGTTCTTTCGCACAAAGGCTCCATTTGGGCCCTAGTTGTGTTCCGAAACTTTGTAGTCCGATCGGAATATACCCAGGGGTGTTATGAGTGAAAATGGCTATAAAATAGGTATTTTTTGTTGTTTTAGTAACATGAGCTTTTGAGGTATCTTTTTCCATGTTTTTTGGGACGAGAAGACCAAATATGAAGTCGATTTTGACCGAAGAGTGAAGAATTGAGGTTGTAATGAAGGTTCAGCGTCCAAAATTCATTTTTTTATGAGTCAAAAACCTAGGAAATTGTCTGAAATCACCATAAATTTGTATAATAAAACCTCAATAGTATCAACAGGTGAGTCAATACAATTAAATGGTACTGTCAATGATCAAAGATAATCTGTAAACAAAAGTCGAGCCTAATTCGTGTTTTGGGGGGCCAAAAGTGTTGGAAACCATCAAAAATAGCCATTTCAATTGTTGCACATGAATGAAACAGTAAATGAACAGCCATAACTACTGTAGGTATGTCCAATAGAATAATAAACCCATGTGACAAGGACTTTGCAACTTTTTTTGTGTATTAGTAACATGAGCTTTTGAGGTATCGTTTTCCATGTTTTTTTTAGAACGAGAAGACCGAATATGAAGTCGATTTTGACCACGGAGTGGAAAATTGAGGTTCAAACGAAGTTTCAGCCTTAAATTTACATTAATTTTTGTCTAATATGCGGTCGTTCTTCCTCACACAGTTTGTTCCCCCATTTGGGAACACATTTGGGTCCCAGTTGTGCTCCAAAGCTGGGCAGCCCGATCGGAATATACCCAGGGGTGTTATGGGAGAAAAATGGGTATAAAAATAGGGGTTTTCGACTTTTTTTGAGGTTTCAGTGAACACGAGCTTGTTATATATCGTTTTCCATGTTTTTTAGGGCGAGAAGACCGAATGTGAAGTTGATTTTGACCAGAGGGAAGAATTGAGGGTGTAACAAAGGCTAAGCTCCCGAAATTCATTTTTTATGAGTCAAAAACCTGGGAAATTGTCTGAAATCACCATAATTTGTATAATAACACTAGAAGTAATATTAGCAGGTGAATCAAGACAATTAATTAGCACTATCAATGTTCAAAATAATCTGTAAAAAAAAGGGAGCCGAGGTCGTGTTTTTGGGGGCCAGAATTGGTGGAAACCATCTTAAATAACTATTTCAATTACTGCGCATGAAAGAAACAATAAGTGAACAGCAACATTTCTGTAGGTATGTCCAGTAGAATAACAAACCCAAGTGACGAGGACTTCTTAGCTTCTTTGGAATCTACGCACCTTGAAACGTAAAAGAAAGAATTTTGAGGGGATGTCCAAAACAAGATCACGTCAACAGCAAAATAATTACTGGTGTAATCCGCGGTGCCTCAGTGAACTGAATCCTGAATGTGCAGCTGTGCTGTAAACTCATGAGAGTGAGCGTGGTGGTGATTGGGAGGAGGGGGGATCGAAAATAATTATTGTAGGACTCTAAGTCCTTCTGAGAACGCTTCAAAACAACCTGAAGAAAAAAAGGCGGTAGGGAAGAGGTATGGTGACTCCTCTTCAACTAAGAAGGAATCATTCGTATTCTGGTTATCGTTATCTACAATTACGTAAACTAATAATAATCATTTTAGTACCTTTCATAATTCGTATTACAGAAGCTGGTTACTTACTTCCTGTCTCCTTTCCAGTATGTTCAAAATTTGAACTGATACTTTCCTGCTCAACGGTTTATTGAACAGGGGGCAAAAAATGGAAACTTTCCAAACCAGCTAGTTTACTTGAACTAATTCAAATTATAAAAACGCAATCACAACGGTTGCTTTCCTATATCTTAAAATTTAGTAGGTACCTACTCGGTTTTGTACTTCGTAAAGGCTAGTCATAGAAGCCCTTCAAAAATGTTCAACATTTGAACAGATGTTTTATGAATATTGGAAAAGAGGGCAACATATTTGCTGTTGTTTCCGAACCAACTAATGCAACCAACGCTACCTGCAACTAATCACAACAATGACTAGGTATAATTTCACTTGGTAATTTACTAGGTATAATGACTAGGTAATTTTCCAACATCCAACAATACCTTCATCCCTTAGTTTTTAAACATGGGGCAAAAATGTGAACACCTTGAACCAACTCGTTCGAGTGTGACAACAAAGTACAGGGTCATTTTTCAATAACGTTCAAACTTCCAACATAGTAGCTACACGTTTTTGGAACGGTTGACAAAACTTTACCCACTTCCTGTGCCAATTTACTTATACATCCTATTCATTCAGAGTCAGGACAGGGAAGTTGAAAAGTGGGAATGACTGAGGTGGCCAAGATCTCTCAACCCCCACAAGGAGGCAGAAGGAGAGATCTTGACCCTTGTACCCAAAATCCTGGAAACGAGAATCCGACGGCTACGGTCAATTTAGACAAATTCTGAAAACGGATTTGTATTCTCTAGAGTCCAATGCAAGTGCCTATAAGGCCACTTTTTGAAAATGTTCAAAATTTGAACAAACATTTTTTGGAACAGTGTGCAAAAAAATTTTGCACACTTTTTAAACCAATTACCCAGAATTCTACGTGAATATTGATGAGAAATCCGTTTTCCGAACTGAAATATCTCGCTCCGTTCTCAAATGAGAAGTAGACAAAATTTGGTCCCGACGGTGCTGCCATCTCTTATCACAGATTCTCACCAAAACGTCGTGACATTTAGCCTTAAACCTTCATCATGGAGAAGAGGATCTTCTTTGGCAGAGCCATGTTCCATTCTTGCAGCATGGTCATGTAGGCGAATGTCCAAAATTTTTGACGATTTCGATCGATTTTTGACCCAAAAACCCGAGTTTTCTCTCGAGATATACGTGTAAAAAATATTTTTGACCATTCACACCGACTTTCTGTGTCGAGCCATCATTCTATACCTGTACCATTTTTGGAATTAATATCTGTAAATGACTGGCAATTTTTAACCATTTTGCCTGTTTTTTAAAGCGATTTTTGACCCTTAAAAGCTCTTATTTTACAACTTGCTTGTTTTAAAAAATTGTTAATTTTTTCCTTTCTTTTGCAATTACAAATATTTTGGAGAAATTTGGAGTTTTTCATATCGTTGCCAGTCCTGAGTGACATTCAAACCCACCAGTGAAAACATCTGCAATGCTAAAGATTAATTTCCTAAGAGTAGTTTTTCTCTAATTCATCGAAATGCGACTTCATAGTGCTTAAGATACATTCCTGAAGATGATGCCGACTCCGCATCTGCTATTTCCACATCTAATTGAACCTTTTTCACATCTAGTTGAACCCTTTTCACAATCGACTGAACCATTTTCACTTTCAGTTACCTAATGCTTTTCCACCCAAAACTTGAGTTCGAAAAGTGAAAATGAAACTGAACAGGTAGTAGGAAAGTAGGTAGGAGTGAACGGAAAGAAGGTAGGAGTTTAGGTAATGTGTTGTTGACTAGCTGCTAACATAATTTATAAAAATATCTTTAAATAAAAATTGGTCGAACTTACCTATGAAATATTCAAAGGTTTAATTATTGTATGTGAAAAAAGGATTAGTTGAAAGTGAGAAAGGTTTAATTAAATGTGGTAAAAGGTATAATTGAACGTTAAAATTATATAGGTGTGTACTGTATGCATATGATAAAAGTTTAAAAACTCTGGGGTATATGAAAAATGCTCTGAAACGGATCAACGACGAAATTTTTGAAAATTCATGCAGTGCAAATTTTGAACCCATTGAGTGGCTTACTTTCTCCGAAATTTGGCCCGCAAGAAAAATGTGAGTACATCGTCGGGTTCACTGGTTCATGGAGTCCTCTGAACTCTTCTGAGAAACCGCGAACAGAAACCAACAAAAAGAATAAGCCAAACTCGTCGACTTGGAAGTTGGAACCATCAACCGCAATCATCCCTCGGAACAGCCGGACCCGGGCATCCGTCCCACATCCGGGCAATCTCGAAGGCAAATTGAATTTCCAAGTCAAGAAGCCCAAAGAGGGAATTACCCCGGGAAAAACGGGATATTCCTTATTCGGCGCTGGGAATTCTTTTAAAGGTCGGGTGCATTCTGCTGACCGCCGTTCTATCCGTATCGATCCCTCCGCGGAGCCCTTCGGGAATTGAGTAGGCCCCCAGAAAAGGAAACGTCGTTAGTTTTTTGCCTGGATGGGACCCCCTCCGCTCTAGGGTCCTATTGTACGGGAAAACCCATCACGTCGAAATAACAACCGTCGAAAATTGGCAAAAACCCCTTAACGTCGGAGGTTGCGAAGTCTTGACGCTGTCAAGTGATGAGCCGCGTGAATACTGCCGCGGCCCACTGGTGGCTGTTGTGATTTTAACACTAACGTAGGCCATGATTAGAGTTCGGCTCGATTTGACTTTGAAAATTCAAAATAAATTCAATTTCAATTCAGTTTTCGATTTATTTTATTCAACAAAAACTTGATACAACACATATTATTAGTTTTAGAAAGTCTGTATTATACAAGTTCTGAACTTATAGTGGTTTATGAGCCTAAGGTCCGTGACCCGTCCAGGCTCGTCTCTTCCACCGCTGAAAACTCCGAAAAATTTTTGTTCACCCCAAAAGTGTGGCGTAATCAGCAAAATAGTGTGTTTACAGATAAAAATAAAAATTGGGGAAAATCCGTAAATTGGAAACGTGCTTCTTGAATACCTTTTTATTAAAATTGACTGCTGAAATTGGGTATATTGAAAATAAGATGACATTGGTGAATAAAAAAATCAATAAATTTCATTACGTTTAACTATAAGGTACCTAGTACTTAGTTTTTTTCTCAAATGATCGGCAGTGATCCGTTGTCTCCTGTTAGTTAGCACTTGTTTCAGTGTTGAGCCTCTCAGCACCACAGGACACCGTTGGTAGGTATTTGAATGAAGATTATTTCCATTGGTGTAAAACCTGATGTTGGAGGCTTCCTTCAAAACTTCACTGATACTCTCTAATCCAATCCGGCTAACGAGTGGCGTACGTCCGTTGTGTAGCGAACGAAGGTAGGATTGGATTTTTCCCGTCAGGTAGGTAACTAAAAACCTACATTATATTTCTCCCAAGAAATTCAAAGTACAAAAATTGAACTATTTCCGACGATATTTCGAAAATAGGACGCCAAATACGGCCAAACCCTCAAAATATGTCGGTAATCTGGAAAATCCAATATACATAAATATAATAAAATAATATATGACACGTGTCGTGGTATCCACCCAGAACCACAACTTTGCTATGTAGAAATAAGATCTCGCCAAATAAACATGGAAGTGGGGACGGAAGTCGCAGGAGAGCCGAGGGCCAGCCTGGAGATCCCCACCATCCTCCACTAGCTGGAGGATGGAGGGAGACAGCTCCCAAGCCTATATATATATACTCGCCTCCTTCGCCTTTCCAACCATTCTATTTTCTCCTCATGTCGCTGACTACTCTCTATCCTCCTTACCTCGTCTCTCTCCTTTACCTTGGGCATCCTTTACCTTGATCTTGGGCATGGTGGTGATTCGCTCATAACCAAACCAAGCAACTATCCTAAAAGATCTCGGGCATGGTGGTGGTCCGCCCATAACCAAACCGAGCACACTCCAAAAAGACCCTGGGCATGGTGGTGGTCCGCCAATAACCAAACCAGGCAACGCTCCCAAAAGAATCCGCGCATGGTGGTGGTACGCCCATAACCAAAACGGACACACTCCTAAAAGATCCCGGCCATGGTGGTGGTCCGCCCATAACCAAACCGGACACATCCCCCCTCACACCGCTCGTGGTGGATGTACGCTAAAACACATTCACCACAACACGTATAAATCTAAAATTGGAGAGGCCTACGGACGCGAACCTGGTCTAAATCTGTTCTTTGAAGCATATAGGTTTACAAATACCGAATCCTAACTCTAGTTATGATCATCAGGGTTGCCACTCGTCCCAAACTTCGCGGGACTTTCTCGATTTCTAAAAATCGTCAAAATTAGGTAGGTACCTAGCTAATTAAATCACCAAAAACCTCAAACAACTCGTACACCAAAATAGCATAGAGGCTGAAATATACTATACCAGTCGCCACAAAATTGTTTTTTTTCTTCGCTGAACGGTGACTAATATGTTTTAAATTCATAAATAACCCCAAATGAGAATAAATTTCGTGAAATTATATTTGGAAACGATGGTACCTAATTAAAAGCAAAATCCGATCTGAATAGTGAATTGGAACGTTTGGGGGATATAGCGAAGTGACTGAAGCTGGATAATTAAACTTTAAATTACAAAGAACACGATATTTTTTGTGGAATCCATTGAGTTGGATTACTTCTCAACGGTGTAGATGTTAGTGACAATATTCACACATCACAGGGGCAAAAAGTGTTCCAATTTTGTGGAAAAAACCATGGAAAATGTTCGATTGTTACTTCGAACATTCGCCCGCATGGTCATGCTGTATGGAACTTTCGGGTACGCAACGCCACATAGTTTTTGACTGTATTTAACCCGAAGTGTCGCTGTCCTGCGCAACGTGACTCACCCCTCGAGGACGTCTTTTCCTCAATATATTCATTAGCTAAGATATCCCAGACCATTATTTCCGAAGTTTTATCCGAACCAGGGTTCTTCACGAGCCGTAGCGCCAGTGAACCCATTGTTAGTGGAATTCTTCGTGAGTAAATCCTTTCATTCGCCCAACAATAAGTTAACCCTAACGTAAGTTTTGAATAAACTATGAAAAAGCGTTGGATAAAAAATTTAAGAAAAGGTTGGAAAACAGTTTGGTCTGAATAATATATGTGTGCGATGAAAACTGGTCATTTTCTTCTCCGGTAAAAGGGATGAAGGGTGCTCACCGTAGCGGAAAATTATTCTTTCACCCCTCAGCTCAATATTTAGCTTCTGCTCTATGCGATGCCTCTTAATATAAAAATGCGGGGTTATTTCCTTAAAATACCAAGAGAAGGGCCAATATTGAAATAGGCTTTTCAAACTAAGGCGGCATCTGACTGTAGGTATACGCAGAGCAACATTCGCGCGGAAGTCAGCAGAAATATCAGCATCCGGCATAGAATTTTGTAATTAAATACATTGTATTCCACGTGTATGCGTTTCATATTGTTTCACTCAAGTTAGAATGTGGACGCATATTGTCCAGATTATGACCAAGAAACCTTCAGATTAAGTTAAGACGTTAAGTTATGGCTTAAAAAATGAGAAATTTAATGAAACTGTTGAATATGCATCAACATTTTATGTCATTGACAAAATCTGGCAACGTAAGAAATTCACTTTCCTACTATGTTTATTTGAGGATTTTTGTTTTGTTTGTTCGAGCGCTCCTTCGGCGTTTTTCGCTTATAAAACGTTGAGAAAAGCGATTTTTGTTTAGGTATTTACATACATTCAATCTGGAGTCTTCCTGTCCAGAACCAACCCTAACTCCTATCTACTCGTACATCTCGGATCGACTCTCTCGAACTGTGTAAATCGCCAACCACCCCCTACCATAGCTTATATATGATTTGTAGGTCCTACTCTGAGGGTCCTCTATCTCTGGCCAGGTTCACTTATTGCTTTCTCGAAGGTATAAATCCACCTCCGGTTATGAATATTAATCACATACTCTTCATATTTGGTTTACTAGCGCATACTACATACTGAACCTTTGCCCCTGCAGATTCCAATTCACGTTAACCTGTCTCTAGGCGAAATCCCTTGGATGCCCCAGAAATTCGGCATACCATCCTCGGGGGTGCGATCCGCTAGCCGTCTTTTGACCTAACCTCGACCCAAGGGACGACCCCCTCTCTCCCCCTGGTGACATCATATCTCATTCCTACCCGGATCTCGTCTTGCATAACTCAAGTATTCCAGCATACCTATCCAACATTTCAGCTCCGGTGGTCTCAAAGCGTGTCGAGGGAATCTTGGTCTATGGCAGTGTTTCATATAGATCTACTCGTATAGGTAAGAAAAAGTGTGCCAAAAGTTTTACCATCACTTCCAAGCATAGTATGATTCATGTAATCAACTTTGGTATTCACTGTGTTTACGTCTTATGGATACATCACTACCTATCTATTAAAGTTGGTAGAAATCGAGGTACGTATCTACATAAATTTAGTGTTGAAACAGTATATAAATGTTTGCTAGCGCAGAACATTGCTCAAATCTCCAAGACATTTCAGGATGATATCTCAACACATAGTTGTATGATTCTAGAAAATTTCAGCAAAATGCGTAGGTACTTACCTTCCGAAGTTGTTGATATGGAACCTTCTGAAGACCGACCTTCACACATTTCAGCTCGTTCACAAGGAATAACAAAACTGAACGGCACACAGACTGTCGTGTGTCGAATTTGGAGTAAAAATTGTTAGAGGTAAGTACTAGGTACTTGAACCTAAATCCAAATCCTCCTTTAAATGTACTTGAACCGATCATGTATGTAAGAATCCAAGTTACTTATAGTTGGTGTCCAAGAAGTATTCAGAATCGAAATAAGCCACTTATTAGCATGCTGTTACCTTATCCCTCAACGCATTTGGGTTCCCAGCCGGGAGTCGATCCCGGGCCCACAGAATCTTGTTGGTTTCGGTGGTACTGGTGACGCCCAGATGAGTATGAAAGTCATAATAACAAAATGTATCGAATCGTTCGTGGCATATTTGAGCGGGTGTCTGCATAGACCGTGACCCTATATATGTGCGACCCTATAATGCGGCAACCACTGTATCAACACTTTCACCCACTGATCTCAAACTATGCCTAAATTTAAGGCCCAATTCACACATAAGAGGTGACACGCGGAGGTGCGGTGCAGGCGAGGTGAGAGGTACGACACTTCGGCACCTTCTTCATGTAAACAAATGGTTTAATGTCCACTTAGGCGGCGACGCACGGGCGCTCACCTCCTCACCTCTTACTGGCCTCTTCCTCACTGCTCGAGTCAGTTTGGAGAAGCGCGCTTCTCGTGCACCCCTTGAAATTTATGAGTTTCAAATAACATAGGTACTTACGAACTAAATCACTCGCGACGAAATCGTGGAAACCCATTTCAAAGAATTGTATAAAGTTTAAATTTCTCCCTTGAGAGGGAAAAACATTAAATCATGTTTAATGTTTTTCCCTCGCAAGGGAGAAATTAGATATAGTTTTTTAATGTCAAGAAAAAATGATTTCACTGAACTCTACAAGTATAATGTTGCATTTACTGTACTTATTATAGAACTCGCCATCAACATATGGTTGCTACAACAGAAGGTAGTAACTGTGTAGTAACCAATGAAAAACGTAGCTATTGACTCTTGTTTCTTTCGAGTGCGATATTCTTTATGGTTGCTACAACAGAAGGTAGTAACTGTGTAGTAACCAATGAAAAACGTTGCATATTTGCGTGTCGGAATTCACAGAATGACCCCCAGCCCTAAAACATTAAACATGTTAAAAACGGAGTTATTGAAAAAATAGTCTATTTCCACTAATACACGAAAAACGCAAAAAACACTGTTATACCGGTTTCGGTGATCAAACCATCGTCAGTAACACACAATAACTTATTGTTTTCAGTAACTCCGTTTTTCTTTGATAGGTACTTACCTCAGTGTTATCAGTAACTCTCTTCTGGACCAACAGGTTCTCTCCACTCCTTAGCCCTTTTTGTCAGTCGGTCTTTTTCCAAGGCCAGTACTTTATAGACATTCTATAAAGTTCTGGAACCTTTCTGGGTACATACCCAACTCCCTCATCAAGTCGAAAATCCCATTACTGTTGTTTTTCAACCATAAAGGGTGAACCCAGAACTTTCTCTGGCTGTTAATGTTAGCTAAAAAACAACAAGATCGAGGACGTCCTCGTTACTTTCATCGTCAGCATGGGTACATTTCGAGCACAACTGCCTACCGCCGTTTCACCACCATACCTGCACCTCTTCACCACCTTTCATGTGGACATCACACTCGCCTGTGCGACGACGTGCCTGCACCTCGCCTGCACCGCGCGGCCGCTTGTCACCTCTTATGTGTGAATTGGGCCTAATACGTTAAAGTTAGTTTTTTTCCAAATAAATTTTATACATTTGTGTATCATATTAGTTAACTTTTCAAGAATTTTATGTATTACATAAGTCGACTGGGCCCAGTAGGCAGACTGCTGAACAATGGCAATAGAACTGGGCCACTACAAGAAAAAGACTCGAACCTCGCGGAGGAAGCGATTATGATTAGCGATGCAGCTGGCTTGAGACAATGCATCTGCCCAAGGACACGGTGACTTGCTAATGATTGGTAAGTGGAGTCATCACCTCGGGGGAATCTATTGCTCGCGCCTGAGTCGACTGGGAAGTGAAAGGATACAATAAGAAGGCAGTGGCCAGCTTATTACTGATTCGTCGATGACTGGAAAAAGATAAGTTTCGGCGAGTGGGCGCAGCCTTCGTTAGGATCGGCAGGCTGATTTTACGTTGTAGTGGGTTAGCACGAAGTGAGTCGCTCTGAGACGATTTCGTTTGGATCGCGTCAATTTGGTACGGTGTGGGGGGGTGTTATTGACCAGATGGTGAAGCTTGACCATTTAACGAATTTTCGAAGTTTCGTTACTGTTTTCAGCTACTAATGACACTTATTCGTAGTTTCGTCCACAAATTTGAACACTCTTTAGCCCCCGAACTTTTGGGCTATTCAAAGTGGTTTATTGTTACAAATGACCACCTTCCCGAATTCATGCCGGTTCCAAACAATTTTTTTTTCACTTAAGTTAGTTTTTTTCAAGAGGAAAAAAATAGTACCTACCTATTTGTATCTGTTAAAGCAGTCTATTAATCGACACAGCATCTTATATATATAATTTGTGATGAATTCGAAGCAGTTAATATTGCGCTAAAGTTGTTCTAACAAGTAACTAGTTATTATTGACAATTTTTAGCAAATTTTGGTCCTCCAAAAACTTAAATTTGACCTAATATACCTGTTTCAAAGAATACTCATCTTCCAGCTCACTTTCGTTTGCCGTTTGCAAACATTTTGACGGAATTTTAAATTTCTCATCTCGTATGTTCTGGAAAGAAGATGCATACATATATATATATATATATATATAAAATTGTAGAACTCTTGGGAAGAGTCTGAAACAGTTTTGCATAATTTGTCTAGTAGCCAAAGTCAGTTAATAATATATGTTGTGTGGAAGAGCACATAAACGTTATATATATATATATATATATATATATATATATATATATATATATATATATATATATATATATATATATATATAGTTATTATGACAGAAATAAGATTACATTTAAACTTCAAATGATGAATGCCCTCAATCGGAAAAGAATATTTTATCTAATGTGCTTATATTTTTTTCAAAATTTATGTATTATGTAACGTTTAGGTCCATTGCAACAGGATATATTCAGAGAGATATTTGAGCGTATTCGCTAAATGTGAGCAGATTGTATACTAGAGTATCTCTCTTACCCCGAATCAATATTTTAATGAAAAGCGTGAAAACAATGCGATTCAATCCCAGAAAGCCGCGATGAAACATTTTCGACGACTGCAGACAAAAGAAAAAGAGGTGAAACGCGGGAACGGAAATAAAAACTCTTGTTTGAGGGCAGAATGAAGTTTTTTTCAGTGGGAAAAGAAGAAAAAGCTGTCATTGCAATGATAAGGTGGAGGGGGGAAGGGGTGGAATTTCTAAATGACAACTAGGAAGCGACTAATGAACGGGTGGATTCAGTCGGGGCCCGCGGGTTTAAACAACAGACCTCTAAAAAACCCGTTGCGGCTTTTTTCTCGCGTAAACTTTGGCATTGTACGGATCTTGCATCGGGCAACGCCCATACACGTTTGAATGGATATTTACAAGGAGACGACCGGTGGCCGCTAGTAGAGGGGGGGGGGGGGGGGGGCTATCGTGCGTGATTTGTTGGCATCTTCTCCAGGGAAAACTGCCGTCGTTGGGGTGCACACACAGAATAGAATACTATTTTGTGTTCTGCGGGTGGGTCCTTTTTAAAATTCGGTGCCATTTTACTGTGACAGTTTTACGGAAAAAGGAATTTATCATTAATTTTTTGAAGAAGAAAGGCCGTTTGAATGAGTCCTAAAGTTGTAGTACATGATTTTTTGAAAACATTTTCGTTTCAGAGCATTCGGAATCCGTCCCCCGTTGATATTTTTATATTTATGTACCTACACATTTTTGTGTGTCCTATACGGTATCTGACTTTGTGTGCGAGACAAAACTGAAGACAGGTTGACGGTCGATGATGAGCTGTTATCGATAAAAGTGGGTCAAATTCGAGTTTTTTAGGTCGAAAATCGCTAAACATCGTAAAATGCAGCAAGTTATAAGGCAACGGTTTATTATTTACCTGTATAGATGCCTCTTCTGCGTGGTTCACTGTTTTCTGTGGTCAGTACCCTCGAGCTCCCACCAGGAAAGCCCTAAATGGAGTACTGGAGCCGGCCCGGGAATTAAAGTTTCATACAGATACGCGGGATTCAATCATTGAATAATTATCTGTAGTTATTCACGAAGCATAAGGTAAATAATAAACATCTGTGTAATAATTTACCTGTATAAATGCCCCTTCTGCGTATGGTTCAATCGCAGAGAGTACTGCGATCTTGTAGTAGACGCGACGCTCCAAAAATCGTTCGAAATGATGTTAGCTTTGGCAACATAGAATTAATCCAAAACTCTCGGTCCCTTTCTACGCACTCAACATGAACGAATTTTGGTGCCTATTCTACAAAATACATTTTATATTTTTTTCCTCCACTTGCCAGCTGAAGAGTTTAAAACGTTATTATTTTTGGAATACCTGTCCGAGGTTTTCATGATTTCCAAGCGAAAAATCAGAAAACTCACGGTGGGCTGACAGAAATTTTCGGTTTACTACTTTCAATAATGAACTTTTGGAATCGAGCATGAAAAAAAAAATAAATAAATAAAGTAACCGCCCCTCAACATTTGATGCTTTACGTTTCAAGGCATGTAGAATCCGAAAATGCAATAAAAAAATTTCAGCTGTTCGCCGTACGCCGTACTCCGCACTTTTCTAAGTTACCATGAACCGAAATTAATGAAATTTGGTTTGTAGGTCCCGATTGGGGTCTGGTTGGTCCGCGAGGCTCGGCACGGTCTCTAACCTTCCGTTAGTCACATGATTCTGTGAGTTGCATAGTTAAACATTTTTTTCTCCCACGCCCGAATGAATGAGGGGAGCTCCCACTTCTAGGTAGCTTCCTAACTTCCGTTCCCGCTTCGTGAGTGTGCGCTTGGTTGCTGGTCCACGCAGCCCTTGGCTGTGGCAGCGCTGTTTCATCCGAGAGGTGCATGCGACCAATGGATTAAGTAAATTTATTATACTATCTACGCTGAAGGACGATCTATACAGGTAAATTATCGCACAACGGTTTATTATTTACCTCATGCTTCATGAATAACTACAATTAATTAATGATTGAATTATTGAATCCCACGCATTTGTATGAAACTTTAATTCCCGGGCCGGCTCCAGTACTCCATTTACGGCCTTCCTGGAGGGAGCTCGAGGGTATTGACCATAGAAAACAGTGATCTACGTAGAAGGGGCATCTATACAGGTAAATAATAAACCGTTGTGTAATAACTTGCAGCGTATTTTATTCCATTTTCGGATTCTACATAGAGACGGAGAGGGTCGCGTTTGAATTTTTGAAGAAAAAAAATCGTCCAAAATAGCTAAAATTACCGAAAAGCATTTCACCAAAAATGGGAGGTGAAGTTACTCGGGATAGAATAGACCATTTCAGTAGCCCAAAGTAAAGTTGTCGTGCTGGTACTGTTATTGTGTACTGTATTGTATTGCTGTGTTGTAGGTATTGTTGGGTAGCTATTGTACTTGATATACTCGTATTTGGCACTCGATCTCGATCTACACAACATATTACTAGTCCATAACCGACGCCTCCAATCATCAGTGTTGGGTAAATCAGGGTAGCATGTGAAGTAACCATACCAACGCAACGAATTTCTTCTCGGTAGATCGACATCACCTATATAAGGTTGGTACTTGGTTCTGTGTCAAGTCTTCGGGTCTACTGTAATGCATTTGAACCGAATACTGAAGTGGCAATTTCGTATATCACTAGTGCGCCTGTTCCTTTATACCAACGCAACGAATTTCTTGTCGGTAGATCGACATTCGTTGGTACTAGGTTCTGTGCCAATTCTTCGGGTCTACTGTAATGCATTTGAACCGAATACTGAAGAGGAAATTTCGTATATCACCAGTGCGCCTGTTCCTTTATATCATCTCTATCTGATCACAAAGCACAGTTTTTTCAGGAAAAAAATATTATACATGTGCAGACGAAACCACTCCTACCCTTAACATTTCCTACATAGAGGCACCTCCTGTACGATATGAAATAACGAAACTGTACCTCGAATTAAATCCTTGTATTTGTTAGCACTTGAGTATATTTACCTGAAGTCTATCCATGTAAGTTTTCTTAAATTGTATTAACCGTCATTTGTATACCTACATGATTGAAGTTTGTTTGATGTTTGGTACCTAACATTCTGAACGTTCAGGACAAAATTAGATTAGAAATTGTGAAGCAAGATAATTCTCGATTTTCTGAGTAGGTATTAGGTCCTTCCTTATCACTGTTACATAATAGACTTGGCATTGGACAAAGATAATATTAGTAGTGAGAAGCAATTTATTAATGGTTAATAAACGTAAATATTTATTCAGCGATAAATTATTTGACCTGACTTACCTCCGCGGAACTCTCTAGGTATAATAAGATTGATACAAATAGTTCTTTTTTCGTGCCCAACAGTGACACTTGACGCCATATCGGACCTTCCTGCTGGGCCTCGCAATGTGCGCTGATGAAATGAGACGGTGCGTGGAACACAAAGCGGATTGGACGGACAAATACGGTGAAATGAATATAAAAGTTACCGAGAGAGGAAAAAGTTGGATGTCAGTAGACGGGATGGAAAAAGGACTTCAGTTCCAATCACACGGAGAATTAAGGGGGGAAGGGGCACGGAGAACTTTGCTACTTCTTGTTCTCTCTTTCTACTTTAGTTTTACGATTCTCTGTATTGCCCCTAGTCGGCTCAGCCATTCTTGGCCATTGGGAGAACGGAGCACTGCTCAGAGTTGAAAAGCGAGAAAAGGTATAATCGTTTACACTGAAGAGTTTTGTAATGATGTGTATGAATTGGAGAATTTTCTTGAGGATTCGTCCATGTCTATTTATCAGCAAAATATTCGTAGCACTAATCATAACTTTGACGAATTCGTCATTTCCTTATCTTCGATAAAACATAAACCTAATATTATAGTTTTTTCAGAAATATGGTACAAGGACCATGTTGACTACAGTAGATTTTATGGTATTCCAGGTTATCAACTGCATAATACTACAGTAGATTACATCCAAAATTGTGGCATTCTTGTATTATACTGACTGCAGTATTAGTGTTAAAGAATGTAAGGAGATTAGCATACGAAACGCATATGTTTTGTTGTTGAATTTGGATTCAAATGGCCGTGAGTTTTCCTTAATTTCTATTTATAGGTGCTATTCGTCGGATGTGGGTATTTTCATTGGTGACTTGGCTAAGGAACTGGATTTGGTGTTTCGATCAGGGAATGTAATATTATGTGGCGATATTAACATCAATATAGCTTTAAATGATCTTGGAAATCACAGTAACGATAGTGTTTCCAACTATCTGAACTTTCTCGCATCATACGGCTTTGTCAGCATGATAAATTCACCTACTACTGAGAAATCATGTCTGGATCATATGTTTGTAAAGATAGATCGATCACTATTAAGTACGTGCAGATCCTGTCAGTGGACGAACAATATAACAGACCATAACGCTACATTATTGAAGCTCCACAGATTGATCTTTCAGAACGCAACCGATGTTATCGCCGTTACCAATACAACCTGCAAGACGGATCAACTGCAAAGAATTGATAGATAATCTGGCAGGTGTAGACTGGACACCGCTTTATTCATCAGTTGATACTAACTTGGCTTTCAATGAGTTCATCGAAACTCTGACTGCCGCTGTACAGTCTTCCTCTGGATCTTCTGAGCTGAAGACCAAAAAACTTAAAAAACTAAAACCCTGGATTACTGCTGGATTGGTGACTTCCATCAACAGAAGGGACAAGCTGGCAAAGAAAAGTAAAAAGCAGCCTTTCAACTCTCGACTGAAGGTGTGTTTAAAGAATTATACTTCTAAATTGCGCAATTTGATACAGAATTGTAGACAGAAATATTACAGAAACAAAATTTATCTAGCAAATAACTGCCCTCGTAGAATTTGGAACGTCATTAGAGAGGTTTCGCAGAGCAATAAATATGACTCAAAAATCAAGAAATTGAATTTAAAGGGTGAAATATATTATACGGAGCCTGCTGATATCGCAAATCAATTTAATCTGCACTTCTCTGGTGTGGGTCATTCTCTCTTTGACGGCTTTGGTGGGTTTGACGCCGACATGGACCTTCCGCCGAAAGTTAATACCTCAATGAGTTTCTCTCCTGTTTCGTTGGATGAGGTTACGAAGTGTATAAAAGACTTGAAATCTGGAAAGGGCTCTGGTCCTGATGTTTTTGGTGCTGAGTTGGCATACACGTTATCCCTGAAAAATTTTCCTAAACGCTGTAGTTCATTTTGGTTTATTATTCTGTGAATAATGCACCTATGTATTCGCTCAGCAAAAAAAAAAAAAAAAAAAATCGGAACACACCCTCAAAATTTTTTCTTTTACGTTTCAAGTTGCGTAGGTTCCAAAAATTGCAATGCCCGCCCGCCGTATCATCCATATATACCTACCTTTACTGTCGGTCTTAAAAGTTCGTGCTTTCACACACAGGCTCCATTTGTGCCCATGCTTGTGAGGTATTTCCCCCCCCTTTTTTTTTAAGGGCGAGGAGACCGAATGAGAAGTCGGTTTTGACCAACGAGCGAAGAATTGAGGCTCTAACAAAGTTTCAGATTTGAAATTACCTTAAATTTTGGTCTAAAACCGTCGTTCTTTCGCCCACAGGCTCCATTTGGGCCCTAGTTGTGCTTCAAAGCTCGACAGCCCGATCGGAATACACCCAGGGGTGTTATGGGTGAATAATGGATGTAAAAATAGGGGGTTTCGAGGGTTTTTCGAGGAGGTATAGTGTCGAATAAAAAAGGTTTCATACAGAGTTTCAGATGGGTGCAAGTTCCTCATTACAATTCCAATGATTCGCGATCTTAAAATAGTACCTCTTTCATTAGGTATTGTATAAACAAACTTCCATGTCCAATTTTCCTATCAATTTGCTATTATTTAATGATGAACAATGTAACGGACTGAAATGAATATCTTCTAGACTGGAGAATGTAATACCGGGAAACGATTGAATTGAAAACTCAATGGTTATAAAAAAAACCTTCCGGGGAAGCATTCCACGCGTAGGTAGGTATTTATATTGGGGGCAGAAATGGAATGTTTGGTTTGGAATTTATTGATACGAGCTGCATGTTTCCCCGCAATCATCTTGAAACATTGAAAAAAAAAGTTTATTCTTGAGTTATTCAGAGATGAATGTGATAAATATATATTTGAAGGTCAAGTTGGGGGATTGGGTAGCAATTTGTAGCAATTGGGGTAGCAGTTTGGTATTCGTAGGTATATTGGCAACATTGTTTTTACCGCGGTTATAATTTATTGTGTAGGGAGTCTAGGAAGGGCTCTACCCCTGTCACCTCCTGAACTGCCTACCATTTACTGTATATTATATGGTGGGCAGGAATGTTAAAATACTCAAACTCAACGCATAATCTCCAGTTCTACGTATTTTTCACTCTGAATCGAATAATGGTACGAGAAATTTGAGATTGGCAATAATGTTAATGTGTTGTTTAACCATGTTAGCTCACCTTCCAGTTGACTTCATTTTCATTAGATTTTAACATGTTTTTTGGGGCGCTGACTCAATTGCAACTAGTCTCAGTCCGACTAGGCGCACCCAGCTTACCAAATTTACACAATAATTATAGTCCAACAAAATTACATGTTTTTTTATTAAATACAGGCATGTGAGACCATTAGTTTACCATGTTTTTTTCTTTTTCTTTTTGGATCGCTGAATCGACTGCGACTCTGACTGCACCTAGTGATCAAAATCACAATTTTTTGGTTCAAAACACCCAAAAATGATTTTTTGACATAATTTTTCTGCATGACATGCCACTCTGATCTCAATACTTGCCCTTTCAGGCCGTATGGGGCCGCAGCTGCCCATTTAGCCATGTTCATTCGCATTACATACCGCACTGTAGTAACGAATGACCATTAGTTTAAATTCGTAGTTTCACAAACTATTTCTTCAAAAATTCGCTCCTTAAGCCATGCTGCATGACAGGAGTTTTTTTTCCTCAACGCTCCTGGTGGCTCATATTATTACTAACTGCAGTTAAAATTCCACTGTTGTTCGAACGGCACTTACTAGCCGAAAAGGAGTTTTTAATAACTTTTACATCATATTTGGGCTAACTGCCACTTGAGGGGAGGGTATTGTGCAAAACAATCATGCACTGAGACGAGAAGCTTTTGAAGGGCCTAGCTAAAACGATTTTATTGTATTGCAGCAACAAACGTGAATCTGAATGAATCGATATTTCCCGTCTACTAGGACATCCAATTCACTACTCATCTCATACTCAATATCACTCCATCTCAATCATATCAATGTCATCGATGCCCTTACAAATATCATCGCGATGTGGACGACCCGGAGAACAAACGTCCCGGAATAAAGTAAACCACTTGGCGACCAATGAATATTAATGCCCACGGCCATTCCTTACTGATTCAAACCGCTTCACCATCCGTCATTAGTCAATTACTCGTAATCAACATTCACTGCTGTCCGGTTGCACAAGACTTCCTACTTGTGCGCACGCAAACTTGGAATCACATTACCTACCTTAATCATTTCCATAATTTTATTAAAAAATCCACATATTCTGAAGGGGTTGCATCCGTAGCGGAGGTAGTTTATTGTGTTTCTGGCCACTACTCCGATAAGATTCAACTATGTATATGTATAAAGGGCTTTTCGCGAGGTTTTTAGCCCTTGTTCGTCATGTTTTGCTAGAGAGACGCATCTTCGATCGCTGCACTTCAAGCAGCAAATTCAAACGGGGACACACGAACTGTCACAAATTTTGGGTCCATCTGAAACGCACGAACTGCCACAGTCATTAGAGGGGATTAGAAAGGGTCAACTCGCAAGATAAGAAACCCACGAACTGCCACAAGGGTTCGGTCAGGTAGCCGGTACAAGTCAGGGAAAAACGGGAATAATACTGCGGTTATCCCTCGATGATATTCCTGCTCTACTTGTCTTCTTGTCTGGTATTTTCGAAGGCATTAAACAGTCTTGTTACATACCTAACATTACATTCCACTAATCTATTCAGAAGTCCCAAACAACCTGCTCATTCACGGGATAGTTTCTGGGATTGTTTATCTTTTTTGAGATGCGAGCGCTAGCGAGCATCCAGATCGCTTGACAATGCATTCCACTATTCTATTCAGAAGTCCCTAACAACCTGCTCATGCACGGGATAGTTTCTGGGATTGTTTATTTTTTTTTGAGATGCGAGCGCTAGCGAGCATCCAGATCGCTTGACAATGCATTCCACTAATCTATTCAGAAGTCCCAAACAACCTGCTCATTCACGGGATAGTTTCTGGGATTGTTTATCTTTTTTGAGATGCGAGCGCTAGCGAGCATCCAGATCGCTTGACAATGCATTCCACTATTCTATTCAGAAGTCCCTAACAACCTGCTCATGCACGGGATAGTTTCTGGGATTGTTTATTTTTTTTGAGATGCGAGCGCTAGCGAGCATCCAGATCGCTTGACAATGCGAGCGGCGGAATGGGAACTAAACTTCTTGTACACCCACCGTCTTGTCTGACTGAACCCTTGTGGCAGTTCGTGGTTTTCTTATCTTGCGAATTGACCCTCCCTAATCCCCTCTAATGGTTGTGGCAGTTCGTGCATTTCATATTTGGTCTAAACGTTGTGGCAGTTCGAGTGCAGCCATTCAAACATCGTTCAGAGCCTACGGCTAACTCATTTATTATTTTGCGAATTTCACTTATACCTCAGAGACCCGCTCTCGTAAGGGAACCGGCCATTCTACATCTTCTCAGACCCATTGGAATAGAATTATAATGTCAAAAAAGTAACAGTTGGATATTAAGTATAGAATAGAGCTAGAACTGAAGTATAATGATACCTTTTGAAGGAAAATAAACTGTTATCAGTGAGCTTTCTTTGAGGCCGCTGAGTGTTATTGAATGGTAAAAATTTTCAAAACTCATTCCAACTTCGGTGGATATCGGCAAGAAAATGGAAGCATCAAGTTATTCCTAATCGATTGATTTCAGCTCAACTTCCTGGTAGTTAACTACTTCCCATAAATTCTAAATGTAATTTCATACCACAGGTAAGAATTTTTAAATCGGTGGAAATGTGTAAACCACCGTTGAGTTAGTAAAGATCAAATTTTCCGCTTTTTAGCGAATTATCAAAGAAAATGAAGCTATTGCAATGTGTCAGACGTTTTCATAACATGAATGTTTAAATTTTTTTGTAGGCAAATCCGTTTCAGAGCATCCTGAATTCATCCCTAGATTTTAGCAAAAATGTATATGTAGGTATGTTATTATTTATTTAATGATTATTTATATAATATTATATGTATACAATATCTTGCCATCTCATATCTTGCCTTCACATTAGGTACTATGTTGAGAGAGGTGGGTGGTACCTATATTTTGGTTTATTATTCTGTGAATAATACACCTATGTATTCGCTCAGCAAAAAATTTTTATAACACCCCCTCAAAATTTTTTCTTTTCCGTTTCAAGGTGCGTAGATTCCAAAAATGCAATGTCCGTCCGCCGTCCGCCGTATCACGTGTACAGGCTTCATTTTCGGTCTAAAAAAATCGTTCTTTCGCACACATGCTCCATTTGGGCTCTAGTTGTGTCCCGAAACTTTTCAGCCCGATCGGAATATACCCAGGGGTGTTATGAGTGAAAATGTGTGTAAAAATAGGTACTTTTTGCGTTTTAGCAACATGTTGGTAACATGAGCTTTTAAGGTATCGTTTTTCATGTTTTTGGGGACGAGATGACCGAATATGAACTCGATTTTGACCAAAGAATAGAAAATTGAGGTTCTACCAGATGTTCAGCTCCCGAAATTGATTTTTTATGAGTCAAAAACCTGGGAAATCGTCTGAAATCACCATCAATTTGTAGAATAACACTGGAAAAAGTGTCAACAGGTGGATCAAGACGATAAAATGGTACTATCAATGATCAGAGATAATTTATTTAAAAAAAAAAAGCGTAGGTACCTTATTCGTGTTTTGGGGGCCAAAATTGGTGGAAACCACCAGAGATAGCTATTTCAATTATTTTATATGAAAGAAACAATAAATAAACAGCCAACATCTCTGTAGGTATGTCCAGTAGAATAATAAACCCATGTGACAAGGACTTTGCAGCGTTTTTTGACACACATTGAGCACATCACATCACATCACTCCTCTCACATTAGCTACCCCCTAGGAGAGAATTCAGATTACTGAAGTTGGCAACCCCAGCTCCCAGGTATCAGCCCCTTCTTCAACACCTTTCCAACAGCCCCCCCCCCCCCACCGTACACCCACAATGCTTTCAATAGCTCTTAATATTGTCCCTTTTTCACTAGAGTGAGGGTAGTAATTATGTGAACTACACAATTCCTCACTGTATAAATAAAATCAGGGAAAAAAGGTATCAGCGTATAAAAATAAGGATTTCAATTCTCATGACCTACAAATTAATGGAGTATAGGATGTTGGTTGGCCTAGAGTGGGGGTGGTTATATGGATTCCCTAATATTCTAACATTTTCAAATCAGGGAAAAAAAGGTTTCATTACATAAAAATCACGCGGATTTCAATTTCGTACGCTAATCGAGTTATGGTTGGCGGTTGGACTAGAGTGGACGAGTGGATCCGACTTAACTAATTCCAACAGTAAGATCAGGGAAAAATAGTTTCATTATGTAAAAATCATGCGGATTTCAATTTTCACATCCTAATTGCGTTATGGGTGGTGGTTGACAGGAGTGGGGGTTCATACAATTACCCCCACTCTTATAACTTAGAACTTAGAGAATGAGAAATAATTGTAGAAAATTACAGAACTACCTATGTTCGCTGACATTATAAAATCGTATGCAAAAATCACGCGGATTTCAATTTCATAGGCTAATTGAGTTATTGGAGTAACTTTTCTCGCAAAAAGAGCCGTGAATAAGCCGTTGGTAATATACGGGATTTCGATCTATAAGAACCTGAGATTTTCATTTGAATTAAGTATGTACCTAACTGTCTAAAGATTTCTTGGTGTCTTAACGATTATGGTATGTGTACTCCACAGTCTTGTCGCCGATTTTATTGACAGGTGTAATTGAATTAGAATTGGAAATCGAATAGTATTTAAAACGGTATTGAGGAAAAGTGTTTGAGTACTGATTGACTACTGATTTAACGGGCCGCAGCGAATAATTTTTCTTTTATTAAGGAATACCAATAAATTAAATATCAAATGGTGGTCATACCGGGATTACGGTTTCCAGGGTTGAGGTTTCATTACCGTCTTGGAATGGGTCTCCTAGAAAACTCTGTTTGCGCAATACGACAATGTCGGTTGGGTTGATTAAATTCGGATGGAACCAACTATATTTTAACTGACTTGAATTTAATTATATTAATTATAACGTGACAATCAAAGGAATATAATGATTATTTAATTTGAATTTATGTGGGAATTCTGAGTTGACAATTATATTGAACTAGCTGTGTACCCGCGCTTCGCAACGGTAGAACAGACACCCCCTGTATCCCCCCCCCCTCCTCAACTGATCAGAAACCTTCCCCAATGCCAACCCTAACTGCCTTTAACCCCCCCCCCCCCCACCCGTATCCTATGAACCCTCCCTACCTGGTTAGAAACATTCCTCAATGTTCACGCAACAAATTCCCAAAGTTGCACTCCAATTGGTCAAGTAGTTTTGAAATTTCTGTAGCCCCCCCCCCCCTCTCATAACCTGTACCCCCCTCCCACTAACATCCTGATTGAAGTACCACTTGAATGTACTCGTCGAGCTGAATCCAGAATCTAATTACAATCGGATTTACGTCCAACCGTTGAAAGTTATTAAGTATAAGCATAAACGTCCTCATAGAAGTGATTATAACACGTTTTTTAGTAGTATTTCATTCATAGCGTTTCAACGGATGGACAGATTCAAATGCGGATTTTTCATAAACCTTCCCAGATAAATTCTGCGTCAAATGGTACCAGCCGCAACTTTCTACAATCGGATTTACGTCCAACCGTTCAAAGTTATTATAAGCATAAACGTCCTCATAGAAGTGATTATAACACGTTTTTTAGTAGTATTTCATTCATAGCGTTTCAACGGATGGACAGATTCAAATGCGGATTTTTCATAAACCTTCCCAGATAAATTCTGCGTCAAATGGTACCAGCCGCAACTTTCTACAATCGGATTTACGTCCAACCGTTCAAAGTTATTATAAGCATAAACGTCCTCATAGAAGTGATTATAACACGTTTTTTAGTAGTATTTCATTCATAGCGTTTCAACTTCAACGGATGGACAGATTCAAATGCGGATTTTTCATAAACCTTCCCAGATAAATTCTGCGTCAAATGGTACCAGCCGCAACTTTCTACGTTCAGCCGTTCTCAATTGATGCCGAGACAAACAAACAGACGAACAAACAAACAGACACTGTTTTATTATATGTATAGATAGTCTGAGTTGGGCGATGGTGAGTTGCGTCCGGATTAGTAAATAGGCTGGGTGTGCGAAGGTTAGATGCGTCTTGCCAGGTGGAGAGTGGAGAGTGGATGTTTACAAACGTATTTAGTAGTCGATGATAGATCAGTCGAACGGGTCGTGGCCTCATCGCTTGTTGTGTCGGAAATGGAGTTTATAACGAGCCCGAAATTGAAACCCCTCATTTTGTACGAAAAGTTCAAATATCAATACCAGAAAACTCTAGCGGATGACGTGCAAAAGTGGCTGTGTACCAACAAGTCTTGTGTTTTTTAAAGGTTTCTTCTAGCAACATTATTCTGGATAGTTTCACTAATCACCATCATGCATGTGACGAGGAAAAATCACTAAACAGACAGAAGTTGAGCAACTCCCTGAAGAGGAAAGCAGTAGAAGAATTGTGTGCGAGGCCAGACAAATTAATTAGGACCGTGCAATGGTTTGATCCTAGTCAGTGCTTAATTAAAACTGCACTGATATTTACCGGAACATTTGGAATTTCAATAATATTTTCGCCTTTTCAGGTACTAACATAGCAATTGAATATTGCAATATTCGTATATTTTGAGTGCATATAAAGATTTCAGGTGCATAAAACTTCTTTTGAGTGATATAAAAACCCAGGCCCTAATCATGATCAAACTGCATAATTATTATACCTATGCACATTCTTGTTTGTATTGGTCTTGCTTTCTCCAGCGATTGTTTCCTTCTTTGTGTTCGTCATGCTTGTGATGGGTGAAATAGTTATTGATTACTTGATTGCACCATTGCGCAGTGTGCTTTCTCAGTCGTGCTCGGTTCTCGGAGTGAACATTTTCGCAGGTATAAAATGTTGATCGACCGCTTCGGGGCAGCCAAAGCGATTTCGCCGTCGCAGTTGGCGGAGCTGGCGACCCGGAACGGATGGATGAATCTGCAAAATATTGTTTATTTGGTGCCTCGTAAACATCTGAGCTTGGGCGTGATGTATATAGCGAATTTCTAAGGCGGATAGTACTTACCAATGGTGCTCTTGATGTGAGGCTCGTATTTTTCCGCTGTTGGATAATTTCAGGTAAAAAGCTGAATAGAAAGTAGAAATTCCGTTTCATAAAATGAACGTGTATGCCTAGGTATTACCAACCGGATATAGTCTAGAAAAGAACTACATGAATCACAGTGGATGAGCTTGAAATCGAGACCGGGTTAAATAAATTGTTGTGAGCGGGTGTTTGTGTGTCTGAGGTGGTGCTCACGACATGGTGGGTGGATGGAAGGTGAAGGCAGAGGTTGGGCGAAGGCGAATGAGGATGGATGAGGCAGGATGTGCTCCTTAGGAGTATTTTCCACCACAGCAGGCGCTAGTTGTAGGGAAGGTCAGCTCCCCGCTGTTTTCACCACAGCAGGCGCTATAGGTAGTGGCTCCCCGCGCTTTCACCACACCAGGCGCCTGGGATCTCTAGTACCCCGTGGTATTCACCGCAGCAGCTACTAGGAGAAGGAAGTGTCCCACGGTTTTCACCACAGCAGACACTGGGAAGAAGGAGGCTAGTACCCCGCGGTTTTCACCACAGCAGGTACTAGGGGAGAAGGAGGTATCCCGCGGTTTTCACCACAGGAGATACAGGGAGGAAGGAGGCTAACACCTCGTGGTTTTCACACAGTAGGTGTTAGGGGAGAAGGTGGTATCCCGCAGTTTTCACCACAGCAGATACTAGGACGGAGTACCCCGCGGTTGTCACCACAGCAGGTGCGAGGAAAGGTAATAGAGAGGGTGAGAGAAAAGTCGTAAGTTGGGGGTCGGATCATCGAATGAAGAGCTGGGCCAGAAGGGCTGTTCATATAGGGACTTTTCCACCCGTCCCCCATCCACAATCCGCCGTTATGACCGTTGAGGTAGTTGGCGGTTGGTGGGACAAACCCTTCGCCTACTCTCCCCTCGGCTTCGTCCAGCTCAACGTTCTCTGCAATTATTTGGTTAAATCTCATAATATTACAGGAGTGGTTACTGTGAGGGAATCACGTCATAAATAATTCTGGTATCTAGGTCAAGGTAATTCTCAAAAACTAGCGTTATGAGTATTGGTGTTTATTTGAAGTCGCATGGCGAGAGGTGGACCACATCCATTTCAGATGGGTACCTATTGATGCAGGATTTGAACGGCGCCTGCACAACGCACAGGTGTAACGAGTCCAGGACGACCGGCGAGGCGAGGCCAAAAGGCTCAGTTAAATATGTACCCTATAAGCCTGCTCTGCCAGACATCAAGTAGAACGAGTTTGGAATTCGTTTTCAAATGAGCTATGCGATTTTTAGCGAATTCCCAAAAAATTGAAGCTATTGCAATGGGTCCAAAATGTTAAGAACATCAGTTTTTGGAATTTTTTGTAGGCAAATCCGTTTCAGAGCGTCCTCAATTCATCCCTAGATTTCAACAAAAATGTATATGTAGGTTTCGTTTCGCGCATGTGCAGACGAAAATTACAGTACAATTCCAATGAAAATAGTACTGAAATATCCAAGTATTATTCCTGATCGACCCTCCAAGTTTTGAACTCATTTCAGCGATGTTTAAGGTAGTTTTGGGCATTTCAAGTATTTCACGTTTGCGCATGCATATACGAAAGTTACAGTGTTTCTTCGTAGATTTTAGTTTGGGACTATCTGTGACACCTACCCTCCATATTTCAGCCCATTTCGACCGTTATTTCGGGTAGTTATGGGCGTTACAAGGAATTATCACAGACAGATAGACATGGAACCAAAAATGTTCCTCGATGTCTGAATCGCAAAATGTTTACCATTTTGCGTTTCAAACATCAGAATTGCCGCTACGGCAATTTTCATTTTGGAGGACATAAATTTTTTTACTCAATCACGAATCCAAGGCTTCCCTGCTTCCGAGGAAGTAAAATGGTCGAATGTGTCCCGACAGTTGGGAGGCAGGCATTTGAGATCGCAGGATTTGCCCCCGAATCAGGGATGGGTTGAAGTAGCAATTAATAAATGTTGGAAAAACGTTGAGTCTTCGTAAAGTGAAATAAGTTTTTCTGTTAGGTGGTCAGATGCACGTCCTTCCCCTACCTAGGTATGTTGAGATTTATGTTTATCTACCTTAGTCAATAGAACCTAATAATTGTAGTTGAATGGGGTCTGCATCAAACTGTGAACAGTCGCCAAAGGGTTCAGGCTCCTTACGGGTCAGAGTGATGTTCAGTTCATTATTCTCCGATTACATGTATTAACTGGATCGGAGCTGAGTCACGTGATGTTTTCGAGCTATCAGACTTTGGAAGCCCACGTGCCCGCTGAATATTAAATGATTATTACGATGATTGATACATCGGTAGGTGCTCGGCCATATGGTCAACGACTGGGTGGGGCCCCGTAGGCCTGGGGACAGGCATTGGGGGTCGGTACTGGGCGATACGGGAGGGACAGCCTCGAGGTAAAATCGGACCTCGGGCTACGGCCCCCGCGATCTCTACCGGGAAAAGGGGCTTCACAGCCAGAGTGATGACTTATGAATAATAGTTTGGATAAGAAACATAACACTTCCATATAAATAACAGCGTTCTGGTTCACTATCCTGGAGAAATATCTTGGATTCATATATTGGAGAAACCAAATTCACACTTTTGGCTATAAGTACCTGTATTAAATATTGGAGTTTTTCGCAAAATTCGTGAAAATAAGTTTTTGTTGTCTAGACATCCACAATTTAATTTTCGTAGCTAAGTCGGAAGAGATCCAACCTCTAATCTTACGAAATCTACGAGCATATTATGAAGATTGGTTTCTAGAATATTGGGCAACTTTGGTCATTCGTTTACTCGTAGCCCAGTATAATGTTGAGTGTTTTGTGGCAGGTTCATCATCCAGGGTTGCACGGACATCCCTGAAACCATTCTCGTAGAGCAATCTGTTCTAACTCTGGGGGCCGTGCGAGTCGTTGTGGCTGGTCATTAGCCTACAATATTAGCCTACAGTACAGGCTACGACTTTTGTCGGGGAAAGGTTGAGGGAGTTCATCCACTCTTCGTTCGCCAAGTATTTCATTACGCACCTTTTATTAGGAAGCATGGTGTTCATATGCCATTGTTGTCAAACTGTGCAGACATTGCTCCCTCCTTCGCGAGACGGTTAGCCTCCTCATTCCCGCTCCCCCAGCGTCGTGGAATCCCCTCAAGCACAGGCTGCACTCCTAATTCCATCAGCCAGCTGTCGAGCACTTTGTTGAGGTTTTCTTACAGGGGAGCTGTCGTCATCTCATCTGGCATTGTTCACTTAATGTATCGCAGCCACTGAATCTTTGAGAATGCCCATGTTGTGCACAATTCAGCTTCATGCCAAAGCCATGGAAACGACTTCGACCTCTCCATCAAAGTTTGATGCTGACTACCCGACGGGTGCACGCAGCTGCGAAGAGGTTGAAGATACCCCTGCACTGGTGTTCGACCATTGGGCGGATCCATCAATGTACACAATACATGCAGCCAAGTGCTTTGAGGGTGCCACTCTGCTATATTCGCCAGAGCAAAAGATCTCAGTTCGTGGGGCGACCATAGATCTTTGCAAACATCTCTGAAGAGCGTGTAGAGAAAAATCTCCGGAGGCCTTTATTGGGTAGCTCCACCCACGATGTTCATCCGTCCGACTTTCGATGGATTTCTTTTATGGTTTAAATCTTCAACCTGGCCAGCACGTTGCTTACTTTGCTCTAGTATACTTCATTGTCAGTAGAACTGTAAACATTGTATCCAGATTGCATGGCTTGTTTGATGGTGGTGAGATAGTTACCAAAACCCTCACGTTTGCTATGTTTGATTGGTATGAATTACGAAATGGTACCCCTACTCCACGCCCCACTGTTTTTGAGGTTTGGAGGTTTTAGAAATACTACCTATACGGCTAATTCACACTTTCCTTTGGAAAGCTGGAATCGTCCTGCTGATATTTTAAAAGTAAGTAGTTTGTTGGGAATCTCCTCTTTGATTTTACTGTCGTGCTGTGTTCATCTGGCTGGTTTATGATATAAAAAATAGGGGAAAACACGATACTCCAACCGTCAACCTCCAAGTGTCGGCTGCTTTCAATCGTCGGTAGGCTGAAGAACGTGAACTACCTACTAATAAAGGCGCTGTCATAAACATGTTGTGGAAGATAGCTATATGAGCGATAAGCCGGAGGTTAACGCAGGTAGGTAGGTAATTCCCTTTGGATGCGGCAGCCGTTAAACAATTGTGGTTACTGATTATGTGGGACATTGCCTTCTTGTAATGGTGCTTACCTAGCGTAATTATGACGCTCGATCGGGATAATGGAATAATGGATCTCAAACATCTGATAATAACAGGCACCGCAATTTTATTATCTGTTCTAGAGATACACTGGAAACGATAATGGTGGTGTATGCAGCGTTTTCTTTCTGGCCTTGGTCGTTTATTGCAAGCCCTCTGTCATCCTAATTTCCTAGGATTCTTCGAAGATTAGTATTACTATCTTCCTCGTAACGGAGAACAATAAAATTGTGAAGCGGGAGTCAGTGACACAATTTTCACTTGATCCTAACAACGTCAGTAGGCTCGTGTGCCCTGATCCCCTCAATCTGGACGGAAGTGCCCTCAATAATATGTGCCATCGTACCCCTTGGAAGTGAACCGTTGTGCTCCTGATTTGGCACCAAGAATGACTGTTTGACAAATTTTGAGCGTCCTTTTTACTAACGAGTGGTCAGGATGCTCGCGCTCTGTTGATAGCATCTCAAACAGAAAGAAACATTCCATGATTATCAATCGTTTCAGAGAAATTGTGAATAATTGTCCTGTTAAAACAGTTGGATAATGCAGGAAATTATAGCCGATATTGTGGCAATTGGTGCCGGGAAAACTGGTAGGTACTAATCTGGTTATTAAAACTGATACGACGATGGTATGGGTTAATAGGGAAGTTCTAATCTTGGGCCGCTGGCGTCTTTCGTCGCTTCCTCATAATCATTTTATTGTTCGCTCGCCGCCATTGTTCAAGTTTCGCCGGAGAAACTGAGCGAGGACCTGTCTAAGGATCTACACAGACTGTCGGCCAATTACGATTCAGACGGCACAATAGTCCCTGTCTTTCCTCTGTCCTCTTACGGGTTGCCGAGCGATTGTTGTAGATCGGAATAAGTTTGACGAGGGAAAAGATGTTAGCGATGGGGTGCCTAGATTGAACGATGGTATTGGATCGAAAATAATTCGCCATAATTCTAGTATTATGTTCCTCGTAACTTGAAGGAAAAATTATCACCCTGTTCCCTCGTGCGGGAGTGAGAGGACAATACATTCCAGATGATGTGCGCGCTTTTTCCTTTCCCTCCTTTACCCTCTTCTGTTCATTTCCGACCCATGTTATAGCACCTTTTTGGAATCTGTTAGACCTACAAGTTGAAATAATAAAATAAATGAACGTCCATTCCTCATAACATATATACAGAACCTCCTTATATATGTCAAAGCCAACCGATGTTCAGCATTGAACTTCCGTGAGTGGGGAAATGTTGGAATCATTTAGGACTGAGAAAATGTGACTTGAGTGGGACTTGACCCTGCATCTTTCTGCTTTGTAACCATACGGTCTAACCAATTGAGCTAGCCGCTGTCAGCCCCAGATCCCTATTGTTTTCATCTTTTCTTATTTGTTACTTGTTTGCCTTGGGTCTGATTGAAAAATGCCCATCAGTCCCACTGGATCGTTTTTCACAACATCTCCAACATCCCTCAAATTATTTCAACTGCATGATCACTACACATCCCTTTGGAGCAACAGTCTTGCTCGGCTTGGTCTTGAAGCCATTTCGGATGGGAAAAGAGTGAGAATTATGAAAAAATGACGAAAAAGGGTCCCACCCTCCCTGACTAACAATAATTACCTGTCATATACTTAGGAACATACCCTTAGGCTGTCCTTGAGCTTGGAGGCGTAAACCGGACTTATCACCCTTATCAGGGCCAAGAAGGATGGGAAGAGTCTGATAAGATGTTAATAAGCACCCTCTCTAATGATGATTATATTTTACCTCTCAACTCCACCCCAGAACCATTGAAAGCTCCCCTGATGTTACTGCTGCTGATAAAAAGCTTAAGCACCTCCATCTTCACGAATGATTCGTGTTTCTACTTCGGACCCCAAGCACCAAACCATAAAAAAGAGGTAAATAGAAGAAGTTTCGCCCTTTTTCCCAAAAAGGGTCGCCTCTGAGGGGTCTGAGAGGTCGTTTAATTAATGCAAAAGGTCTTATACTTTTTCATTCAACTCAACTCCCAAACATCAATTTGTGTTCAAGTTAAATAACGAAGTGTGCAACGTATTTTTCAGTCAATAATCAGTTTAATTACCATGTTCACATCTAAAGACCATTGGCGGTCAGAAACGTAATTATCTATATTTTAAAACCACGATGAATTCGACTTATGCTAATTCGAACTTTGTTAGTTCGCATTTTCCGGTTTCCCTAGCCCCCTTGAATGAAGTTCTAATCTTGATTTTACCAAACAATAGGCAGTTTGATTTTGGTTCGATAATTCGAAGTATTTTTTAGGAGCGAAAGCAATGTGAGGAGGGGGGTTATTAGGGTTTTTTCCAATGTAAACATTGTGGGATATTGGCATTCAGAGAGCCTCACAGGAACGAAGTTTACTTGGTTGGTGGTTAACACTAGTATTATAACAGATTTGGATTGCCACGTTAATTTCTAGCTTACCAATTTCTAGTGGTTAATTAATAGCATCATTGAAATAAGTCGGAAACTGCCAATCCATCCCCTTGACTCGCTGAGAAGAGAAAATCTTGATCAAAGTGAACTTCCCAAATTGAAGGAACCCGATTTGAATACTCTGCGAAAAGACGTCCCACAACTGGGGAAACTTGAAGAGACACCAGGCTGAAGGGCGGCACAGAAGGGGGATCCAGGATTGTTTGCGGGAGACATGCAAATTTCGGGATGTCTTTGCGACTCACCGACCTCTCCATCGCCGAGGTCTGGGTTTGAATGCAACCGCCTCCCCTTGGGTCTCCCCAAGGTTTATGTTTCTAGCTAAAAAGCTGACATTCAAGTGTCGGAAATCGGTGCTTCGTGATTAAATTCACCCGCATTTTTTGTCACATCAGGTATAATTTCTTATTCTATCACGAACTGCCACCTATACCTACCTTTTGCTTGTTTTCACATGCTTACGCAAGCATTACACAAACATCGATAGTTTTGAATATACATTCGTGCACTTGGCACCATGGAGCATGTAGATACCGTAGCATGGAGATTATATATATGCTTACAGTCCATCTACCAATTTATTGCTCATTTCTGGACGCATCACTCAACCATCCATCGTGGCAAGTCATCTCTATTTACAAAAACATTGATAGTTGTGCTGACTAGTTATTCGTGAAGCCTCCGATCTTAATTAAGCGGGTGTTGACACTTGAGACGTTTGCAGGTACACGTGGATACTCATTCATATAGCGAACTTGGCCCTGGGGAATGTGTAGAAATGCGTCAAGCTCTCGAGCTTCGGTTCAACTCCTCTCAGAAATGTTGAGGATTCAAAGTCATGGAAAACGCCTTGTGAGTGGCCACTTAGGGCTCAGAGACCGCACGGATGACCGGTCTCCCTTTGTCCTTCCAATAGCTTGTCCAGTCTCGAAACTCCGGAGTTAATGACAGCACTTGACATTCAGCTTGGGTTCTTCTGGAAGGAAAGGCACCCCATTGTCTTCTAATGTAGAGGGAAACAAGTCTGCCGATGGAAGCGAGGATGATCAAGGTGCTGCGGTGAGTGGGTTTGGTCCGGGAAGACCAATATAGGGCTAAGAACGTTCCCCCAGTGAATACGACCATGAGGGAACACACGGCGGTTTTCCTTATGGAAAGTTCGGGTCCAGGATTGCTCTATTTCGAAGCCCAACAACAACGCCCTTTGACCAACCTGTGTGAACTAGATTTGCATTCCTGCTCAAAGCCTTTAAAATTCACGGACGGAATGTCTAGTTGCTTCATTAATATCAATAAGTTCCAGTCATGCAATATGACTTCACTCACCGAATTTTCAAAGTGATGCGCTAGGGTCACTCCAAAAGTGTTCAAGTGCCGACATACTTGCAAATAATATCACCCATAATTTCTACATGAAAGTGAGAACCTACTTGAGAATTTTCTTATTCCATTATAGTGGCTATTTTATAGGATATTTCGATTCTGCAGGGTATGAAATAGGATTGAAAATTTAAAGTTCCTTCCAACGTCTGATACTTCTAAGTGTATTTCTGCAAAATACACGATTTGGATTCCAATTGTATTGAAGCGGACGGTTTCCTGTTCGATCCCATCCACCTGCGATGCGTCCAGTAGGTATGGATGTGATACCTAATATCCTATTACTTCATTCTCTCCATCATTTTCCCATCTACCCAACTCGTATTTTAGTCAGCTACTCACAACAAAATACTGATCTGAGCCCCCAACCGGTTTATGTCAATGCTATGTTTCAAGCCCTTTCAGTCACTCCGTAAAAGTAAAGTATCATACTCGTATCTTCAATTCTCTCCAGGTAAAACCCAGCAGAGATCCCTCAACTTTCGCATAATTATCTTCCAGCCGTCTCAAGTTAATATCTCTCCAAGTTGATTGAAGTCGGACTTCTCCACCTCAACCTTTCACGGACCCCTCAGATAAGATCTTTTTCCTATTCAACTTTTTAATTAAAGCTATTTTCCTTTTTTCTTTCGCCCTTTCCTTCTTCCAGACTCACAGAAAAGAGGATATTATAACTTGAACTTCTTCTTTTTGCGCTTTTATGAGGAAAAATTATTTCCAGATAGGGAAATCAAGTTAGTGTCAGTGGTGAAGATGGAATATTCGTTAACGTAGTTGCTGGCGCCCAAGGGTTGAAGGAGGAAGTTGCTAAGACTTCACTTGATACTATTTCTCTTAACTCTCGGATACTTCTACTTTTTCTTAATACCCAGTATTATAAATTGAAATACAAAACCCGCATTTTCTCGGAAGCCTGAGTAAATTATAACGTAATAATAAATTTGCGAGAGCATGGTGGTTTCTAAGAAGATTATTATGTTCCCTGGTGGGAAAAGTGTTAGCGAATTTTCAAAGAAAATGAAGCTATTGCAATGGCTTCGAAATTTAAATAATATAAATTTTTGGAAAT
Organism: Leptopterna dolabrata; assembly: GCA_954871275.1. Classification (NCBI taxonomy): domain Eukaryota; kingdom Metazoa; phylum Arthropoda; class Insecta; order Hemiptera; family Miridae; genus Leptopterna; species Leptopterna dolabrata. Next base: position 21,260,972 of record OX940984.1, on the reverse strand, counting down.
TTTCTTCATAGAAATCCGTTTCAGACCATTCTAAAACGATTCCTGAAATTTAACACTTTTTTATATGTATATATATATATATATATTTATTTATATATGTGTCACTCCAGACGATAACTCTCGATAGAATTGAGATAAACAGCTCAAATTTGCACAAAAAATCTATCTTGGCAATCGAAAGGCTAAGTTCGAAGATGGGCGAAATTGGCCTACTCTAAGGAGGGTTTTGGCGCATTTAAAGTGCGCAAAAATTACCCAAAAATCCCCAAAATGTTATTTTCCAACAAGTGACCCCTCATTTTAAAGGTTTTTGCACGCTGAACACGATGGTGGAATCGGATTTTAGATATCTTGATCCGTTCTCAAATTAGAGCATTTAAAGTGCGCAAAAATTACCTAAAAATCCCCAAAATGTTATTTTCTAACAAGTGACCCCTCATTTTAAAGGTTTTTGCACGCTGAACACGATGGTGGAATCGGATTTTAGATATCTTGATCCGTTCTTAAATTAGAGCATTTAAAGTGCGCAAAAATTACCCAAAAATCCCCAAAATGTTATTTTCCAACAAGTGACCCCTCATTTTAAAGGTTTTTGCACGCTGAACACGATGGTGGAATCGGATTTTAGATATCTTGATCCGTTCTCAAATTAGAGCATTTAAAGTGCGCAAAAATTACCCAAAAATCCCCAAAATGTTATTTTCTAACAAGTGACCCCTCATTTTAAAGGTTTTTGCACGCTGAACACGATAGTGAAATCGGATTTTAGATATCTAAATCCGTTCTTAAATTAGAGCATTTAAAGTGCGCAAAAATTACCCAAAACTAGGATAATCTTTAAACTCTTACCCCCACCCCCTTAGAGTGGTCAGATTGAAAAATGTGAGAAGTATTAATTGAAGACGAGAGTTCGAAGCAAAAAAGGGGGAGGCAAACGATTAGTACAACTCCTTGAATTTACCCACAGCGATCAAATAAATAAGCACTTAGTACAATTACGTAATAAACAAACGGTAGAATCAGGATGGACAAAACGTACAAATTAAAATAAATACGAAGAGAATATACATAGAAAACCAAATTTTAGACCGAAGTTTTCCTTTATTCAAAACCATAGCCATTAATTCGAATATTTCTTTGAAAATTCGCTCATTAAGTCATGCTGCATGACTGATTTTTTTTTTTTTCCTTTGATACAAGAACTAAACGCATGATCAACTATGCTTTTGATGTTGATTTGGATGTTTCTAAGAGTAATAGAAGAATAGTGTTTTAAAATTACTCAGTTGAAACCTAATTCTACTTTTGAACGATTTTTGGGGTACCTATACGAAAACATTTACTTCGAATATAGGTATTTCATAACTTCAGCTCAAACTCCTTGTTAACATCCAGTGTACGAGTAAGTCCCTTGAGTGAACGAGTTTTTCAACAGAGAATTAGTTGTCTTGCTGGTGTGCTGGTACATATATTTTCGAGGTTCAATTGTCAAGAATGATAAACGATCAGTATAAATGTTTTATAAGATCAGAATTATACAGAAACAAAGAGTGCAATTAGGATGAGGATTGCGGCATACAATCTTGAATGATGAATTGTTAGGCTGGTCGAATCCAGGGCCTACCTATCACCTCTGTTGTTGACAAAAGTAGAGTGGAACTTGGAGGACATTCAGACATCAAGAATAATATTATGGCAGTAGGTTTTGGGCCGTTCGGATGCCGGAAGTCGAAAGGGTTATGCAGCACGGCATGACAAGCGAATATCCATTGTACGTATGTACTCAACTTATCTTGAGCCTATTCCCCACCGATTTTAACCGTGGACAATTTATGCAGCACGGCCTTACAAGCCTCCAACGTACTTCATTAATTTAATGCCCATCGACCATCTATTTATTGATTCCACGATACCAAAATACCTCTTTCGTGAGCACATTATCAAAATACCTCCGACTTATACAAGATGCTAACATGCTGTATAACATATTTTGCTTTTTGTAGTCTCAGAATGACCTAAGGGCACTCATGGTTTATGCATCCTGTAATTCTTTATTCCCACGGAGGGGGCGCTTTGCCTTTGACACCTCTTTGATAAATGGCTCTTTAGAGATGACCATCTTTGATAAATCGGTTCCCTCCCCAACGCGTATTTTTCCGTATTTTCGCACTCTCCGTTTACTCCGTATGAGCAAAATGTTTTTAGCATAAACATATGCGACCTATATTTTGCTACTGAAGCAGCGGAAGTTGGCGATCGCATTTTTTTCATACAACAGATTCGAAATGCTTTCATGGTGTTAAGTACCGGTACCCATCCCGACTAAGAACGCCTTCCCACCGTAAGGGTCTTTATTGTACGACACCCGCACCTAAGCCTTCAGAGTAGATGACCAGTGGGAATTGAGATATTGAGAACGCTCTGCTGCCATTTGTAGTCGCGACGGCGGTCAAAATTTGGAAGTTTTTTCGACCCGAATGCAAATGAGGGCATAGCGTTCTCCATTCCTCGACGTCGCCTGCTCTCAAATGTTTAGACGAAGAGCCTGCATGGATAGAACATACCTACAACTCGATACAGTTATTCGGCATTTCGTTCTGGTGGTAACGCCTCACATGAATTCCAAACAAATATAACCTAAGTTAGCGAATTTTCTAATAAGTATCATAAAATACTTGTTTCGAAAATTCACACACTTAGGTTGTAACCTACTCTCCAACGTAGACCGTTATGCAGATTTTGTATTGTCTTATACCACAAAAATTCAAACTGACCACATTTCTTGCCCCAGCTGTTCTTGTTATTGAAGTACTGATCACCTACCTATTTTTTGCTGTATAAAATTAGATTCCATCTCCCTCTACCTTTGTCGATTATTTGGAACTTAATTCAATATTGAGCGATTTTCAGTTTATAGAAATTCAATTTATGATCTGATTTTTGCGTTTAAAAATTTTGGTTGTTGGAAAAATCTTTCTTTGTCTTATTACTATCCCTTCCGGAGGAATCCGTAGACACTAGCTGGTTGAGTAATGGAGGCGAGCGCTTTCGACTTAAGGGCATCATCATCAGGCCGTCGAGAAAATATTTATGAGTTTAATTCTCTCGACGGCCTGATGATGATGTTCCTACATCGAAAGCGTTCACTCCAGTACTCAACCAGCTATTGACGACGGATTCCTCCGGAAGGTACGGTAATATTACTTCTTAAAATAGAGGAAATAACCGTTACACTTTCTTTATCTTGACCCACCATGTATTCTGCCACGCTCGAACTACCTACTTCAACTGCCACTCCATATTTTCGATATTCCAGTAGTCCGACATTCCTTGTTGCATTATCTGTGGTATGAATCAAAGGTTCAAAACCGACCGTCTACATAGGCCCTTGCGATTTTTCATCGTCGATATCCTCCTCCTCTCTGGAATTCATTGAAGATGAGCAGATTCGAAAATGCATTTCGATTTCGGATCCACCGGTGCATGAGCGTGAAGAGACACTTGAGAGCCCTGCAGCTGCATGGACCACTTGTGAGAGCTTTTGAAACGAGAGCGACGGAAAATCGTTCGGACTTCGAGTGGAACAACGCGGAAGGGAAAACGATATCGTCAAGAGGATGGAAACAACGTGATCGCTTTACTCGGACCACTCGTCCGTCGAGCGAATGCAGCTGATCTTTGTAGACAATATCCTGTTGTTTGAAGATGTACTACCGGCAACAGAATCGTTGATATAAAAGTTTTAGGGCCGGTTTCACCAACACTTCCTAACCATGGTTAAACGAGATAATTGTTTTATAGAAAGTCGAAATAGTTTTGAAACGTTGGTTAAGGGCAAGTGGGTTTCACGAGTTTTAATCGACGATTATAATGTTTTCATAAAACGTCGATCACGGAAGCACTGGCCCGCCAAAAGGAGGCATTGGGTGTGATTAAGATTAACAACGTAGTTGTTGACGTGCATTATGAGGTTAAGTACCTATTTGTGCTCATTTGTTTTTTGGCGTTTGGGTTGTTGTTTGTATTGTTGATGCCATTTGTTTTTGGCGTTTGGTTTGTTCTGTTGAAAGTTTGTTGATTGTTGAAATCGCGGAAACCAGCATGGACCCAGCGTCGCAAAAACAAAAACGTGGACCGAAGTTTGAAGCCATTGAAAAATAGATTTTGATTGACGTTGTTCGCAAGTATTTCAACATTATTGAGTGAAGAAAACCGACGGTGCTTTATCTGTCGTTATTGTTTAGTGCTTACATCATATTGTAAATAATAACATGTCCCGCTGAGCCTACCAAGGTAGGTAGCTCATGTGCCTACACAATTTCTCACTAACAAATGGTCCAATTTCTCTCAAATTTGGTGGGCAGGTAATTGATTGTCCTCTATGGATTTCATTGAGATTGGAACCGTATAGTTTTATGGGTACCCCACTCGCGTCACCCCGTGGCACTTTTTACCCCCCCCCCCCACGGGTGAAGACCGAAGAAATAATAATAATAATAATAATAATAATAATGATAATACTAATACTAATAATAATAATAATAATAATAATAATAATAGAAGAATGGTTCGCATGAAAACTGTCGAACTGGCAAGATAGCGAAGTGGTAAATCGTTGATTTTGGACGCCGACCACCCAAAATCGGCTGGTTAGTTTTGGTCGTCGATTTGTCTCTTTTGATCATTGGTTTATCTTAAACGAGGGTGGGGAAACCCCAAATTGTTGTTTAACACTTAGTAGGTAACGCTGATTAAAAACTTTGGTGAAACCGGCCCGTATTTTCGTTGCATTTTCTCTCAACGTTTCATTAGCCTATATTTCTTCCGAATGGCAAATAAATTTTTGAAAATGTGCAGTATAAAGGGAAAAGGTGCAGTTTTAATTGGCATCGAAAACGGGGTTTTAATTAGCGAAGTCGAGTAAATTGATGAAAAAGTTAAGATTTTATCGAGGTATAATAATAATTCTTTATTAGCTGGTAGACCTATATTTATATGTCTGAAAAATTGGCGGTCATATTTATTTTTGCTGAAGAGTTTTGATTCATGTGTGTGACATAGTCAAATCCCCCATTCAAAATCTGTAAAACATAATAAAATCGTAACTGTTCGTTCGTCTGATTGGCTGTAAATCCTGGCTGTCTGTATGTTTATTCGCTCATCCCCCTCATCACCTAAACTGTTCAGCCGAGCTGATTGAGGGTTGGGGGACTAATCTAAGAATAACGATCCAAATTTCATTAAGGCAGCAGAAGGGCTCGTGGGCAATACATCACAACGGGTCGCCTCTATTTCTATGTAGATATTCCCACATAATATTACCTATCTGGAATGAGCAATTTCTGTAACAGGTCAACAATTATACCTACTCAGCTCATCCAGTAGGTACCTTAGGAGTGTACGGATACTCATATACCTCGATCGAAAAATCTTGGACGAAAATTGTGAATCGTATGTTGGATTGTCATGAAAAATGTAAAAAACTAGAAAGTAAATGATACCATAATACTTTGGGTTTGTTATGCTCTGGTTTCCATAGGTAAGTATTGGTGCTGTTTTCTATTGCTGATCTATATTATACTGCCATAATAGGCTGGGAATCTTGAATGAGAGAATAGTTCTTACGAAATACACGAAGAAAATAGTGCGGTAATCGTCTCAGCTTTTATAACAAAACCCATCGACCATATGTGTAGGGGCCTGCGTTTGGCAATCAACTCCTAATCTATATTACGGGAGTGATCGGATTTCCTAACAAATTGTTTCACGAAGTGGGAGCTCCGATGCGATCATACGCCTTTCAGAGTTTCCCAATTTCCTTCGCCCAATCGACGTGTGTACCTGCGTGTTGGATCTTGCCCTCCCCTAAACGAATTTTACTATAATACCGTCCTCAAAACCCTACAGCACACTGGGACATCACCAACCAATTTGAAAATTTGAGGAGGTATAGATAACCTGTAGAGCTGATAGTTTAAATTCAACCCCGTCCAACAGAAGTGAAGCCACTTTGGCCTTTCTGGGCACAAAAAATGGTTCTCAATAGTGAACAGTAACTTCTTCCTCATGTTTTCAGTTTTTGTTTCCTTACTACCAAAGGTAGAGGAGCTTGTATTCGTGGAAGAGTAGAAAAAATGGGGTCCTCCACGATGAAAATTTCCACTCGCATTTTAAGTTTTAGACGTCAAGGAACATACTTGGTTTCATGTCTATGTCTGTCTCTGGTCAGTTCCTTGTCCTGGGCAAAAATATACGAAATAATAGTCGTTAAGAGTTGAAATTCTAGAGTTTGAAATTTTAGGTGCGGATTTGGCCACAGATGGTCTCATATCAAATTCATTAAAAAAGTACCGTATCTTTCGGATGCGCAATGCTCAAACGTGAAATCCTCGTCAAGCTCATAACTACCCTACAAATCGTCGGAAAGAGCTGAGAGTTGGAAAGTTGGGGCATATATGCAGAATCTTATCCTGATGGTTCCTTATGAATTTCATCGAATTCGGACTGTAACTTTCGGATGCGCATGCGCAAACACGAAATGTTTGTCAACAACAATGTTGGTCTTTTAACGGCCATAACTACTCGAACAAATAATCGTAGTGAGTTGAAATTTGGAGGGTAAGCGCAGATTGGAGCACAGACGGTCCCGTATCAAATTCATTGAAAAATTACTGTAACTTTCGTCCGCATGTGCGCCAACGTGAAACCCTTCTAGAGCCCACAACTACCTTAGAAACCGTCGTGAAGCGATGAGGTTTGGTGGGTTACTGGGGGTTGGGCCACAGATAGCCCCGTATTAAAGTCATTGATAAAGTACAGTAACTTTCGTCTGCGCATTTGCAAACGTGAAATCCTAGTTGAGCCCATAACTATCCTATAAATTGTCGTAATGTGCTGAGATTTTGAGGGTAGGTGTGTGACTGAATGCGTATAATAATCCCATTACACTTATTAATGCTATTACTACATCTGTTATTCCGTCCCACTATTTTGTCATTTCTGAACCTCTCAATTACAAGTCCATACGCTTCAATTCTCCATCTGTCCACCGAATGGACCCACCAACTATTTATATATCTACGTCCATGTTACAGAGGTGATGAACATTTTGGCAGGCGTTTTTATATTTCACTGGGTTTTCGTTAGGCTTGAGGTTCTCAGTTTGTTTCGCTTTCAGAGGTGTTGCGTACGAAATGGCGAAATAGCCGCCGTGGATTCTATACAGTATAGGTATATAATTCACGGAGACATGCCGTTCGCCAATAGAGACTCACGGCACGTATTACATAGCTTTCTATGATATTATATTTTCAAAGGTCAGGCGCAATTGACCTATATTGCTGTATATAGATCGCCATATTGAAATCCGTGTAAACTCACTTATCATAAGAACCCTAGATTGACTATAAGTACTTGAATTATAAATTTAGCTTTTACGTTAGTGGTAACAACCGAAAATGAGAGGGTTTCACTCGTCTGGTGTTGTCACAATAATTGACCAGCCGTAACTCCTACAATTTATCAATTTTGATGGGTGTTTTCCGTGATCGTGTGTTGATAGGTTGATTTGCCATTAAACATTGAAAATATACAAGTTGATTGTTTACAAACCAAATTTAATCCTATTGGAATAGTTCCATAATACATTTTTATTACCTGTGAACATCACCATATTATGAAGACAACTTTAGTGTCTTCTACGCATTTATCTCAAGAGCGAGAAGAGCCAACTAGTAGAATGCATCGAACTATACCAGTTCGATGGTGGAATGTGACCCTCAGCCTAAGCGAACATTTGGAAGGAAGTTATTGTTTCGAGAGATTTTCAGTAAAGATAGATAGCTGCGGTGTGGAAACTCTTTGATTTATCTGCCTGTCGTCAAGCTCTCGCGCAAAGAGCTCGTGCCCCGCTGTAAATCACAGGCGGATTAGACGCGGTACCGCCATCTGAGTGACGTCGATTGAATTACGTTCTCGGGCCGGGAATTAGATCTTTCCGTGATGGTTCGGTCTGATACGCTTTCAAGCCCGCAATTTTTCATTGAGGCTTGAAAAGCGCGTTGTCAAACAGGAAGTTGAAATCGTGGAAAATCTAAAGCAGCTGTCATGGATTTTTTTCAATTGGAAAATTACGTTTGTAAGAGTTGGGCTTAACTCATTTATGGACAGTTTTGTACCTGTTACCATTTCTTTCTTCGTTAAACATGGCGATATACCATATTTTCGTATAATAGAGGTCATTCAGAAATTGATCGAACCGACGCGCAATCTCTGCTCGATTCGCAAAACTGATAAAGAACTCGATCACTGGCGATTAAATAGTATAAACCCCTTCCAATCGACCCATTCACGTCAACAGCGAATTACAAAAATTTCATCCTTTTACTTTTTGGACTACATATATAGTCGAAAAAGTATGTGTACCTATATATACTGGACTAGGTATATGCCTCGAATATTGTACATTCAATTATATTTGTTACCGACGAAGTCTGTCTAATGGTGTTATTTTAGTTTGCGTTTAATAGCTTTTTGTTCATTTTATTATGTCTGTAGACGATAATAGCATCAGCATAGTCTGAAGTTGCTGAATTTCTTAAATAAACACGAGAAAACTACGATAAACAGAGCCGATTTCCATAAGAAAGCAATTTACTGCGGTTTTTGGGGTGGTGACTCAAAGAGAAACGTGCGCCTCCTCATCGCTGTATCTGACGAGTGCCTGCCGGACTAATTGTCCCGAATTCTTGAAATTTCACCTCTGTGTGTGTGTGTTCGGGGGGGGGGGGGGGGGGGGGGAGGTACCACAGATGCCGACCTGCCTTTGATCTTGGTGTTTTGATCATCTCTGAAATCCCAGTGATGTGAGCTACCGCTTCTACGGTGTTCGAAGCTCCCTTGGATGTAACAGGGAGGTACTTCCTCAGTACGTAATACCTAACACGAAATACATATTTACCTACGATAGTATCAAGGTAGTGAATTACTAATGAATTGAATTTACTGTAGATCTGTTCCGTCACCCCTTCTTAACTAACTTGCTTAATCTACTTTATTTTAATTCCTTGTTACCTTGCTTTGATTATTTTTTATTCAGCTGTTTTATTTTTTGCTTCGACGTCGCTCAGTAATAACAAGATCAATGGATGGATTGAAATACAAACTACCCACACCTCAGCTTGAAGTTTGCGTTGTGGTCCTACGTTTTGGGTGGAGTTCTAAACTTTATTGTGTATTAAGTTCCAGAAGTGGAGATCGTGTGAGGCTTAGGCGTTGTTAAACATTACCTACCTACTGCTATCAGCGCGTTAGACTGTGTTTTCTATTCCGTAAAAAATGGATATACATCAATATGTTTGTGGAGAACGAAAGGTAGCCTCCAAGTTTTCCTTGCTAACTCAGCGGAAATGAAGATAAATTGAGAGTGACGCCTGCGACCCGTCTTTCAGCTTGATTGTTGGTTTCACTCCGCGACTTTTGACTCATCCAGTTGTTGAAATTTCATTCTTGTGACTGTCACTGGTTCTGTTACAGACAGATTGTTCTATTCCGCCGTCATTATTTCCAGCGTCGTCGGAGGGTTTTCTCGCTTATGATGCTTACACTGAGGTGCCGTCTCCGGCATTTCTGAATCCTCATCGGCTATCAAGCAATCAAGCTGTTACTTATAAGTACATTTGTGGAGTGGCATCTCTATAATAATAGAGGCAGTTTGGTTTTGTTAGGAATTTCAGAAGAACGTCACGATCTCTGTTGATTCTGTACCAGTCCTCTCCTGTCAACCTGTCACGTAGGGACGATCCGCGTAACCGAACGAGCAGAGTGCACTGTGATGATAGTAAACTTGAACCCACCACTCATCATACGCCTATATATGTGCTACATATATTTATGTAGGCGAATTTTGGGAAATTTCTATCATGTATAGCTGTATGTAGATCCTCTAGTAATAGCTTAGATCTCAAACTGTTCTTCTAGCTAAGTGTCCCTCTAGCTAATGATAACTAATCGCACAATTATTGATCATCATGTAGCGTTTCATATTCTGGTGTTATAAATGTAAATTATCGTTCTTAGTAAACCCAACTTGAATCCACTCGGCCTCCATTTTCAACCTTGCATCTCATAATCTTCACAATCTGTACGAATTAGGTTCTCTCGTGTAAACCGTGATTGAAATGAGAATTACCGGGTAGCTATTTAAATTGCAATCGACATCGGTGACTAGGTTTTTCTCTACAGTCTATTATTAGTGCTGATAAAATCTCTTTACGCTTTATTCCCCGGAATAAGGCATCACGTTTGAAATTGCCGCTCATACTCAAGGTCGATTTTACGAGTAACATCGACACTCTGCTGAATTTTCTTCCGCTGGCATAGATTGAATTGCAGGTTAAAACAGACCTCAGTTTGCACAAGTGATGTACCCAGCAGCAGCACTTGGGTCATTCATACTTGGCTGATTGAGTGGACTTACCTATCATGAAGCACTTCCTCACAGAATATATTTATCCGCCATTGTATTATGCACACAGGATCCTTTTAACATCCCCATCAGCATCTATGGTTTCCCTCGTCAAGCCCCCCCCCCCCCCCCTCCATATCCAACGCCACAGCATATTGCTCTACATCATCTCGTTCTCATCAATCCTGCCACAGCTGGGATTATCCGAAACATCTCCTGGTCTAATGAACATCGCATTGAACATACCTTGGAGGCTCGGCGATGCGTTAAGTTTTCACGTTGGTTTCAGCCTGTGTCCATCACAAACTCCGCTGTCGAGTGGTCACTTTGATTTCCCCTCTCGTAGGCTCTAATTCTTGCGACTCCTCGCCCAAAATACCATACCTGTTTGATTTGATTATTATACACCATCGCCATTGTATAACGGAACACAAAAACTCTGTACCCATGCAACACCTTCAATAACTGGGTCAGGTATGTCAAAATCACAACCGATTATTCGGGACCAAAAACGTACTTTGTTTCAAGTTACTTACTAGCAACAAAATAACGTCCACTCTGTGGAATTCTTTCTCCACGCCGCAGTTCGGATGACTTTCAGCTAGTTTTGGTTTATTATATATGTCACTCAAATCAATGAATCAATCACATGTTTATTGAAATAACATTAATACATTTTACAATAAATGGAAAGACCCAGACATGATACCGCTATGGTAAAAACTGTCAGCGGGAGCTCCGTTAATATAAATACATCTTATTTTATCACAAGCTTATACACTTTATTTTCCAAGGATCCCAAATGATAAAGTAATAATTTTACTATTATTGTATCTTATTACATTCAGTCTTATTTTATTATAAATAGTTACATTTTTTACAGCTCTTATTCGTTAAAGTTAGGTCTCATAATTAAAGTCTGCGATGAGATCCTCTCTGTAACGCCAGGCGACTTTATAGTAGGAGCACAGTTGAGACCAGCCCACCTCCCCGTTGAGCGCATCTAATAGTTCCTCTGGAGAGCTCAGCCTTCCCAAAAGAAATTTTTCTATAATAGGTACCCTAGGATTATTAAGTTTCAAGGTATGTACAATCCGAAAATGCAATAAAAAACTCTGCAAATTATTACACAACGGTTTATTATTTACTTAGTTTGCTTAGAACTTTTCTTAGTTACCATGAACCAGAATTAAGGAAATTTGGTTTGTAGGTCCCGATTGGGGTCTAGTTGGTCGTCGAAGCTCGGCGTTACTGTCAGTCATCTCTAAGGGGTGAAAAATAGGGGTTGAAATTTTCAGAACCCCGTAGCTCGAAAACTTTCAATAGAAGGGTATGGTTTTTTAAACGTTTTTACATTGATATTGAACTAAAGAACTTTTTGAGACCACTCGGAGCATTGTGCGACCAGCCATTCGTTTGCACCGAAAAGCTTCGTCAACATGATCGTGAATCAAACGATATGAATCCGGCCCAGATATCATTGCTAGGGAGCACCTGATTATAATCATGGATGGCTGTATGAAGTCGAGTTGCCTTTTCTGTGATATTATTTCATTTGAAAAATGATGGATCTTTTGGATTTTGTTGATGGTACTTACTTTTGCAACTTGAACAAACATTGAAGTATTACTGGGTAAATTATTACAGAACGGTAAATTATTTCACAACGGTTTATTATACCATCTACGTAGAGCACCTACATAGGGAAAATATTACGCAACGGTTTATTATTGGCCTAACCCTTCATGAATGACCACAAATAATTAATGATTGAATTATTGAATCCTGCGCATTTTTATGAAACTGTGATTCCCGGGCCGGCTCTAGTACTCGATTTAGGGCTTTCCTGGGAGGAGCTCGAGGGTAGGTACCTACTGACCACAGAAAACAGGAGCTACACAGAACGAGCATCTATACAGGGAAATAATAAACCGTTGTGTAATAATTTGCAGCGTTTTAACATTTATTTCATGCTTGTTTGTTTACATTGATATGGCACGATAATTCAAAATATCCGAATTTTGGGGATATAACAATTATGGGGCTGATTAAATTACCTTTTGAATCAGCTTCAAAATCCCATTGTAACTGCTATCGTGAAATCCTTGACACACTCGGCATTCGGGAGTTTCGTAACCGATGTTGAGAAGTCAGATTCGTCATGTAGATTCTTCACTGCAAAAGGATCTATACCACCGACCTGTAGGACATAAGTGATTAGTGATGTATCCAGTGTACCACATATTTACTTATATTTCCTTTTTTATAATTATTTATTTCCATATAAACATTTACAGTTTAATGAAAATATTCATAGGATTTGTAAACAGAGTAGGTAGGTATTACTTGCTTAACTTGAACCAACTTCGGAAATTATTCCCCTGTAAGGGGAAGAGTTCAGAATATTTAAACAAATAAATTCAAGTTGTGATAGTTGAAAAGTACGGGCAGATTGCTGATGACTGTTTACTCAATTCCACTGTCAGCATAATGGAAAAAGTACACATTTGATATCGGTATTAGAAGTGAAAAGCAACTTAAACAAGTGAAAGCATAACTTCAAGCTCAAAAAATAATCGTTCAATGTATTATACAACTGATTCATGGGATTTCTTCAGGATCCTGATTCGAAAATCACTTGTTAGGCTAACAATATATGAACGAGATAGCTTTACTGTCCACCCACTTGGCTGGCGTTTGTTCATGTATTTTGTGTATTTTAGTACAGTAGTTCGATCTCCTCGTGAATTTAACTGCAACAAATTATCCAACACCTCATTCCTTACATACCATGTTTTTACAGTTGTGCGATAATATATAATTATCTAACCATTATACTCTCTAACCATGTCATTAATATCGTCATCACCCAAGGAATTACCCCCCTTACAAATTGATTTACTCTAGATAGTAATGATCGACATTTACGGCGTTCTATAATTATAATTTTTCCATGTCTCAACTCTAAATTACTACTCATTGTTCCAGGTATGGTGGTTGCACTTCTCGTAAAGGCTGCTTCGTAAGTTTTTTCTCTCCTCTCCTAATTTTCACTCTATAATTACAACATTTATTGCCACCAGTCTACCAGACTATTAAAAGGACTGCTAACTCGGGGGTCCTGTCCACTGTGAATGGTGATTTTAGTGGAGTTAATTTTACGATCGGCACTAGGGATTCCTTGGGTAAAGGTGAAGGTTGTGTTGTCATGAAAATCATCAGGGAATCTTGTGATTGAATATAATATTACGGCGTTTAAATAATGTCAATTACGACAGGCATAGGCAATAAGCTAAGCTCTCTTCGTGCATTTCAGTTTTGATGTACATTTTCAATAACGAACCTTTCCAATAATTCTACATTTTAATGGTAGAATTCTTGATTCTACCGCATTTTTATGAAACTGCAATTCCCCAGCCGGCTTCATTACTCGATTTAGGGCTTTCTTGGGGGAAGCTCAAGGGTAGGTATTGACAAAGAAAAGAGTGATCTTCGCAGAAGGGGCATCCATACACGTAAGTATTATGCAATAATTTTCAGCTTTTACAACATATTACGACAGAACGAATGAATGAGACTTGATATTATGTTCACTATAAATAATTATTAGGCAATTCTTGTGAGAGTTTTCCTTCTAAATTAAATTCTGGTTCTATTGATGAAATTGACACCAACTATTTCCTTTCATTGTTAAAACAAGCCTTCATGGACTTTACGATTTTTCGCATTGTCTTCTCGTTCCTGATTTTCAAGAAAACATTATGATGTAGCCAGCCCTGTGTACTTCTAGGTAAGACTGTACATTATACATACTGTACCATATCTCCTATTGGTCATAATAACGGGCACTATGATTGGCCAGCAGTCTACCCTTCAGGTATATTCAAGTGCCCTTTAGGGCCATGTAATTCAGTCTTCAATAAACGCTCGAACCAAACACTACGCTTATTTCTCCAGCTACCTTACATTAGTTCTTCAATCTATTAATACATAATTAAGAATGTATCGACCCATTTTTCGGCACATGCTCGTGCTCCGTTGACACCCCTTTGCGCGGTGGTTGGGAATCACCAATCCAGCCGTTTCCAACTCTTCCCATCGTCTGTATACACTAAATTAGTTGGTATGTGGTAGGAATATGCGTTTAATGGTTCTGAAGGAGTGTGAATTTGCACAGAACTTCCAATTATACCTTGATATTTATCTTTAGGATGTAGGATTTAATATTATTTTCGTCACTGTCACGAAGAATTGCACACAGCTGAACAGAATTCTTATTATTTGCCTACCATGCAACCTAGGTAAAACTCGTTATTTATGACAGGAATATTGTGCTTGGCAAGATGTGATACCAGGAGACCTTGATGCTTGAGTAGCCGTGTGGTGAGATCGGATTTTTAGAATCCATCACGCCTTCGCACCTCGTCAAGGTGGCGCTAATGTTCTTCCGCGACATTCCTATATATCTTCACGTCGAATCACCGGCAATACCATAACCCATCGCGTTCGGTCATTTGGAAGCGTGTGTGACTATGGTCGTTAGTATGGAAATTGGAAAAAATACTCAACGGCACAAAAATTGAATTGGTTGAGTTTGAGCGGAGATATGAAATAAAACGTGGGCAGGCCACTAAAATCGACTGGTTCATACAAAGGCAGGTTGGGCAAAACCGGTTTTGTGAGAACTACTAGCTGTTCTAATGATTCGAGGTGAAATCGAACTAATATAATAAGCTGAGAGAATTCGGCCTGCGATGAAAATCATAAAGGTTGGGTATACAAGCAAAGAAAATCTACGTTTAAATCGACTGAAGAAGTTTCGATTCATACTTAATGCACACCTACCCTATCATAAATGATGATGTGGAAATAATATGTAGATAGCTACGCATAGTTAGATCAAGTTGGAACCGTCTTGAAACATTTTTGTTAGCGTACCTACACTGGGTTTGTACCAGTACCCGTTTGTCAATATATCTCGCTCACGTTCTTTCTCTTCACATATTCTACCACCCTCCCTGTTGGCTGACGGTACTCCTACCACTATCTATGTCCAACTCCTTTGATGCTTCAAATCTGAAGATAGCAGAAACATCCCCCATCGGTCCTTCCAGAAAAACGTTACTTAGCGATTTGGAAATGGGACAACGGTTTGAATATGTAGATGACGAGAACTTTTTTGATCACGGAAAGATGGTACTGAGGGCCTTAAGGCACCCACTTAGGAGTGATCAAGGTGAAAAAAGCGTTGCGAGAAGCATTTTTATCGTGGGGGAGGGATTTTACAATACACAAGTACCAGATTTTGGAGGTATGTTCGAACACGAAAACAGAAGCTGAGACATTTTTTCCCGATTTGAGGTCAACAGTTCAACTTTCATTTGTGTTTCAGAACCTTCATGTTCAAATTCTATTTGGTGTCTCACGTCGATGTGTGGGTCCGCAAGTGATTGCAGCACGCTAAAGAATAATTACGTGAATGGTCGTCCTGAATTGAATTTAAAGTGGATTACTCGAAGATGATATATCACGTAGGTACTTTAACAATGAACTTAGATGGAGTTGATTGGTTATTCGGTTCGGAATCGTGTTGGCCTCCAGTGAATTGCATCGGCAGATGGTACTTTCGTCATCGCACGCAAAAACAGTAATTGTGTTAATAGCGCTACTGTTACGAGGAAGGATTTGCCATTTCTTGACACACGGTTTCTGCTTGTGAAAATGTCGCTCATACGTGCACCACGGAAAGAGTGAAATTTTTCCCTCGCGAGCTTCTCCGCGCTCACAAACACGAACCTTAGGCGTTGCGAACGGTACAAAACAGCAAATTGCTCGACGATCATCAAGCTCAGTCTATTCGCGCCTAGCGGCACCTGCCAGCGATTGCGTTTCACGCTCAAAGACTTTATCACCCATTAAATCGACCGTCAAAAGCAGCGTGGCCGCACCATGCAGGATTTCTTTTCCAGCAGCCACTATAAAGTTTGATGTCGATGGAGTCATCAAACCAAGATATTTTAGGTACCTACACAATTAAGTGTCTAGATGAACAAATTTTATAACTTTCGTATTTTTTAACATTTTAAAAAGTTTCGTTTCGGGCTCTTTTGTGTGTGATCATTACGGGATGGTTTATTATAACGGTGCTTCCCTCGGGATTTCTTCGTCAAGAAAAATGATGACCTACCAGGCATTTTGATTCCTACATCGCTCGACGCAGCTATATATATAATTTTATTCGATGATTGCTAAATATCTTCGTCTTCTGATGGTACTTTACCTACTCCAAGTTATGACTTTTTGGTCCCATCAGTTGAAAAATGCATATTCTAAATAAAATATTCAGTCCTGAACTGATACGTACCTATATCCTTCTGGATGCCATAATTTGTGTTTCCATCCTAATTTTGCGTGTACTCTTGGGTGGACCTTCACACCCCCACCCTTATCGTATCCTTAGAAAAGTAACTATCATTTCCTTGTCATGCAGTATTAATTTGACTAGATAACGTTGACCGAAATATATGACATGGAATATTGGTGCAGCTGGGCGTTGCTTCCATTCATATTTTAGGGCTTATAAAAAGAGTGGGAATTTTCAAAATGCCTTACCTCAAAAACTTCCAAGGCTTTGAGTTTGAAGCGAAAAACATGAAGCAAAATTGGTGTTTCCTAAATTCCATAGTACTGCTTTGTTTCATATTGTGCCACCCTTCTCCTGGAGCTGAACTCATGAAATTCACCCATGACGTTGTTTGATGGACCACTGACCTCTTTCTTCAAGGCCTGGAAATTGTATGCTTTATAAAATTAGCAGCCAGCGACTGTGTTCTTGGTGGTTTTGAAGCGTTTGATGGTGTTGAATGGAAAGGTATTCAGACCTCTTCCACCCCCTTTCAGTCATCAGAGCTCAACGAAAAGAAGCTGAAATCCTGGATGATAGTCGTTAGTCAGCTTTTGTTTCACCAGTTTTTTGTTCCCACCTAACATTTTCAGATTTCCCGGTAGCCTCTAAAGACAGCTGAACAGGAGGGGGGGGGGGGGTGTCCGCGCGTGAAAAATTGCCATCTTTCGACCCCCTGGGCCCTGGGGGCGGTACAACGTGATTAATGTGCCTCAACGCCAAATCCAGGGGTTGGCCGGGGGATGTTCACTCCCAAACTAAGATGAAAACTCCTTTGAAATCACCCATCCCTACCAAACCCCATCAACTCCCTGCGGGACTATGAAATCGCTTTTTTTAACGGCATTAAATCATAAAAACAGTTTCCTTGTTGAAGTTTTTTTCACAAAAACATCCACTCTAGAACCATCGACAGCTTCGGTACCTAATCGAAATGATATAAAAGTCTTCTCGTTGATTCCTCATTTCTTGAGATTGTGCAGCGTTTTACTGCCACCATAAATTTAGAATCCTCTCGCTGTAACCGAGTCCCCACACAAAAAGCATTAGCTGCGTTGCTGTATACTTATCGGCTTCGCACTCAGACTCCTGCAATTGCTTTGAAATTGTGCAAAAAAGGATTGCCTTATCCAGAGAGGTTGGCAAGTCCAGCATGAAATTAAGTGATGAAAACATTTAGAAGGAAAACTAATTGTAGCAATAAAAATCTGAAGGGTTGAAAGTTTTTACGATGATTTATTTCAAGAAAATATTTTCGATGTTAGTGATTTGATCGGTGTCTCATTGCGTTTCTGAATAGGTCGAGGATTCGTTTCTTGCAACATCACGCCTTTTCTTGTTCGTTGGCATTAATGATTGCATGGAAGAGATGACACTCTCCAAGGTATTTCCTCTCTGTAGGATGTACTAGACTGTAATGATCCGTTTGTTTTTTCATCTTCTTCCTCACCTCTTCAGTAATAACATAATAACCAATATAATAATTATCAGTTAATAATAATAATTTAACAAGCTGATATGTCCGTAATTCACACTACATAATAATACACCCTTTACGTAATTCACTAAATTTTCACGTGCAGTGGCTATTGCTCCAACCATTCGATACGGGAGCGTCCATAAATTAGTAAACGTTCTATTTCCTCAATCCCTAAATTTCTGCAGTAGCTACTTACGTACGAACCTACATACGTATTGAAACCTATTGAGTCCTTTTTTTAATGGAAGTCACTAGTATGAAGTCTGAGAGGCGAGACGATGAATACTTATAAACAAGACTGTGAGACCACTTCCTACACATACCCCTGGAAATGGTCCAATATAATGCTCGTTAGAAGAAGAAAAACATCCATTTCTAACCTCGTCCCTTTCAAATCCTAGGCATCTTTATCAACGTTTTTCTGGACTCACCACGACTTACTGGACCGGAGGGATGTTTCCCTTCAGATAAATTGTATCGAAGGTTAGGAAGGCGTAAGGTGCGCTGTGTGCGCAAACTCGGCCTAAGTTATGGCTTGTACGAGGCCTGTCGAACACGGACCGAGGCATACCGGGTTTCGTGTGGACTCGAGAGATGTAGGGCTTTCTGGAGGTCGGTCTCGAGAAAAACTTACCATCTTCGCCGGCTTTGCCAAGAACCTCTCTTTTCTTGGCCGTTCAACAGCCACTTCTCTGGAGCTATTTTTCTCTAAGTTTGCTAGGTGTGAAAGTCGCTGTGAAATAAGCGCAAAAGTCAATAGGTCGGGAAGTACCGTGAAGCGATTTATAAGACGATGTATAAACTATCATTAAGGAAAGGTGAGAATGAGATACACCCATTGCTAGATAACTTGGAAGGTTTTTAGGGAATTACTCAACTATCAAGCTAATGGTGCCTCTAAATTGTTATATTTTTATGGGAGAGGGACAAACCAGTCGAGAGAAGAAGTAGCCACATATATACAATATCGTTTCAGACTATTCCAACACCATGTCACAAAAAAAGTTGGTTTGGCTGGTTCAGCTCCAATGAGGGATGTTGTGACTGTGCACCTTATTGCTTTTGATTTGATGGCCTCTACAAGTCTTTGAATTAAAAATCAAATCAAAACAAAGTTACAAAGCTATAGTCTATCTACTACTTTCCCCTCATTTTCACTAATTGTCATTTTGGACAAAAAGGGAGTAGGTATTCTTTCAAAATGTAGATAAAATTCAACGTAAAGCTTTCGGTAATCATGCCTTCGGGTGTTCTCCGAAACGTAAGTTAACATACAATTCCGCTAGCAGTAGAAGTAAAATTTTGGTACTTCTAGTGCTAGCGGAACTTCTAACTCTTTGGGTCACAAAAATGTTTTGTAATATAACAGAAAACTATATTGTATTTATAGATGATGATAATAGTTTATCTGTGGCCATATGGTCTCGTCCTACAGGTGCTCGAAAATGTATAGTATCAACTCCGGTAATAATTCATAGGTATCAACAGCGTAGTACGCCAGACAGAAGCCTGATATTATATTGAAGACAATTCTGTTCTCGAAGAAATTTCGATGTAACCATTAAATATTAAAGAAGGCAGTAACTATGACGATTATCCAAACGTGTAGGCAACTATAGCAGGCTATAAGTGGGTATTATTGTACCAGTGGAATGCTAATATGTTTGGCATTGAGACACTGGCGTAGGATCCGTGTCCATTGATCTCTAAAACCTACACTTTCAACCTACTTCAGCTGCGAATATCTGCATATCGGGGCGCTGAGATACAATGAAAGGATTTACCCAGCGATTCCATTATGGCATATCTAGTCCGATGTTTTCGAACCGGATCTTAAGCTGTTGTTTGTTGGGACTTGATAATCCGAAATTTGTCTTTTTATATCGGTAGAAATGAGCTCATCGTCTCCATAATCCGCCTACAGTCATTCGCATCAACTACTTGGATCAGAGTTCTATATCACAATGCCCACCCCTGCAGCGTATGTGATAACCGTAAATACTGGTACTTTTATATCTTATTTAGATATTAATAAAATGTTTATTAATATTACATCTAAGCGGGCTGGCGATTGACAAAGGATCGAAATGATAAGCAATCGATTATATTGATAAAAGGAGAGGAAGTTCGTTTATATTAATGTATTTTCTCCTATAATATTTGATTTCTGGTGGATTCTCATGTGTAACAATACCAAAATAAGAATAAGGCACTAGAAAATTTTACGTAGTTAATTCAACTCTGGAACTCAATCTGAGCCACTTATTTGTTCATAAAACCCTCTTACCACTGTCACTAGAGGTCGCCATCAACTTAGTTAGTCCTCAAGTGGGTAATCATCGGGTTTAATCTCGGGGGTTGAAATATTATTAAAACTCGGGAAATCTCTCAAAAAGTTTCTTCGTCCTGAAAATAACTCGATTACCCGCCATAGAACCTCTTATGACTTGATGAAATGAAAAAGTTTGGGCGACAAAATCCCCAAATCGCTCAACCACTGCGAAACCGACTTTAGTGAATATTCATGCGTTTGAAAACATTTAGAAGTAAGTTGACTGATTATGTCCTTTAATTTGGGGTATTAACTTCATTTGTTCAATATAACTAAATAGGTCTCATGTTACAGCTTGATCCATATCCATATGCTATAATACATGTAGGTATATGGCAATCATCCTTGACGGGAGGAGTTTTCCGTCAAAAACAATATTGTCGCCTCTGTCAGTGTTCATTTTTTTCATCATCCCACACCAAGGTTCCACTGAATATTCAAAAGGTGTCGATTCATGTTTGTGCACTGGTGTACATTGGTTATGTAAGCAGTTTGCGGTGAATTTGGATTTGATACAACAAACTATTCCCTCGTGGGATACGAGGAAGTATTTCTACATAGTATTTTGTTCAGTGCATGTACCGAAGAAATTTTGAATATTGCTTTGATAGATGGATGTTGTTAGATAAGGAAACAAAAACCTTGTACGGACCCTTTATCCAGAATAGTTTTGAACCTATTTCAATGTCATGTGTTTGTAATAAAATTTTTGCGTGAAATGAATCTGTAGCTTCGTGGTGAACCTGCACATATATAAAATTGGTTGAAATTATTAATACAAATCTTTGAGAAGACTCAATATTAGGACTTCAGCGTACGAATATCTATCAAGTGTAATCCCACCGTTCAACTTTGAACTTCTTGTGATCCATAATTCTTATATGTACTTCGGATTCAAGTGTATCCTGACACAGGTAACGGATGGTGTTGGAAGCAAAGAGTTATCTTTACGTCAGAATCTTCGGAGGCTGCGTTCCTTGATGAATGGCTTCCTGAAAGTAAATAGGGCCGAGCGACTCCGAGCTTTTGTTGCCAAGAAACCTCAGGTCTGAAAGGGATTTTCCAATAGAATTAGGTCGAGGAAAATATTTCCTTTGGGGTGTGACATACTGGTGGGTTTCAGATATCAGTAAACAATAGACATCTCACACAGTCATTATCGCGTCAACCAACAGTTACCGTTTCTTTACGTTACCCGGTTCGGGTTCGCGCCTTTCTCTCATTTCCGATTCTTTTAGTTTTGGAGATTTATTTTGCAACGATGCCGATGATAGGTACATTATGTGAAACACAGCTATGTCAGTGAGTTACCCACTTGGTTCATTCGCCTATTGAATAGATTATCTCGGTCGAGATTCGGACACGATACATCCAAATGCAGTTCTAAAATGTCACGAAGGTTGGCACGTTGTTGTCCTTCATGAAGAATTGAAGTTCACATTCCGCTATTCCGAAACACTATTAATCAAACACCACACAGACTGAGTTATCGAGCTTTTTAACTCTTCAACTTCGATGAAAGTCCTGAATTGCCATTCAGTGACGTTAAAAATAAATGGGATGTGTCCAATTAATCGAAATCGCAGTTCAGCTCTGACGAGATGACCTTTCTGTACATGAGAATTTCATTTATTCATGAAGACTAGTGCATACGTAGTTATCGGTGGTTTCTGTGCACCTGTCTATAACAGCCGGTTAACAATCACGTTGATATAAATTGTGGTCTTGACAACATAATAAATCATTCATTAATGAAATACAGCAGGTACCCTCGTGAGGATCGTCGCTGTTCTAGAATCAATACTCTTTTTCATTCATTCATCCCCTGCCATTTGCAACTACATTTAAAACTCTTCGTTCTCTCCGGTTGAGCGAACTCTAAAAAACTGGGGAACCCGTCCTCATTTATTTACGGCAAATAATAAATTCTGCAATGAGAAAGAAAGAAGGATCGAGTTTATTCTGACTGAATGAATTTGCATGAATTATTCTAATTCCCCGCACTCGGCACCGCGTCTCCCCTCTGTGAGGCATTAATAACGAACGCTTGTTTACAAATTTTATTTGATTATAATGATTCTGGCGCAATCTCGTTTGATATAATTATCAGATCTATTGTAATATCTTATTAGAAACCCAATAACTAAACAAAATTGAACCTAATTATCTTACGCCCATGTTATCGAAATGTGTACCGTATAGACTTATGTATGAACAGCGGTTGATAATTCCGACCATGAATGGATTCGGTAGAACTTTATTTTGTATGCAAAAGAATCAGCATTGTTCATTTGAGGGGTGAATTAAAAATTGCTGTGATTCGTGTGATATTTCTGTAGAACCATATTATATCAATGTTTCTTACAAGCCTTTTTCATCCTAGTTTCCGTTTATCGTGTTGAAGCTATTCTTCTAATAAATTCTGTTATTAACAAAATTTTTGACACAGCAGCAATTTATAAACAAAATGAAAAGGGTACACCACACTCCGGCTCAACCGAAAACCACCTAGGTCAGAAAAAAGAAAGTCCCAATAAATTATAAAATTGCTTAATAAACATTGAAAATACGGATTGAATATATTATATTGATATTATATTATGAAATCGAGTCATTGATTATATACTACTAGTACCTCCGATGGCATCAAGTGACGTCGTCAAAGATCTACGAATTCTTTTAGTAAAATATCTACTCTGGATCTGTATTTAGAGCGAACCCAAGTAGGTATTAGTTGAAATAAAAAACGCTCCAAATTTTTACACAACGTTATATTATTTACGTGCATAGATGCCCGTTCTGCGCAGATCACTGCTTTCTGTGGTCAATACCTACCAACTTGCCACTCAAGTTGGTTCGTTCGCAAGTTCATGCAAACGAAAATGCCTGTACAGATGTGCTACACTCCGACGATTCGCTGTCACTCGGTAGTTCCTGTCGAGTGTATGCATGTATTCAGAGACCCTCATTGACTGAAAGGGATGAACAACGCAGGCTTCAAGAATCATTGGTGGGGGACAGGGAACTATTTTCTTCGCGAATATATTTCCCTCAGAGAGGGTGGCCGAGGGAAATTTATACGCCATTTTTTCCCCTGTCTCCGACTAAGGGTCTTTCAAGCAGTATGTAAGAAATGACCAGCAACATCAAGTAGAAATTCCCCATCAGCCTCAGCCTTTCCAGCCTCCCTTCCAATCTCGTAGTCATGAGAAGGGTAGGCCGGGCGATTTTTCAAACTCCTCACTCGAGGGCGGAGAAGAGGTGGAGAGTCGTCTGGCGCCCTCACTGTTACTTCAAATAGTGAACAATTCACCTCTCTCAAGTACAACGTGACTCAGCAGTGCGTCCAAATTTTTGATCGGACAGTGATCAGTTGCACCCTAATTTCGATGTCTCTCAAAAAATATATTTTATGAACCTAAAATACGTCGTTAAAATGAAACATACAGCTTTACCATGCGAGCGAAATTTCATAGTTGGTGACTTGTAGTCAGTCGTGACGATTTTTGTTCCCTCAACTCGAATTGGACCTACTTCTTTCTAGAAAGGGTATTTTAGTCTGTTGAAATATGCTTTTAGCGAATTTTCGAAGAAAAGGAAGCTATTGTTCTCGGTCCAAAATTTTTAAAACTCGAATTTCCGAAAGATTTTTATACCAAAATCCGTTTCAGACCATCCTGAATTCCCTGCCGAAAGACACCAAAAATTATATGTATATATATATATATATATATATATTTATATATTTATATATTTATGTATTTATATATATATTTATATATGTATGTGTCATTCCAGACGATAACTCTCGAAAGAATTGAGATAAAAAGTTCAAATTTGCACGAAAAATCTGTCTTGGCAATCGACAGGCTAAGTTCGAAGATGGGCAGAATCGGGTCACCCTAAGGGGGAGTTTTGGGGAGTTTTAGGGGGGGAAAATTACCCATAAATTCCCAAAATGAAAAAGTCTGACAAGTGACACCTCATTTTAAAGGTTTTTGTACGCTGAACACGATGGTGAAATCAGAATTGCGATATCTCATTCCATTCTCAAACTGGAGCACTTTGAAGATGAAGGAACGTGGTTATTTCTTGAGATGTTCTTCCTGGTTCGTCTGCTCTAATCTGATAACGGAATGGGATATCGCAATTCTGACTTCACCATCGTGTTCAGCGTTGGAAAATCTACAAACCGAGGTGTTACTCGGCAAAAAATGGAACAAAAAATTTGTTACGTACCCAATACCTACTCTTCTGGTATTCAAAACATTTTTGATTTCCCCCTCCCCCTCCTTCCACCCCAAATTTTACTTTGCGTAAAACTACTCGTGTTTTAATTTTGTATGGTATCAAGTTGGGAAAACATTGACGGAAAATTAATTTTCAGAAAATTTTAAGCGGAGGAGGAAGATGCCGAAAACTTCGAAAATTCGCTCTTATAGCCATGCTGCATGACTGTGGTTTTTTCTGTATTGAGTCATCATTATGGTGTAACAGTTCGATGAATTTGTTGTATTGTTGATGACTTTCAACTTTTTTTAAAATGAAAAGTTCTTCAAATTACGATCATCACAATTTCATTTTTTAGATTCCCTAAGATTAATAAATTTGATGATCGAAATTATAATAAAAGGTCGATTCCACTTATGTAATGCATTATTATGATTATTGATTACTCATGGATAATCGATGTCATATCCATTTGTAATAAAGTAAGTTGAACGTTCATTTTTAACGACCTAAGTAATGTTTATCTTATGAGCGAAAAGATCGTTTCCTGGGAGGCCTGAGCTTCACATATATTGGCTCGGCGCCCACTCAGAAATACGCTGTACAGCCGGGGCAGTAATGATCCAGTTGAGTTTTAATGTTTCGTTAATAAATTGATGAAGTTTAACTTATTAGATGTCAATTACTAACATAAAAACGCTGTAGGTTATCACACAATGGTTTATTATTTACCTGTATAGAAGCCCCTTCGGCGTATATCATGGTTTTCTGTGGTCATTACTTACCCTCGAGCTCCTCCCAGGAAAACTCTAAATCGGATACCTACTGGAGCCGGCCGGGGGGTTGCAGCTTCATAAATATGCGGTGGGTTCAATAATTCTATCATTAATAAGTTATTTGTTTTTATCCATGAAGCATAACGTCTGTTGAAGTGCAAAAGTACCTATCAATGAAATCCAAAATAACCATCATTCTTCAAATGAAATAATATAACAGCACAACCAACTTGCAGCCTTGCGTGATTATAATAAGCTGTTCCCTTGCAATGGTGTCTGGGCTGCATGTAAATACTGTTTCATTCACGATCATGTTGACGGAGCTCTTCGGAGCGACCTTCGGGGCCGTACTGTAAACGAACGGTTGGACGTACAATGGGGAGTTCTCAAAAAGTCTGAAATTCGAGCTTAACGTAAACAAATGCGAGAAAGCTGCACCCTGGACATTGCAACCCCTATTTTTCACCCCTTAGAAATGACTGACAGTAATGCCGAGCTTCGCGGATCAACTAGACCCCAAATGAGTCCTACAAACCAAATTTAATTAATTTTCGTTCATGGTAACTCGAAGTACGTGGAAGGCGTTCGGACATAAATTTATTGTTCCATTTTCGGATTTTACGTGCCTTGAAACGGAAAGCATCATATTTTGTGGGGGGGGGGGGGGGGGGGGTTAATTTTTTTTTTTCATGCTGGATTCCAAAGGTTCATTAGAGAAAATAATAAATCAAAATAGTGTGTTGGTGGGGGGAGGGGGGCACTTGCGCCGTATTATGTTGTTGATAGGTGTTGTAAAAATACATCTTTGCTTATCTCTGAAGTTGAAACTCAACGATTAAGAAGAATATCTTCACTACGACAAAGAAGAAAACAAGTGGAAATTTGGTACCTAGTGGGTATTTGTCAGTAGGGAACAAAATTCCATTCAAGGTGAAAATTATAAAGATTATTATTAACATTACATTATTTATAGTGCCTAATGATATTGCTAAGGTTTTCATTTGAAGACGACTCGAGAGGAATCCGTGGCAAATATTTAGATTGGAGTTTCGAAAATGCCCGTGAATAAGGTTGTGTGGAATTACAAGATGTTGCGAAGAGCCCTATTATATTAATTAGAGGATGAGGATGGTAGGTGGAGGAGGGTCAAACTGGTTTTCTGATACCTCTTCCCGACGTCTCAGTCACGCGAAATTGTTCCAGAGCGGAAAATAATATCGATACGATTGATGGGAGTTGAAGTAGTGGTAAGTAGGTAGTGAAAAGTTGATTTTTCCTTAGTGTGGAACTAACTTTGGTGAAAATGGACATTGTTTCAAAATTTGCGCACCAACTTGTCAGCATCTCCAAGGTTGTCTTACTACTGAGAGAGTGAGGATGCTTAAATTTGAAATGAATCCTCGTTGGGACTGCTGGTCCCCCTTGATCAACTGTATCAAAAATTGAGCTCTGATAAGCTGTCAAAAATGGAGAGTTTGCGTCGGTTTTTAAAATTTTTTTCTCTGAAAGTTAATGGCGGAAGGGTGGAAAGGAAACAATAATGAAGACGTAGGAGGAAAACTGTGTATCTGTAATTTTAGAAAATTTATTGAACTATTGAATTTTGTCCCATGAGGGGAAAGTGACAAGGAAAAGGCCTCTCATTGACCAACCCATACACAGCGAATGTCTGCGAAAATGGTTTCTCCAGAGGCTTCGAAATGTCGCGTTTTATTCAAATGGCTGATATTTTAACCCACTTTCTCCACTGCAAAAGGATGTTTCATTATTTATTCGTTTCAACCGTTTTATTTCATTCCACATAGCAATATTATGCAAAACAGAAAAAATTGAGTATCTAATACACTACATCACGTGGTAGGTAACATCTCTTTTAGCTATACAATGAAAAAATTGCTTACCACCTGGAGTAAACATGATATTAAGATCAGTACATTTTCGTGAGCACAAAACTTTAACTCGATTTTTTCGAAACTTCGATTTTGTTGTTACAGTTTAGAACAGCGATATTTCTGCCTCTCGTTCATATCCCATTTTGTTAAGTGATGTAATTTTATAGGTTATTCCACTTATTAATGTGTTGTGGAAGGCAATGAATAAATTCTCACTCAGATTAGAGGGGTCTGACTAAAGGTGGACAGGAGTGTACTCTACTGATGCTAGTGTGACCGCAACTAGTTCACCCTGTCCGCTCCTAGAACTTTTTATGTCCGCCACTAGTTCATTTCCAAATAAAGGCTCTTCCTTGCCTGATATGATTTTGGATTTGCTTATACTTTGCCACTATCTTCACTACTCGTAGGTTTTCATTTTATCAATATATTACTGTTAGTAGTATAAAAATATTATGTACAAGTTGTTTTTGTAACTGCTTTATGTTCGTCCGCATTAAAATAAATTTATTTTCCAATGAAATGATTAAGTTTGCTACTGTATCCGCCTCTGGTACATCAAGTGTCCGTCTCCTGAGCAGTCACATTTTTTGGTACAATTTTCGCACGTAGTATTTGATATTATTGATTGTTTTAGGTGTTCAAAATGTCAAGGAAAGTTCGAAGCACACCATGAACACCAGAAAATGAATTTTACTCGTATTAGTCAAAATGCATGCAAAAAACAGCAGAAATTTCCTTAACATGTTAGCTACTCAGGCTTTTACCTTGTTTACCTCCTTTTTGACATGAGAAAAGTATTGTGTGTGCAATTTTATTTTTTATTTTACACTGTACAAATATTTGAATTAATGTAAGAAAAGTAGGATCAAGTGGGGTGATTATGAGCACACCGATGGTACGTAGGTAGGTACATAATATAAGCTATTACGATATATATTTTCAAATTAACGGAGTCCTAAAAGGATCTCTTCAAAAGGAAACCTACGTCAAATTCAGCGAATGAGGAGTGTACTGTTCTTCAACTTGATAGTTCTTAGCATTAATGGAAATTCTCGTGTCAATTCCAGCGTTTCAGGCAACGCGATACCTACGTGATTACTTCATAAGAAATATATATCATTCTCTTGCCCCTCACGTTCGTTTCGTATTTCGTCCGTCCGTGATTCAATAACCTACTTCGAAACGAGGTTGTACGGGGAAGGGATAAAATAGAGTATTTTTTTCGATCCGAGTTCAATGCGTATCTCCATGCCTAGCCCAGATCTGCATTTTTAGTGGGGCACATACGCTGTCGAGGCAATTCCCGTCAAATCCAATACGTATTTTTTACATGGGGTTGCTCCGTGCATGGGAAGAATACAGAAAAACAACCGTCCCGCGCGGAAGACGAGCGGGTTTTAGTTGGTTAGATCGGATGTCCGATCGATCTCTCGAACGTCCGGTCCGGATCACGTTTCCATCAATCAACTCCTCGGTCGGGAGCGGAGGCAAACATAGCGCAATCATCGTTGATGAAACAAAGGCCTACTTTGACGATTTGGGTCGGTGTGGAGGGGGATCAACCTACAAAACCCGTCAGGATCCGAGTTAGGCCCCATTAATCAACGTGTTTGACGCGTGTGGTGAGTTCCTAAGGTGTACACTACAGAACTGCGTGTTGACTTCGGCGATGGGCAAAAGAGCCATTGCGAACTGAAAGGACTACGAAAGAGCCACTTGTAGGTGGACGGGGATACTGGATGTGTAAAAGTTGCTAAAACACTCCCTAAAGAGATAGTACAGTCCACGAAAAGGTCAATATTGTACTGAAGGAACGCCTCAAACCAAAAAGGGCTACTTCTAATCGGGTATGAGTTTCTTTTACCTATTTGGCTATTATAAAGCCAACTTTCTGACCTCGGCAACTAGGAATATTTCTGAAAAGCTCCAAAAATTATAATTTCATTCAGTTCTCCTCGCACTACTTTTTTCCCATCAAAAACATGTTTTTCGAAATTTGTTACGATTGTGGATTCCAGTTTCAGATTATACATAAACAATTAGATGAAGTTTCATTGTCGAACTGTGTAAATGCCCATTTCCCATCTCTGGGGTACCCTGTGTTTGTAAAGCCTGTCATCATCTACATCACTGGTCTTAGATAAATTGCGAAATCTACCCTGTTACGCACTTCAACCAGAGCGATATGCCTTCTTCAATTTTTTTCGACCTGAGGAAACGGAAACGGAATACCTACATCTTTAGCGGCTTCAAAATAACAGTGAGAACAATGCAAAGTTACAAATTCATCCCTATTGCGAACGCGGCATTTTCAGCGGTTCTTTTCACTCTCACATGACAGGGAGCGGCGTTAAAAATCAAGTTGGAAACTAACAATAGGACGAGATTGTTTGTTAACTCACACCATTCACTCTCGGCCGTCTTCTTATACAAAAGACAGAAAAAAAACCAAGTCTCGAAAACGAGAGGCCTTTTATACTGGCTGGCAAGTTCGCCTTGAAAAGGCTGTGGGGGTCCCCAATTGAACAGTGCACAGAGTTCTCTGGTGGTTACAACACTACCGAAAAATTTGAACGGGTGAACAAACTGGGAATTTGAGGTAAGTAAACATGAAGAAAAATGTCGAGTACCCTCTGCACTCATCCAAGATTACTAGCAACCATATCAACTGAATACAGGCACTAAGGAAAATAGTGAGGCTTGGTTTCTTATTCGTATATTCCCAGCCATCTAAATATTTAACGTAATTCAATTTGCCTAATGCTTCTTCCCCTTTCAAGACTTTCTCCTCAAAAGTGGAGGACAGAAGTCGGGCCGGAGTATTAAGGACGACTAGTCTTCAGTATTCAGATGTATTTCCTCGCATCGAATTTTCCTGATTAGGTTGAGCCAAATATCCAAGTTTTAGTAGTTGCCCGTCTTCTCAAAAATTGGTACCCCGAAAGTGTATTAGGATACAAGGATGTATTAGTGTAGGAATACTTGTATGTATACGTTTGAGTATTTGTTGACTAGTGGTTGGGTACCATAGAAAGTTCTGGGTGTGGAATGACCACGTCTAGTCGTATTCGTAAGAGTTTAATCACGAGTTTTCGGCTCACTGACTAGGGCACAAGTCAGTGTGCTGAAACTTCGTGATTAAAACTTTTGAATAATACGACTAGAGTAAACTTGATCATTCCACAAAAAACACACACAATTTCCTGTATGTATATGTACCTATATCCGTGGGGATTTCAATTGACATACACACTGTATAGGAACCTGTAAGTCGAAGCGAGAGAAGTTAGAATAAAATGCCCTTCGTCGAACACAGAGCGGTAAGGCAACCCTTAGCGAATTTGACGGCCTGGAATGGTTATTTACTCCACAAGTTACTGCCTACACGCTTCCTTTTCGTTCTGGAGTTTTCGGATGGAATTGCCAATGCTAGCGGAGGTACTGGTAAATCATTTCAAATCACATTATAATCCTACCCGTCAAAGATATAGTCAGATTTTAAGAGATTTATATTTTTAGGTTTTAACGTAACTGAAATCGTTCTAATCTTCCCTCCATACCAACCTACCGGTTGCCCCCATCTAGGGACCTTGTATTATGTGAGACTGTCACAAAGCTAAATATACCGAGGAACGTGCAGATGTAGCGCTGGGTGGCAAACACAAACCTCCAAAACGGACGTAGGTAACATTTGGAATCGCGCAGTTATGGCGATCTGCCCATCCGTGTTTGGAAAAGCCCATTTCCCGGCCTTTTTCTTCATTCAATACTGAAACGGGTCGTTTTGATTGGAGGGCCGTCAAAACTTTGACAGCCGGCCTATCAGCCTCTTTACGACCCGCGAACGATCCCTCGGAAAATGGACTTCCGACCAGCCCGACCGATATGGACTCGTTTTATAAGGATTGATCGATTGCTTCCCCCTCGACTTAATTGCTTTTAGGGGGCACTTCCACTCCAACGGTCGCCTCCATCTAGAATTCCTGAGGTTATTCCAGTCGAACTTGACCTCATTTCTCTTCAGACTTATCCTCAAGATCTTCTCGAGTTGACGTTTAATAATTTTGTTATGGAATTTCCTTGTTCCCTCGGAGATTGCAGAAGTGAAAAACTATAGCCTCCTGCATTTCGTGCGAGTCTTCTCCATACTTTCATAGGACACTTCGGAAATCTAAGTGACGGAAGGCATCACCCTCAATCCCTGTTAGGAAAAGAGTGTTAATAACACTTCTACGGTTGATTTAATATTATCTTTGAAACATATAGAGAGAGCCAAGTAGATTAGTAACTTCATGGAACTGTATTCCTTGATTTTCCATGCTAGACTGGTTCTAATTAGTCAGCTTCCCGGATACTCGATGATCATCAGGTTTTGCTTCATGAGAGTCAAACCCTAAGCTCACTGGGGAACTTCTATGGGTCGGAATTTCAATCAGATCGGCAGCTGAAATTCAGAGAGATAGGTACAGAATAGATAAAAGCGGTACCAAAGCAAAGAACATCGAAGCTTTTTTGAACATATTAAAAAAAAAAAATTCCTCGAAAATTGCTGGTTTTCGCTCAATCAATCCACCTGGTTCCATTTCAGCGTTGAATTTTCGTCTTTATCTCATACTTGGGTGTGTACATAAAAGAAAAGCAGTGTCAACAAGTTATTAAAACGAACCACTGGGGTGAGGGATACATTTCAGAAAACAGCTGCGTATCTTGCAATATTTATAATTTTTTGAGCTGTGATTACTGGCATTTTTTGATTTTTTTAAACCGTAACACCATTATCACATCTGGATTCCTTGGCTCAAATACTGTAAGATATTGAACTGAATAATTAAGATTTCAAGATTCAGGGAATAGATTTTTAGCCACCTTTGCCACACTGCCCGGGGCACAGCGGTCCAGGTACCCCGAAAAGCTGGCCGAAAGTCCAAAATTGGTCGGATGGGCACACACTCCCTAATAGCCAGGTTTGGAGAGGCACCCTGCTCGGAGGCGTGAACTACGTCATATCTGGAACAGTTAATAGTGTTGTATATTATTCCTCACATATCAAAGGTAATTTACCATACCTTCCCAATACTGGGAACGCAAATTCGATTTTTGGACTTTTTTGCAGCTTTTCGGGGTACCTGGACTGACTTTTTTTTAATATTCCATTTTCCGATTCCAAGTACGTACCTTGAAACACAAACCATCACGTGAGGGCGAGTTTTTTCCCCTCGTGCTCGATTACAAAGGTTCATGAGTGAACATTAAACCACAATGGGAGTAGGGGAAGGGCTACGTAATGGTCAGGTCCACCGTGATGACAGCTGACGTAGTTACGCGCTTGGCTTTCGAAATGTTCAATATGGCTTATGTCGGTAGTTGTTATTAGAGTTTCTCGTTTCTTTGCGAACTTTTGCTACTTGTACTCCTCTGAAACACCGAATGCCTTGTTAAAATCGATCCGAATCGCCCATTCGGAACCGATAACTGCCTCAACCGTCCGTCTCCTCCCACCCATAAGCGATTGCCTCTAAGAAGCGAGCTTGTACAACACCTACCATTGTCACTGGGCTGCTCTCCCATAAAGTGACGCCCACTGAGCCACCTCGTTCCGACCGTATGTTTTTACCGTTCATGAACGTATTTAAGGTCCGGGCCGAATGCAAGCCCTAATGAACCTGCAAACCCTCCGCGGATTTTTCAATATGCATGAGCATTTGGGCGTTCGATTTAAATGGGTTTTTTTTCTCCACAGTTGTTCGTTTGAACTGAAAAAAGTTATGGAGCGTGCAATCAACAACAATTAAGACCGGTAGGATAACAGCAGACTACCGCAAATAAACTCCTGACAATTAAATTGCCACACATTTATGTGAACGCAGTGTGTAAATGAGTAGAAAAAAATGCTCACATCCTCTTACATTGCTGATTAATTGCTGTTAGACACCATAATGAATGTTCGTGGTACTTTCACTTACATCTAATTCGGGATAACGCTGTACAGCTTAGTTGTAGTTGTGCTCTAGTTAGCATAATTTCTCCCAAGATTCCTTCTCAAGGGCGGCACTTGAAAACTGAGTGGCTTCAAAGTGAGTATGAAGGTACCTAATGAATTTCCAGAATCCAGCCCAAGGCGTATATTATTGTAGTGACAGTCAAAATTTGCACTGTTTCTTCCAAGGTGTCGTAGACGAATCCATCCATAGGCGACCATCCAATTTTTCTATTTATTACAGATTGCACATTAAAAGGTTCTGTTTCTGTCGAGAGGTAGCGAAGTCATGGATTCCTCGTCATCTGTGGATATCTCGGAGCTACTGGAGTTGCTTCCTGCCGATTCCTCTACTTCCTTGTTCCTTCTATCTTCTCTTCCAGAACAGGTCTCTGGAATTCATATCACTCACCTCTAAATGTGTCCAAGGTAACGTATTTTGCACTCCTTTACTTCTTGGATGAGCTCAAGATCTCACAGGTTTGCTCACAGATCTCACAGATATATATATGACATAATCATCCATTTCAGTTTCAAAATGTGTACTTCGATGAAGTGGAATGTTTATGAGCTTTTTTGATTGTGAGGATACAATCTATCCTAGAAACAAAAACGCTGCAAATCCCTGCACAACGGTTTATTATTTTGTACAGAATACCCTTCTGTTACAGATCACAGGTCTCCGTATAGATAACCCGTCTATATAATATGTACTAGTCTATACATATTATGTAGATCGCAGACCCTCCGTAGATTAGTAACTAACCCCGTACTCGTTACTAGGTACCTATCTAAATCACGAGTTAAATGTTGCTAAAATAATTCTGTCGATGACAAGCAGTAACTAAAACGGCAAAAAGAAACGCAAATAATGAAGTTCTGAAGGAAAATGTTGATGTGGAGTGCAATAGATGCCCCTTCTGCGTAGATCACTGTTTTCTGTGGTCAATACCTTCGTGGTCAACTATAATGAACCGTTGAGTAATAACTTCCCATCAATAATACTTCAACGGTTGTTCGAGTTGCAAAAGTACCGATCAACAAAATCCAGCCCCTTCTTGGTTGATGAACCATTGTGTAATGATATTTACCGTTAGTGAAATAATTTACCGTCATGTACCTAATAATTTACCGCTGTGTAATAATTTTCCGTTGTGTAATAACTTACCATTGTGTAGTAATTTACCCATCAACAATATTTCAACGTTTGTTAAAGTTGCAAAAGTACCGATCAACAAAATCCAGCCCCTTCTTGGTAGATGAACCGTTGTGTAATAATTTACCGCTGTGTAATAATTTACCATTGTGTAATAATTTACCCATCAATAATACTTCAACGTTTGTTCAAGTTTCAAAAGTACCTACCAACAAAATCCAATAGTCCATCACTTATCAAATGAAATAATATCGCAGAACAACCAACTCGACTTCATAGACAGCCATCCTTGATTATAATCAGGTGCTCCCTAGTGATGATTATCTGGGCCGGATTTATACCGTTTGATTCACGATCGTGTTGACGAAGCTTTTTGGTCTCAAGACAAATTTAATAACGTAAAAAAACCATACCCTTTTATCGAAAGTTTTCGAACTACGGCATTCTGAAAATTTCAACCCCTATTTTGAACCCCTTAGAGATGACTGTCAGTAACGTCGAGGTTCGAGGACCAACTAGACCCCAAACGGAACCTATAACCCGAATTTCATCAATTTCTTTTCATGGTAACTAAGAAAAGTGGCCAGTACGGCGTACGGCGGACAGACAGACATTTTTTTATTGCAGTTTTGGATTCTACATACCTTGAAACGTAAACCATCAAATTTTGAGGGGAAATTTTGAGGGGGGGGGGGGGGGGGGTTAGCATTTTTTTCCATGCTCGATTCCAATTTCATTAGGTATTGAAAATAATAAACCAAAATAACACAATTATGAAATTTCAAGGGAAGATATCTGAAAAACCTGTAATGCAAACACACAGGAGAAGAACCGCTGAAATCAGTGGAGTTACTTCGTATCTGTTGGATTAGGATTAGTCAGTAAGTATATTGCTCTACTTGCCGAATGACTAAACCGTGTAATTAATCAGGGCAACCAATTAAGAGGTACCCGTATAGTAGGGCTCCACTTATTTTCTAGGCTTGAAAAAAAATCATTTTTATGTAAAATGTTTGTCAGAGGTGACAGGTATGAGCACCTGATTTGTGATGAGGTACCTATACCTTTGGACTCGGGAAATTCATGTTGAAATCTAGTGGGTTTATGGGAATTGTGTAATTATTGTAAACAACTTTAATTCCATCCAGAATGTTGGTATATACATTCCTAGTTTAGAAATAAAGTGGCCTTATGGACTTTGCTTCATCAATGACCATTAAAATTGACAAAAACTGCGAGGATCTCTGCCTCTCCTGTATATTTTAAATGGTGGAGTCCCCGACCGAGAGCTTTCAAGCCTTAGTCACCCTACGAGCTGTATGGATCCCTCTAGAACGTCTTGGTTGGACTCCACCTGGTGAAAGGACGGTGACCTAGTTTTTCTGACCAACATTTCATGGAACCAACCTTTTAGAGTCGACGTTTCCACCTCATAAAGCATTTTGGACCAGGCATAGAATTTTTGTGCATTCGATAACGACTGCTTAGGTGCTTATCACAAAAGAACAGTTTCATTTTGATAAATGCTGATCTATCTTACTCAGTTCTGCAACGAATTTCCTAATGAGGGTTCCACCGATCATTCCGCCGATCATCAGGGTTCCTAGATACTTAGGTATATAATCTATTATGTTTGAACACGTTAAATGCTTATGCTCAAACCGTCAGTGAGCTTCGCACTGACCTGCCGAATTTGATAAAAGTGGTTGGACTCGATAGGCTTCTGTATTTTCGTCATTAGCTGACAATCCTGTCCGGTTATTATACTCAATGCAAGTTCAATATTTGCATTCATTTATTATCCTCAATACTTCTTTATTCAAATTGTGTTTTACACGGGATTTTATTCGTGTCGCTGTAAAAACACGTGTGAAACGAAAACCCTACACGTCCGCCCGGATATTTCATTAAAACTGAAGCAGATTCCAAAGCCAAGTTTATTAGATTTTAATTTCCAGCCACACTCGACTTCGTAGTGGTGAGAGCCTGCCAGCATGAAAATGTGCGTTATAAAGTACGAGTAAAAAAGTAGAGTATCACAGATTAGCTCGTGTGACGGACGGCACCGCCTTTTCTCTTGGGTTTGGCGCCATTATGAGGATACGTCACCCCCAGTTACTCGGCATGATTTACTAGGCCGTTTGTCAAGAGTAACTATAACGCGGTGCCACACGCAGCGCGAAATGCTCGCACAAAAGATCGCACGGGGGTGTCGGCGCGCTGCCTAAATGAACCTAGCTATTTGCAGAGAAAATTCTTTTTTCCCCTATTTCGCAGTTTCGTATTATTTATATTCAATACTCCCTCGGATATAATGTTTAAAGCAAATAATATATCGCAGTGCCAGATTATATTACCCCGATTTAATCAAATTAATAATCATGTTTTTGTACAAGTTGTGTCCTGTATTATGGGGGTATTTGAGATGAGACATAGCGGTCAGCAGTCCAGTATGTGCTCAGTGGACAGCCGCAGTCCGAAATAAAGGTACAGCAGTTCCGGTGATGCAGCATGACCATAATAATGAGCGATGTTAAGTTCATTTCAAAATCCACTTGAAATACCGAACATTTCTAACGTCTTATCCACAAACTTGAACTCTTTTGCTCACAAACATAGTTGTTATTCAAAATTGTGTATCGTGTCGAATTTCCACATCCCTCAGTTATCTGTTATTTTACTGAATTTATTCAAATTTTGGCTTGAAAATCAATTCGAACCTATATTATAGTCTGAAAAAAGCATTGCAAATTTTGCCAATAGTGCATTAACATGTATGTTCAAATAAACTTAAATTCGATCACAAAATCACAATAAATAGTTCGACAAACGCTTGATGAAGTGATTATGTAATTTTAATTGAAATGTGCCCGATGGGTAACGTGAAATTGGAACATTTATATTATTGAAATCGTCGAAGCGACTGGAAGTTCGAACATGATCTGTCCGCTGCAAGTTGATTTTGGAGTA
Organism: Leptopterna dolabrata; assembly: GCA_954871275.1. Lineage (NCBI taxonomy): Eukaryota > Metazoa > Arthropoda > Insecta > Hemiptera > Miridae > Leptopterna > Leptopterna dolabrata. The sequence goes on along the minus strand of OX940984.1, from coordinate 21,223,288 downwards.
TAATGTGACAATTAAGCCATGTTTCCGGATGAAAATACGTATTCCATTCTAATGAAGAACAGCATTAATTTTCTTTGGTAAACGATTGAATGAAGGAGTAACACAGCGGACAGAGCAGGTGCGTTATAATTTAAAATTTAATTAACACCTCGGCCGTAGAAGGGCATAAATGTAAATTTCCACGAGGATCAGCAGGACTCTAAATCCGCTTAATGGACCACCGCCCGTAAAATCGCTCTGGAAGCGGGTCTTAAACCCAAATATACATGCATAATGACCGAAACGCAAGTTTCGAAGGGGGTACTGCCCGAAACATCCGAACTTCTTGAAATTCATAGTCGTAAATACGTTTTACGACTGAAGGGCGGAAAATCATAACCGAAAACTTCGGGAGAGGAAACCGAAAAGGGTCAATAAATAAGATGATTACTCTCAGCGAGGGTTTTAGGGCTTTTAGATTAGCTGTCGAGAAATTACCTCGGGAGCCGATCGCCTTTTGATCAAGATCGTCCATTTCAGTTGGCTTCCCTCCATTCTGTTTCTTCCCAAGATAAAGATTATATATATATATATATACATAAATTTAAAAAATTAGTACATGAATCTATCCCAGAATTTTAACAGTATTTGGAATCAAGCTTTTCTGTTACTTTCAACTCTCTATCTCTGAATTGTAACTCAACTCTGTTGCTCTACCTGGATATTGTTACAGTATTTGAAAGTAAGCTTCTTTGTTATTTCAAATCACCCCTATTCTGAAATGACAGTGCCCGAATTCAGAATAAAAGTGCATTGTATTTTTGAACATTTAAATAAATTATAAGGTGTGGCACGATTGAATTTAAACTGCGCTTTATTTAGCAGAATACATTTCAGCGAATTTTCAAGGAAAATGACGCTGTTGCAATGGTAACATTTTCAGAACATGAATTTTTGAAATTGTTTTATAGGCAAATCTGTTTCAGAGCATCTGAATTTATCCCTAGATTTCAACAAAAATATATATCTATTATATATATATATATATACATATATATATGTGTCACTCCAGACGATATCTGACCTTAGCTACATGATACAAATTCTAAATTACGTCAAAATGTTCGTATTGCCAAACAAAAGGGGGGGGGTCACATTTGAGTTTTTAGGGGTCAAAAATCAGGAAAACGGCTAAAACTTCAAACAGTTGACATAAAATCTCTGAAAGCGGTATGGAGGGGGTGAATAAAGACAGAAAAATTCCATTTCAGTTGTTTTTCTTACAGAATAGGGGTCAAATTTTGATTTTTGGGGATCGAAAATCGGTATTTAGGGCTAAAATCAATATTAATTCACCTGACGTAGTGTTCACGACATGTTGTCTTCACGGCATAAAGAGGGACTATTTCGATGATAAAAATATTTTTCTGAAAAAAGAGTGGGGTCATATTTGACTTTATAAGGGTCAAAAATCGTTAAAAACGGCTAATATCACGAAAAAATTGTATAATAATTGTATGAAAAGTGGTGTGGGTTCTCGCTATATCCGTTTTACATAATAGCACGAATATTTATTCGAAAATTCGCTCTTATAGCCATATTGCATAACTGCTTTTATTTTTGTTTTGGGATGCACTCAAAATTCGTTCTAAAAATCGTCAGCTCACCGCAGTTGTAGGTAGCCCATGTAGATTTGAACGATTGTATCAAAAGCTAAAGTTACCTATTATCTAAACTAGCTTTAAACATAATATAGTTACTAACTACATAATGAAAAAATTATGTAGAAAGATTCAAAATAGTTCTGAATGAGAACGAATTATGTAAAATCAACGGAAGTAGGAGAAAGCACCTAGTTACTTGGTGCACTGAATAATAATAAATTATTATTTGAATGCAGAAAACGTTTGGACGGCAATTCCTCATTCAGATAATTATGGTGTTTTATCATTTAAAACGATTGATGATCGTAGTAAGTAGGTACTACGAATAACGTAGTATGTAAGTCGGTTGATGTAGTAGGTAGGTAGTAGATAATATAAATATGTTCGTTGATAGGAAATACTCGAGTAAGTTACCTATTTAGACATATACGCACATTAAATTTGGTATTTGCATATCTGGGTTGTCTTTCCCCTCAAAAGCATGACGCATGAAGAACGTTTCGTCAAACAGAGTAAAATTATAAACGAAAACATCTGCAGTAAACCAAAATTGTCATGAATATCTCTCATCCTATGCATTTTCAGCCCGATATCTCCTTCAGAAACTAAGAGATTCTTTGCAACGAAACAGTGTCTAGCGAAATGGCATGGAAATGGTACAAAACGGTTCAGATCTATTTTCCGAGCGAGCAGATGCATTTTATGGTCAAGTCGGTTGGAACTAACGTCAAAACGATGCCAGTCCCGTTTAGAAACTTTTCGCTCACCCTCAGTTTGTTCTTGAAGTTTTAGTATTCTATTCCCTTCCCACGGCTAACTATAAACTTACAGAAATTTCCAAGAATGAATTTCTGTGGAAGCAGGTGTTTGTCCCATTCTCCATAGTGCTAGAGGTTAGCCCACTAACGCTTAGATCCGAAATAAATAATTATTTAAATAATTAATTAAAACTGAAGAATGAATGACAAATATTGCTTTTTGTCCAATGAGAATGCATAAAATATATATTCATCGTTTGTAAGCGTTCTTTTTAACGCTGTTCGTAAGGTTAGAAACCTCCAGGTGGTATTTTTGGTTTTTCCATTTGAACCTTCCCTCTTCCATCCTACCGAAAACCCTCATTTCTGTTAATCTGATAACACCCGATCCGGTAACAGGGGAAATACAGGAAATACAGGCGTAGCAGGGGAATATCCCCTCCCCCGTCCTTTCACCAGGGTCGTCGTAAAATCCGAACAGAGATTTTCTCATTTTTAGTTGGGACCATAACAGAGATAAGGGCTTAGCCGTTACTGTGAGGCAGCTCGGTGCACAGATGGGAGAGGAGGGATATTGAATAAGAGGGTAGAGAGCAATGGTTTGGCTAAAGGAAAATCGTATAGGTAGGTAGGGGTAAAGGTACTTTTTATACTTTTCCCCCTACCTTTTACAGTGGGCACGTGGATTGTTTTGCTTGGAGTCCCTTGGTGCGTCCCTTTTCCACCCTCACGTTGAATGGACAATGGATTTGGAGAACACGCCCAATCTTCTTTGGAGTTCCATCAGGTGTTGTAGTTCCCCCCACGCGTCTCATAACCGTAAAAAAGGCCTTGCATTGTGTGGAGGGGGCGCACTGTTTTCAGGAACCTTTGAAATATGACTGGATGGTGTGGCAAGCCGCATGGGTGGTGTTTTAAATTTCAACAGGTGAATTTTCAGGAATTAGTTTCGACCCTTTGTGGCAAGGCTGCTATTCATTTGGTACCCTACGCCTACTAATCACGGTGGCCAGCTTTACCGGGTATTTGTCGGCGGTGGAGGGGGGGGGGGAGACAGGATACTAATACTTGCCAACCTTTGAATTACCTTTGTGAGAAAGCTCCCTTGTAGGGACATATATCGCTTTTGAGGTGTCAAAATGGTACAATCATGGCGGACATTCTTGTCGACAGCGTTTTACCTTCTCAATTTCTCGCATAGTTTTTCGTCGTGTGTGGTAGTAATTATACTTCGATTGGGTAGTGGTTCGATAAAAAGCCCAGTACTGTTCTTTGACACTAGCGCGTCAGATTGTGATGCTTTCAGGGCTCCTTGTTTCCATTTACAGTTTCCAATTGTACTACATTCCTTGGAGTTCGAATCAGAATGTGAATGTAGGGTATGGATCGGAATACTTCACGGGGCCAGACGATCAGTGGTAAAAAGAGCTGTTCCCTGTTTTATAGAACGTCCTCTTTCCCGATTCGGGTCACGAACGTCGGCGGTGAAACTCTTAATTTTCCCCCGTCCACCATTCTGAAGGGCACGTAATGATGAACTGATCCGACTAATCATTCTACTTGTTTCTTCTCTAGGTAGGTATAGTAGATCTCCCTGAACCACCGTACACGCGTAGATTTATTAAACGCGTATGGTAGATAGGTATATAGGTACACGAGTATATAAGCCAAAAAAACACCTAGGTGCCTAGTTCGTGTAGAATGCATTGTTCAATGATTTTTATTTGTAATTTCGTCTATAAATTTTAATTAAATAACGATAATGTCCCATCTTTCCCTATTCTAGTGTTTCAATTACATAGGTATTGAAATTGTAATTTTGAATTTCCAGATGAAAATCCAACTTCCTTTACCCCCTTAACTGGAGTTGCCTCGAAGTTAGGCATCAATATTAGAGTCAGTTTCCATCTGATTTCTTAACGTTAACCGCAGCGAAGTATACACTGAGAAGTATATAAAACGTTAGGCTCGCCGGGTAAACTTGGGAAGAGCTACGAGGTGGTCTCACCTATTATGATAAGACTTTAGGAACCCGGATCCCGTAAATTAGGTGTTTTGGGTTTAAGTTTTAACTAGGTTTCTTCTCCTCCCTTGCAGTTGCCCAAACTAAAACCACCTCGGAAAGTTTGAGGCTCACTTTTGTGAACGGAGCATGACGCTATGGCGGCGAAGGGGGTGTAAAGAAAGTGGGAAACCTCCAGAGTTTATCTTATAGCTGGGTAATTGGAAAGTGTTTTCGTAAGGCTCGCCAAAGAAGGTTCGCTGTTCAAAAATCCGTGATATTATGACGAGTGTGCTGGATGTTTGATGAAGTAAAAGAATAGCGCTGTACTATCAATCGTAAAAGTATATAGTAGGTATATCCTCAAATGTGTTCAGTACGAATGAAATATAGGATATTTACTAAGAGATTTAATAAATGCTTTACAGAGAGCATTAGGGAACGACCGCTTGTTCGGAAACATTTTTTATTTTACTACCGCAAGTACTTCATTCACGATATAATTATTTACATTCTCAATTTCTGTTGCAGAACTATACCTCTACCATGCTCTGTTATTGGCAAATATTGTTTATCCTACAAAATTAGGTGGGAGTGAGAATTTTACTTCTGATAACGTTCAAATCATAATATTGATTGTCGGAAATGTTGTTGAATTGGCAGTAGTGTTTGTGGAATTGAGACAAAAGGATGGCAGGAATATCCTATCGGCTAGTGCGTTAGAGAGCAGATCGTTACATCATAGTTATAAGGCTCACGTAGCTCAGGATCTTGGGGCGCTCTAGAACCGTTTCACAAAGGGATGCGGGTCACGCCGCTGGGGCGTGCGCTTGGGGGCCGGAGTTCGCAACGGCCCTGAGGGAAATCCCTCGCGCTTTCGGAAAAACTCGGAGTGTGTGGTATGGATCCAATATTTTTTCGGGATTAGGCTGAATCATGTCCGTAAAAAAGAACGTTGGACGGAAGAAAATGCAAGGAAAACCAGGAAGGATTTGAATCAAAGAGATACCGTTCCGGATGTAAATTCACTGTAGAGACTCCAGTAATTTTCGTACTTATCGAACGAGCTCGGGGTGAGCCAGCGGGCGACCGCGTTTACGCTCTACCATAGTTAGTGTTTGGTCACTGCGGTCCGTCGGTTCGAATCTCAACGCGGCTCCTCCCAATCAAGGCCGGTGAGGCAACGATAGGATCAAGTTCTGATCCTCCTGAGAGGATAACCGGTCAAGTCCACGACGCCAGCAAGACAGTTGTTGGACGTACCTGAAGTCTCAGCCTGAAAGTCCTTATACTTTACCTCATGTAAATTGTTACAATTATCTTAATGAACATGCACTGTTCGAAGCGAAGAGAAATAGTAACACTAGGTAGGTAAAAAAACCTTGGTATTTTTATATAACTTTGGTTCGATTGATGGTAAATGAATGCTCTAATCCTTGCTTTAATTGCTGTGGCCGGTGGATGACGTACTTATGTACAGGTGTAAGGCAATCAAGCAAACCTGGCTCGTTTACTACGATTGAATGGTTACTATCACTAATATATTATTTGATACGACGGGTGCTCCATAAGTACTAAATTACTCGCGATGAAATCGTGGAAACCCATTTTAAAGAAAAATGGAGTTACTGAAATGTTGTCTATTTCCATGGATGGTTTGATCACCGAAACCGGTATAACAATGTATTTTTCGTATAATAGTGGAAATAGACGACTTTCAATAACTCCGGTTTTCTTTTGTGCTCCATATGCCTTCTCTGGTTTAATGCTTATCCTGGGTATAGGGAGTCGCATCTCAATGTGTATCATCAGGGAAGCGCTGTTTAGAGAGCTGGGTCCTTCCTCTGGAAGTCCACAGCAGTCCTGGTGAGGAAATTTCCTTCACCGATTTGATGATGATAGTTTGTTTGTGAAAGTAATGGATCTAACATTTTTAACACAATGATGTTTTGAAAACATTTTTCGATTGTTTCAAGTCTTACAGAAGATGGAAGGGAATTGGATTAAGCTTTTGATTCTGGGGGGGTCTAAAAACCGGCAAAAATTTCTAAAAATAACTGCTGTTGAATATTTTCAGTATAGGAATATTATCACGAATATTATGTCATGGAAACATGTGTCATAGACTACGATGAATATTTGGGTCATGTCTGTTGGTTTGGGTTGGATTGATACAGCTATCATTATACATAACCGTGTTCACCGTTACGGAAATCAACCCACGCGGAAATTCACGGTTGAAAAGATACTCCAGTGCCGGCGCTCGGTACGCACTGGAATCGTTATCAACGCTCATTACTCGGATTCCCTCTACATCACAATACGTCCAACGACATGGGCATCGCATATGTAACATCCTCCCCCACCCGGTAGTTTACACGAGTAAACACTAGAGAGCAGGTGCGTCGAACGCCTGGCTCCCCGCCTGATTGGGAGGGACGTTAGGGCTATCAATTATACCTAATCGCTATCAAACTAATAGGACTCATGTATCACGCATTTGCATAGCACGCCTTGTCATCCCCGCAGCTTCGCCGTCGTCCCCTTCACATCCTCACAACAGGGCATGACGGCGGTGGGGGGGGGGGGGGGGGGTGTCGATCATTGACTTGTCATTCTCCGCTGAGTGAAAGGTTCAGCTGAGGTTAATATCACTCTGTACATGTGCAGTAACCTGCGACTGCAGCGTACTAAAATCGAACACACAAGCTTGAAGCTACAGTGCAATTGCGGTTTTTCCTAATCCCGATAAAGTGAAAAGCCCAGTTATTCTTATTTTTTAGTAAATAGTCTGTCCCTTGGACATAATATATGATCTACCACTTTATCAATAATAATAATTTATGCTCCAATGTAATATTTTAATGAAAAAATTTGATCAGTTATCATCATCATCATCCTATAAAAGACAGGCTCAAGAACACACAAAGACAAAGTGGGTCCCTGCCGTAATCAGCCGAGTGAGCTCTGAGGCTCATATTTCTCCCGTTCACCTCACGAGGCTCAAATTTGGAATGGAGCTTCTGTGGGGCTGCTGGGTAACGATGACAGGTAGGGTCCCAGCCCTGATCAATTGAGTGAGCTCTGAGAGCAATTTCTTTCCTATTCGACCTACGAGGCTCAAATGTGGAATGAAGCTTCTGTGGGGCTGCTGGGTAACGATGACAGGTAGGGTCCCAGCCCTGATCAATTGAGTGAGCTCTGAGAGCAATTTCTTTCCTATTCGACCTACGAGGCTCAAATGTGGAATGAAGCGTCTGTGGGGCTGCTGGGTAAGAACATATTTTTTCGTTGGTTTGCATTGCAACGCATGCCGGATACATCTAGTGATATATAATAATACACGCAGATAAGCAATACAATAGAACCTGCACAGGTATGTAGAGAATCCAGTAAATATAGATGCATATTAATAGTCCAATTAATCAGTAAAAATTATACCTTATAAATAATACCTAAGCCAATAATAACAAAAAATATTAATACATAATTTTAACCGTTAAATCTTCCACATAAATTTATGAATCTGTAATTGACTAAAATTGAAAACTAAAAACTAAAATTAGAAAACAGTTATCTACGCTGAAGGGGCATCTATACTGTTAATTAATAAACCGTTGTGTAATAGCTGGGAAAGGGTTTATTGAATCCCACCAATAAACCCTTTCCCACGTTCGTTGAAGGGGGGGGGGGATGACTTCTTTTCAGTGTTGGCACCCTGAAAAGCAACGGAGTTGAGACAAGGGACAAAAGATTATTTTCATTTCGGATTTGAATACAAATTGTCGCCCCTCCCCCTCGCCTTTTCAAACTCACATTGTGGTGTTTGGGTGGTAGTGAGGGGGGGGGGGGGGGACGGAAATGCGGTTCAGATTACTAAAACCTGACGGGGGTGGGTTCCCCTCATCCACCGCCTACCATTGCCCCACTCCCGCCGCCACTACCCTCTCCAGCAAAAGGCGGTGGTTTGCTATGATAAAAATGAAAAAAACCACGACAGCATGAAAACCTTGTCGGGTGAAAAACTTTTGTTTCTGCTTCAACCAATGAATTTTTTTTGTTTCTCAAAAAAAAGAAATACAACGTCGAAAAGAACGCAAAAAAAGCTTGATGTGAAATCCTTTTCATCGTTGTCACGCACTGTTTCACATTAACCCTCCCTATGTCACACACTTTTCTCTCTTTGGGAGTTTTTTTTCTCGTAGGTATATTTCTTGAGAGAAAACACCGGTTTATTCTCGCAAGGAGGGTTGGAAATCGGTTGAAACGGAGAAAAGAAAGGTTTTGGGAGTGAACAGGAGGATGAAAGAGAGTCAAGAAGGGGTGAACGGACAATTTGGCGCATTTAGGCACCCTCGGGTGGCCACTGGTCTGGTGCGATGTCTGGGAGTTGAATGACCGGAGATACATAACAGTCGAGTCTCGATAATTCAAGGCTAGAGTGTCCTTGAAAAGAAGCTGGGAGTATCGAGAGATCAAACATTTCAACTGGACCTGGTTTATTTTTGTGGGAAAATTTGAAACGTCATTACATAATATGTAATGACGTTTCAAATTTTCCCACAAAAATATATTATATATATGGTGAAATATGAATATGGTGAAACCTCCCGTTAACGGAGATCCATGGGGAACAAGAATTTGTCCGTTAGAGAGACGTGTCCGCTAACGAGAGGTCAGAGGAAGATAATATAAGAGAAACCATTAAACGTAATTTTAAAAATATTTGGACTTGCACATTTTTGTGACAGGAAATCATAAACGATACCGTCATCGATACAACCGAGAGGCGGCAGAACAGTGAAAGGCCCACCAAACAGGGTCCTATCCGCTTATACCATCGTTTTCACCAGATAATTAACCCGTGACTTGAAGTTCGTATAAAACGCTGCACATTATTAAACAACAGTTTATTGTATACCTGTATAGATGCCCCTTCTGGGTAGGTCACTGTTTTCTGTGGTCAGTACCTCCCCTCATGCTCCCCCCAGCAAAGCTCCTAAATCGCGTACTGGAGCCAGCCCGGGAATCACAGTTTTATAAAAATAAGTGGGATTCAATAATTCAATAGTTAATTATTAGTTCTTATTCATAACGTTTGCTCAAGTTGCGACAGTACCTATCAACAAAATCCAAAAGAGCCATCATTCTTTAAATTAAATAATATCATAGAACAGCCAACTCGATTTCATACAGCCATCCTTGATTATAATCAGGTGTTCCCTAGCAATCATATCTGGGCCGGATTTGTACCGTTTCATTCACAATCATGTTGAAGACGCATTTCGGTTCAAATTTCAGGGCCTTACTGTGAATGAACGGCTGGACGTGCAATGCTCCGGATGGTCTTAAACAAATTCTTTAGTTCGAGATCAATTTAAAAACGCAAAAAAACCACCCTTCTGTTGAAAGTTTTCGAGCTAGCGTTCTGAAAATTTCAACTCCTATTTTTCACTACTTAGAGATGACTTGACACCAAGCTAACGCCGAGCTTCGCTGGCCATCTAGACCCAAATGGGACCTGCAAACCAAATTTCATTAATTTTGGTTCATGGTAACTAAGAAAAGTGCGAAGTACTGCGTACGGCGGACGCAGAAAGTGTTTTAGTCAATTTTTGGATTCTACATACCTTGAAACGGAAACCATCAAATTTTGGGGGGTGTCAATTTTTGGTTTATTATTTTCAATAATGAACCATTGGAATCGAGCATGAAAAAAAAAATTCTTACCCCCCTCAAAATTTGATGGTTTACGTTTCAAGGTATGTAGAATCCAAAACTGCAATAAAACGCTGCAAATCCCTGCACAACGGTTTATTATTTTGTATAGAATACCCTTCTGTTACAGATCACAGTTCTATGTATAGATAACCCGTCTACATAATATAATATGTACTATTCTATGCATAATTATGTAGATCGCAGACCCTCCGTAGGTTAGTACCTAACCCCGTACTCGTTACTAGGTACCTACCTAAATCACGAGTTAAATGTTGCTAAAATAATTCTGCCGATGACAAACAGTACCTAACAAAAAGAAACACACATAATGAAGTTCTGAAAAGAAATTGTTGACGAGGAGTGAAAAAAGTTGCAAAAGTACCTACCAACAAACTCCAGCCCCTTCTACGTAGATGGTATAATGAACCGTTGTGTAATAATTTACCGTTGAGTAATGATTTACCGTAGTAATAATTTACCCATCAATAATACTTCAACGTTTGTTCAAGTTTCACTACCTACCAACAAACTCCAAAAGAGCCATCATTTTTCAAATTAAATAATATCACAGAACAACCAACTCGACTTCATACTCCGCCAATATAATCAGGTGATCCCTACCAATGATTGGCCGTATTCACAAATTCCTATTGTGGGCGCGTCTCTGGTTACGAGATTTGGTTTGAATTGTATACAATTTCATTCACACTGGAGTCGAAAATGCCTGTCGGTGCAAACTTCGGGGCCTTACTGTGAACGAACGGCTGGACGTACGATGCTCCGGATGGTCTTAAAAAACTCGCAAGTTCAAGAATTATTTAAAACCGTAAAAATATTTACGTAAAAAAATGGTATAGGCGTTTTGAAAATTTCAACCCCTATTTTGAACCCCTTAGAGATGACTCACAGTAACGTCGAGCTTCGAGGACCAACTAGACGCCGAACGGAACCTATAACCCGAATTTCATCAATTTTTTTTCATGGTAACTAAGAAAAGTGGCCCGTACGGCGTACGGCGTACGGCGTACGGCGGACAGACAGAAATATTTTTATTGCAGTTTTGGATTCTACATACCTTGAAACGTAAACCATCAAATTTTGAGGGGGGGTAAGAATTTTTTTTTTCATGCTCGATTCCAATGGTTCATTATTGAAAATAATAAACCAAAATATTTCTGTCTGTCCGCCGTACGCCGTACGCCGTACGCCGTACGGGCCACTTTTCTTAGTTACCATGAAAAAAAATTGATGAAATTCGGGTTATAGGTTCCGTTCGGCGTCTAGTTGGTCCTCGAAGCTCGACGTTACTGTGAGTCCTCTCTAAGGGGTTCAAAATAGGGGTTGAAATTTTCAAAACGCCTATACCATTTCTTTACGTGAATATTTTTACGGTTTTAAATAGTTCTTGAACTTGCGAGTTTTTTAAGACCATCCGGAGCGTCGTACGTCCAGCCGTTCGTTCACAGTAAGGCCCCGAAGTTTGCACCGACAGGCATTTTCGACTCCAGTGTGAATGAAATTGTATACAATTCAAACCAAATCTCGTAACCAGAGACGCGCCCACAATAGGAATTTGAGAATACGGCCAATCATTGCTAGGGATCACCTGATTATATTGGCGGAGTATGAAGTCGAGTTGGTTGTTCTGTGATATTATTTCATTTGAAAATTGATGGCTCTTTTGTAGTTTGTTGATAGGTAGTGAAACTTGAACAAACGTTGAAGTATTATTGATGGGTAAATTATTACTACGGTAAATCATTACTCAACGGTAAATTATTACACAACGGTTCATTATACCATCTACGTAGAAGGGGCTGGAGTTTGTTGGTAGGTACTTTCGCAACTTTTTTCACTCCTCATCAACAATTTCTTTTCAGAACTTCATTATGTGTGTTTCTTTTTGTTAGGTGCTGTTTGTCATCGGCAGAATTATTTTAGCAACATTTAACTCGTGATTTAGGTAGGTACCTAGTAACGAGTACGGGGTTAGGTACTAACCTACGGAGGGTCTGCGATCTACATAATATGTATAGAATAGTACATATCATATTATATAGACGGGTTATCTATACATTGAGCTGTGATCTGTAACGGAAGGGTATTCTATACAAAATAATAAACCGTTGTGCAGGGATTTGCAGCGTTTTCTTTTCGTGCTCGATTCCAAAGGTTTATTATTGAAAATAATTAACCAATAAAGCTCCAGATATTGTCCGTTAGGCAGAAGTGCAAGACACGGAGAACAGTCACACGGAGGGCAGATGGTGGAGCACGGGCTATTTTGACGATTACGCGCTTTACGTCCGTAACTAGTGTTGTCCACCTCCAGTTTGACCCACATTTTGAGAAATTGGCACTTTTATTATTGTTCACCATTTTGTACCAGTTTCTGTATTTTCATGTCAATTTTGGTTGATCTTTGCAATTTCAACTGTGTTTTGGTTCATTATTATAATAATGAACCTTTGGAATCGCGCATGAAAGGAATTATTTTAACCCGCCGTCCCCTCAAAATTTTGTGGTTTTCGTTTCAAGGTACCTACGCAGAATCCGAGTATGGAATACAAAAAATTTCTGTCCGTCAGCCATACGCCGTACTTCGCACTTTTCTTTGTGAACATGAACCAGAATTAAGGAATTTGGTTTGAAGGTCTCGTATGGGGTTTAATAGTTGGTCCGCGAAGGTACCCTCTTTTGGAACAAAATCGTCCTATTCCCACGATAGTTCGTTCCGCTAATGTCAGTCTTCACACTCTTGTAAATAATGTTACTATTGTCTAACTGAGTCGTTTGCGTTAAATTAATTGGTTTATGTAAGTTCGCACTTACAGATACCGTAGATCCCATTAGATACCTGTATAGCCAACACACATTCCGACTGCTGAATAAGCGTGGAGGATGTTTCTACCTAATGACAGTAATGACCCTCGGCTGAATGATAAATCACCGGTTCGACCCGTCTCGGCGATATCATCTCTTGATCTCGATCGGAAAAGATTAACCCGCTCTTCTCAGGAAAGGACATTACTCGCTCCGACCGTGGGCGACATGCCCGCGTTATCAGTGAGATCTGTCTGCGCCGAATATACGCAACCCCCACGTACCACAGGGTTAAATCCTTCGTTTTCAACCGGATTACGTGTATTAATAAGCACCAAACACATGTTCTATGCCTACCTACTTGCGACGGGTGCGTCATCAATTTCTTCGCGATCTCTCCGAGTTGGTGAATGTATTAAAATAGTCTGCAATATTTCCTCACCAAAATATTTGATGACCTGACCTGATGATGATTTGACCTGTCCAAATTTGGGTTCTATCAGTGGCGGATCGAGAGAGGGGCTAAGGCCATCCCATTGGCCCGAAATATACACTGGATTAACGAACAATACAATACAATACTACAGTACAATAAAATACAATATTAATTATATCTTAACCTGTAATCGTCTTTATCAGGTACTTTATTATCTTACCTTTACCTGTAATAGAGTAAAATAATGTGATAAATGTAATAATAATTGCATGGCTTCCAGGTTAAAGACGGAACTTCGTTATGAAAGGTTTGTTATTCATTGCTAACAATAATCACATAGCATTGTGCCAATGGTACTAGTTACAACCATGCTGTAGTATAGACTGGTATTTCATAAAACATTTACTGTAGAAGGAAACTGTAAAGATTTTATTTAAAATAATGCACTTCGATATCGATTTAAAATACCAGAATATACATACACACATAAAAACTTCGTTTGAGCTAGGAGTTTTTCAAACATTTTACGGTTACAGCCCCCCCCCCCCCCCCAAATCCTAGATCCGCCACGGAGTTCTGCTAAAATTTCTGCAATAAATCTGGCGCTAATCGACTCAATTTGCATCTACATAGTACAAGAGTTTCGTCACCGCGGTTTTTCTTCCCCTGGTTCTCCTCATAATGTTTTGTATTTTTTGTAAGCATTATGTACACTCTTTTCGACCTGCGATAAAGGAGAAGTTATTCATAAGCTTGGCCTAGAAGATCCCGCTGTTCAAGTAGGGGAAATAAGGCAAAGAATTTGTTCAGTGCCTGTCACATTTGGATACTGTTCCTTGGAAAGTTTTTCACACACTCCTTCAAATGTACTCTGCCTACAAGTTCGATATACCCACTTTCATCTATAAGTATTTTTATAGTATTTAAATACAGTCAGTCGTACTTAATGAACCGTCAGGTCAGTCGTTGTTGCAATCAAACCTATTTTCTAGGTAAGAAACAGTCGCTTTCTCAAAATTAACTTAATTGTACAGTTTAATACAATTAATTTAATTTAATTTTAGTTTAATTTAATGTAATTTTAGTTTAATATTTTTTTTTGGTTTATTATTTTCAATAATGAACCTTTGGAATCGAGCATGGGAAAAAAAATTAACCCCCCCCTCAAAATTTGATGGTTTCCTTTTCAAGGTATGTAGAATCAAAAAATGCAATTAAAAATTTTCTGTCCGTCCGCCGTACGCCCTACTTCGCACTTTTCTTAGTTGCCATGAACCAAAATGTATGAAATTCGGGTTATAGGTTCCGTTCGGGGACTAGTTGGTCCTCGAAGCTCGGCGTTAATGTCAGTCATTCCTAAGGGGTGAAAAATAGGGGTTGAAATCTCCAGGAAGCCGTTATCTCGAATTTTTTTAAAATGTTTAAATAGTTTTCGAAGTTGGGAGTTTTTGAGACCACCCGGAGCATTGTACGTCCAGCCGTTCGTTCACATAAGGCCCAGAAGTTTGCACCGACAGGCTTCTTCAACAGGAGGGTGAATGAAATTGTAAACATTCAGCCCAGATATCGTCACTAGGGACGCGGCAACAATCGGGAATTGCCCCGAGATAATCATTGCTACGGAGCATCTGATTATAATCATGGATGGCTGTATGAAGTCGAGTTGGTTGTTCTGTGATATTATTTCATTTGAAAAATGAAGGCTCTTTTGGATTTTGTTGATAGGTAGTGAAACTTGAACAAACGTTGAAGTACTTATTATTGATGGGTAAATTATTACACAATGGTAAATTATTACACAACGGTAAATTATTACGCAACGGTAAATTATTACACAACGGTTCATTATACCATTTACGTAGAAGGGGCTGGATTTTGTTGATAGGTACCTTTGCAACTTGAACAATCGTTGAAGTATTATTGATAGGTAAATTATTACACAACGGTAAATTGTTACTCAAAGGTAAATTATTGCACAACAGTTCATTAAACTATCTACGTAGAAGGGGCACCTATACAGGTAAATCATTACACAGCGGTTTATTATTTGCCTTATGCTTCATGAATAACTAAAAAAAAAAAAACTGAATGCATCAAATTTTGAGGGGGTTAACAATTTTTTTTTCATGCTCGATTCCAAAGGTGTATTATTGAAAATAATAAACCAACAATTAGGATTAACCAACAATTAGGAATGATTGAATTATTGAATCCTGCGCATTTGTAGGACATTTTAATTCCGGAGCCGGCTCCAGTATTCGATTTAGGGTTTTCCTGGGGGCAGCACGAGGGTAGGTACTGCCCACTGAAAACAGGGATCTACGCGGAAGGGGCATCTATACACGTAAATAATAAACCGTTGTGTAATAATTTGCAGCGTTTAATTTTAATTTAATTTATGCTTTTTAAAATGTTATTTAATTAATTTAATTCAAGTTCTAATTTTGGGTTCAGTTGTGTGTGGTTTAGTTGGACCATTATACTTGAGTTTTGAGGGATAAATCGGAGATTTATTAATGTAGTACCTAACGGACTTACTGCGAAAGGGCAGGTTTCGTTTTAGATTTTTGCTGTCTTCCGTTTGCTGTCTTCTCTCTTCTTTTGGGACACTTTTGACTTGCTTCAAGCATAAACAGGGGTTGCACATAGGTTCTTTTTTCGGTTTATTGACTTTAACTTAATATACAGCCGTTATAAACATTATATGCAATAATTTAACATTTATAATTGAGTATATGAGTATATAAGGTAGGTATGAAATTTGGCGCGAAATATCAACTATATCCTAAGATTTTCTCTGGCTAGCGTAGGTGAGACATACCTGTGAATTTATGTAGGTACCTGAATAGAAAATCCATTAATATCTATTTATACGAATGTATTCAGGTCACTAAATGGTTCGTGGTAATGTGTTGGTATTACGAAGCGTGGTGTTGGTTCAAATATGATCCGATACAAACACTTTTCATCTTAGTGTTCCACTCACGTTTCGAACGAATCCCCACCGTTCCAGCAGGAATGCATAATTTTCAGCCCAATTCGAACATTTCATTTCATTGAGTCAAGGGCGTTTATTGTCCAAAAACTTGTATTATAATACGCTTTCTAAGTCGCTTTCCTTCGTCTGTAAAGGTTCTAAGAGGGTTGAAAAGGGGAAGGATGAATACGTCGCCAAGATTATTTAAATGGGCCTTTGTCAAAAAAGGTAGCATAAAGGGGGAGAAAGGTTCCCCGTAAAGTTTTGCTGACAAAGCGCTTTCTCGCGGGACTCGCATGCATTATTGCCATCTTCATCAGAACTAAGGGGCACATTTTGCCGTAAAGGAGGCTTTGTGATGGGAATGTTATGAAAATATGAACTGACTTATGCGTGTGACGGTTTCAAAGTGCGGATTATATATTATATGAATACGAGTATGAAAACAGCCTTAAGCCTCATTAGAGACGCCGAAACTTCGCCGGGTGCAAGTTACCAAAGTTCAGTTGAGGTTTCCGCCAACCCACCCCCTTTTTAGGTAGGTACATCTAATTTGCATTTTTTTCTTTTCTTTTATCAACCAGCCTCCCCCTTCCTACAAATGATGACTGAATTATTCACGGAGATTTATGGAATATTCTTCTCTATTACTTGGGGTGGGTGGGTGACAAATTATTTAATAAGAGCTCCCTTGAGTTTGGGAGGCGGTAACTCTTCGTGTCTCGCCCTCCAGCTCCAGTTAAGCGTTGGGTGCATTAATTAATATCCAACTCGATGAAACTGTATCCTTTGCCAGACGGCGAACTTCTCCGGTTTATCTTTTCATCGCAATCTAGTTTTCTCCTGATACCTACCCTTCGTCTTCTACCTATCATATTCGTAACATGAAGTTCAAATACGTGTCATGGTTGATTATAAATAAATGCTAGTTCAAATTGTTGCTCATACTTCGGTACATAGGCTGCTGCAGGATGAGTGTGACGAACTAATGCACCAAACGTAGTCACCTATAAATGTTTATAACACCAAAATTATATCAGTGCTTCGTATATAGGGTGTCCCGAAAACAGGTGATATCAGTGCTTTCAGTGCTTCGTATATAGGGAGTCCCGAAAACAGGTCTGTAATAAGCCACGAATCCATTTTTTAGGCCATTTTCGATCGAAAATGTGTCCTAGCAATTATTTTGTGGACTCTTAGTTTTCGTGTTTTTCGGCGCTCCAAAATTTGTGCGAGCTAGAGTGCTTTGAAGTGTTCCGTATTTTCTGATATTCGCCCAGTTCCGATTTTCTAGCGAGAATTCCAGGGTTTCAGACCACTCACAAATTCTTCAGGTTGGCACATTCTGGAAGGAAATTTAACGAGCTTTTAAACTGTAACCGCCAATTGTCTTTCGTAATTTTAAAAATGGGCGTTATAACCAGTTTTATGTTGAAAAACGTAAAACGTTTTAATGAGATGAGGAGAGTGGTGGGGGGGGGGGGGGGGACCTGGAATGCCGAAAAACCCCAGTCATCTAGCATTGCTTAAGGAGCGAATAGTTAGGAGTTTGAGAACCCGCCCGAGTCATTACGGCCTGGCTGGGCACTTGTTGGACCAGAGTGGTCGAAAAAGTGAAAATCTGTAAAACCGATGCATGAAACGGATTTTGGAGGGGTTTCCGGTTCACAGGGTTCACAAGGGTCTCTGAATTTTTCGAATGAGCCAAATAGCTACATTTTCTTTGAAAATTCGCTAAAATGGCTAAGAGACATTTCAATCAGAAATTACCTGAAAAATTGGCTCCTGGCTTCTTGCAGACCTGTTTCCGGGGCACCCTGTGTTAATGAGTAAATAAATCGAGGGAACCTAACATCTGTTATCTTGCAGGAGTCGTTTACCTTTCGTTGTTTGGGTAGGATTTTGAATTTACGCAAGCATAGATCTACCGGTGTACGCTGTAAGAAAGTCAGCCGTGTATGCCGATCCTACGTTCTGTGAAAATAGTTATATTGTGCGACATTTTACCGTTGTCGGCCGTTGAGGTGCATTTAGTTGTGAGGTGGGGCGAAACTGTGGTCTATGGTGTCACATCAAGCCTGTCGGCTACTATTCCACGTCACACTGTTCTATGCGATCGTATTCGCGTTCGGGAAGGCTTGTCGAGCCAGCCGGAAGGAAACGCAATTAGTTGGCGATTGTTAGGTAGTTCTCTTCTGAAAACTGTTGCGGTTCCGAGGCGATTGTGATGTTAACAAACTATTGACGTTCGACCGCAATTCAGCGGCTGTCAGGTGTTGAACAGCTTTCACGAGTGGACGGTAAATCAGGACGTATCCGATGTAATTTCGTCGGTGGATAAACTCCCGATATTGGGAACCAATGCATCCTACCCCATTTGAGTGCATAGCAGTACATTTGAATGAGTATTGAATCGTTCAATGTCCCAGGCAAAACAGGTGCTACGTGATCAATAAGTTTGTAAATTATGAGTGTTGCACAGGAAAAACTCTACTTCAAGTGTTAGCTATAATGTACGTAACGTTCCGACCCTCCCTCATTGTAAGCATTATTAAGCATTTGTTAGGACCTCATACTATAATAGAGGAAAACAATTTGAACAGGCACCAAGTCTGCACTTGGCTTCTATTCGAATTTCTGCAATAATTTGTTGCAATAATTGCAATAATTGCAATAATTTGTTTGTTGATATTATTTATTGTTTAAGCCCATCAAGTTAATTTACTTTCGTACAATATTTTAACACTTAGTAGAGTTAGCAGCCCAATGGCTGAGCTCTACAAGAAGTACCCAAACTACACTGTATCGCAATCATGACGTCAGTAGGTCCACGGGTTTTGTCCTCTCAAGCCGCCGGACGACCTTTGTGTTTTCTAGGAGACGAAGAACTTCGAGGTTTGTATGCCCGTGAAGACGATGTTCGTGTTTGACTGCATGTTGCTTGATCACTTCACTGACGGTTTCCGTTTTAAGGCCGGGCGTCATTGCGCACATACCAGGTGGCATTTACAGTGCTCCTTAATACCTTATTTTGGAAAGCTTTTATAATCTTGCTGTTCGACTTTTTGTCACAGCCCCAGGGCAATGTTCTTAATTTTATCTGCAAATCTTCTTTTTCCTTTTTAACGTGCTCTTTCCATTTCAGTTTTGTGTCAAGAGTCATTCCCAAGTATTTAGCGGAGTTAGCTATGGGTATCCCTCGTTCTTCAACATTATTTGCAAACTAGTTAGTTGTTTGTATGTGAGTTGATGTGAGTAGATTTTAGTTAATCCAGTTAGAGACGCCATTTTTTGGTCCAGTCACTGATATCGTTAACAGTACGCTGTAATTTTGAAGTTGCTTCTTCGACGGATTCCCCTACCAGCAGCAGCACTGGGGGAGGGGGGGTAATCATCCGAAAAAGTAGCTATGGTTATGTCTTCGTTGCTTGGTGCATCATTCGTATAAAGAAGAAATAGCAGCGGCCCCACCGCAAGTAATTGAGGAACGCCTGCCTTAATTTTCCTATTTCTACAGTACGCTCCTTCGTATTTCACTCTGAAATGTCTTTCTGTGTGAATGATTTTAACAACAGGTAGAACTGGTATTGTAAATCTCTTTGAAGTTTATGCAGTAGTCTTTCATCCAGACCTTGTCAAAAGCCTGCGAGACATCAAGGAAAACACCTGCACTAACTTGTTTCTTCTCATGGCTGTTTCAGCTATTTCAGTGATGTGTAAGTTTGCTTCAGTGGTGTGTGTACTTGATCTGTAGTAGAATGTTTTTCCCGAAACCCAAACTGATGATAGGGGTATGAGTTCCTTTTCTTGACTGACAGTCTCTTCATCAGCATTCTTTCAGTCTGTTTATGAGCACTCTCTCAAAAGCTTAGAAATAACTGGTAGCAATGAGTATGACTTTTTATCAGATGATTCCTTGCCAGGTTTCAGGATCATGATGACTTCAGACACCTTCCAACAGCGGGGTACGTATTTTAGTCGCGTAGCTGCATTTGTGAGGTAAAGTAACATTCGCATCCCTTCTCCTGGTAGTCATGAGATCATATCCAGGTGCTTCATGCGTTTTGAGGATGCGTATTTCCTCTTCGAGTTTATTAAATGTTACCGGCCTAACTAAGGAGTTGCATTCCGTTGTCTGCAATAAGTCTGGCGCTATTCGATTCGATTTGAAACTAGTACAGTAATTTTTTCCCCGTGGTTCTTCTTCCTCTGATTCTCCTCCTGATGTCCTGCATTAATTTGTAAGCTTCATATAGACTGTTTTCGAGCTGTGATGCTCCAAAAGCTTGGTCAAGAATCTCATACCATACCACATTCCCAATCACTAGCGATAATTTACTTTCTGAGTGCTTACGCATTACCTGAACCGTCCACGTTTCAGCCTTTGTCAACAACCAATGCAGGGCTTTTTGACAAATCCCGATGTGCCCCTCTGAGGATCCGGCGTGTCCCTATATTGATAGTACTATTTGTATGGATTGGAATGAGGTGGTTCACTCAATCATTCACTTACTACCTGATTAATTAGGAGCCTTTTACATTACTGTCTCCTCTGACTACTAAGTGATTAATTGTGTCCAAGAAATCCAAGTTCCTCTTGCTTAAGTAATGAGTTTCCTTCCACTGTCTGCTTCTCTTAATATTTGTATGGTCAAGAGCAAGGCCCCTTGGGAATGGCCATGGCATCGTGGTTTGCAGTGTATGCAGTTTCACTCAGCAGAATTGTTTGAGTAGGTAAGTTGTTTGGATAGGAAATAGGCGATGAAATTCCATCCTATTTGTATCCGAATCCCTTGAGTATACAAACATACAACCAAACTTGTTACAAGTACTACAGCCGATGAGGCGACCGATTGACGTTCAGATCTTATCGGTTATTTCTGGCACTCTTTCAAAGCTGGGTTAGAAAGTTGGGTGGGTAGGTGGCTACTAGGAAATTGGAATGAACTAAATGTTCGTGGTTTAGGTTTATTTGATCTTCTGAGGGATCAGAAGGTGATGGATATCTCGTATGGTTCCACCATTCGTGGAAATTTGGTCGAGATCACGAAAAGGTTTGGCCAGAAAATGTGAATTGGGTAAGTAAGTTCCAGTTCTTTTGGTTTATTATTCTGTGAATAATACGTATAATATGTATAATAATATGTATTCGCTCAGCAAAAAATAAAAATTTTTATAACACCCCCTCAAACTTTTTCCTTTTCCGTTTCAAGGTGCGTAGATTCCAAAAATGCAATGTCCGTCCGCCGTCCACCGTCCGCCGTCCGCCGTCCGCCGTCCGCCGTACGCCGTACGCCGTCCGCCGTATCACGTGTACAGGCTTCATTTTCGGTCTAAAAAAATCGTTCTTTCACACACATGCTCCATTTGGGCCCTAGTTGTGTCCCGAAACTTTTCAGCCCGATCGGAATATACCCAGGGGTGTTACGAGTGAAAATGTGTGTAAAAATAGGTACTTTTTGCGTTTTAGCAACATGTTGGTAACATGAGCTTTTGAGGTATCGTTTTTCATGTTTTTGGGGATGAGAAGACCGAATATGAAGTCGATTTTAACTAAAGAATAGAAAATTGAGGTTCTACCAGATGTTCAGCTCCCGAAATTGATTTTTTATGAGTCAAAAACCTGGGAAATCGTCTGAAATCACCATCAATTTGTAGAATAACACTGGAAAAAGTGTCAACAGGTGGATCAAGACGATTAAATGGTACTATCAATGATCAGAGATAATTTATTTAAAAAAAAGAGGAGCTCCTTATTCGTGTTTTGGGGGCCACAATTGGTGGAAACCACCAGAGATAGCTATTTCAATTATTTTATATGAAAGAAACAATAAATGAACAGCCAACATTTCTGTAGGTAAGTCCAATAGAATAATAAACCCATGTGACAAGGACTTTGCAGCGTTTTTTTTTCTCCATGGTGGTTGCTATATATACCCTTTGGGTCGGGCGAGGAAAGTAAAAACGCCTATACACGTCGAGTTTTTATAGAGTTGAGGTATACTGTGATGTGAAACATCTCTATATTATGCCGTTATGGACAAAAATATAGGTAACAACCTATGTACTACGAGTTCTACCCGAAAGGGGTCAGTACCTATGTATTTTAACAGGTCCTCCTTCGCCAAGGTGGCTATTAGGGCTGGGCGGTTATTCCATGTTTTCCGGTAGATTTAACCGTCGCAGGGTTAGGCCGAAAGATTAAGGTTTATAGATGCGGGTCGCACCACTCAGCCTGAGATACTCCCGACTAATCTTCCCCTCCAGGAGGGCTTATCTCCCGTTAGGAAGTCGAACCGGGGTCTCCATGGAGATCCTCAAGAAGTAATTATTGCGGGGAAGATGCGCCTATTGGGAAGTGTATTACGGCTTCGAAGTTAGGGAAAATACCGAATTAGTATATTATATCGTCAAAATGACTGACTGTAATGGCTGAAATCTCAAAAAACCGTCAATATCAACAGCAATACTAGAAACCCATCAAAACTGTTAAAGGTTGGAAATAGTTGGTGGATCGAGACAGAATTAGGCTCAAATATTTCTTCTCCAAGTAGGTGAAAAATGTTGAGTTTTTATACATTTTTGCTATCCACAAAATTGGGATTAATCTAGTTAAATTACCTGAACTAAATGGGTAAAGGTTGAAGTTTGGTAATTTGAACAATTTTGTAATACAAAACTTTTGGGGCCAAATAACTTTCAAATTTGTGGACCAAATTATGAAAAGTGTTCCATAGCCCAAGTGAGTTCGTTACTTCGAAAATTCGCTCATACGGTCATGATGCAGGTTACAGAACTATAACATTTTTTGCAGGTTCTCAGTTTCTCGAGTACCCTCCGAGAAACTTGAAGCGGCTGGAAACCTATCGAAATCAGTCACACCCCAGAAAATCCACCCCAGACCGAGTCAAGGGCCATTTGTTTTTATATCTCCCTCCCAAACGGCCGAGGGCATAGACTTCACGAAAAGCTTCCTCCCTCCGTAGTCGCCATACCCTATGCACTCCCGTCCGACGGGCCCCCGTCAGTGAAGTGCTACTTCAAGTCACCCACCGCCATTCTCTTGTTAAGTCCAGGATTTGGCCTCCGAGGTTTATTGGGCTCTCACCCTAATTTTCTTGGGTCTTTAAGGCAAGTTAGTTATAGCTATTCAGAGGTCTTTGGGGAAAGTAGGGACGACCCCACCCTCTAAGTGGGATCGTAAGGGTTGATGGTGCAGAGGTGGATCCTGCTCCCTATTAATGAGTAGGGATCCTGAAATGACCCTTGTGATATATCTAGATTTATTGGCTGGTTCCCCTGCTTTCTCTCGAGTATCATCACTGACAGTAGAGTTTCATTTAGACCTACCTCCGTCTCCTAAATATTAGGATAAGATTTCCTACCTGGACATCTTTCATCCGATGTTTCCCCCACCCTGCGATCGTGGACGTTTTCAAAAAACGCTGCAAATTATTATACAACGGATAGCTGTTTTTTGTGCTCAATACCTGCCCTCGTAATCTCCCACCAGGAAAGCCCTAAATCCAGTATTAGAGCCGGCCGGGCAATTACTGTTTCATGCGGTGGAGTCGAGAATACTATCATTATATTATTTTTTGTTCTTATTCATGAAGCATAACGTTCCTTGTTCAAGTTACAAAAGTAGGTACCTACTAATAAAATCCAAAATGACCGCTATTCTTCAGATGAATTAATATCACGGAACAGCCAACTCGATTTCATACAGCCAATAATAATAGTAATTCTAATTATGGTTAGCAATAGCAATTGCAATTCTAATAATAGTAATTCTAATTATGGTCAGATGTTCCATAGCAGCGACATCAGTGCTGGATGTATACCGGTTCATTCACGATCATTTTGACGAATTTTCGGTGGAAACTTCAGAACATTATTATGAACGAACGGCTGGACGTACGTATGGTCCGGGTGGTCTGAAAATATAATTTTCACCCCTTAGACTAAATTATTACACAAATGTTTATCACACAACGGTTTATTATTTACCTTATGCTTCATGAATAACAATAAATAATTATTTGTTTTCTGCAAACACTTTATTTAACAAACATCCTATACCCGCCCCAGATATCAAATGGGAAGGAGCCCGATTGAGGACGAAGTTTAACGCACCCCCATCCCCCATCCTCCAACCCCAGTCTGTTGATCCCCCCTGGAGGGATGCCTTTAATGGTCTTTCTCGTTCCCCTAAGGACAATAATTATTTGTTGTTATTGACCCGGGAATTCCGGTTTCATAAAAATGCGCGGGATTCAATAATTAATTATAATTAATGATTGAATTATTGAATCCCGTGCACCGGCTCCGGTACTCGATTTAGGGCTTTTCTGGGGGGAGCACGAGGGTAGATGTTGACAACAGAAAACGGGTAAATAATGAACTTTTGTGTAATAATTTGCAGCGTTTTGAAATCAAATTGCTACTGGAAAACTCTACCTAAAAATAAGTTTCAAGAGCGTTTTGGAATCTAGAAAACACGTACTTTCCACTAATACTAGATTCAACGATGTTAAATTAACTCTGACTAGTGAACACTTTTGATAGAAATGTTGAGGGCCAGTAACAAAGAACGTGACTGTAATGCTTTGTTACTGACTCCCAAACGTGCCTTCTCACTGCATGTATTGTGATGAATCATGTTGATTATGGATTCATCAGATGTCTACTGTATTATCAATCAACCACAGCCTAGTTCTCTTCATGATCCCAGACCCAGACTTATACTTAACTACTGACCGACTATATAAATAATAATACCCATCTTTAGAGGTATGCTGTCTCTGTCTAGTGATACAAGACCATCTGTCTAACACGATTTCACCTGGAAGTGGGTGGATGTAGATTGGTTAAAAGATGCAGATTTGGTTAAATATGTAGATTTGCCTGTGTATAGTTTAGCAGATATCTCGATGTTCTCTTCGCTCTATCTCACATACTAGGTTCCTAGCATCTCCTGTCCATCCAAAATGACGTTGTGTAGATTGATTGGTGGGTTGATCTGGATAAGATCCCTCGTCCATCCAAAATCGTAAAGCACAGATTAGTTGAAATGTGGAAATAAGGTGATCTGGATGCTCGCATCGCTGTCATCTCAAAAAAAGTGATAACAACCATGTAAACCATCCGAGATCACAAAATACAGATTTGTTGCAGAACGAACTATAAGAAGGAGGGTCGAAGGCCAGTAATAAAGAATTTAACTGGGGACATTCTTTGTTAGTGCCCCCGTTTTTTTTGACAAGCGTTTATCGTTATCCAAGGAAGTGCTCCATTCTCGAGGCTAAAATTATAGGAAAGTAAGCGTTTTCTATATTCCAAAACGCTTCTGAAACTTATTTTCTCTTCGATTCTTCGGGTGGTAATTGAATTTTGAAAATGTTTGCCAGTAAAAAAGAACACCCTTTTTGGTTTATTATTCTGTGAATAATACACCTATGTAATCGCTCAGCAAAAAATTTTTATAACACCCCCTCAAAATTTTTTCTTTTCCGTTTCAAGGTACGTAGATTCCAAAAATGCAATGTCCGTCCGCCGTACGCCGTCCGCCGTCCGCCGTATCACGTGTACAGGCTTCATTTTCGGTCTAAAAAAATCGTTCTTTCGCACACATGCTCCATTTGGGCCCTAGTTGTGTCCCGAAACTTTTCAGCCCGATCGGAATATACCCAGGGGTGTTATGAGTGAAAATGTGTATAAAAATAGGTACTTTTTGCGTTTTAGCAACATGTTGGTAACATGAGCTTTTGAGGTATCGTTTTTCATGTTTTTGGGGACGAGAAGACCGAATATGAAGTCGATTTTGACCAAAGAATAGAAAATTGAGGTTCTACCAAATGTTCAGCTCCCAAAATTGATTTTTTATGAGTGAAAAACCTGGGAAATCGTCTGAAATCACCATCAGTTTGTATAATAACACTGGAAAAAGTGTCAAGACGTGGTTCAGGACGATTAAATGGCACTACCAATGATCAAAGATAGTTTAAAAAAAAAGGAAAAAAAAGAGCGTACCTAATTTGTGTTTTGGGGGCCAAAATTAATGGAAACCATCAGAAGTAGCTATTTCGATTATTACGCATGAAAGAAACAATTAATGAACAGCCAACCTTTCTGTAGGTATGTCCAATAGAATAATAAACCCATGTGACAAGGACTTTGCAGCGTTTTTTATTTGGTTTACAACAACTCTCCCCTCAGGTCGAGTTGACTCAAAGTGGGGAGTGGCGTTTGAGTCATTCACTTTGTAAATAGGTAGTTAGCTAAATAATGGAAAAATCAAAATAGGCGTGTCTAAATCTATCTAAAAACCACGAGCTGCTTAAATTCCGACCACTCTTCCTTATGCCGGCGCGGCGTGTCGAAGGTTTCATTTGTAAGCTACTGGTCTCCTACGCGTCGCCGGTGGTGAGGTATGGGGTACATACAAGGATTAAACGTTCGAAGCCGCCCCCACACCCCTCGTCATTAACATTATGAGGTTGGCTAGTTTGATTAGCATATCCGATTCCTATCGGACAGCGGGAAAGGTAGCAATTATCTGTCATTATTCACGCCGAAACACAGCTTGGTTTTTGTGAGAGCCAGGAGACAGTTTGGAGTTGAACGGCCTAGATTTCACTACTCATTTTCGATCGATAGCAGCTTACCTGAGGGCTTACCGTAATGAGCCAGTAAATGAGGTACCTACGGTAGAAACTACCACCAGAAGAAAAACGGGGCAAAAGAAGTGAAATACTGACTAATATCAAGTATTATGTCGGAGTTTTTCTGCAGTCAGAAAGTTGGTTTGAGATGACAGATACCAAGGGTGTAGGGGCATTCACGGTTAGGCTGCCGCGTTGAATGACGCCGGAGCGCGTTGAATGTTTTTAACCTGTTGAACACGGGAATACGAATCGTTCGAACATTTCGACACATATCAAACCAATATCCCAGTAACAGCTGATTCTCAATTCCATAACTTACCTCTCGTTGTTGTTTTTTACTCTATTCATCTTGATCTCAGGTAGGTACCTAAACTTCTTCTCAACTACTTGTTATCACCAAATTACTGATTCGATTTACGAAGTTAAACATCGCAAAGTTAAGAAATGGGGTGATTATTGACCGTTTCATGCAGCTCTTGCTTTAATATTTTTAAAATAGACAAGTCAACCGTGAATACCCATATTAAAGTGAATCTTATGAATGTTGCGCGAGTGAACAATTCACTTATTAATCCGTTCGAGAAAATCGCATCAGGTTACTGATACCTCAAACTTTTAAAATTAGTTTTCATGTGAAAATCAAGTTTCACTAATCTGTTCTACCAACTATATCAAAATACCTGAAGTTTTTCAATTTAAAAAAAAATATATTTATACCCATTTCCGATATTTACCCTCTACGTGGCACAAATTAACAGCAAAATCTCTATTCTGAATTTGTTTTGAATTTGGAGCCTGAAGTCTTAAGTGTGAAGATTTTGTAATTGCAAGCACAGAATCTTTCGCGGCATTGTGCTCATTGCCTCCGCTCTAGCGGACAAAAGGAAAAATGAGGTAGGTATTTTACTAACATCAGACTACATTCGCAGTGATGCCCCACTCAGTCACGCCCCTGCTGCGGTTCTATTTCAATGAATCCCTAACAAAATCTGGATTTTAAATTAACGTGGTATAGACCATGTATCCAGGAATAGTAGCGATTAGCCTAGCCAGGTTTGAAGAACGGCTATTGCAACCATTAACTCCTGATAAATTCTATTTAGGTAGTTCCACCATTTTTCGTCCATCCTAGAATAATTTGCCGTAGCATTTTCACACAGACACAGGAATGAATCACTACCGTCTATTGGAGGATGAGGCGGTATTCATCCCCATTCAAAAGCCCCCAGTGACGGAACCTTTTACTCCCACCACCCAACTTCCTCATTACGAGCCTTCGCATAGGACTGTAAAGCCCTGTAGATCCAGACGCGGACTGTGGGATTCCTAAGCCTTTGCTCCCTCGTCTTAGCGACGTAAGCCGTACTGACACCCTTTTTCTCTGAAGTCCACTCCGGACTGCCCCTTTAATAAGTGTTTTACTTCTCTTTCAGTCTCGCGAATAGGATCCAACTCCAGCTACACCGAAATCGTATTAATCGGACCCACCAAGTTTCGCTCATCCTCCCTACCGGAGCTTGGGAAGCCCGGTTGTATTTTATACAAAAACTGAAACGCTTGCCAAGTGGGTGGGCTGTAGGGATGCCTCGCATAGTTACAAGGAATAATCAAAAAATATTTGCCTCAGCAGGACCTGCGGTAGTTACAACAACTTAGATGATGAATAGGATGTGAAATTTGAGCGGCGCATAGCCCACTTATATGGGTTTCATCGGGAGGATTTAAGCGACTATCTGTATGACCCCCGAATGTTTCCCCTATTGATTTGAAAACCGTAGGGGATCATTAGGCTTGCTACTTTCATATTATTTTACCAAAATTTCGTCGAGATCGATTAAATAATTCCTGAAACGTAGGTATGCGTCACCACCTTTTAGATGTTCGCGCATACACAGCTGCTACTATTACCATGTAGCGTGAATGGAATACCCATACATGCTACATTCTATGATTTCATCATTAGAAATTTTATTTAACTACGCTGGAATGAAGAAAACTACTGTTTTATTCATAACAAAGTAGGTACCTGTAATAGTAGCAACAACTGTATAATATTAGGGCCTGTGTGATGGTGGTGATATGAATTTTTGGAATGGTAGAGGTGAGGAGATAATATTATTTATTTTATCCGCTCGAAAATGTGATAACGTCGTTTGACAAATGTAATTATGATTTCAAGTGAATTCTAACAGCAGCAATTATCACGGAAATATACTACTTCAAAAGTCATCAACGGCTTATAGGCACTCTCATCAGGCTAGTTCTCGCAGTATTACGGATTGAGCTGAACGAGGCCTCCTCCTTGAGCAGCTGAGGATTATGGCTTACCATTTTGATTCCCAAGAACTTCCAGTGTCTTTGAGATTTGAGATCTCTTCTCTGTCCACCCCACTGGGCTAATTCGGTTTCCTTCGATAAACTGTCCGCATTTGAGTGAATCCAGCCATGAAGAAATCAATGGAAGAAAGAGGTATTTTCGTTTAGTCATAAATGTGGGTAAAATTATAGCTAATTAGGTTATTCGTATTCTCGACAGAGACCGAAGTTGTTCAGAAAAGCATCAAACGTTTTACACAATCGAAGGTCCCAAAAGTGTTTTATTGCGGCCTCGCATCGGACGTGACTTTTAAAGAAAGCTCCATTAGAGATAGCCGTAGCCAGGGGGCAGTGATTGCCGGTCCGTGGAAGCTCAGCCACCTTCCAGCGTTGTTTCCAACGGGCTCGAGGCCCGTAACGAGCTTCCGATTATGAATAATGCAATGACCAGGAATTATCTTGCTTGGACGTGGGGAAGCATATGGGGCTAATGTGGGGGAGCCCCCCACTTATGATAAACTGCTGACTCCTTTTGCGCTGGGGTCTCCTGTGAAAAGTAGAGTTGGTGTTTACATCGACGTGCATGGCTCACGGATTGTCATTGCCAATAGAGTAAAACAGAACAACTTTTCACGATAGTTTGAGTAAAAATATTGAGAGTAGGAGCGGGTTAGCCCTCGTTGGGCTATTAATCAAAACTACTCTAGGGATGTTGAAAGTTGTATAATAATTGAAAATACTGTCCTCTGATTGGTCCATGAATCTTTTACGAGCCTTGTAATTAATAAATTTCAGTAAACCCTAGGATTTTCATTTGTTGTCTGTATTTTCTGTTGTTACTTATATCGTCGATCTGTATCTGGCTTCTCATTGGAAAGCACAGTTGGCGTTTGTTGGGAATTGTAAAATATTCTACGATAATATTCTACGATATGTCCTCTGCTATAATTTGTCTCCGTGCTACTACCTTGAATAAAGTCGTCCTTCGTGCGTTAGGTACTTATTTTATTCTTTATTTCACCCTATCAATACCATCCTCTCCTACCGCTCTATGGATATGATAGCCCGATTTCACCTCTCCATCTCGTTAATGGGAGGCAGAAGACATTGGCACCCCAAGCCCTCTCACGACCCTCTGTTTATCCAGCAATCAAAACTTTTCTAGAGTAGGGGCGTTTTTATAGAGTCCGAGAGGGTATTTTGTTTCTTCAGCTGCACTCTGAAAAACGACCAACTCCCCTCAAGTAAGGAGATGCACTTGTCGCAGCTTGTTTGCTTTGTCCTCAGAACAGAAGACTAGCCGTAGGCGGCAGCTCGCTCGGCAGCTGACCCTCTATTCATCCAGAATCTGACGCGCATTTTCTTTACATATAGCGCGTAGTGTTGACATTAGATGAAAAAAATGCCCTCCAGTGATGAATCTTATTTCTTTTTGGTGCAACCCTTAAAAAACAACTACAAAGTGGAACACACGGATTTGAATAATTATGCATAATATGTATCTCAAAATTTGGTCCGTTTTGCCATAGAAGTTATCTTAGAAAATCAATCAAGTTTTTGAAACTTTCATTGTTTACAGTGACCCTGCCAACCACTGTTAACTACATCATTACTTCCTGCTATTTGGATTTCTCATTAATTTTGTTAAAAAGTGCTTCTTTGATAAGATCGTGAGTAGCATTAGCCACGGTTTAATTAATATAAAGTTTGAACTGAATATTCTCGTTCTCGTCACTCGAAGAGCGAACAACGTATGGGATGGGACTCGGCGTTGTCAATCCCTTGAGAAGAAACTACGACCTTCTCGACTAACTTGATTTCATTTCCTAGACGTAGGCACATACTTGTTTGCCCTACAGCTATGCAAATCCACGGCTGTCACATCGGCGGATATGCTAAGAAGGAGCGGATTTCCTCTGGGTCGTCTCTTCTTCGCCTGCGGTAACTATACCGGGAATCCTCATGTGTGACCTACTTGATCAAAATCAGAAGATGGCGTGGGTGAACCTCGGAGGCTGTTCAAGTTGTTCATTGCAGTTGGTCGATTGACAGTATTTTCACCTTCGATATACTAATCGACATAGATATACACTACTTATTCACTATAATCATATAGTGTTCTCTAGATATTAGTTTTAATCAATGTGGATGGCCTAGCTATCCAGTTCGCTACAGCTATCCAGTTATAGCTAGCTATCCAATTCGCCCTATTATAACTGTTGGGCAACTGTGCCACGCCTTGGCAAATGTTTTTTGTATGATTCAGAAAAAGTATTCTGCTGCGAGGAATGTGACACTTCTCTAGGGAGAGCTCCAGATCGATAAATAACCGTTTTCCTCCTTCAGCTGTTTGTGCCTATCGCCAGACAACAAAACTGACACTTCAGTAAATTTGTTACTTGGAGATTGCCCTAACCGTCTTGCCTCTTACCTACACTTTTGAATGTTTGCCAGTGACTTACTTCGGATACGAAGGTTTATGTTGCAATGTTCTTTGGGCCTAAATTTGGTGCTTAGCTTTTGTAATATTATTATTATTAAATTGTACCTCATATTTCCTAATTTTTTTCTAAAGAATAATACGTAGGTAGCCCTAATATTTTTGATTAATTTGTTTCTTGGTTTTGTGAACCATTTTTGTAAACATACGTGCAGTAGACACACTTCATTGTTGAAACAGTTTCGTTGATTTCATTAATATATTTTCAACAGCTATAAGAAGCTTTGACTCCTGGTTTGATTTATTCCTGCAAGAAAGGTTACTCTTCAAATGAGTGCACCTTTATTGACAGAATATTATTTATATTTGAACAAAGCAATATCTATGAAGTAGTAAATAGTATCGTGTAGTGTAGTGGAGTCTCAGTATCATGAACAGTGTTTTAGTGTCTCTAATCTGTTAGTCGTAGAATGGCTTCCCAAGGAGCTATAAATGGAAGTAGGTAGTCAGTCAGAATGTGATAGGTAGCGCTTTCGGTTTTTGGCTCTCCTGATTGGAGTCACTTGTCTCGCAGTTTTACCTCGGTGTTCTTATAGATTCAGAAAGAAATGAAGAGACTGCAGTGGTGGAAAAGACTGATTTAATTCCGAGCTACCGATGAAATCACCTGTAGCAGGCAGCAGCAACCCATTTATCCCCGTGTTGGATTGTGAGGCCGAGTAATCTGATGTTCCAGGTTCGCCCTCATCCCAGGCACCTCCTGATATATCCGATCCGAGCGCTCCCATCTGCGATGGCGGTAGCAATTAGAAGCAGTCCGTCTTGGAGATGACTCGTATCTGTCGGAACCATCTTTCCTTCTCTCCACAGCGGTATTGTGCTATGTCTCCCTAACCCGCAATTACAGACAGCTTCTCTCTCCTTCGCGGTGGCTCCTGAAAAATGGCTTTATCTCTACTGGAGGGCGTATTGTAATAAATATATTCTCAGCCGCCCTCACCCCGAGGGTGATTTCGATCGTAAAAAAAAAAAAAACGAAATGGAGCAAAAAAGTTCTTGTAGGTGATACAACTGTAGTTTAATCAGTCAACGAATACCCAAAATGATTAGTACTTAGGTCACTACCATGAACTTTTTGGAAACTACAATTTGGTCACATCAGATTTTTGTCACATCGGTAAAAATGACTGAAACCACCAAAACTTGACGTAAACTCACCATAAATGTATAGATGGGTGACAGAGAAATACTTTTTCAATCATGGCTAATATTTTCAAAAAACGCTGCAAAGCACAGCGGTTTATTATTTTCCTGTATTGATACTCTTCTGTGTCACTGTTTTCTGTTTGAGCATTATCGGGCAAATTATTACACAACAGTTTATTATTTACCTGCATAGATGCCCCTTCTGCATAGATCCCTGTTATCTGTGGTCAGTACCCTCGAGCTCCGTCCAGGAAAGCCCTAAATGGGGTACTACGGGAGCCGGCCCGGGAATTTAAAGTTTCATGCAAATGCGCGGGATTCAATAATTAAATCGTTAATTATTTGTAGTTATTCATGAAGCAAAAGGTAAATAATAAGCCATTGCGTAATAATTTACCTGTATACATGTCCCTTCTGCGTAGATAGTATAATAAACCGTTGTGTAAATTTACCGTTGTGTAATAATTCTCACAAAATATGCAAATAATGATTTAATTATTGAATCCAGCTCATTTGTTCGAAACTTTAATTCCCGGGCCGGCTCCAGTACGCCATTCAGGGCTTTCCTGGAGGGAGCTCGAGGGTATTGAACACAGAAAACAGTGATCTACTCAGAAAGGGTTCTGTACAGGTAAATAATAAACCGTTGTGTAATAATTTTCAGCTTTTTTACTGCATTTTCTGGTTCTACATACCTTGAAACGTAAACCATCAAATTTTGCGAGGGGGGGGGGGGGGGGATACATTTTTTTCATGTTCTATTCCAAATGTTCATTATTGAAAATAATAAACCAAAACGACTATTCCATCACGTCAACTTGGGGGAAAAAAAATTTAAAAAACACGCTGCAAATTATCACACAACGGCTTATTATTTTCCTACATTGATACCCATTTTGCGTAAGATCACTGTTTTCTCTTTGAGCATTGTCGGGTCATTTAATCGTGAGAAATGAGTACCAATTGAGATAGCGAATAGCAACAGAGATTCGCGTTCGCCCATGTGTAGTGGCTGTACTTATGGTCCAATCGTTCTGTAATTTACAGGAGACCATCTAGAAGTTACACACCAAAAATCAAGAACTACTTCAAGTTTACAAAAATATGATATTTCAAGAGCTTTGAATTTTCTATTTTCACATGTGTTTTTTTCTGGAGGTCAGAAAATTGAGTCTTCTAAATAGAAAGTAGGCCAAAATTGGTATCAATTCAGCGAAAATTGGGCAATGTACACATTAATTTGGCATAATACACGGTTTTGAATGACAAAACTTTTGAGGGCAAAAGATTTCAACTTAGTTAACAACCATAGTTAACTAGCTACCTATTGTGGTAGTTTAGGGAAGATTTTCCGTGTACCTTGTTCCAGTATTTCCCATGTACCTAGGAAACAGTAGTTGGTGGCTAATCTGTGGGTTCACTCCAGTTTATTATATAGGTACCTACCTAGATTCCCATCGGATGACTGCAACCGCCTGAGCGTTCTAGAATATTCGATGATGTATTGTAGTTTTGTAATAGCGCTGATACAGAGAATGGGGCAATACAATTTGTGTTCTAACCTAGGTACACACATAATACCCAGTGCATTTATTATGAAGAATACTACAGAAACATTTACAGTGTCTTTGTAAGGAAAAACAATTCTTCAATTTATTGTATTAATCAGCTCAGTTAATATCATTGATATTATTAATGAACCATAGAAAATTTTGGATTGGAGTTCGCGGAAATGGAGTTACAGCATGGTTGGAACTTTTTTCGAATTTTGTGTGATAGTAGAGGGTCACCAGGACCTCATACGACTGCGATACATATTTCCTTCGTCGTATTATCCATTAATTTCATTCATTGATAAAACCAACAACTCATCTCGAACGCCTCGGAGTGGCGGCTAATGTAATCGGCATTTGTTTCTAATTTGTCTTATTTGTTCTCCCGCGGCTCTCCGACGGGAATCCGACCGCCGACTCCAGCTCGTCCCACGTCCGAGTTGCGCCACACGCGTCGCACTCCCACGCGCCTGCGCCATCGCCCGGTCTCACCCTTAATTAATATGTTTAACATTTTAATAACCCACAGCACACATCATACATCAGCCTCCAAAGATTATCACCTCGGATTTATTAAAGTGGGTTTTCTACCGGAGAACTCGCTTTAAGTTGAAGGCCTCCATCAATTAAAGTCCATAACTTGAGGAGGTCTGGAAGGGCCCCCGTCCTTTTCCGAGGGGTATTCCATCAAGTTGGTGCCAGCTGGTGCCGCTATAACGCCTTACTGCCTTTCCACTTTTATAACGTCTGCATTCCGTCTACGCTGTTATGTTCTTGATTGCAAGGCTTTTTTTCCTCTCCATGCGAGCCATATTGAGTTAGAAGACGTCTGTTAAGAACTAAAAAGCGTCCGTTTGACAAATATATGTTGGGACTGGACGGAGTTATCACCAGAGATGTAAAGTAGCCGTGTATTTATTTCTTGGGGTGAATACCCGATTTGGGAATTTAGTCGGGTATTTATTCCTCAGATACGACTTCGGAGAAAAAAAAATCTAGAACGTACTCGTCTCTAGAAAACCAACCTATACAAGATTTTTTCCACTTCGATGGTTTTTCCATTTAAAAATCCTTCTCAAAATAAAGAAAATCTCACGAAATGGGTGTATAAATGTGAATGTGAGCGGTTTACCTACACCTACAGCTCCTAACCATAAAATAATATACCTTTTTACTTGCACAGCTCTAGACTTAACTTCTTTCCTTGTAATAAAATGCTTCAGACACTCTCAACAGGCTTTAATGCTCCATATGCTAAAATACAAAAAGCCTACCCCCCCCCCCTTCCTCGTTCATTTCTTTTACAACCCATTTGTAGTGATTAAGGATGTAACAGACGAGGCCAAAAGTTAGCTTGAGAATGGTTATGTATTTGTTGGCCCCTCGGCTCTTTATAGGCCCCTGACATGATCAGGGGGTGGTCGGGGGGTCCCCACTCTGAGGTACAACATGTATGTACATTACATTGGTTGTGGAGGAGCAGCCGATCACAACACTGCTCCCCCCAGAATTTAAGTAACGCATTTAGTTAAATTTTGTTCTGTTGCGGTGGCGGTTGTCGGGCGTGGGAGGTGCGTGTGCTGGTTGCGGTGGTTGCGGTGGTCCGCTGTGGCTGTCCGGGTCGGTGTCGTTGGGGGCGGTATGTTTGCGACGTATGAAGAGCCGGGGTGTTGGTTGAGTGCGTGGGTACAGCCGCGGCGGCTGTTTTTGCGGGCGCCAGGTGCATGGGGTGCGGCGTTTTTGTGCTCGGGGGTCCCATGTGCGGCGGTAGAAACACGAGCCGTTCGTCGCGCTGCGTGTGGTCGGTCGTGGCTGCGTCGGCGGTCGCTGTTGTCGTCTGTTCGAATCACACGAACCTCTTCGGTGACGGTAGCCACTCGAGGAGGGGGAGCGAAGGGTTTGAGGCGATCGGCGAGAGCAGCGAGTTTCGTGACTTCGGGTTCGTCGCGCGCCGCTATGTGAAGGCGAATGCTGTCTGGAAGGGCGCGTGTGAAAAGCTGCCGAACGAGCGGGGTCGGTGTGTCGGCCGGGAGTGCTCGAGTGAGTCGGCGGGCGAGGACTGACGGTAGTTCGTCGTCGGAAGTCGGTTGACTAAGGCGGTGAGCCGGGAGCCGTCGGACGGTGCGTGCGTGGCGAAAAGGGTAGTTGTCAACGTCTGGTAGCTGTTGGCGTTCGATGGTGCCAGCCGCTAGTAATTCGCCGAAATGGGCCGACGCTTTCGCGTTAAGGTCCGGTGATATTCGGCGAAGTTTCGCGTGGCATGGAGGTCCCTTCGTGACGATTAGATGTTCTACGCGTTGCGGTGTGTCGGCCGGGAGGGCTCTACGGAGTCGGCGGGCGTGGACTGACGGATTCTCGTGCTCGGAAGTCGGTTGGGGTCGTCGTAGAGGTCCGCGTGTCGGGGCTCGAAGGCGCGGGCGAATTTAGCATGCGGCGTCGTGAGGCCTTCGTGAGTCAATGTGATCTCGAGTTGGGCGAATCAGACGTGCGGGAATGCGGGGTCGTACGGCCGGAGCTGGAGCGTTGATGTCGGTGGAGTCGTTTCTGCGGGTATCGGTGGTTTCGGGTCCGTGTTCTCGTTGTAGGCGCCAGTCCCGGAGAGGTGTCGTCTGGAAGTGTCAAGACTCAAGACTCAAGACTTTCTATTGGCACAATAAATTCACAATAACAAAAAAAAAACAGCAGGAAGTGTGCGAGGCGCCGGCGTCCGTTTCCTTGTATAGGAATCGGATGGTGGGGCCAGCGTGAGACACTTATTGTTTGCAGATGATCTTAAGATTTTTTCAATCGTGAGGTCACAAGATGACTTGGAACGGATTCAATCTTCTCTTGCGGCCCTCCACAGCTGGTGCACCCGGAACGAATTGTTCTTGAACATCGCCAAGTGCTCCGTAGTGTCTTTCACGAGGTCTGCTTCACCTATGAACTTCTGCTACTCAATTGATGGTAGGGTTCTTGATCGAAGGGTGACTTTAAAGGATTTGGGAGTTCTATTCGACAGTCGCTTGACCTTTTCAGAGCATATAGAGGATGTCTGTTCGCGTGCCATGAAGACTGTTGGATTTATAAAGAGAAGCACGAGGGAGTTTTCGGATCCTTTAGCCTTGACCTCGCTATATTCCGCTCTGGTCCGACCAATTCTGGAAAACGCATCTATAGTATGGTCACCCTACTATATAAATGCGAAAGAGATGATAGAGAGAGTTCAACGTCGCTTCCTCAGATACATCTCCTTCAAGATGGGAAACAGGTGGGATGAATTTGACAATGCAGAAATGATGCGGTTGACGGGGTTGGACTCTTTGGAACGGCGTCGGGAGTTGGCGGATGTGATGTTCATTCACAGGATCGTCTGGAACAGAATTGATTGCCCCGAGCTCCTCGCTGCATTGAGTTTTCATGCCCCACCCTATGCGACCAGATTTACGCAGACATTCCTTCTTAAGACGGTTTCGACAAATTATCTGTTCGGTGGTCCTCTCAACCGTTGTCAGAGGGAATTTAACCGCCTTGTGAGTCTCTCTGGGGATGTGGATCTGCTGGGTGCTAAGGAGCTGTTTTTCATGAGGCAAGCCAGGTTTCTTCTTTAGTTTGATATTATTTCTAGTGCGGACTATTCGGTATCATTTGCATTTATGTACATACCCTTCTTATAGTGTATATTTCTGTTTGATTTTATTCTTTTTTTGATTTTCATAATGCATTTACTTATTGTAATTTGGGCAAGTTGCCCGTGTAATTAAAACAAATAAACAAAAGTAGCGGGGGGCCGCTGCGTTGGGCGTCGAGGCGGGCGTCGGAGTGGGGTGCGTCGCAGACGGTCGGCGGGCGCTGAGCGGCGTTGTTCGTCGTTGCTAGGCGCTGTCGTCGCTGTCGTCGCACCGCGGTCGCAGACGGCGGGCGGAGGCTGCGTGTCACCACTCGGGGTCACCAGTGTAGTGATTAAGAATGGAACAGACGAGGCCGAAAGTTAGCATGAGAATGGTTATGTATTTGTTGGCCCCTCGGCTCTTTATAGGCCCCTGACACGATCAGAGGGGGGTCGGGGGGTCCCCACTCTGAGGTACAACATGTATGTACATTACATTGGTTGTGGAGGAGCAGCCGATCACAACACCATTCAACCGTCTTTCTTATTTAGAACTAGCTGTGTACCCGCGCTTCGCAACGGTAGAACAGACACCCCCTGTATCCCCCCCCCCCCTCCTCAACTGATCAGAAACCTTCCCCAATGCCAACCCTAACTGCCTTTAACCCCCCCCCCCCCGGTATCCTATGAACCCTCCCTACCTGGTTGGAAACATTCCTCAATGTTCACACAACAAATTCCCAAAGTTGCACTCCAATTGGTCAAGTAGTTTTGACATTTCTGTAGACCCCCCCCCCCTCTCATAACCTGTACCCCCCTCCCACTAACATCCTGATTGAAGTACCACTTGAATGTACTCGTCGAGCTGAATCCAGAATCTAATTACAATCGGATTTACGTCCAACCGTTCAAAGTTATTATAAGCATAAACGTCCTCATAGAAGTGATTATAGCACGTTTTTTAGTAGTATTTCATTCATAGCGTTTCAACGGATGGACAGATTCAAATGCGGATTTTTCATAAACCTTCCCAGATAAATTCTGCGTCAAATGGTACCAGCCTCAACTTTCTACGTTCAGCCGTTCTCAATTGATGCCGAGACAAACAAACAGACAAACAAACAGACACTGTTTTATTATATGTATAGATGTGATAATATTTCCAGTGATTCATTCAAGTTTTGAGGTTTAAATGACCGAATGACTGAAGAGTAGATGAGGATGAGATAGTTTTATAAATCCTGGCCGCAGCCGTGTTGGACACACGTAATAGAATAATCACGTCACTGGGACAGGGAAGAAAAATAGGTTTGAAAATCATAAAGGTCTATTTTATTTTTTTTATATATATAAGAAAAATTCGCAATTTTTGGGTATTTATTGGGTAGATATTTATTCGAGACCAGGGTGAGACTGGGTAAATATCCGGTTTTTAAATTCCCTACCGAATGGGCATACACCACATTTACATTACATTTACATTTTAAATATATTTACATTTACATTTTTTTATTAGGGCTATTTCTAATGCAGCTTTGCTAATGAGAATGCTAGATTATGGTGGGTGAAATTACTAACCATATGGTGTGGAGTAGAATGACAAAGCACAGCCAACATCATTTGACTTTGGCTTCAAACCACCAATTCTGGGGTATTTCTCAGCACTCAGGCGGTGCTCCTGGGATCAGACTGGCTCAGCTAATATTTTGAAATTTTTTACTCAGGCGAAGATACAGACTAAAAATTTACCAACTGTGAAATCATGAAGTTGTAACGTGATGTCCACCTAGGTCGTTTATATTGCCCTCTGTGCGACGTTTGAGGTGCTATAGGATTAACATAATATCGATGGAGTATGAACTTCCTATTAATGTTCCTCGTGAAAGCCATCAAAGAGCGACTCCTTCTCCTCTCGAACCGAGGCCTTCTTTATAGTATTCTTCATATCGACAGCTTTTCAAGGTTGCTGCCTCATATCCAACCCAGGATCAAGGACCTTACCGCGGACAATGGACATTATCGAGAAAGACGCGTGAACGCACGTCTTCACCCTCGAGCTTGTCTTTCATCCTAGGAAGGTTACATCCGAGGCCTATTGTCGACTACTCACCTTCTATACGAGAGTTTTCCTCCTCGATTTATATTAACTCTTCCCGCACTCCCAAAAAAGGATCTGTGCAGAGACGGGGATAAGCTTTTCGCCAGACTTTCCCGACCAATAGGACTCTGCCGCGGAGGAATTCCTGATGAAGGACGCATTGAGAAGAAGAAACTTTATTTGAAGGGGCCCTTTAGATTGAAATTCTCCCTAAGATGAGAAGACTGGGAAAGGAAAAGAGAAATATCAAAGGAATCAAACGAATAAAGTTGAAGCCCTGAAAAACCCTAGAGCAATAATTGAAACTGGAAGTGGAAAAAGATCTCTACTTAAAGATGATTTGTCGGAGATGAAAGTGATTTTTCTCATGAATGGAAATACATTTCGATCTAGTGCGGTCTGTGAAAATTACAAACTGGTAATGAGTTCAGACGGTTTTCAACATGCTGAAAATTCGTCATGATTACCAGCCAGTTAAATAAATTACCCTTCATCTTCCGATGATTTCACGATTCATCCACTTTATTGCAAATCCTACGATGATTCGTGTACCTAATGATTGCCGCTTTTCAATTCTATTTTTTATTAATCACAATCACAAAGCTAGCCTAGCTTGGCGCTCCATTTTTCTCCCAAAGTTTCTCTTTTTGCTCCACTGTGTGACTTGTGACGGTGGCAGCTCTCGAGTTGTTTGTTTTTCCAGCGAAGACGGGGGCGGTCAGACTGAAACCCAATAGCACCTTAACTGGTGATATCACTAGTCTAGAAGGAGGAATCGAGGGGTCCACCTTCACTCTCCCTCACGCCTGTGACAGACTTGAGAGCTAATTTTGGCCTTACCGACGAAATTTTTTCGCTCCAGAATAAATAGCATAGTTTTCGGGCTCATGACAGCGGCACATTATCGTTTACCGTCTCAGATCAGACATTGATTATTGCACTGGTATTAACCATCTCAGATCAGCCTTATTACGCTATTGCGTATGACAGATAATTATCGAAGGAACAAGCATTGCTTGATTGGGGATTATATTAATTACGCGGAGTTCAAATTTATAGCATTCGTGAATAATTTAATAGAGCGTATGGTGCGAGCCCTAATGTGCTCCTGTAGTCACCTGATGCCAATTTCAGAGATGGCGAGATTACCGCATTAGATTATACTGTCTGGTAATGCGAGATGACTTGAAGCACTTCTCCGATTAGGGTTGCATTACTGAGGCCGTCAGTGAAACCTCACACGACTCGGTTGTAGCCAACCAGCATCATTTGATCAACTAAGTTCGGTAGATGACAAATCTTCAAGCGATACACACTCGGTGGAGTTTCTTGAATCCAAAGAGAATCCTTAGGTAAACTGCGGGTTCCATTGAAGGGCTCAGATGGAAGGAGGTTTTCAATGAAAACTGTCGAAACAGAGAGGGTCCCGAATCCCGTAACACGTGTGAAGGTTGGGAGTGAAGACTCACAACTTTCCATCAGTAAGTGCTGCGGGGGTCGGAGTTTCTCGTTAAGAGGAAGTTCGTGTGAACTTTCCTCGAGTTCCATAGGTAAACCTCAGGAAATAGGCGTGTACTCAGGCAATAATATATACAACCCACAACCGTACACCAGGAAAGTGCTTCATCCCTTCAGCTTGCTTAGAGACCTCAGGCATAGAGGCAGATGTTCTTGACGCTTACGGTGTCGGTAGTTCCGCAGTTTGATGTCGTTTGTGCAGGGATGGAAATTGCAGTGTTGATATGCTTTAAAAAAAAATCATAATTCACTGCGGTTAGAGCTTAATTCCTATATAAAAAAAAGCAGAATTAGGTATTATGAAATAGGCTCTATATGTCAAAAATTTGCAATAAAATATTTGCCCAATCAGTGTCTGCGTCGAATGCCAACTTGAGCTCTCCATCTACGTGATTTTTGACATTTTAGAAGTTTTTCTGTTTTTGGCTTTTGTCGTAAAATCAAGTAAGATTTTTAAATCCTAAAATATTTTTGCGCAAATGATGGACCTAAGATTGAGTTTAGTCCACTTGAAAATTGAATGTAATATGAACAGTTAGGTTTTTAAATAACAACGCGTTTGGAGGGCAAAGATATTAATTAGTTTTTTACGGAAACTATGGAAAATGCTTGATGATAGGTATAAAGGCACATACAGTTGGTAGATAGTTCTTCGAAAGTTGACTCTAACGTTCATGCTGCTTAATCGTACTTTTTTTGTAGTTTCCTCTTTGACAACCTTGAAGATGTAGAATCATTTGGAGGACAATAAAAGCATCAATATTCATCTGCCTAGAACAGTCCTGTGCCTCTTTGCCCTCATGCCATACAGAATTACACTGAGTAAAACTCCTTCGGATTAAAATAATTTGTAGTAATTTTAAATGATGAAAATTATTTGAAAACGAGAAAATTGATTCAACCCACATAAGCTGGTTAATAAATTGAATAAAACTTAAGTAAATTGCCCTATTAACAGTTGTGAGAGGGGCCTATTTCTTTGAAACAATAATTAATGCTAAGCCGCACATAAATCATAGTTTATCTGAATTTCGGGTAGGACGGCCTCCTTGTTATGAGGCAATTATTATTAGGACTCGAGAAAGGTTTAATTTACGATGAACTCTCAGGCCAGATGTTCTGACAGCTGATGTCACTGAGGCGTTACAGATATGGAGATAGCGGTCTATCTTGTCCCATAAACTCGTTGGATGCGTTCTTTTTGCATTCCGAAGGTTTCCGCTGCACCAACTGCGAGACAGAATTTCTCACGGATTCATGGACTCATTCAGAGTAAGACTTCCTTTCCCCCGTTATCGTGCACCCTCGTGACTTTCAGCAGAATCCTAGGCGAATAATTTGCTAAATGGACCATTTACATTATACAAGTAGGTAAGAACCGAAATTCTATAGCGAAGCCTTGAACGTCCATTTATGAATCTATATTGA
Source organism: Leptopterna dolabrata (assembly GCA_954871275.1). Taxonomy (NCBI): domain Eukaryota; kingdom Metazoa; phylum Arthropoda; class Insecta; order Hemiptera; family Miridae; genus Leptopterna; species Leptopterna dolabrata. The sequence continues at coordinate 21,180,113 of OX940984.1, read as the reverse complement.
TTTTTTAGTAGAGCTCTTTGGAACATGATTCACTAACACTATGTATCATCATGCTTAAAGTATTGCAACCGGATACCTACTGGTTCTCCCCAAAATTTTGGTTCATTATTTCAGGGCATTGTTATTGCATACAGCCCTGTGAGATTAAGAGAAAGGTTATTTATATAGAAAATAATACACCTTTTTGAAGGCGTTGTTATTGAGTCGAAATCTCCACCAGTTGCACATGAGCGGTCGAATGGCCCCTAGAAATTTTACAACTTTTTTTTTCAACAAATTTTATATCTCCAGTTCTATCCAACCGATGGTAATGAGATTCATGCAGAAGGGTCTAGAATCGTCCCGTATGAATCCACTGCGATAGGCTCTGCACATTTGCAAACTTTGATCCCATATGTACGGCTTTGTCTATGCACCTATCATGTAGTTCCGACTGTAAGAATATTTGATACACCAGCTATTCACATGAATCATACTGATAGTTTTGACGAGAAAACCAAAACGAATTTTAGTTCTTTCCGTATTTCTATAGTTGGTGTCTGTTTCATCCCCGAGTTTCGCCTTCCGTTCTAGCCTAATTACACGGGTTTATTCAGGATTTGAAGGCTGAAGAACTCCGGCTATTCATATTCTTCGGGACAACCGACCTTATTCAAACGGCGGCAGTGTTCCAACCAGCTGTAAAATTACCCAGTGCACATCAAAAAGGCCGCATCCAGGTGTAGTGTATATATTGTAGGCCCGTCTGACTCACCTGTTCCAACTCCTCACGATGACTGGCGCAGCGTCTTACTGTACTCTGTAATCCATGTGATCAGTGGTTTTGCGGTTTTAGCAAGTTTTCAAAGAATGAGTGCTATTGCCCAATGGGTCCAACTTTCAGAGCATTCTCAATTCATCCCTAAAAGTTATGAAAAACTGTAAATTTGTAGTGAGTCGTGAGAGAGTGAATCACTGACTTCGAAAACTCACTCACGTGGTCATGTCAAAGCGGAAAATTGTGTGCAGAGTCCTCACAGTTTTTTTCGGAAGATTATTTGTTTAGTTTTGTAAGGTTACTCAATGATTAGTTGTTTCCGTCGGGTGAGCCATAATTGAGACCGGTTCATACAGTCGAATGGCTCTGTTGTTTGTAGCCATACTTGTCTCATTAGATTACTAACTTATAGGACGTACTCCATATCGATGGTTTTTGTGATCAACTCGTAGAGTTCCCCGGCTATTAATCATTAAAGATCAAGTGCGCGACCGTAGTTTGTAACTGTCAAACATTAAGAACAACGGAAGCCCAGAGCCCATATATAATCCCGATCCGGTTTCCTCGACGTCTCGAAGAAAAAGTCCCGCCCTTGGAGCGTGGAAACGCGGTAGGACACCGCAAACAAATTACTCGATCAGTGGTACCAAGGACAGTTACAGTGAACTGTTACAACGAGCTGTTACGAGTCACGGTTGATCTGGGTGAGTCGGTGAGTCGATTTACGGTGTTACCATTCACAATGCGCCACTTAATTACGCGACTGCAAAGGACAAAGGTCTCACCGCGGCAGACGGCCAATAAATACTTGCCTGTGTAACGTGCTCTACTCACAAGGGGAGATCCTAATTGGTAGCGCTGTTATTATTTTATTCATATTTTCTCCCTCTAGTTCGAAACAAAAATACGCGATTTTTTTTTTTTTATGAACGTGATTCTATTTTTCAACTCGTATTTATTATTCTCATCCTACCGCACGGTATGTGTTTTTATAAGCTACTGTTGGAACATGATAATCTCGGAGCTTACTTGAGTAAAATCAACAGGAAAGCCGTTATCCTTGATGTTCTCGTATAGAGTTGTCTTCCTACCTTTCAGTCAGCTTTATACAAATGAAAATCCTCTTCTGCCTTGGATTCATTGTATGAATGAAGCCGCAGTGGTTCGTTGATACGCAGCCCTGCGGATGGTACATGAATATATTGATCGAAACATTATTTTTATTAAAGTGAGTTGACTCTAAAATTTAAATATGGATTCGAATTTGTGTCCCAAAACCGGGATTTTTAAAGTTTCTTGCAAATGTCCGTAAATTTGGAAATGCACTGTGAACTTACGGCTGATCGTAGAATGGCTCCGGGTGGTCTCATTCGATCCAAGAAATTGTAAGCTATTTAAAATCACAGAAAACTCAACCCTTGGAGCTACGGCATTTTGGAAATGCCTTCCCGCTCTTTTTCACCCCTTAGAGATTCAGCTGTTTGTGCGAAATATGCAGCTATTTTCTGAAAGTTATCCCTCACCCAGTATTCGTTGACCGTAGTTTTCTTGTATGTACACACCCAGTATGAGTTCGCAGTATGAGATGAATACGAAAATTCAACGCTGAGATGGAGTCAGGTGGATTGATTGAGCGAAAACCAGAGATCTTCGAGGAATATTCGGTTATTGGTTTATTATTTTCAATAATGAACCTTTGGAATTGAGCATGAAAAAAAAAGAAAAAAATTCTAACCCCTCAAGATTTGATGGTTTACGTTTCAAGGTATGTAGAATCCGAAAATGGAATGAAAAATTTTCTGTCCGTCCACCGTAAGCCATACTTTGCACTTTTTTAAGTTACCATGAAGCGAAATTAATGAAATTTGGTATGTAGGTCCCGTCTGGGGTCTAGTTGCTCCTCGAAGCTCGGCGTTACTGCCAGTCATCTTTAAGGGGTGAAAAATAGGGGTTGAAATTTTCAGAACGCCGTAGCTCGAAAGCTTTCAATAGAAGGGTATGGTTTTTTTAAAACGTTTTTGAACTGATCTTGAACTAAATAATTTTTTTAGGTCACCCGGAGGATTGTAGGTCCAGCCGTTCGTTTGCACCGATGTGTTGTTTGCACATGGTCGTGAATCAAATGGTATAAATCTGGCCCAGATATCATTGCTAGGGGTCACCTGATTATAATCAGGTATGGCTGGATGGCGTTGAGTTGATGGTTCTGTGATATTATTTAGTTTGAAAAATGATGGATCTTTTGGATTTTGTTGGTAGGTACCTCTGCAACTTGAACAAACGTTATGCTTCATGAATAACAACAATAGGTATTAATTATTGAATACTGCGCATTTTTATGAAACTGTAATTCCCGGGCCGGCTCCAGTATTATTTGATTTAGTATTCGATTTCAGTAAAATGTTGCCGGAAAATCGCGATTTGGCTCCACTGTGCGTCGCAATTTAGCGCTGTAGGCGCATCCCATGTGCCTACGCCTAAAATTCAATCAAAATCCTAAGTGATCTAAACAATTGAAAAATGTATGTTTTTTACCCCCTTCAGAATTACCAAATAACATTTTTTTCAGTATTGATTTCAGTTTTCTGGCTGCTAAATGAAAGAAAAGGACCTCACTACGTGTTTGACTGTTGAAAAATAGTGCTAAATCATGTACTACCTCCAACTGCGTTTAGGTACAATAATTTGAACACCCACACTGGACAGTACCACACTTCCTCAAATTCCTAAATTGTTGAGCTCATCAAAGCCTTGCGTTCGAGTATTAATGAAGGTTTGATGGTATTGGCGCACAGAGCAATGGTCTTGACTGGTGTTTAGATTAGTCATCTATACAGAGAATGATCCGAAGGGTTTACAGCGAATTTGGTAACACTTCCCTCCCTAGTTTCGCCTTATGTGCATATTTCCAGGTTTGAGAAAACACATCAACATCTCCCCTTTCACTTTTTTCTTCAAGGGGCACATGGAAGAACGATATTACATTACCTTTTCATATCATTTCCCCTCCTCATACATGGTAAACGACGTACTAACGCCGCACGTGTCTTCCATACACCTTTAACCCACTGCCGATCCAAAACGGCACGTTTAAAAGATAATGTCGCAGCTACCCACACCAGGTGATCCATCACAGTACCCCTTTCCCTTCCAACGAGAAAATAATCACAAAGATTTCTCCCTCTTCCGATATTGAGATCGAGTTTTTGTCAAGTGACCAACCCACTAGAGGGCATGTCGTCCTTGGGTCCGGTTTTCTCAATTTTCTTTTCACAGTTCGACGTATTTCCGACGTTGATATATTAGGGTATGGTTCTGGTAACGGGTTCCTTGCTTTTTGTGGAATAGATTTGAATGGTGTGATCGTCTTATTCTACACAGATGCTCCCAATCCCACTGGTGATATTTATATGTTTTCGTTGACCCCAGCAAGGGGCTTAGCCCCTTCAATCCGCCCCTTACGGTAGTTTCCTCCCTTGGCTCATCTACTTCGCAATCCTAGATTACTGGTTTGGAGGTCATGGGTTCGAATCTACTCCGAACGAGCAGCATCCATAATTTATCCTGTATGGTCCAAACTAGTGATCTGTGCAAAACTGTCTTTCTGTTGGATCAGTTGTGTACTGAACAAGTCATCAGTTGTGTACTGAACAATCATCAGTTGTGTACTGAACAAGTCATGGAGTAAACCTTCGCTCACGCTGCGTCTCTCAGTGGGGCCAAATGGTCATTTTCCGGAAATTATCAGCGTCACTGACCACGGCTTTATGTAAGCGAGTTGTTGTTCCGGGATATTATTTGATTTTAAGGAAGATGACCAGGCGAGGGGTTCGTGGGACCAAATGGCGCGTTACAAGAGATGGCGGCGGTGATAAAAATGTATACTAATAATTGTAATCGTCCGGCCGGCTCCTGTACTTACTCGATTCCCGGTGGAAACAGTTAACAGAAAACAGTGATATACACAGGAGTCTTTTCAGGAAAATAATAAACCGTTGTGCAATAATTTGCAGCGTTTTTTTTTTTTTTTGCTTATTCACAAGTTTCATCCCGCTTTTCAAGAGAAGGCGTAATTTCTCGCGGCGTTTTTATATTGAAATGACCGGGGAAAATGACAAAACACCACGTCAACGGAGGATTTGAATAACAAAATGTAATATTAGCATAATATTCATACGTTTGACTACGGCGGAGGAATATGCAGCTTGACAGAGCGGCAAAGTGTAAACATGGTGGCCATGTACGTGAACTGTACTACGAGACGGATCTAATAAGCTGACTCGACTTATTGCATCTGAGAGGACAAGAACTTTTTCCCGTCGTCGGGTTACAGGACACGCTTTTCAAAAGTTCATATCATTATACTTGAATGTTGGGAACTAGCACTGAGCGTGAGTTTTCCTGAAGTCATGGGCAGTGAATTACTTATTTTAGTGTTGTAGTTCGTTCAACTCACCTCCCGTTTTTTATTTTTTCCAAGAATGGTTTTGTGTAGGTAGGTACATAAATATGGAACTTTTTTCTGGTGTATGCACATACTCTTCCGTTTCCCTCGTTCCTGTGTTCCTCTCATCCTTCATCCTCTTCCTGATAGGTCTCTTCCCAATTTTGGTCTATTTGTACCAACCAATAGTTTATTAATAATTGTTGTCCTAATTATCCTTGATATGCCCTTAAGACTAGATTTCTAAACGCCCTTCAGGCTTATCTTGCATAGTATGTTCTTATTAGCGCAATTTCTATATCGTTGATGTGCAAGGTGGGACCCTTGTGTCCTATGCATCAATAAAATATTATTATTATTATTATTATTATTATTATTATTATTATTATTATTATTATTATTATTATTATTATTTTGGGCAAGGGATAAATACTTATTTACCTTCTCCCTGTGCTTGGCTTCGAGGTTTGATGTGAGAGGTACAGAGATGTCAATTAGGTAGGTCGTTCCCTCCGCCTTGTTATTATTATTATTATTATTATTATTATTATTATTATTATTATTATTATTATTATTATTATTATTATTATTATTATTATTATTATTATTATTATTATTATTATTATTATTATTATTATTATTATTATTATTATTATTATTATTATTATTATTATTATTATTATTATTATTATTATTATTATTATTATTATTATTATTATTATTATTATTATTATTATTATTATTATTATTATTATTATTATTATTATTATTATTATTATTATTATTATTATTATTATTATTATTATTATTATTATTATTATTATTATTATTATTATTATTATTATTATTATTATTATTATTATTATTATTATTATTATTATTATTATTATTATTATTATTATTATTATTATTATTATTATTATTATTATTATTATTATTATTATTATTATTATTATTATTATTATTATTATTATTATTATTATTATTATTATTTGGTGGTCATCACCCGTGGGGGGTAAAAAGTGCCACGGGGTGACGCGAGTGGGGGGCCCAAGAGCCTATTCCCACCCGCAAGTGCATGTGGAGGGCTCAGTGGTCGGGCATAATAGCCTCCCCCAAAAACTCCCTCACCAGGCTACACGAGGCAAACAGCACGGCCTTCTGCATGTCCTCGTAAAGTCCACCGGGCAACCCAAGAATCCTCAAACTTTCATGGAGTTTCTTGGGTATCACCCCGGTGGCAGACAAGACCACGGGAACGATCCGTACCACCTCCTGCTCCCACATCGTCCTTATCTCGTTAGCAAGGGATAAATACTTATTTACCTTCTCCCTGTGCTTGGCTTCGAGGTGTCAATTAGGTAGGTCGTTCCCTCCGCCTTGTTCACAAGGACAATATCAGGCCGGCGCGCGGTGATTGGCAGATCGGTCGGTAGCTCCTTGTCCCAATACATCTTGTAATTTTCATTCTCCAAGTACCTGACTGGCTCATACTGGAAGTAGCGCGTCCTGTCCTGAACGAGAGCGTGCTTTAAGGCCAGCTCTTGATGGACTATACGCGCCACGATGTTGTGCCTATACAGGTACTTGGTGGGAGCAAGGGCCGGGCAACCCGCCAGGACGTGATCTATTGTCTCACCAGTGGCTCGACAAATGCGACACACGTCCTGTACTCCAGCTTGCCGGATGATATACTTTCGGTAGTTGCGGGTCGCCACGACCTGGTCCTGTATGGCGATCATGAACCCTTCGGTTTCGACATACAGGGAACCAGTCACCAACCATCTGCAAGAGGCAGAGCTGTCGACAGTGGGGGACAGGAGCTGTGAGCGGAATCGCCCATGCAGCTCCTTCGCTCCCCAGGCCTCACCTTTGGCCACATCCTCAACCACTTTCCCAAGAGGGTCAGCATTGGGCACGCACAGACTGAGGGGGGTAATGCCCTCGTCCACCTGACAAACTGCGTTCGCAATGGGGCTGACGGTAACGCGACCAAGAAAGTACTCCCGAAGCCCGCCCGCCTGCCGATAGCAGAGGTTGGAGATGTCAGGGAATCCCCGACCCCCAACACCGCGTGGAAGCGTGACTCTCTCAACTGCCGACTTGGGGTGATGAGCCCGGAAGGCAGTCGATTGAGTCCTGACTAGGCGGTCCAGGGAAGCAAGCTCCGAGTCGCGCCACTTCACAACCCCAAACGAGTATGTCAGCAGGGAGGCTGCATAGATGTGAATGGCCCTGACCATGTTGCGGGAGTTGAGACCTGACTTGAGAAGTGCCCGAAGTCTCGAGCGAAACCTCTCAGTCAGAGTCCGCTTGATGGAACCATGGTCAAGGCCGGCAGCCTCTGCGTACCCTAAGTACTTGTAACACTGACCCTCCTCCAGGGAATCGATTGAGGAGGCGGATGATCGAAGCAAAAATGGCTCAACCTCCGCAAACTGGCCATGCTTGAGGGTGCTCAGCCTGCATTTATCGACTCCAAACCTCATATGGATGTCTGTACTAAACTCCTCAGTCAGACGCAGAAGGTAATCCAACTGACGCCTGGTAGAGGCAAACAGCTTCAGATCATCCATATAGAGCAAGTGGCTAACTATTGTGAGACGGTCTCGTCCACCTTGGAAGTACTTCAGCTTCCAGCCCACTTGACTCCTCTGGAGGCTACGGGAAAGGGGGTTCAGCGCAACACAGAACAGCAGGGCGCTCAAAGAGTCCCCCTGAAATATGCCACGCATCACCCTTATCTCCCCCGCATCCATTAACCCAGAAGAAGTACGAAGCTGGAGCCGAGTACGCCACTCGCTCATGAGGCAACGGAGCAGGCTGACAAGATGCTTGTCAACCTTGTACATTTCCAGCACCCTCAAGATCCATGAGTGAGGCACACTGTCGAACGCCTTGGCATAGTCGATGTAGGACGTGTAGAGGTCCAAGTGCCTTCGCCTCGCCAGACCCATAACCACCCCGTCAATGGTAAGCTGCTCCTTACAGCCCATAGAGCCCCGAACACATCCTTTCTGCTCATCGGCCAGGATGCCGTGGAGCTCAAGGTGGTCGCTGAGCTTTCTGCAAAGTACAGCTGTAAGGAGCTTGTATTCCACCGACAGACAGGTGATCGGCCGAAAACAGGCCGGGTCTGTGGTAGGGCCCCCCTTCGAGATAAGCTGCGTCAGGCCCATACAGAACTCCTCAGGGAACTCAGATGGTCGCCTTATGGCCTCCAAGAAAGCCCCCGCAAGAGCAGCATGGGCAGACTTGAACTTTTTGAGCCAGAAGTTTTGCAGCTTACTCGGTCCGGGTGCCCTCCAGCTGGCAAGATCGGCAATTGCCTGCGACACGTCCTCAGCAGTGATTTCGATGGGGACCATGGATGGGCAGTTCCTCATAGAATCACTCTCCGCACGAATCCAGGCTGCCTGCTCGTTATAGGACACTGGGGCGGACCAGATTCCAGCCCAGTAGTCCCTCAGCCCTCCAGGGCTGGGCGGATTGGTGACGACCGTATCCTCCTGATGAAGGGAACGGTAGAAACCCTTTTCGCTACGAGCAAACAGCCGGTTGTCGCGGGAGCGCCGATAGTTCTTACGGTAGCGCTGAGCACGCTTCCGCACGGCGGCTAATGTGATCTTCAAGTGATCTATGAGCTCCGCAGGCGTGGTTGTACCCACCCCAGCATATCGACGGGTGACTGCCAAGATCCTTCGGTCTAGCCTCCGACCTCGGCAACCCGCAACATGCTGGCTAAGCCGCGCAATATTAGCTCGCAGGCCCTTAATTTTTGCATCTAACCTGCGAAGCCATGGCGGCTCTGTGGAACCACGCCCTCCCTGACAGGGCAGCCTGCCAACAGGCGGAACCTGCTCTCCGTGGAGACGGGCCACAGTGACCGCCCCACAGAACAGGAGATCAGAGATTTCCCGCAGGCCCACACCATCACACAGCTGCTCCCCAATCAGGGCATCCACACAGCCAAGGATCCGGGTTGTCTCGCCACTAGTCCTCCAACGAGGAAGGACTGGGCGAAACTCAAGAGCCATCCCCCGGAACTCAGCAAGAGCCTGACCAAAAGCAAGCTCCCATTCCGGGTGGTAGGCCTCATCCACTCCCACCCCCTCAACAGGAGTGAGGTCGGCTGGTGGTTCTGCCGACGGACCCTCAGGCTGTTCGCCCCCATCACTGCCCTCATCACCGCCCTCTGCCACAGTGGCCTGCTCTGCCTCGTCCGGAGACTCAGGTGCCTCCAGCACTTCCTGCCGAATCCTGTCTACTGTTCGGCTACTGAGTCTCCGCTTTGTCATCACCGCATGCAGCTGCCCCGACACAACTTGCCTGGTGAGATGCGAGTACTGGGGGTACTGGCAGACAAATCTTTCATGCAGTTCTTGTCGATGTCCGCCAGTCTCAGCTCCTCCATCAGTGATCTCGAAGTACACCCGGACAAGGAACTCATTCATTTCTCTGGTCCATGTAGTCCGGGTGCCCCGACTAGTGGCTGGAAGGGGAGGGGGCTGGAAAGCCACCCCAACTCCACCAGCACGGGGGCGCAGGCTCCTAGAGGCGCCCGCGCCCCGATCATGAGAAGGGCCGGATCGACCACTAAACCCTCCGGCCGTTTCCGCGCCGGTATGTCTTTCTGAGGGGGACGCCTGCCGTCCCCCTGCCCCCGTTGATCGATCGGTGGTTCCTCTTCTGCTGTTGGGAACAGAGTGTAGTTTCGGGTGAACATGGGAGTTAGCCATGGCCACCCTAGCCAGGTCGCAGGGCTGCTGCGTTGAGGGCCCCTGGCTTCACCTTGCTGCCTTTCACCCTTCACCAGGAACCAGAAGGGGCTAATTCCAGAGACCGCCCTGATGGTCTGGGCACTCTGGATGCAGCAGTTCCCTTTTAGTACGCCTTTTACGACACGCAGGGAATACGGCAGGTATATTCTAGCAGCCACTACCTGCAGGGCGGTAGTGGTATTATTATTATTATTATTATTATTATTATTATTATTATTATTATTATTATTTTTTTTTTTTAAACTGAGTAAACGCAATAAATTGTGACACGGCTGCGTGAAATTCTTGGGCACAATTCGGAAGTGTAGAATAGTGCTATTGTCCACTTCGATGTTGTCGGTTTCGCCCCTCCTGGAGTTGGTGTAGGCACATAATATATTCAAATTGCCAGCGATGCAAAACAGCTACTTGGATCGCGAATCTGAAGCAGGAAAGTGGGTGAAACTATTTTTGCTCTACTTAAATTGCCACACAGCAGTGGCGGATCCAGAGATGGGCCAAGGGGGTTTTAGCCCCCCCCCCCCCCCCCCCCCAACACCATTGTCCGAAAATATACTTTCACTGGATAAAATAATGAGCTTTCCTAGAAACAGGAAACTTTACTGTATTAAAAATACCCATCTTATCTGTCTTGACCATGTTGCCAGGAATAGATTTTTCAGGCCATTTCGGAATGAAAATATCTTTGGACTATTTTATTTTATACCCTTAGTTAGCTCTCGTGTTTTTTGTCATTTCAAGTTTTTTCTCGCGTAAATCATGTTTTCCACATAAAACTCACCATAACTCCCATTTATAAAATTACAAAACACAGTGGTGACTTGGGTTGCCCGCTGAGTTTAGAGTTAGAGCACTTGAAGTTCGTCGTATTTTCAGAGATTCAACGAATTCAGATGTTCAGGCGCGAATTTCAGGGGTTCAGATCACTGAAAATATTTCAAATTAACATAGTTATTCTAGAAGGAAATCGAACAAACTAGCTTTTCAACGTTAGCCACCAATATTGTTTTTTGTAATTCTACAAATGGGTTTTACGGCGACTTTTATGTGAAAACACGAGGTTTAGGAAGACGAAGAACTTAAAATGCCGAAAAACACGAAACTAAGTGCTTAAAAGAAAACAAGATAGGTATTTCTGTTCGGAAATTACCTGAAAATCGATTCCCGGCTTCTTGCTGTTTCCAAGACACTCACAGTATACTGGTATTTCATACAAAATTATTACTGTAGAGAGGAATAATTGTAAAGATTTTATCTAAAATAATACTGTTTGATATTGATTTGAAAGTCCAAAGTATACTTAAAAAGCCCCTTTTCTGTTAGGATTTTTTCAAACATTCTCCGGTTAGCCCCCCCTCCCCCCGTCCAAATCCTAGAATCGCCATTGCCACACAGCGAAATTTAGGATGAGTTCACAGATCTGAAAGTCTGCGCTGCAATACCTGATTTCAGTTTCTCTGATTCTGTTTGCGAAAATTTATTACATTGCAGTAGGGTCACCTTTTCCTCCGTCAGTCACCTTCCTCTCCAAGTTATGTCCGACGAACCACTAACGGCCCCGAAGCGTTCCACTCCCACTACAACAGGCAGTTGTACACCCCCTACCCCAGCATACCGATTATCACTGTTCTTCTGGATGTTATCCGGAGTGAGACAATACTGAAAATGAATGCCATAGACAAGAGCAGTTGCAACAGAATAAGAGCTACTGCAAGCAAAAAACAAGCAAAGCTGGGTGCTGAGTGAGAAGTTGCGGAAAGGTGACAAACACCATGTTGAAGCATATATGTAGAAAAATATTTATTTTCTTTATGCTCCACGATGAGAAAGACTGTGTTATCGGTACAAAATGTATCCGTAGATGTTACTGACGAGGCTGCTCTGCTCACGCAGCAAAAACATTTTTAATCATATGAGGGCTTCACAGTGGCAGTCCCAAGCCTGCTAAAATGAGAGGGGAAATGTTTTTGCTACAGTCAGGAACGAACCCCTCCTACTTCTCCTGCAGTCCCAAACGACTCCTCATTTTCGTCCCAAACGATACGGTGCGTTTTTGACCGACCGTCCCAAACGAGAGACGGCCGATTTTGAAATGGAATTTTTTAATGCTCGAATACAAAGGTTCATTATATTCATAACCTATATTTATGCAACGTACATATATACATACCTATATCTATGAAATGCAGTGTTTGCTGTTGCTTTTCTAGGCGAATAATGTATCGTAACAATCTACTTTCGATTGTTACAAGCGGTGTAAAAATAATAATGAATCGCATCTCAATTTCTAAATGATATTCTAACGGCAATCTGAAAGAAGAGTTCCCACTGAGAATATATTATAGGTATTCTCAGTGGAACTCTTTCAGATTGCCGTTTTTCCACGATTTTTCATTATTTTTAATTTCAAACTTGATTTATCGATCAGTTGATCATTTTATGATATTTGCTAATTATTTTTCTCCTTGTTGCAGGTAGGTGTGGGAATCAGCTCCACTTTGTCCTGTGACCAGTCGGAAACAGTAATGGTAATTCTTGTGTGACATACCTAATTCAACTCCTGTAAGACGTAAGATGTTTGACAGTGCCTGTACATATTTTTACTTTTAACCCATTGCAATCATCATAATTTTACGAAAAGTAATTGAAAAAACCTCTTGAAATTCACCAAAAAAGTTGCTGGTGACTCGAATCTGAAATCCTGTCAACATGTATTTGTCCTAAAAAACATGACTGTAAAAAAGCTGTGTGAGCTGTTTGTAAAAGCTTCAACATACAGACTTCTAACTACTTGTGTGCGTTGGAAAGCCCTCAAGTTACTCATATATTATGTTGAATCGTTACTGAATGTTGAATTCATAAAAATCCACAAGCATATCAGTGGTCGGAATGGGATTTTCAAGAAGATTATAGTTTAAAATATTCATGTTTTTTTCTAATTTTGGTTCAAATTGTTGAATGCTCTTCATCAGTAGTTTTTTCTTCTTCTTTCCTCCAACCGATATTTTCGGTTCTCTTCTTAAATCAGTGAGTTTTTTGCAGTAAGTCCGAGAAATTAGTGTAACTGCTGACAAATGAATTTGTTTCTCGGTGAACATCTTCAACGTTATTAATATGTTGAACATTTTCTTCTTATTTCATCCACAAAAACGTGCCAGTTATGCAGTATGACCTTATGAGCCCATTTTGTATGTATTTAGTTGAATGAAAATTTGTTTGCAGTCAAGCAGTATGAGTAATGAGCGAATTGCCCAAGTTTTTATGTAGGAAATGTGCCCATTACTTGTAATATAACTTAAATCACTCGCGGCGGAATAGTGGAAATCCATAGCAAAAAACAACAGTATAAAAATAAAATAGTATATTTCCACGTACACTAGCAAACTGTAGACCGGTTTCGGTTGTTACACCATCGTCAGTACACTATAGACAGTGGTCTATAGCGTACTGACGATGGTGTAACAACCGAAACCGGTCACAGTTTGCTAGTGTACGTGGAAATAGACTATTTAATTTTTATCCTGTTTTTAGCGAATTTTCGAAGAAAAGGAAGCTATTGTTCTCGGTCCAAAATTTTTAAAACTCGAATTTCCGAAAGATTTTTATACCAAAATCCGTTTTAGACCATCCTGAATTCACTACCGTAAGACACCAAAAATTATATGTATATATATATATTTATTTATATATATATTTATATATTTATATATTTATATATTTATATATGTATGTGTCATTCCAGACGATAACTCTCGAAAGAATTGAGATAAAAAGTTCAAATTTGCACGAAAAATCTGTCTTGGCAATCGACAGGCCAAGTTCGTAGATGGGCAGAATCGGGTCACTCTAAGGGGGAGTTTTGGGGAGTTTTAGGGGGGGGGGGGGGAAATTACCCAAAAATTCCCAAAATGAAACAGTCTGACAAGTGACACCTCATTTTAAAGGTTTTCGTACGCTGAACACGATGATGAAATCAGAATTGCGATATCTCATTCCGTTCTCAAACTGGAGCACTTTGAAGATGAAGGAACGTGGTTATTTCTTGAGATAAAACAGTTTTACATAAAATCAGTTATTTCTTCGAAAATTCGCTCTTATAGCCATGCTGCATGACTGTGGTTTTTTTAAAATATATACCTATTTACTTTCTGACGACCAGAAATTTATTTCTAAAACGTTGTACCTATAAGGTTGTAGAGCTAAAAGCTGGCGAGAATTTTAATTTAGGAAGAAAAAATGATTTAGGTGCCAGAAGTTATTAAAAAGCTTCCTCTTACCCTGGTGAAGTCGAGAGCGCATTGTGAGGGAATGTTAATTATTCATTAAGTCTCTGTCGAAAAATGATTTCCAGCAGTTTTAAACATAATGCGATAAATTCTGGAACCAAAACAAGAAATTTGGGTTTTTTTATTTTAATTTCACGGAAATGGAAACCGCCGTGGCACTAAACAATGGAGTGGAGTGGAGGAGGAAGGTGTATGGTTTTAAGTGGACTTTCGAGTGGTTGGCAAACAATAAATGAGCGCTTTATTATGTTATCAGCGGGGAACACTCCAATTCCGACCTCCGTGTTTGCTCTGCGGAGGGGAATTGTTGTTCCTCAATACGCCCAATAGTAGGTACCTACCTACATATAAACGAAGTTATATAATGGGAATTGGGAGCCTTAGAACAATGGCGTCCGTGTGGGGTTCGTAGATAATGGGTGAACGTAGGTATTGAATGTAGTGCCGGCGAAAAGGGTCGGACTGGCCTAAACTCATTATTACCAACTCAAGTTCGAGTCATGCAGTTCGACCTTAATGAGCGAACTTACGAAGAAACGCCCTTTATTAAACTGTCAGCAATTTTGTGTATGCTCTTGTCCTCGTTCTTTCTTTTCAGTTTTACTGTTCAAATTACCACCTACCCTAATTTCTATTTAATTCACTAAATTTATCTGTTATGTATTTTTGTTTTGTTCTTAAATCCAGGGATGGGTTCAGGTTGCTCTGGAATGGAAAATAATCAGTTTATTTTCTGCCTCTAAAATTCATGATCTAAAATTTTTTAATGAGAATTTTCTGAGAGCCCTTTATGCTTCCCTGTCCCCCTTTTCAACACACTTTCACGTCTCGGGGGCAAGTCACGTCACGGAAAAGCGCTGACGGAACCAAATAAGGATAGAAAAAAGAGGAGGAGGGGGAGAAGACATTTTCCAACCGAGCGAATCCTCCCACTCTGCATCAGCCTATTCCTTATTTACCTTTAAACAACCCTCCGAACGTCGTCATTTAAATATCATCCCTTCCCCTTTCCTCTTCTTCCCCTTTTCCCCTCCAATCGCGGGTGTAGGAAAGGGCGAGGGAAGGAGTCGGATCTGGGAAAGGGCAGGATGCGATGCCCTTCTGCCTCCGCCGAAAGGGAAAACCTGAGACGTATTGACATCCTGTCGTCTCCGGACGGATAAACCTGTTTGCGGTAAAACTTTTTTTGTCTTTTTTTGCCAAGGTTTTTCTTCTCCTTTTTGTATGGTGGGATGGGAAAGGGAGAGGGTGGCTGGTAGCTGTCACCCGCAGTGGCTGAGAAGGTTTATTTGGTGGTGGGGGGGGGGGGGGGGGTTGTTTTCTTTCAACGGTATCTAAACCGAATATCTCATCCTATAGCAATATGCGGCGAAAGAAAATATATGGCTATTTTTCATTTTTCGGATATTGAAATAGTTATATTCTGTGTTGAGTCACCATTTTACAAAGCTCTGGAAAATTTCATATCAATTTTTGATGCTTTATAGCTATTTCCACAGATTATTTTTATTTATAACATCGATCTGACTTCCATGTGAAACACGTACGATATATATATACACCCACACATATATAATATGCGTTATATTTATATATAGGTACTATATGAAAATTGTGAAAACCTAGTGATAGGAAACATCACAATTTTTTGGTTTATTGTTTTCACTAATGAACCCTGAGAATCAAAAAAAGATCATGAAAAAAAAGGAGTCGTGCGCGAACCTCCGAGCAGGAAACATCGGTCGGAGCTCTAGTGAAAAGAAAACAGTTAGTAATAATTATTATTTTCGCCGTGTCAGGAATGATATTGTGAGGAAAATGGACGAGGAAAGCGACGGCGGCGAGTCAATCGCCGAAATTGTTGACAAAACAAAACTGAAGGTTGTGCAACACCGGACCTCTACTGCGGCATTCCGTATCCAGGATGAGCACATCAACTCAGCATTTTTGGTGAGCTCTATAATACTATCATTGCCCTTTGTGAATATTTGACCCAAGCTGATCTCAAAATGAGCACTATGGCTAGCACAATTACTCAAAACACAAACAGCAAGGCTGAAACCAAAATGTATAGTACGGATGAGGATGACCTTGAACGAGAGACAAATTGGATCCTCAAAAGAGGCAAAAAGAAACGAAAAGCATCATCCTCTCCGGAAGTAGCCACCTTACCTAATCAACCCAAAGGGACATCTGTCCCTAAGAAGCAGGAAATTAAGGATTACCCCCCTCCACCCATCAACGTAATTGGTATCAAGGACTTTAAGGAGTTGAGCCCACTAATAAAATCGGCGACAAGTTCAGAGTGGAAAGTAACCGCTCTCAACAATAATAAGTGGAAGATTAATGTCCAAGATAAGGACGCGTACCGTGCTGTGACCCAAAGGCTGAAAGACGCAAGCCTTCAGTGGTACACGTACGAGAATAAGCATGATCGTCCCATTAAGGTGGTAGCCCGAGGGCTTCATCACTCCTGCCCACCACAAGAGATTATTGAAGACCTCCAAGGTAGGGGTTATAAAATCCTAGAGGCAGTCAACCTCGTCAAGAAGGAAAAACAACCCAGTGAGCAAGATGCACCAATTACGGTGCTGAAAAAACTTCCTTTATTTATGCTCTCATTTGACAAAGAGGATGATATTAAAAAAATTTATGAAATTAAGCATATCATGAATCTAAAGGTTAAAATTGAGCCCCTGAGGAAGACAACAGCACTAATTCCACAGTGCAAGTCCTGCCAGTCGTTCAATCATACACACAGGTACTGTCAAATGGAACCTAGGTGTGTCAAGTGCGCTGGTAAGCACAATACAAGTGATTGCCAGAAAACAAATGAATCACCTCCCAAGTGCATCAATTGCAAAGGCGACCACCCCGCGAACTATCGCGGGTGTGAAGTGGCAAAGGAACTTCAAAGGCTCCGTGATAAAAGGGATAAGCCGGCCAGAAAAGACACAACCACCGTACCTGGTAGAAGAGAGAGTGTATCGAATTCTAAAGGTATGAGTCAAAAATGATCCAAGGGAGAAGTCTCCTATGCGCAAATATCAAAAAATGTAAAAGAGGTTCAGAAAGTAAAACCCACCACCGAAAATATGCTAGCACTAGTGCTGGAAAAACTGGAAGACCACAGTAAGATAAATCAAATTATATTCAACAGGCTAGATAAAATAGAACTGCAACTCTCAAATTACAAAAAATATGGGCCATAATACACTCCGTATAGCAACCTGGAATGCCAACGGGCTAGTTCAAAACATAAAAGAACTAGAGATTTTTCTCAATCAAGAAAAAATTGACGTATGCTTGATCTCGGAATCACACCTAACAAGAACATCCTACGCAAATATCAAAGGTTATAACATTTATCGCTCCGTCCACCCCGCCGATCGCGCTCGGGGAGGCTCGGCTGTGTTTATAAAGAGCAACATCAAACACTCGGAACAGCTGAAAATAGAGATCGAAAAAATGCAAGTCATCACAGTACAAGTGAGTACAAAAACCAGAACTATCAACATTGCTGCCATATACTGCCCACCTAGGTATGTTCTGAAAAAAGACGACTAAGTGGACTTATTTCGCGAAATCGGACATAACTTCATTATAGGGGGTGATTTCAATGCAAAACACGAATTCTGGGGCTCAAAAACGCGCAACCCGAAGGGAGTACAATTGTTTGCAGCAGGTCAAGAAACTAAATGCAATTTTCACTCTGGAGGAGGGCCTACGTACTGGCCAACAGATGTGAATAAAGTACCAGATCTCCTGGACTTCTTTATAGTAAAAGGAATATCGGGTAACTACATACATACTGAGGATAGCGATGGCCTCTCGTCTGATCACTCTCCTGTGATCATGACGCTAAGTG
Organism: Leptopterna dolabrata; assembly: GCA_954871275.1. NCBI lineage: Eukaryota > Metazoa > Arthropoda > Insecta > Hemiptera > Miridae > Leptopterna > Leptopterna dolabrata. Next base: position 21,161,977 of record OX940984.1, on the reverse strand, counting down.
ACTCGGTAATCCTCAGAGAAGAGACCCCAAAACTTACTAATAAGCACAGTAACTGGGAGTTATTCCGAAAAACACTGTCCGAAAGCATTGATTTACACGTGCCCATCAGAACATCAGATCAACTGGAAACAGAGGTTGAACGATTGACCGAAAACATCCAAGAGGCGTGCTGGTCCTGCACCCCAATCAACCGGAAGAAACCTTTCTACCATTCCAACTACCCTCTCGAAGTAAGGGAATTGGTACGGGCCAAAAGAAAAGCTAGGAAAGCCTGGCAAAGGGTTCGCTCTGCAGAAAACAAAAGAAAGCTGAATGCGCTGTGCAATGAGCTCAAAGCTCTAAACCAAGAAATTGAAGATGAAACATTGGCTATCAACTTGCAGAGCCTCACTGCTGGAAAAGACACGGACTATTCTTTATACAGAGCAACTAAAGGACTTAAGCGGCCCAAAATACCAATACCGCCTATTAAACGAGAAGATGGATATTGGGCGAGGAGTGCCAAAGAAAAGGCAGATTTGTTTGCTAACCACCTTGAGGAAACATTTACCCCGTTCCCAAGGCAGACCGCAGATGAGGATGCTACAATGATAGAAAAGTCAGATGAAATGGAAATTCGGCCTATTACCATTCAAGAACTCAAAAATGAGATCATGTTCAACCTCAGTCCAAAGAAAGCTCCAGGCTATGATCTTATAACTGGGAAAATCTTGAAAGAACTACCAGAAAAAGGGCTAAAGAAACTCCTACACCTAATCAATGCGTCTTTTAGGCTGCAGTACGTACCACTGCAGTGGAAAGTAGCAGAGGTGATAATGATACCCAAACCAGGTAAACCAACATATGAAAAAAAGTCCTACCGACCCATCTCCCTTTTACCAATTATCTCCAAGCTCTTTGAGAAACTCCTCTTAAAGAGATTAAAACCTATAATCGAGGAGAGAAATTTAATCCCAGATCACCAATTCGGATTCAGAGAGCAGCATTCAACAATCGATTAGGTACACCGGATCACCAGCGTGATAGAGACATGCTTTGAAGAGAAGGCAATCTGCTCAGCAGTATTCCTTGACGTCTCTCAAGCATTTGACAAAGTCTGGCATAAGGGGCTTCAAGCAAAGCTACACAGGGATCTCCCTACCCAGTATTATAGGATTTTGGTGTCCTATCTAACAGAAAGGCATTTCAGGGTAAAACACGAAGATGAATACTCCCAATTACGTGTAATAAAAGCAGGAGTACCTCAAGGTAGCGTCCTTGGGCCAGTACTCTATCTACTATACACAAGGGATCTCCCAAAATCAGCAGAAGCTGTGACAGCGACGTTCGCAGACGACACAGCAATCCTGGCAGTAGGTTCTACAGTCGAGGAAGCCTCGGGAAAACTACAGGAATCCGTGAATAGCATCCATCAATGGACCAAAAAATGGAGAATAAAACTCAACGAAGCTAAGTCAACGCACATTAACTTTACATACAGGAAAGTGAGCCCTATACCAATTGAAATAAACTCCCAGATTGTTCCATATGCAAATACAGCTAAGTACCTCGGAATGACTCTGGACGCGAAGCTCCGTTGGAAGGAGCACGTGAAGAAGAAGAAGGAAGAAATAAACCTAAAATTCAAGAAGATGTACTGGCTCATCGGAAGAAAATCCCAACTGCCTACACATAACAAAATGCTACTGTACGAGCAAGTGATCAAACCGATTTGGGCTTACGGCTGCCAGTTATGGGGCTGCACCAAGAGAACTAACTTGAAAATTATCCAAACAACACAAAACAAAATCCTCAGGAGCATAGTCAATGCCCCCTGGTATATCCGAACGGATGACCTCCATCGCGACCTTAAAATTAAGATGGTGAGCGAAGTTGTAAAAAATCGAGCAACGGATCATGAGAACCATCTCCACAAGCACAGGAATGTCGAAGTACTGAACCTCCTGGACAACAGGGCGATTTACGAAGACTGAAAAGGACCAAACCTCTGGACCTAGTTACATCTCACTGAAGTGATGTGATGAGTGGTAGTAGGTAGTGATCTATGAACCACAATACGTTAAATAAATTAACAGAGTGAAGTTACTAGATGTGTACACACAGTTGTAACAATAAAGATGATATTAAAAAAAAAAAAAAAAAATGAAAAAAAAGTTAAGCCCCCGTCACCGGACGAGCTCCAGAACTGGATTTAGTGGGAGGAGCACGAGTGTGGGTATTGAAGACAGAAATCAGTGATCTACGCGGGGGGGAGGGGGGCGGGCATATCTATGCAGATAAAAACAAAACGCTGTGTAATATTTCCCGTTTATTTTTTCCAAAAATCTGTGCGTCCGCCGTGCGCTGTACACCATGAATATGAAAGTGAAAGTAGGTAGTTATGTGTAAGTAATGTAAAAAATGCAGCGCAGAAATCATTTGAGGGAAAAAGCTGATTATAATCACGCATGGCTGTATGAAATCGAGTTTATTCCGTGATAATAATTTCCTTTGAAGAATTATGGTTATTTTGGGTTTAGTTAATAGGTAGGTATTTTGCAACTTGAACAAACGCTATGCCTCAGGAATAACACCAATTAATTAATGATAGAATTATTCTTGAATCCATCGCATATTTATGCAGCTATAATTGCCCGACTGGTTGGGGGAGCACGGGAATCTATTGACTACAGGAAACAGTGATCTATGAAGAAGGGGTACCTAATACCTATACAGGTAATAGTTGTTAATAATTTGCAGCGTTTTGTTTTCCAAAGCGAATCCTACTAACAATTTTGGAACCATTGCGATAGCGCATTTGCATTGAGAATTCGCTAAAACTTGCAGCAAGACCAGGAAATGCGCGAATTTTTGTTGTTGAGTGTATATGCTTGGTACCAAAAATATTCGTCAAATTAATTTACGTAATCAGCTTTCTATGATTGTGTTCCTCAAATTTGAACACCATTGCACCTAAATGTTGTCGTTATTCAAAATGCTTGATAATTTGATCAAAACATTATTTTTCCCGAAATGACGGACTTCCGCGTTCGACCGTTTCGTTGTTATGTTCATACAACTTCCTTAGCTATTATTGATCTCCCACAAAAACGTTCACCACTCTTTGGAAAGCTGTCAGTTCATCTCAAAACTTTACGCCTTCGGTTGACGACCGGGAAATTTTTGGAATTTTTTTGTAAACTGCATATTATTATGTATCCAAAATCGTACGTCTGCAAAGAGCATCAATTCATGGTGTAGATGGAAAACATCTGGTTATAAGTTGACTTGATGTAGTCATTCAGGATGATGTTAGTTTTGTTGATATTCGAGTTTAGATCTCGAACGATATGAGTTTGAAAAGGCGAGTGACTGTTGCTGCCACCATCTGCTCCTCTGTAGTCCGGAAATCTAAGGGTAGGACAAACCGTTTTCCGCGGATCATCCAGTCAGGTAGAACCTTTTATTGAGTTAAAAAAAAAAAAGAATCTATTGCAATGGGTCCAACATTTTCAAAATACGAATTTTTGAAAAATGTTTTGAAGGCATTTCAGAGCATTCTGAATTCATCCGTAGTTAAAAAACGCTGCAAATCTCTGCACAACGGTTTATTATTTTGTACAGAATACCCTCCTGTTACAGATCACAGGTCTCCGTATAGACAACCCTTCTATATAACATATTTATGTACTATTCTACACATATTTTGTAGATCGCGGACCCTCCGTAGGTTAGTACCTAACCCGATAGTCGTTACTAGGTACCTACCTAAACCGTTGTGTAATAATTTACCTGTATAGGTTCCCCTTCTACGGAGATAGAATAATGAACCGCTGTGTAATAATTTGCCCACCAATAATACTTCAACGGTTGTACAAGTTGCAAAAGTACCTATCAACAAAATCCAGCCCCTTCTTGGTAGCAATAATTAACCGTTGTGTAATAATTTACCGTTTTGTAATAATTCGCCGTTGTGTAATAATTTGCCATTGTGTAATAATTTACCCATCAATAATACTTCAACGGTTGTTCAAGTTGCAAAAGTACCTATCAACAAAATCCAGCCCCTTCTGGGTAGATGAGCCGTTGTGTAATAATTTACCGTTGTGTAATAATTTGCCATTGTGTAATAATTTACCCATCAATAATACTTCAACGGTTGTTCAAGTTGCAAAAGTACCTATCAACAAAATCCAGCCCCTTCTGGGTAGATGAGCCGTTGTGTAATAATTTACCGTGGTGTAATAATTTACCGTTGTGGAATAATTTACCGTTGTGGAATAATTTACCGTTGTGTAATAATTTGCCGGTGTGTCATAATTTGCCATTGTGTAATTTACCCATCAATAATACTTCAACGTTTGTTCAAGATTCAGAAGTACCTACCAACAAAATCCAATAGTCCATCACTTGTCAAATGAAATAATATCGCAGGACAAACAACTCGACTTCATACAGCCATCCTTGATTATTAATCAGATGCTCCGTAGTTATGATATCCGGGACGGATTTATACTGTTTGATTCACGATCGTGTTGATGAAGCTTTTTGGTGCAGACGAACGGCTGGACGTACTGAAATGCTCCGGGTGGTCTCAAAAAATTGTTTAGCTCAAGACAAATTTAATAACGTAAAAAAAAACCATACCCTTCTATCGAAAGTTTTCGAGCTGCTGCGTTCTTAAAATTTCAACCCCTATTTTGAACCCCTTAGAGAGATGACTGACAGTAATGTCGAGCTTCGAGGACCAACTAGACCCCGAACGGATCCGATAACACGAATTTCATCAATTTTTATTCATGGTAACTAAGAAAAGTGGCCAGTACGGAACTGCTTATTGCAGTTTTGGATTCTACATACCTTGAAACGTAAACCATCAAATTTTGAGGGGGGTTAGTCTTTTTTTTTTCATGCTCGATTCCAATGGTTCATTATTGAAAATAATCACTCCAGTCGATATCTGACCTTGGGTACGTGATAAAAATGCCAAATTTCGCCAAAATATTCGTATTGCCAAACAAGAGTATGGGTTTGAAGATGAGCAATTTTAAAAAGTTCTAAGGAGATCAAATTTGAGTTTTATTGGTCATAAATTCGTAAAAACGGCTAAAATTGCTAACCATTATATAGAAATACTGAAAGTGGTATGGAAGGGTGAGTAAAGGCAGAAAATACCATTTCAGTGGTTTTCGTGTAGAATAGGAAGTCAAATTTGGATTTTGGGGGGTTAAAAATTGGTATTAAGGGCTAAAATCCATATTAACTCACCTGACGGATGGATGGTGATTCGCGACAGAAAAAATATTGATGGTAAAAATATTTTTATCTAAAAAGAGTGGGTCAAATTTGAATCTATAAGGGTCAAAAATCGGTAAAAATGATATAATGTTACGAAAAGTGGCATGGTTTCGCGCTATATCATCTTTTACACAATAGCACGAATACTTCTTTGAAAATGCGGTCTTATAGCCATGCTGCATGACTGGAACTTTTTCATATTACCGCCTCCCACTCACTCAAATCTATAGATAACATACACGCATGATGAATGGCTCTCTGATGGGGCTTTATCTCTCCCTTCGCCCTTTAATGATTTTCTAAGGAGATCTTGACTGCCTTCCTCCGGTTTTCTGAGGTGAGTTGGCGGGAAAACCATCAATCCTTCCTTTTAGTCACAATTTTGGCTCAAACCCCCACCCTCCTCCTGGGGTACGGATAAAACGCTACCCCTCCGGCGATAAAAAGGTTTCCTTCTTTTAAGGGCTTTTGTGGCTCGGTTTTCGGCGTTTGATTTACCGCGCTCTCTTCATCTTTCGCGAATATTTATCGGTCTTATTCTCGAACTTTCCTCCCTCATTGGTATGTTCCGGGAGCTCAAAATCTGCATCAGAGCCTGACCAACCACGTATTTTATACCCCGAACTACGCTTGATATACGAAATTCATGTAACATAATATCTCTGGAGAAATAATATATCACTGAAGAAGATATATGAATCATCTGGAATTGGATATATTAGGGGAAAGTGGAATGATACAAGTGCTATGGGTTGTAAGTACTACGTTAAAAAGGCGTAGATAGTTGTTATAGGTACGTTTTTCAAGAAAAATAAGTATTTGGCAGATTGAAAATCTAAATAATTTCTTAGCGCCCTTGAATCCTGTGTTATTGTGAAATGTGAAATCAAATATTATACAGTAAACGTTGTAGGTAATCCGCTAGTGCAGCCAGCTCTTAGTGGATCGGTCGATAAACTTTCCTGCTTAGGATTCCCTTCAGCCGAAATTTTACGGGGCGGGACCCCCTAACAGAAGCCCAAACAAGACAAGAAGTCAGTGTAAATCACAGTGGACATCAGTTTTCTCCGTACACAATCTTGTACTGAATATGTGGTGTGACACCTAAAACCATTCAGATAACCGCCTAGCATAGTAAACTTCACATAGCCCTTGCAGACAACAAAAAGGGCTATCTTACGCAAATTGTAATTCACCAAGCAGTTTTATACATCTAAAATTAATTATAGAGAATTATGTCCGGGTACCCTCCACCCTGAAACAATGGTTTAGCTCAGCGTTTCTATACCAGGGTGTTGAGAAATAAAAATCGATTGCTTGGGGTGATCTGCTGCATTACTCTACTCAATATGCATAAGGAAACTAGTTATAAAGCAAATCTGGATACTGCTAAGTGGTTGCTAGTTTGGTTTGGAGATGAGGTTGCTGGCTGCTTATGGTCGAAGTTCGTTGGACTACGTATGACCAAAGGCTATATATTTTGACCTGCTGATTTTAATCAGTAAGAGTTCCACTTGGTTTTTAATTGATTTCGAGCTAGCTTCTGACCTTCTCAATAGTTAAAGTTTAAAAAAAAAACAACAACAAAAAACGCATTTTTAAATGTTATATTCATGGAACACTTCATGCTTCCAAATTTCCAAATTTTAAGGGCCTTAATCAGTACGATTTCTGTTGAAGGGGATGCAGCTAAGAAATGTTAAGGAACCACTGATTCTTGGAAGATTTCAGAACTTATTCGGCAAGCCCATGTTCGTTGACAATGTCTCATCAACCCTAAGAATAATTCCGATGACACCAGCGAAACCCCCGTTTTCAGGAGGCTTGAATATTTTAAAGTCCCCTCCAAGAGCGAAGTTGTAACCGCAACTGAAAACTTTTGTTTTCCAACCCAAATTATTGATATCCTTCCACTTCGTTTTCTTTCTTCGCCTCTTCCTCTTTTCATCTCAATAAGGACACACTTTTCTTCAAAAATAATGTTCGCTCGAATCGAAAACTTTCATCCGAGCGTATTAAACGTTGGACAGCGGATGGGAAGTTATAGCAGAAGCCTGGGCTGAGTTTAAATTTGAACTGAAGGAAAGTTAAGGCTGATCCGAGTGAGGGAGGGAGGTGGAACTTGAGTATTTTTTCGATTCAGATTTCGGTTTATCTTGCGATCCAAACGTTGTGGTCTTTTGCGTGACTGATGCCGCGGAACAATGGATAGCTCAATTATGAGTCAATGAATGTAGGCTTCGTTTGTTGTCAATCACCACAATACAATTTTTATGGCATTTGCTGCATTGAAAAATTGTTTAAGAAGCAACTTCGAGTTTTTTCGGCCAAGAATCAGTAAAATTCCTTCAAAAGAATATTGTCAAAAATACATTACCAATGTGGGTACCACATACATTACCAATTACTAAATGTGGGTAAATTCAGAGTTTTTGTTGGTCTAAAATTTAAGAAATTTCCTTTAAAAAATTAGCTCAAATGGTCATGCTATTAATGATTGGGTGCTGTGGACCGTTTTTTAATAGTTTGATTTTTCTAGACACGGTATTAAACGGAAAATCTCACTTTCGAAGGTACATTCAAATAAACGGGTACCACTGATTGATTACCTATCTTGGTTTAATTCAACTTCAAATGACTCTGACCAACATTATGTAAATAATCTCATTTTCAAGGAGGCTGTTGCCCTATAACCATTGTTTGTCGGTACTTGCCACTCAGTATCCAAAACCGCCCGACACCCTCTTTCACCAACCATAAATAAAAGAATAAATTCATGCATGAATAAACTCGAAGCGGAATAAGCGTTTTTTAGAAATGAGATATAAACATAAGCCCTTGATGAAGCCCTCAGCCATTAGCTTGTAAATTAACTGATAATGAGGGTGTTGAAATGATGATTTGGAGTCTTTCGAGCGATATTTTTCAGTCGGAGGATGTTACCTATTCAATTCTAATGGGTTTTTGGGTGGAATTAGCATCTCGTAACACAGACAATGGGCGCCGTACGGGTCTCGGTTGATGATAAATTAATTTTACTACGATTACTTCGAGCGTGGGTAGGCTGAACTAGGTGTGAAATAGTATCTACATCCGAAGTTGATGCCATTTTGGACGACGGTTTTTTAGGTTCGGCCTCTCAAAAGGTGCGTCAAAGAAGCGCTACATTTAATTGGATTAGATCTGATTTGACAGTTTTTAGACTAAGTTCAAAATATTTACCAACGAAGCTCGTTCTCATTCATTTTGGCCATCTGAAACACGAATTTGACGACAAAACTTCAGTCATGCAGCATGACCATGTGAGCAGATCTTTTATCGTAACTGTCCCACACAATCTGTTCTTTAATTTAGGTACTTACTACAATATGAAACACTTTACACCGTTACCATAAAATTTTTGAAGATTTTTGGCCTTCTGACCTTAAAAACTCAAATTTGAGCCACTTAAAATCATTTTAACTGTTGAACTAGGTAGTATTTTTTCATTTCTGTCCCGAATGTTTTTGCTCCTTCAGTGACCTTGAATAAATGTCGATGACCTTGACCTAAATATGTCAGTAACCTCGAACTTTATTTATTGGTCCCGGTCGTGTTAAGTTTTTCAGTGGCCACCAGAGTGGTCCGGGACCCGGATGACTCGGCTCGTACGGCACTGTCGTTCGACATTTCGAAAAATGAAGTGCCAATTAAACGCCGGTGGTCATCGTATTTGCGTCAATTAACACTAATAACTACTCTTGTACACAGCAATACACAATCAACAAACAAAAATATTACACTCCCATACACCATCAGCTAACTACAATATTACACTCCCGTACACAGCAATACACCAATCACTCAACAACGCACTTTTATAACACACGTACACAACCACCAATAACATTATTATACACTCTCCTCGTATACTATTTTGGAATTTAGTGAATGAGAAAATTGAATTTGAATTTGCTGCTGTAATTGCTGTCGTGTGAGTTTTCTTTGAAACACCCCGAGAAAATGGTCGAAATGAGCTGAAATTCAGAGAGAACGTGCGAGTTTGAACGATATTGATTTGAGAATTAGGTATGTTCAGTCGTTTTGATGACTGAAAAATCCACAATATCCAAAGGATTTGAGCTAAAACGCCGACCCCCAAATAAATGACTGGTGGTTTCTGGTTGGTGGAAAATGCGGCAGAAGAGTGAGTTTTGGTGGGGGGGGGGGGGGGGAGATTAATAAAAGGTCCAATATCTCCCAATCAGCGGCCTCCAAAGTGATTTACGGGCTACGAGAAAGATAGGAGGAATTGACTTGAGGCCAGAAAGAAGAAAAAGAAGTAGGGGAAGAATTTATTTACCCGCGCCAGCCCCTTTATCTGAGCGATAATGGTTTTAGCTTAGAATCGGATAGCTGAGGTAATAAGAGTTTTCTTTAAGGGAAAGATAACGTTACTCAGTTCGTTATTTCGCTGAGCCTCTGAATATCTGAGAAATGAAGATCAAGCTTACTTGCGCTTCAAATAGCAACTCCAGGGTGATGAAAGGAGAAAAATTTCGTGAAGGATATCGTATTTTTATTGGTTCATTTGGCGCTGTTATGCACAAGGACATGGGCGCTAGGACATTACAACAGAACCAATAATCATCCAACAACATCAAGACAGAAATTAGAGGTACCTACCTACTTTACTGTTGAATGAAAAATAATGGGGAATACCCAGGCTTTTGGTTCCTCATTTTGAAAGTTGACACTGAGATGAGATGGCGCATATTTCTCATCTGGACGGGGCATTAGTGTTGGTATCCAATTTTTTATTAACTGTGGAAGTTTTGATGACGTCATTGCCGCATTTCTATGGACACAGCCGTTGAGGTGAGCATGTCCGTGTTGGCCCAGCCTGAGTGCTGCCTGAGAAGTTACGGTGTCTGTTTTGCTGTGTAGTTGTAGCGTGGTGGAAAAAGTAGCGGTAATGACGTCATTGCCGCTCTCCACGTAATGTTGAATACTAAAAAAATATAATTCTGTTCCGGCGAACCGATTCGATTTTTTAAGATCAACAAACTACACAGAAAAAAAATTTGGAAAAAACAGCAATTCCAGAACCGTGAGTATTTCCGCATTGCCCTACGTGGACGAGTCGCTTTTCTCGCGAATGAAACACTTCTCCCCCATCAGAAAGTATAGGAAGTTTAGTCGGATAGATCAGCAGGTACAGTTCTGAAACTTTTCTCCAAAATTGAATGGCTTGATCTTGGCTAGCACCCGGTACCTTTGAATTTGTAGTCGGGTCTCATCCACTGAGCGACTCAGATCTCGTAAAATGGTGATGTAGATAATATAATATATATGTAATAACTGTTAACATAAATGTTAGTTAATATCAATGCCATGCAAGTATACTTTCGAGATTCCATCACTTTCTGTGGTAAGCGCTGCCAGAATGATCTGAAACCTCACCGGAGTTGCTGGTTTGAAGCGGAAGAACACAAGTTGTTGTTTGCACGCTAATCTGAAACTGCACGGAGTGTATTTTCGCTTTGCAGATATAAATGGGTTGCCGTAAGAAACGGGGAGGATTCAGGGCTAGCGCATACATACCAATATCATTAGTTACCTCAGAATTTAGAGTGATGCGCATGCAGTATTGTAATGCGTCATGTAGGTTACTCTGGACCAGATGTCTGCAATACACGTGTATTCAGTTGGTTCAGAGAAACGATACCTATAGTCACTTCATTGTTTCAACGGGGTCATTGCGTTTCCTATTGGCCACTGATAGTTCCATTGTCGCCTAATAATGAAGGACTAATGAATCATTGCTGATGAATAGGGCAGTATTTGTACAATGTTTTGTGTTTGACGTGCATGATGTACAGACATTCCTTTTCGTAAATTATATAGTTTATACTACAAAAGATGCTTTGCACATGTAAGTTTGTTGATGGGCAGCATGGAAGGCTTATGCAGCGTGATTTGATTTACTTCAGTTGATGAGAATACTGAAATCAGTAGAAATTAGCAAACTTGTTCAGATTCAGATTTATTTAAAATACCATTCTGTTCAAATGTGATATTTACGTTCCTATCCAAATGAACCATCATTTCCCAACTGGATGGTGAATGTCTGAATCAACTTCCCCCTTCTTTATCTTGAGTCTGATTTCAAATTAAAGTGATTCAAGAGTGAGATTTAAAGTGTTTCAAGTACTTATCAGGTACATTCGGGCTTATTGGGCTCATTTCCGTCTGTTTTGGATGCAATTTCCTGAATTTGCAAATATTGTGCATTTTCTCTCTCATGAAAAAATTAAAAGTTCAATCTAGAGTTTTTAAACTCTAGACTGATAGCTCGGAGACTGATAGCTGAATGGTATTGGTCTTGACAATAATTTATTGTCATTATAAGGACCAAAATACGTTGTTTCAAATCCAACCTATATTTTTCTTCCATACAGTTTGTATTTCACTGTGAATTAATAATCTGTTAACTTTCGTAAGAAAAACACTGAACCGAAACCGGTACTTTTTTCCACCGCGGTCCCGCCGCGGCACTAGTGTGCGCTTACCTTGAAGGAGGATGCCATACGGATCCGTATAAAGTGTAGCTGAGGGAGTGTTTGAGGGCTTCAGTTGATGTGCTTGATACTAGATATTATGTCTATTTATGCTATAGAAATTACGAAGGTAACCTCTTCCCCAAAATGATATGCTATGGTTTGTTCTATACGTTTATGATTAGGTAAGCATGGTTTAGGTACCATTCAAAGATTAGTTTGAGAGAGCATACTTCATGGCATGGCGAAAAGAAAAAAATTATGATTCTTTTACCCCCATTACAAGGCCTGCGTGTACATCAGGTGCAATAGGCTCATATTAACCTTTTCTTTTACATATTATTAAGTTGAGTTCAATAATATTCTGGAATGATTGGTATATTGGTATTAGGTACTTTGCTGCACAGTACATTCCAGCCACTATTATCCTAGGAGTGATAATGCTCATCCCAAGTTCTCACAAGTCCCCCTCCTTGTGAAACGCCGAATCATAGAAGACGAAGGCGGGTTTTTAAAAATATCGTTTTAACAAGGAGCAGGAAAGGAAGAGTGAAGGATTTACAACGTGATAATGTCCCCTCGTCGAGTCGGTACTAATTGCTGTAAAACCACGTTTGGAAGCTGCCTTCACGGAGGGGACCACGGGCATCCGGCCTCGAGCCCCACCGTCTATTTGTAGTTATGTTTTGATGCTTCCAAAAAATCTCAAGTCTCCTTCAGCCAAATGCACCCCTCAAACGGTTGAGGGAAAGTGTCATCGACCTTTGTATATCAGTACGAAGCTACCTCGACCTGAACCACTCATCGTATTATATTCTTAAGAAGGTGCAAACATACTTAAGTTCGTGGAGGGCACATTCACAAGTGATGTGAGTTTAATATTCTCAAAGTTATCAAATACAAACACTCAGCCCAACTATATAAAAGGTTTTTAGGATTCATATTCGCATCGTAGTGTTCTACTCGTACATGTGATCTTGAAGTCATTGTAATAAAGCAAAAAATTTAAGCGGCCTAAAAATATAACGACATATTGATATGTCGAGATACAATTACTTAGAAACTTTTGTCGCCGTAGGTACCTATTTGCACAATGTTGTCCTATTTCACCAGTGTGATGAGTTGGTTTGGCTTTTAACGTGAGTTGATTGAATGCAATACGCAATGGGAATTTTTCGTGGATTTCTCGTTTTTTGGCCAAATTCTGTTCAATAACGGAAATTAACACCTATTAACCACATAAGGTGCTTATGTCGGAAAGTCTAGGCTGAAAACGAGTGTGAAATTTGTTCTGAGTTAATACCTATCAATATAATACTACCTATCTAATTTAAATATAATATGTTTGAACTTCACAATAGGTTTTTACTTAAATGAACATCGCGAACATTGTAGGTATATATTATAGTATATACTGTGGGAGGTGGTTGGTGGGAGTAAATTAAAAAAAAATAAACTAGATTATTAAATAAACTAGGTATTATCAGTTGATATCAGAGGTAGTTATCAAAGTTCTAGAGCGACTGCGCCAGTTACAAGTGAGATTCGAAAGCAGCTGTGCATCGAGTCGTAGTTTACGACCACAATCGCCCGTCACATTTTTATGATTCGAGTTTTAAGTCAGCCATCCGTTTTAAAACTTATCCATTGACTTTTCATGTTATTGAAGAACATCCATTTCGATGCTGCACTGCAAACGGAATGAAATTCGATTAATTCTCATCTATATGTATAGAACTCCATTACTACTTCGAATCGACTTCGTCACTAATGAATTTTCTCCCAAACCAATCAACACAATTATTGCTACCATTAATTAAAAACAAATGCTCCGCCGTCCCGCAATCTATTTACAGGTTTGGTGGCTTCCGTTTGAGTCTCCTTATAAGAAGAAACTGGTTCGCTGAGTTAATATTATTAATTACTAGGGCCGCGGAGCGATAAATCCAGTATTTTGAAAGGGGAGCGTACGGATTGAAAATTGGATGTTTATCAAGGTGGTTTGGGATTATTTAGCGCTTCCTGGTTGAGGGTGGTTGGGGCAGACCTTGACATCTAGTTCTCGAGATTACTAATTCATTCTAGCGCATAATCTCTGTAGGTCTTCATAATTTACAGAGGGGGTCGGGTGAATCTACAGTTTAGATAGCAGCAATTTTGGATGTAACAGATTTTGCAAAGTTGTATATTTTTCAATCAATCAGCCCATTTTTGTTGTAGAAAACTGCATTGGTATTACAATCATCAACTGGCCATGAATACCTAAATGGGCTAGATGTAAAACAAAAATAGATATGCGCGAGTACTTTGATAAACATACATTCGCGAACTGTAAGACATCAGTTTTGCTAGAAAATTGTAATCTGTATTGTGACTGAGAGTTATACGATCAAATAATTATTTTGACTCGAGCTTTGAACAATAAATAATGTTGGTTTTCTTTTTAGTATTGTGTATGCCAAAAATTAATATAGCAGCAGATAATTTTGCACAGGGTCGCTTTTTGAAGATGATGAATGACGTACCTATTTTAATTTGTAATCAATATCGTAACTGCACTCATCCTTGGTTTTTTATAATAATAAATTTACAAATCGATTTTCAGATCAAATGAGTTCCTTTATAACGAAAATTACGATCAGAAAACGTATTATGTACCAGAAGGATGACCTGAAAAGCTTGTAGTGATCAATTGAGGTAATTTTTGAGAAACCTCAGCGGGAATCGAACATGCTACTTTCGGCTTTGTAATCCCTCTAACCTGTCGAGCTATGAATCAACTGGTTACTCTAACCTACTCGCCTTGGTTGTAGTCAGCCCCATAGTATAGTTGTTTTTCCTTTTCCTAATTTGTTACTTGTTTGAAGTGTGCTGCAGTTGGCTCTGGGTCCAATGCCTTTCAGAGAAATGTGGCCTGAATCATTTGCTTAACTATTTCAGAAGTCTGGTTGATTAGTTCCAGAGGGATGATCAGAAATATTTTCCAAACATTGGCCCCTATTTCACTCCATTTGCAAAATTTCGAAGTGATCGAGGGCTATGGACAGTTAGTAGCTTTGTTACCAAAGAAGTGTTGATAAGCTGGCTGGTGGATAAATCAAATCCAAGACGTTCACTGGTGTATGTTTTAGGGATTTAGAGTTTAAATCTACACGACGTCTACAAAACGAAACTCTTTTTCAAAAATTCAATTATAACTTGGAACAGCTGGGGCCGACCTTGTTTTGACACCTACCCACACTTTACCCTATAACATTTTCGCAAGTGCAAAAACGCGCGGCAGCGAAGTTGGAGATTCAAAAGTTGCGACTTGTTTCAATCCCAGTTTTCATAATAAGCTCTCGGCTCAAACCATCGGACCGAAACATCATAACCCCGAACGGCTTGGAGTGGGTAAACTTCCCACCCAGAACTTGGCAATTATTGTTTCACACAACTATAACCCAACTGGAAAATCCATGTTCTCGTCTCCACGTGTTTTTCTTCCACCTTTTCGGATTTTACCGAGAAAAGTTCCTTTTTCCCCGTTCTCCCGGCTTGACGCCTGATTTCTTTTTCGAGTTTTTCATTTTTACTTTCCGCTTTCTCCTTCGAATTTTTCTTTCTCTTCTCACCTTTGGTGTTTTTCTTGTATAAGTAATTCACGAAGCCATTAGCAAGTTCACAGCTCTCAACCCCGGGTTAGCTAACTTCCGGTTTCCCGGGCACCTCGAGTTCCGTTAGAGCTGAATAGCTACGCGTTTAAGCGTTCTAAGCTTTATTGAATAAACCCCACAACCCGGTTTACGTAAAAATAGAGGATAGCAAAGGGATCTAGAAATACATAATTAAAATACTTTACATTATATTCATACATATTATGCATACATTGCATCTCTTCTCATTAGGTATTACATTACCTACATTACATTTCTACATTATTACATTAATTGCCTATATACTATTGAAATATCTCTCTCTTCTACTTTGGCTGAAAGTAAGTCTTCGATGCTATGACGAATAATAATATTATGCATGAGTCAGGAATGGTGCTGCAAAATATATTGCATGGAAGAGGGGGGGGGGGGGGGGGGTCATAGTGGTTTTGCAAGATTCGCAATAAATTCGATCTCAGTTGTTATTTATTTAAAAAAACACGATTATATAATAAGGAAAGGTGAATTAATTCATATCTATCCTACTCCTTAGTCACTGACGACTATTTACAACTGCTGGCAATTCCTTGAAGTTGTTCATTGTTGCAATTTGATCTGCAAACAGCATTTGGATCTGTGGACACACCGTTTCGGAAAAGCCAACCAAAATTACCATTAAAGGTTATCTTAATGTAGGTACAGGAAGACCTGCACTTATGTGACAATTGAGGGATTAGTTTAGAGAAATTAATAAAAGGTTAAAAGGAGGACTTGAAGATTACTTGTCTAATAATATACCTCCCACCCACATGCTGAATTTCATTGTTATCTTCATAATTAAGGATGGAGTAGGGCCTCAAATCATGTTTAAGAGAAGTAAAACGCAAATAACAATAAATCCCTGATGAGAACGCAGAAAGTTCATAACATCGCTCTTTTCCGTAGCATGTTCATGTACCCTTGTAAGAACACTGAGAATTTTTAGTACACATCTACAATAATTGCTGGTCAAAACATTAGTCTTTTCAACAACAACTGTACAACATTTCAGGTTGTTGAAGAATGTAGCTTGTCATCTCACCATACGAAAAGAGATGAGAAGCAACGAAGCGTTTTATTGTGCAGTTTGCATTTTCCCCAACGCGTTTTCTCAGGAAGAACCTGAACCCTCTTCGATATCCCCTCAAAATGAGCACCCCAAAGCGATAAAGGGAATAACTGTCGTGTGGGTGAGGGAGCAAAAATAAAAACCATAAATGGTTTTTCTTACTCTCGCTCCGTGGATATGGCTTTTGTGTGGTTTCGTAATGCGACCTGTAGAAGTAAATGGTGGACGTCAGTGGTACTCAGTATTTCATGAATCTATGGCCCGGTTTTGGTTAAATTTGCAGGAACTTTTCTTCGAACTACGCGGAGAACTTCTTTCAGCTTTTTTCAAACTACAAATTATGATTCATCCGTAACAACAAAATAATAATTAAGTGGCTGATTTCCAAAAGCCGTTGATTCCATTTTTTGCAAAAAATTGCGTTAGGAGCATCACTGAATTCAGAATAGCTTCAATTCTGACACGGGTTTAAGAGTCTATCCCCTTTAACCCTTTAAAATATATTCAACATCGGAAAAGAAAGTTGATAATTTTCCAAAACCCGTTAAATATTTCAAGTTCCAAAAGTCGTCATGTTAGAACCCCCAGTAGCCTGGTTCCAGTTCCAACCCGTCATTTTGTCCACCGACCCTTTTTCACTAAGCTTGTTCTCGTTTTCTGAGTTCGGGAAAGGGAAACCCTTCAAATTAGTTTTTATTTTTTTGGCAGCCTGTTACTCGACTATTGTCTAACAATAATCTCCCACTTGGAGTAAAAAATTATTCCATTCCGTTACGGTAAATATGCCGGGTTCGTTGTGGTCGGTTCTTTAGTTAGATTTTAATTATTATTTGATCAATAGTTGAGGCACTGCAACTAGTTTCCTGTCGGCGATGGCAGATACGAGTAATTTTGTTATGAAAATAGTTTCACTGGAAAGGAGGCGAAAGCGCCAGCCAGACAAATGGGGGAAAAAAAACATGGTGAAGAAAGCAAGTTTATTAATGTTACGCGTTTTGACCATTATTTCTGCAATTTTTCCATCTTATTTCTATTTGAATACGTCATTAAAAACTTCAATTACAATTTGAAAATTTTTCGTGAAAGTAAGCACGTGTTTTCTGTAATGTATCAGGTTTTTGTCAGTGGGAGTAAGTGCCTACCAGACCAGACGAATTTGGGAGGGATTGGCAAAATGACTGTCGGAAAGCAGGGCTGGAGAATCAAAATCCGTCAAAAACCCACTACATACGGTTTCCAAAACCCCTTATTTCCAAATAAATTTAAATTTGAAATAACTTATTGTGAAATAAATTAAAGTTCAACAGTGATGTTGAATTTGTGCACTTTTTATGTTTTATTTATTTTTTCATTCATAAATATATTCTACTGTAATTAATATATAACTAATTTCTTTATAATTAATTATATCTTGCCTGGTTTTTCGCGTTTTTCTCGATTTCTCTTGGAATGGAATTATCGGCCTTTAGAAACGGAAGGCGCAATTATAGGTAGATGAAATTCTTGAATCCACTGCATATTTTATGAAACTGTCATCATGGCCGGCTGGCTCTAGAACTCGATTTAAGGCATTCCTGGTGGAAGCACATTGACCACAGAAAACTGTGACATACTCAGAAGGGGCATCTACACAGGAAAATAATAAACCCTTGCGTAATAATTTGCAGCGTTTTCATTGTGACTTGAACAAGTAGCAACAATATCGAAGGTAGCAAGCTGGGGTGGAAAACGCTGGAGGTTCATCCGTCCCCGGAAGTGCGGAAGTGTGAGAGGGCAC
Organism: Leptopterna dolabrata; assembly: GCA_954871275.1. Classification (NCBI taxonomy): domain Eukaryota; kingdom Metazoa; phylum Arthropoda; class Insecta; order Hemiptera; family Miridae; genus Leptopterna; species Leptopterna dolabrata. Next base: position 21,143,641 of record OX940984.1, on the reverse strand, counting down.
CCCCTTCGCGCAGTCTGTGAGCAGAATCCCTAAAGGTCTTCCCATGGAGCACAACCCCGCTATCCTGGAAATACCGCCTGAATCCCTAATCCCTCACAAGGGCGCGGGAGGGTGAAACTTTCTGTTTTGTTGAGCTCCTTTGGAAGTCTGGTAGGGAGGGGGAAAATGCGATGGGAATGTAAAATAATATTAGCTGATGGCGTTGAAAAGGGAGGGAGGTGTTTCTGAAACACTGCAGGGGCCTGTTATTCTATTTGTGTAGTCACACCCCCCTCGACCCCCCACCGCCCTCCATCATCAACCCTCCCCCACATATATTCACCTTTACGAGTACAGTCGCGTACTTTGGCGGCTATTGGAACAAAAAGGCTTATTGAATATTCGATATTTTCTTTTGTAATAATTTATTTGTACTTATCAGCAAATTTCGTGCCTTATAATAATAAGTAATCTTTCCTAACAATCTATCTCGACATCTCCTCCCCCCCCCCCCCCCCCCAAGACACTGAAGATATTCAAATGGTTGATTTTGGAGCGAAAATCGTGATGTATGATCAATGACAGCTACCTTCTTCCACAAAAACCAAACCGTTGCTATGATAATCATCAAGTGAACTCATTTTGTAACCCAAGCGAAGCGAGCGTTTCAACTAATTTGTATTATGTAGTATGTGTAGTATGCGAGTTTTCAAATGAAATTTAGCAATTGCTACGTGCTCAGTTTTTAGCACATAGATTTTTGAAGATTTGTTAGATGCAAATCCGTTTCAGAGCATGCAGAATTTATTCCAAGATTTCAACAAAAATGTAAATGTGCTTGTGTATGTTTATGTGACTCCAGACACATACCTAATGAATATGTTCAAATTTCGACAAAACATTTGTACTGGTAAAAGAAATGAGGAGTTCAAATATGAATGAAAACAAACAGTGGGTCAAATTTGAGTTTTTGTGTGTCAAAAACCCCGAGCCAAAAGTATGTCAAAACGGCGAAAAATTGGCAAAAATGTATTTATTACAATACGAAAGAAGTCGACTTCTGAATTATACCTGTACCTATATAATATAGGTAGATAAGTAGAATATCGAAAAGAATTGAACTCCAAAAATGCATGCTTGTATTAAAAACTTTGAACCCATTGCAATTGCGTACCTATTTTCTTTGCGAAAGTTCGCTAATGGAAGATGAAAAGAAACAAGACACTTTGATGACTGTGCCATAGTCATCAGTGTTTCACCGCCCACATAACATACCTATTAAATAAACCAAAACACAGCGCCTGAGGTATTGACGTATTAATTTATTCTTCTGTCGCCACTCAGTAAGGAATAACATCCCAACTTATGCGAAACGTCTCAAAGATAAATCAAGCGACCGCCCACGTTCGGAGGTCCTCCATGTGGCTGTAATTTAATTTACGACGATTTATTTCCCAGTCGATGGGAAATGAGAAAGAAACGCGTTTTCATGGTCCGTCTTATGTCTAATGCATTGTTAATAAGAGACGTGGAATTATTCACAGGACTTCCCCCAAATTTCGAACGTTTGCAAAGGTTTTGCGGGCTACCTTCAATTGATTCTGTAAGGTTCGTTTCATACTTTCGCGGTTTCATTCGGCACGGCCCCTATTTGATTCGTTTTCGGCTGCCGCCTGAAACCTCGCAGATATCTTCACACATGCGCGGTTCGTATCAGGTTTACCTTTGAATCAGACATCTGAACCACGGTCGCTGGTTCACCTTGGATGGCACTCTTGTTACTGCTGTGTATGTTCTCTGTAGACGTATCAGAAGAAGAAAGGAAATGCTAGGATTCATTTTCTTTGCACTTCTCCTCGGTCTTATCCAAAACCAGTGGGCTAGATTGAAGTAACGTTATTGGATGATCAATGTCCACATCAGGCAAACTAATCACTCATTTTGAAGGTGAAAACCATTGAAAACCAGTCATGCAGCATGGCTATAAGATCGAATTTCCAAAGAAATATTCGTGCTATTATGTGAAAAGATGGTATAGGGACTTTTCGTAAAATTATATAATTTTTTCGTGATTTGAGCCATTTTTACCGATTTTTGACCCTTTTAGTCAAATGTGACCCACTCTTTATTGAGAAAAATGTTTTCATCATCGACAACGTCAGGTGAATTAATATTGATTTTAGCCCTTAATACCAGATTTTGTCCCCAAAAATCCAAATTTGACCCATTTTTTATTAAAAACAACTGAAATGGTATTTTTCTGTCTTTACTCACCCTTCCGTTCCACTTTCAGTGGTTTCATATCAAGCGCTCGCGGTTTTAGCCGTTTTTACCGATTTTTGACCCCTAAAACTCATTTTGACCCACTTAGAGTTTTTGAAAATCGCTCATCTTCGAGCTCGTCTTTACAGCTATACAAACATTTTGTCGAAATTTTGAATTATTATCATGTAGGTATCCAAAGTTAGATATCCTCTGGAATTACACAAACAAATATATGTATATATAAATTTATACATATACATTTTTGTTAGGATCTAGGGATGCTCTGAATGGGATTTACTTATAGAAATGTGTCAAAAATCATGTTCTGAAAATTTTGGACCCATTGCAATAGCTTCATTTTCTTTGAAAATGCGCTAAAAGCAGAAATAAAGAAACGAGGGTGACGATTGAACAATTCGAAACTGAACCAAGTGTGGGCGCTTTACTTTGTGAATCCTGGACCCGAATAGTGGCCTGAAACCGGGTGGAACCGGTATGTACGTGCCCTGGGGGCGTTCGGGGCTATACATAATATATCGTAATGCTAGCCAAATTCATTCAATAGCTCAATATAATTGAATTTTGAAGGATGTTTCAGTCATGCAGCATGACCATTTGGGTAAGTTTTCGAAGTAGGTGCTCTTTACGTGATGGTTGAAAAAAGTATGGAAATATAGAAACCTATTCCAGCGTGACTCGATCATAACTGTAACACGTTTTTGGTTCAAATCATCACGGCCGTCATCTTTTCTAGAAATCTATAATTTTCTCAAATTGAAGTGTTGTGAAATCGTTCGAACTGAACCAAGTGTGGGCGCTTTACTTTGTGAATCCTGGACCCGAATAGTGGCCTGAAACCGGGTGGAACCGGTATGTACGTGCCCTGGGGGCGTTCCGGGCTATACATAATATATCGTAATGCTAGCCAAATTCATTCAATAGCTCAATATAATTGAATTTTGAAGGATGTTTCAGTCATGCAGCATGACCATTTGGGTAAGTTTTCGAAGTAGGTGCTCTTTACGTGATGGTTGAAAAAAGTATGGAAATATAGAAACCTATTCCAGCGTGACTCGATCATAACTGTAACACGTTTTTGGTTCAAATCATCACGGCCGTCATCTTTTCTAGAAATCTATAATTTTCTCAAATTGAAGTGTTGTGAAATCGTTCGAACTGGAAACAGTTGGTGTCAACCCGCTCGGAATGAACTCAAGCTCCATTCAAGTCTCTCCGGTGCTGTTATCTGTGGGACCTGCTTATCCCTGCGGGTTCATGAATATGAAGATTTTGTGAACGTCGGCGAACGCTCGAAAGAAGGGGGGAAAAAGTCCGTCGCTAATGAGAACCCTATAGCAACTCTTGGGCTCTTAATTATGGTGCTAGGTTTTATCGAGTGGATGCCGACTCAACAACTCATCCCCTCAGGATATATTGGGTGTCGAGTGGGTCATTTCTCACAGACAACTCGTCCACTTATGTGACGAGCGGACGTTACTATGTTGCCGCCTTTCATAATGGGCTATACGTAATGTTGGTATACACATTATCGACGTGGAGATGGAGGGAGGGGCCTACAATCTCGGCTCAAGTCAAGACCGCAAACTTTCGAATTTAGAAAATGAAGAACTGGTTCCCCTGTGCGTTGTATGTTTAACAGGAATAGCGAATTAATTGAAACGCTACCTGTTTCCACTGTAAATAAAATACATTTGACCAAACCATCAGCAGTAGCAAACATTCGGCAGTTGATATTCGTGGATAAGCAAATTTCGTAAAACAAAAAAGGCAGGGAGGGGGGGGGGGGTCGGGGGGTTGAGTTTTTTTGGTCAAAGTTCTATGCCAATCGATAAAAAAGGCGAAACACCAAAAATCCAGTGACGCGGTCACCGGTTTTGATTTTTCGTACACCCATTCTCGAAGACCCCCCCCCCCCCCCCACCGAGGACGTATCAAATTTCATCTCTAGGGACCATCAGGTGTTGGAGGTATGGACGTTTGAAAATCGATATTTTCCAAGTTTCGTAGTTGTTCTTGAACTTCTTCTTTGATAGGGCTACAGCCTTGTTGACATGAAGGATTGAGCTGAATTTTTGCACACACATTTTTTAAATGCTCCAAGGATGTACCTTTTGTGTAATTTGTCTTCCTGTTGGGGGCCATCATTCTTCAAATCAAATAATATCACGGAACAACCGACTCGATTTCATTTAGCCATCCGTAATTATAATAAGGTGTTCCCTAGCACTAATGATATCTGGGCCGGATTTATACCGTTTCAGTGTTTTATTTACGACCACGCTGGCGAAGCTTTTCGGTGCTAACGAACGGCTGGACGTACAATGCTCCGGGTGGTCTCAAAAAATTCTTTAGTTTGAGGTCATTTTAAAAATGTAAAAAAACCATACTGGAAGTTTTCGAGCTACGGCGTCCGGGAAATTTCAACCCCTATTTTTCACCCCTTAGACATGACTGCCAGTAACACCGAGCTTCGCGGACCAAATATTTATAGACCCCAAATGGGACCTGCAAACCAAATTTCATCAATTTTGGTTCATGGTAACTGCGTACAACGGATGGCCGATGGTTAGGCATTTTTAAATTCCTTTTTCAATTTCAACGTTACCTTGAAACGGAAGGTTAAAAAAATTTTTTTTGCTCGATTCCAGAGGTTCATTGGGTACTGAAAATAATAAACCAAAAGGGCCGAGTTGAGAGTTTTTAGAGGTAAAAAATTGGTTAAAAAAAACTCGAGTTCGAGAATTTGCTCATGTGGTCATGATGCATGATGGAACTGCTTCTTATTGGAAATAATAACCAAATTGTCTTCTTTCACGACTTTATCCGGTTTGGTCGCCACAGTGCGGATGCTAACTAGTTGATCCTTTGATGATCCAGGGACCAGCTGACTCTCGATTAGAAAACGTTGGTGAAACGGGCAAAACACTGATCCGCAAGGTCTAGTTTGTGGATTACCAGGTCCGAGAGCGGTCCAACTGGGCTTAAGTTGTTCATTACAAAAATATTCAAAATCGATCAAAATCGAAGCGTCACTAGATGATGACAAACGGGATCCTTTTGGGATTATGGTGATAATTGATGATGGTGATGGGATGTGTCTTCCCCCTCGAAGACAAATGATGAGAATATCACTGCTATACGGATTGTGGGGCTTCACGCGTTGAGGGGCCCCGTGAAACGTTCTAAGTGAAACTCGGCATTACCGGTCCGAGAGCGGGGTGGAAAAGGCGTAGGCTTTGCTAATGTTTGGGCGGAGCAGTGAATCAACTCGGAGGCACTTATACTGGGAAAGGCCCACCTTTCCCAGCATAAGAGCCTTCCCCGCCCCCCTTAAAACTACCCTTCACTTCATCCACCACAGGCCTTATCTGGTTTCTTCCTTCCCACTGTTTGGGGAGACTGAGGTTTGCTTTGGGGTTTTCGGAGCATCTCGGTTTGTGCGGCGGGGGAAAAGGGTTTTTATAAGACTCTGAAAGGAACCGAACAGAAGGAGAGGACGGAGGGATATGAAAACAGGACTCGGTCCGTCGAGTGGAACCCGAATCCCGGAAACGGGTTCCCATCCCGGGTTTTCCACACATCCGTAGGGCTTTCCTTTCTTATCTCGAAAAACCGCTTGTTTTGACCACGCGAAAATTCAATAATCTTTACCTATATATGTGTGTTAATCCGCAAAACACACACACACATACGCGCAAGTCAGCTAGCGCGCACACACACACGCACACACATACCCAGACACATTGTGTTATATATAAAGGGTGTATCATGTTCATAAGTACATTATTTCATGGTTTGATTCATCACTAATTTTCAACAAAAAAGTCTCCTAGAAAATTTCTAGACGGCATTTCCTAGAAGATTTTTTGCTGGACTATTTATTCCGTGTTTGGACCTTTCGTCATTAAAACGCTCATATTTCCTTTATTTTTCGCTCAAAAATAAAATTTGATTTCACCATTGAAAATAGACTTTTTCTGTAGCTGTAATTATTATGCGTTTTTAAGTCTAAAATTTGATTTGCGACCTTTTCCATATTTTCAATAATGAAACTTTGGAATCTAGCATAGTCATCTCTAAAGGGGGAAAAATAGGAGATGAATTTTTCTGAACGCCGTAGCTCGAAAACTTAAAGTAGAAGGGTATGGTTTTTTACACTGATCTCGAACAAGAAAATTTTTTGAGACCACCCGGAGCACAGCACTATACCTCCAGCCGTTTTTTTTTGCACCGGAAAGTTTCGTCAACATGATCGTGAATGCAACGTGGGGAGTAAGTAAGATAATGTTTTAGGTCCCCAAAAAAGTTGACATTTTTGGAGCCGGTTTTGGTTTATTATTTTCAATAATGAACCATTGGAATCGAGCATGAAAAAAAAAATTCTTACCCCCCCGCAAAATTTGATGGTTTACGTTTCAAGGTATGTAGAATCCAAAACTGCAATAAAAATATTTCTGTCTGTCCGCCGTACGCAGTACTTCGCACTTTTCTTAGTTACCATGAAAAAAAATTGATGAAATTCGGGTTATAGGTTCCGTTAGGGGTCTAGTTGGTCCTCGAAGTTCGACGTTACTGTCAGTCATCTCTAAGGGGTTCAAAATAGGGGTTGAAATTTTCAAAACGCCTATACCTTTTTTTAGGTGAATCTTTTTACGGTTTTAAATAGTTCTTGAACTTGCGAGTTTTTTAAGACCACCCGGAGCATCGTACGTCCAGCCGTTCGTTCACAGTAAGGCCCCGAAGCTTGCACCGATAGGCATTTTCGACTCCAGTGTGAATGAAATTGTATACATTCAAACAAAATCTCGTTCCTAGAGACGGGGCGACAATAGGAAATTAGCCGGTGATAAAATCATTGCTAGGGGCCACCTGATTATATTGGCGGAGTATGAAGTCGAGTTGGTTGTTCTGTGATATTATTTCATTTGAAAAATGATGGCTGTTTTGGAGTTTGTTGATAGGTAGTGAAACTTGAACAAACGTTGGGTAAATTATTACTACACGATGGTAAATCATTACTCAACGGTAAATTATTACACAACGGTTCATTATACCATCCACGTAGAAGGGGCTGGAGTTTGTTGGTAGGTACTTTTGCAACTTTTTTCACTCCTCATCAACAATTTCTTTTCAGAACTCCATTATGTGTGTTTCTTTTTGTTAGGTACTGTTTGTCATCGGCAGAATTATTTTAGCAACATTTAACTCGTGATTTAGGTAGGCACTTAGTAACGAGTACGGGGTTAGGTACTAACCTACGGAGGGTCTGCGATCTACATAAAATGTACAGAGTAGTACATATTATATTATATAGACGGGTTATCTATACAGAGAGCTGTGATCTGTAATAGAAGGGAATTCTGTACAAAATAATAAACCGTTGTTCAGGGATTTGCAGCGTTTTTAAAATGAGTTTTCGCGCGATTTCTTGTTATTCTGTTATGGCATGGCATGCAAATTCTGAGTGGTGAGTTGCAGTTTTTGCCAACCATTCCGGTGGCTGCGGCCCTGGTACCGTTTGCCTTGTTACGTATCGCACGCCTTCCACAGGGGATTTTCAAATGACCAACCGAATGATGGAAACTCAGACGGCAATAAATTTTGCCTACTCACAAATCACGCTGACAGGCCGACTCTGTTACCCGCGTTTTGTTAACAACCAAGTGATTTCTCAAGGAGTTTCTCTAACGAAGGTTAGCTAGCGACGGCGCTATACACAGTACACACACACACACCCCTTTCCTCTCCGACTGTCATTGTGTATTTATCACCTCCTCCCTCCCCTCACGGTATATATAAGCTAGAAGAACCGTCTCGCCCCTTTACCTATTGATAAAACTTCTCAGGAAAGGAGTTTCTAAGTTTAGTTTTCTTCATTCTTGAGAGATGCAGTCACATTGCCAATCGATTCTTATCTCGTCGGAGAGTTCATTCCTACGTTCCCTGTACTTGCACACAAAGAAAATACTGAAATCTTTCGAATGACACCTTACTACCCGCGTAAAGCACGTAATCAGAAAATTCCATTGGCTTTATTCGGTACGTATCGGCGTAACTTGTCCGCAACTGAATCGAATACAAAAGAATCGATGTTTATCTTAAGCTATGTTCACCCTTTGCAGTACCTATAACAGTTTGAGAAAATGGAAAAATGACTTCCGATACCAGGCAAATGCTGGCGGGTTAGGAATAGGTTGAAGATTTTCGGGACGCTACGAGAGATATCACAGGTTTGCAGCTGTTTGAAGAATTCCGCGTCCGAAAAGAGGATTAAAATGTATCATAAATAATAATGTATTAAATCGGAGGGTGAATAATAATTGGCAAAATGAACGGCAATGGCAGCTAGAAAGTAGATAAGACCGGTCTTGTAGTGGTCTGTTGTTTTTAATGGCAAGCGTTCCCGAATTCTGTGGCCATCTTGTTGTATAAACGTAATAATTGGTGCACCAGCTCTTGATGATGTGCTAATCCTGAGGTGCGTCGAGTCGAGTGTGCTGAAAAGCACCCCACACCAGGGACTTCGATGATATTTCAAATCCACCTGGACAACTTGGGTACTGAGGATGGAGAGTGGGGCTTAGAAGATTTGACATTTTGAGGACGAAGTGACTCTGGAAGATGAAGTAAGGCTTGTAAAATCATGGGGATCTTTTAGGAGCGCTCTAGTGATTCTGTGTAATATGTACCTGGACCGAAACTTTATCAATTTAAAATGCACACATTAAATTTGGACAAACATTGATAGCCCCCCCCCCCATCAACATGTCCGAAATTTAAAGCGCAGTTAGACCTAAACCTGAGTCAGTTGCATACAGAACCATGAATGTAGGATAGAAATTGCGCTCAGGATATCGCACAGTTAACCCACTCTTCCTTCTCACCCTAGTAATTCATAATCTCTGAGCAACTATGCTTCGAATCAATTTAATGCTTTGATGGAGGAGCCCGGAATGCGCAAGTTGCGCTGGTAACAAGTTATGCACCGAACTGCGCAAGGTGTCGTGAGACATGAGGGGTAATTGACCACCTGAACTGCGAAAGCTGTTGTTACAAAGACCAATGTGATGAATACCGAACCGCGGCTGAAACTGCGAATGCATCCGGAATGGCTGAACAATTTTTTCGGGCTGACATTTTTGCATCCGCGTGAAGTACCGAGCTGCCTCGAAGAAGATTTTGCTTCCGGTCGACAAAAATGGCGAAAAATAACGCAGCTCATGAAATATCTCCGAGCTAGCTACACTCGTGGCTCATCCGTATTCCCCCCGACCATGTGGGCTGAAGATAGCGTTTCTTCGGGAAGAACAGCGAATAGTTGCGAACCCTTTCATGCGAAATTCGATGCAAACTTCACTTCTCCGCACTTGAACATTGCAATTTTCTTGAAGAACAACGTATACCAAAATTAACTCACTGCAAAAAGGACATATTCGGGTGAAGAGAGTTGACGCCAGAAAATACCAGGCTTGGCTGAGACCTTCAGTGGAGACATATAGGTTACAAAAAATCAGCAGGTACGAATTTGTAAAGCGAGCTGTGGCCTGATACAACGTCTTTTGTACGGCTTTTGTAGATTATTGTTTTTTTTCGGGTGATGGCTGAGCCTATTTGCTGCCTTTCATTTTTGATGACGTTTCAATAAGCGTAATAAATTCACGTGCGCAATTCGGTAGTTGTCATTTTGTACACCCCTGCAAGGAGTTGCGCAGATCGATAGTTGGTCGAGTGCACCACCAGACTGCGAAATGATTAAACGGGATTGCAACTTGCGAACTTCGGGCCCATCCGTTTTGATATTCAGGTCAGTAACTGAAAAATAAGAAGGAATTATTTCATGAATCTGTCAATTCAAAGAAAATAAACTTGCTTGCAAAAATAACCATGAAAATCGGGTGTAATCTTCGATTCGAAACCTCTTATTTGGGGGTTTCCTCTTATTTGGAAGCCTAACGTCTAAGTGGCGCCCCTAAAAAGGGTGAAATTTATGGGGCACTGGTCAGAGGATTCGGTCGGATTTCACATCCTTGTAACGCCATGGGGCGAACTCCGGTCCTGGAAGCAATTCCTCCCGTGTCACGTATTGGTTAAAAAACATATAGTTTATTTCTACAAGAGAGAATTCTTGTAGGGTTCAGCAATGATAAAAGATAGCTCTGAGGTTGTATCATAATATTTTGAGTCTCTTTGATTAATGTCCCTTTACTTAGGCAGCCTGCCTGGGAAGTTTGTATTCCAGTCTCGCGTACAAATAGACGTTTCTTCCCTCTCCATTGAGAATATTGGTCGACTACATGTTATATCGCCCCGTTCCGATTGTCTGCCGTTTCTTTTCATGCCCTACCACCCAAAGTTTCGACATGAAAGATACCCTCACTCCATCTTTCCCTGACCTAACTCCGGAAATCCTAGAATTTTCTCTTGCATGGAGACGTCCCTCATCCTCGTGTTGTACGAATGGATGTATGTTCAAGGCAAATAGTCCCGCAGCGATTTTTCTTGTCTTAGTTTTTCTGTTTACATTCTCCACGGAGTTTGCCCAGAGCGGAATTCACTTTCCTAAACGGACATCTATTTTCACGAAACACGAACGTACGTCACCCTCATTGAAATTGCTATTCATAAATATTACGAATCTAGTTCTTGTACGACACAGTGCCACATACATTCATAATTATTATGATGTACTTAGAATCTGTCGTTGGTTGGTTTCAATGGTGAATTTGTCATACAATATGCATAATGTATTATGCATAAAAATGTGACTTTTAGAAGCTAACAAACGAGCTTATTGATCAGAGTATGCATATTAAACAACGACAAAAGGATGAATAGAAGTCTGAAATAATATGTTGTAGAAACCAAGGTACATGCATGATACCTGAGTATATGTATGGCCTACTGCTAGCGGCTGATGCCTTAACTATCAAGGAGATTAGTCTCAACACTGTAATATGCTATATCAGGGGAAGAATTCATTGAAGAACTCCGGATTTCTAAGTTGTATTCCTAGTTATCTAATGGCTATGCCAATGTTTACCGAATGTTGTCAAATGTTTTACAACTTACCAATTTGATTGCCTTAAAATCGCCAACCATACCCTCCAGATGATAATTGAATCTGGCAAAATACTGCGTTTAAATAGCGTGAATACCGCATTGGAGACCATTGTGTCTCTAGAATGCTGGAGCAAGGTCCTCGTTGAACCGGCGGGAAGGGGCTAACGGCAAAGGGAAATTAAGGCATAAATTGTACAGTTTACTGAGAAAATTTCCATCGTTCAAGGGGCCGCAGTTGGAGTTTGAAACTGCTTCGCCGAACGGGCTATTTCTAATTTGCTTGCCTCTCTCGCCCTTATAGCTGTTTCACTTAGTCCTCCTCCCCTCCATCCCCGTTTCGGCAAGTTGTGTTGTGGAAAATACCCGAAAAATCTTCAATCATATTGACGTTTTCCCTCACGATTTCTCTTAAAAACGGCATTTTCAAAGGAAATCCTTCGGAAATCGTTTTCCCCTTCCATTTCCAATCCCTCATCTTTCATTTTACCAAATTTCTCATTCGATCTGACGGAAGTTCGAGAAAATTAAACTTTTGAAGTCAAAGGTTCCATATAGAAATGTTCTTTGAATTTCTAAAAATAATGTTAACTTTGGTAGGTTAGTTTCACTTGAGTAATATTATTTTCCCTTCTTTGCCACGTCCATGGCAATTTCTTGAAAAGTTATAAGGTTGGTTAAGTTGTTAGTTAGTTAGTTAGTTAGGTAAGTGGAATATTTCGCTGTCAGAACTCGGATAGTTTCATTGATCTCGACGAACCACCACTCATTGCTTAAATCAGTTCAGAGTGGTTTTGCGCAGGATCGCTGTTTATAGTGAATCAATATCAATTCAACTTGGTCGGCATTTGCGTTCCCTCCAAAAATTTGCCAATAGAAACGTTGACGCTTAGACAAGGCAGTTTTTCGCCGATCATAATGTATCCGATGCTCCTGCAGAAGCTTATTTGCTCAAAAGTAAAAATAAATTAAAATAACTAGTAGATCAAAGTACCTAGGTAATAAATAGAAGTTCCCAATTTTTAAAAGTTCCCAATTTTTAAATAGTTCCCAATTTTTTCTTGCATGAGTGAATCCTAAAACTTTTTACAGCCAGGTCATGGTACAGTAGGTACCATTTAATGGTACCCACTTATCTTGATAAATTTAAATAGGAATTTTCTTACGAGTACTTCAAAAAATATTTAAACTTTTCGACTTATCAAATAAATCCATCATGGATTAATTTGATGGATTAAGACGGTAGGGTTTGATGAAAAGGGTGGTATTATGCTTAGGAATCAGTAGGGCGGAGCGAGCATGACGTGTTGCCACTGACGACGTTTTGGAGGAGTTTATACTCATCGTATAGGAAATAGGAGGGTTTGCGAAATTTTAATATTTTAAAAAGCATAGTTGCTACCGCTAATAGAAACCTGTTCCTTTCCCCCAAACCTTGAAGTTTCTCTCAACGCTGATTGGCGGGCGCTTTTCGCCTGGGGGCGATGCTTATCTAAAAAAATTCAAAATGCTTGTGGGGAGGGGGGGGGGGGTACAAAATGAATAAAAGGCGTAACGAAACATTGACCATAACGAATTGTGTGCATAATTTCACTCGACCCGTTGTCTGTGAGGCTGTAGCCGTGTCAAAGCACGACAGCGGGGAAACCCTACTTTTGTTCTGTCGTGTAAACAGTGTTCTTGGTTGCTTTGAAGGTTTTCGGTTTTCTTGGCGGGCGAGACGCTCCCGCATCCCTTGATAAGAATTAGTTATAAAACTGATTCTGAATTTCCTAATCGCTCGTGTCAGCGCGTTGTGGATGGGACTAATCGTGTTTTGAAAACGCCGAGTTCGACATCTGTGGCCCCGGTGGGAAAAGTTGAATTTAAACGTTTCGGATGCGGAACCGATGACTGTGAAGATTAATGTTTGGTGGCAAAGGGAGAAGTCACGAGTTCCGCTTCGAAATACTGCGGCATTTGTGGTAATAGTTACTTTGACCTTTGGTATGGGTTAAAAGTTCTAGGTTGGATGATTCAAAACTAGCTCAGCTAGTGCCATTTCGTAGTACTGTTACCTTAGAGGGTTTGTAGTACCTAAATAGTCGTTGTACCTACAATAGTCGTCGTTATTAAATCGTAAACTTGGCACGAAGGGGTCGGGAGACCCGCGTTATTATTGTCTATACAACCAGCAGAAGACACTAAAAAGTTATTTTTCTCCGAAAATATAATTAATCATCGTAAACAGACAAAAACACAATCTTTTTCCTCCGCCCATGCCATTTCATCTTTTTCAATCGCTCTCTGCAAAGAAGGCTCGCAGATCTATCAATATTTTCGTCCGACGAAATCAAATCTTCAGCTCATAGGGACTGAAATTGGACGGCACTAAGAACCGTAAAAGAAGGCAAAAAGAAACCATCGTAATATTTCACTCTTGATATTCAGATCAAAGTTCACCAGAAGTCCCAGTGAATGCTCAATAAGGGCTTTCAAATCGTTTGTAGCTGTGGCCGGGGGTGGGGTATTGCACCGGTGGGGCTGTAAAGCGGGTAATTTAGTCTCGGTTATTAACGAAAGTTTGAGGCCATTAAAGATTACAACCGCCCACTTTGACTGGGAAGAAGAAAGCGCCCTGCAAAGTTCTTCTAAACCGAGTTCATTAGTTGCTCCACGTTACCGGTGTAGCACATCACTCCTCAGGTTTCACGGGGTTTTCGATAAAAAAACGCTGCAAAGTCCTTGTCACACGGGTTGATTATTATATTGTACATACCTGCAGAAATGATGGCTGTTCATTTATTGTTGTTGGCTGTTTAATAATTGAAATAGCTTGTGATGAATTTAAAATTCTCATCACGGTGGCGTGGAAAGGAGAAAAAGTCGCAGGCGGCTGTAGTCAACCGTTCATCTAGGTAAAGGAAAGGAAAGGAGGAAAAGTCGCAGGCGGCTGTAGTCAACCGGACATCTACGACTTGGGAGGAGAGGGAGGTGGATGAGTGAATTTTACCTAGGCGGCTGTAGTCAACCGTTCATCTAGGTAAAGGAAAAGAAAGGAGAGGTCCCTTGTCTAGGCGGCTGTATTCAACCGATCATCTAGACAAGGAGGAGGAGAGGAGGTAAAATTCTCAGGCGGCTGTAGTCAACCGATCATCTGAGAGGGAAGGTAAGAGAGAGAAGAGAGAGCTGGTTAGAGGAAGTGTCGAATGAAGCTTGAGCTCCAGGATCCAGGGTTTTATAGGACTTGGGGGCCTCTCCCTCCAACTCCTTGCAAGGAGCTGGTAGTGGGGCCCCAGGTTGAGCACCCTGGGTTCTGTCGCTCGTATCCCCACTCATGCGTTTATTTATACGGAGCTTTTAGTTTGGCGTTTGGATATTGGTGAGAACTTAATATTATAGGAGTGTTCCCGGGAGGGACTCACGACAGAGGTCCCCCCAGTTTGAACCAATATTTGTGGAGCTGAAGGCGCAAGGTGACAGGAGCTGAGGGCTATGGCAAACAAAAGGTGGTGCTGAAGGCGCAAGGTGACAGGAGCTGAGGGCTACGGCAAACAAGAGGTGGTGCTGAAGGCGCAAGGTGACAGGGGCTGAGGGCCGGTGCAAACAAGTGGTTGAGCTGAAGGCGTGTCTTAATTCTAGGAGCAACGTGGTATAGTAAGCATAGGTAGTATTAACATGGGATAGTAAGCGTAGGTAGTAGTGACATAGTAAGTATAGTAGTAAGCATAGGTAGTAAGCATAGCAAGTAAGCAGTATTAACATGGTATAGTAAGCGTAGGTAGTAGTGACATAGTAAGTATAGTAGTAAGCATAGGTAGTAAGTATAGCAAGTAAGTAGGATGAGGTGACAGGGTGATAATGGTGCTGAGTAGACGAATATTTACAAGGTTGGTAGGAGAATAGGAGAATATTTACAGGGATGATATTAACAGGATGATGAGAATATTTACAGGATGATATTTACAATAGTGGTCAGTATTTATAAACATTGAGCATTTATAAAAGTGATCGGCATGGATGAGATGAAGGAGTATTTACAAAATTTGAAAGGTATGTACAAATTTGGGTGACAGATCGGAACGGGGTGTTGGAATCCGCCGTTTCCTGGGTGTGGGTGGTGTGTGGTGAAGGATAGTGAGTGTGTGAGTGAAGTGTGCGGGGGGGTAGCGGGTGGTGGTAGCTGTGGCGAGGCGGCCACGGTGGGGCCCTGAGTTCCGGTACAGTGCGAGTGGGTTAATAAGACACAAGCACTGTCCCGGAATCTCAAGGCCCCGCCGTGATTGCTCAGAGCGGGGCGGGGGACTTGGCCGCCGGGACGCGGGGGATGCGGGGACGCTCCCTCCGTCCGTTTCGCCGCCCGGGCCGTTTTGTCCCGGCGGAAACTATTGGGGATATCCCCGGCGATGGAGGGGGGGAAGGGGGCGTTGTGGGTTTGGGGGGTTGGGGTGTTTGAAGGGGAGAAGCCAAAAGTGGGGGGTCGAAAATTGAAAATTGTGGGGGCGTTGAAATTGGGGGGTTGAAATTTACGGGGGGATTGGCGATTTGAACGGGGGGTGGGGGGGGGGGGCATGAGTTCCGCGAGGCGGAACTCGTGCAGGATGGAGGACATCAATGGGTCTGTGGGGGTGTAGGGAGGGTGTACCCCCGTGGCTTGTGCTGTGCGAAATTCGCGCAGAATTCGCCACTGGGGGTACTTCCATCGCCGGGGCCGGGGAGGTAACCCGGAGATCCGTGGCGGAACAAAGAAAAGCGGTGATGTCGGCCCGGGCGAAGGGGGTAGGGGGGAGAGCGGTTCCGGGACGAAAACGTCCCGGAGAATCGCCGCCATTTCCGGATCCGAGTCGAAATCCGGAAACGGCGACGGAGGTGACAGGCGTTGTGGAGACAGGGGATGTTGCATTGCGAACGGACGGCGGGAGACTGATAGCGTTAGGGGGTTGGGCTAGCACAGGTGCGGGTTTACACCTGGCTAACGGGACTGTATGTGGTTTGCCGTCAATCAACAGGGTCGCGGTGGTGTGTGTTGTGCGGATGACTTGAAAGGGCCCGGCATAAAGGGGTTGGAAAGTTTTATGGATGCCGGGCTCTTTCAGGTACATGTGTGTGGTGGTGAAAAAGCGTTTGGGATAAGTGGTGTCGTTTGTCGGTGTTGTTGAGTGTAGCGGCTCCCTGTTAATTGACGGTGTGTGATTCGGGGTGAAAATGTCGGCCGGTAAACGTAGTGGGTCCTTAAAAGCATTTTGTGCGGGGCTGGTTTGGTCTGATGGACGGGCTGATGTGCGAAGGCTGAGCAAAATGTAGGGGAGGGATTTTGTCCAAGAAGGGGAAGTGGCTGATGTAGAAATGGCTTGTTTGAGGACCGAGTGCCACCGCTCTATTTTCCCGTTGGATTGGGGATGGTAAGGGGTAGTGTGAATTTTGTGGATCCCGATGGAACGTAGTAAATCTGAAAAGTGGGCGGATTCGAACTGCCTCCCTTGATCGACCGTGACTGTTCGCGGACAACCGTAACGGCTAACCCATTGGGTGAGGAAAGCCGTTGCGACGGTGTCCGCGGTGATGTGGGCGAGTGGGATACACTCGACCCAGTTGGTGGCACGATCGATCATCGTGAGGCAGTATTTCTTCCCCTCGGACGGGGGAAGGGGGCCCACTAGGTCCAGATGTACGTGTTCCCACGGGAGGGAGTCGGGGATGGTTTGAGGAGGGACGTGGGGGTGGGCCGAGACCTTGAACCGCTGGCACTTCTGGCACCCCAGAACCCAGTTACGAATATCTGTGTTCATGTGGGGCCAGAAGTACCGCGTTTTGATAAGGTCCCGGCTTGCCCGGATGCCAGGATGGTGGAGGGAATGGTAATGGAGGAACAACTGCCGCCTCAGCTCCGGTGGGACGTAAGGGCGCGGTGAATCGGCCGTTACGTCGCACCAGAGGTCGAGGGGAGGCAGCTGTTCCAACTTGGATGCGGAAATGAGGTTGGAGAGGGCTGGGTCAGTGGTTGGGTTTTGTTTGTTTCTGAGGGATTGGGGGGAGGGGAATGGCAGTAGCTCCGCCACCGGCGCGGGGGTAGGGGTGGGTCGGGAGAGCGCGTCCGCCACGCAGTTGTCAGCCCCCGGCAAGTATCGGATATCGGACGTGAATTGTCCGATAAACTCGAGTTGCCGGAGGCGACGCGGGGAGGCGGATTTGCGGTTTTGGAGGAGGGCGTGGGTCAGGGGCTTGTGATCGGTGATGACAGAGAACTGCCTGCCCTCCACGAAGTCACGAAAGTGCTTGATGGCTTCGTGGATGGCGAGGAGTTCTCTGTCGAAAGTGGAGTAATTTTTCTGGGTGGGGGACAATGTTTTCGAGAAGAAGCCAAGGGGTTGGGGGGTGGCGCCGGTGTGCTGGTGGAGCACTGCCCCGATGGCCCAATCGGACGCATCGGTAGTGATGGAAAGGGGAGCGTGAGGATCGGGATGGGCTAATAGAGCGGCGTCTACTAGGTCCTGCTTGCAAATTTTGAAGGAGGAGGTGAGTTGGGGGGTCCAGGTGATGGGGCGGTTGTCATTCTTTTTCGAGGGTTGGGGAATGGCGTGTATGAGTGGCTGTTGATGTTGTGCGGCGTGTTTTATGTGTCTGCGGTAAAAATTTAACATACCCAGGAAGCGGCGGAGTTCCGTCACAGTGCGGGGTTGTGGGAAATCAATGATGGCGTGGACCTTGTCCGAGAGGGGCTTGATGCCTTCGGACGAGACTTGGTGGCCGAGGCAGCGGACGGAGGGTTGGCCGAGAACACATTTTTCGGTGTTAATGAGGAGGCCCTCGGCGGAGAAGATTTCGAGGATCTGTTGGAGATGGGTGAGGTGTTCTTCTGGTGTTTTGGAGGCTACAAGGACGTCGTCGAGAAAGCAAAAGACGAACGGAAGGCCTCGCAGGATGCTGTCCATATAGCGTTGCCATGTCTGTGCTGCGTTCCTCAACCCGAAGCCCATTTTCACGTATTCGAATAAACCGAACGGGGTAATGATTGCGGTTTTTGGGACGTCGGGGGGGTGGATGTTAATATGATGGAACGCTCTGGAAATGTCGAGGGTAGAGAAGATAGTGGTACCGTGGAGATGGGACGAGAAATCCCGTAGGTGGGGAACGTTATACAGGTCTGGTGTAGTTTTAGCGTTTAGGCGCCAGTAGTCTCCGCAGGGGCGAATATCCCCATTGGGCTTCTTGCACGATGTGGAGTGGAGAAGCCCAAGGGGATTTCGAGGGGCGGATGATACCGTCGGCTATCAATTTGTTGAAGTGCTGGCGAGTTTTTGATAGTTGAAGGGGGTGGAGTCGTCGGGCCTTTGCTGTGATGGGGGGGCCTGCAGTCTCGATGTGATGTTGGACGGTGGAGATGTGGGCAGAGGGGCGGCGCTGGGGGCGGTAGTTGAGAAGGAGGCGTTCAAATTGTGTGGGGGGGTGGTTTATTGCGTGAATAAACCCGGGTATGGGTTTATTTGTTTGTGGGTCGATCAGGCGCGCATTCCGGACGTCGACCTGGAGGCCGAAATAGGCGAGGAAGTCGGCCCCCAGGATTGCCTTCTCCACGTCCGCCACGGTGAAGTCCCACTCGTACGCGAGACCGCTCATGTGAACTGATGAGCGGTATGTCCCGTACGAGGGGATGGTGGTGCCGTTGGCGGCGTAGAGAAGCTGCCGGTGGCAGCGCGCCTGACGCCGGAGGATGTTGTTGGGGAAGATTGAGAGCGCCGCCCCTGTGTCCACCAGGAAAGGGATGTTTGTTTTCTTACATCGTAAGAAAAGTCGCTGGTGGGTAGGGAGGGCGTTTTGCAGGATTGCGGAGGTGGGTATCTGTGCTGGCGGTGGTTGGTCCTCTTCGAAGGAGACGTGGGGCGATCCGTCGAAGCGGGTCGACGTCTGTCGAGGGAGGGGGGCCGGTTGCGGTCTCGGGACTTGGTGCGGTCACGTAGAGGTGGGGGGTGACGGGGCGTACGCACTTCGCCGACGGTGGCCGCTGCGGCCAAGTCGTGAACGGTGTCCGCGAGTCGCAGGAGGGGCTCGTCGGGACCGTCGAGGTGGCTGGCCAGGGCCATCTGTATGGGGTGGGGGAGGGCACGCAACCAGAATGTACGTGCGATGTCAGCGGTCATAATACCCTGCAGCTGGTGTCGCAGCCGTCGGTAGAGGTGGGAGGGCTTGAGGTCGCCGAGGTGTTGAGGTTGGGAGAGAGCAGCGACTCGGGCGATCTTCGACGGCTGGTAGATGTTGATGAGGCGGCTGCGGAGGTCGTCGTACGCAGCGGCGGCGTCGGGGGAGATATCCGAAGTCTGGAGCAGGATATCGTATGGTAGCAGCGAAATGATCCGGGAATATCGAGTTTTCTGGCTGCGTATGTTAGCGGCCGAAAACGCAGCGTCCACTTGGAAAAACCATAGCGCGGGGTCGTGCGCGTAGAAGGGGGGCAGCGACAGAGGGAAGGATGCGGACGCCGTCATGACGTCGGTGGCGGCGGTGGCTGATGTCGCAGAGCTTGGTGGCGAGAGGGTGGAGAAGGGGTTGTCGGCCGTTGCGTCAGATGTCGCAGCGGTCGGCGGCTGCAGGAGGGATGGCCGGAGAAGCGGCGGCGTCGGTGAGTTCGGGTCCATGGCTGTAACTAAAATTCAAAATGGGTTAGTTTTGAATTTTAAATTCGCAATCGGCGGGAGCGGAGGTGTGTTGAGAGCTGGAGTTGAGCGGTGAGGTTGGGCCAAGAATTGCGAATTTACACTGACTGTTTGAATTTTAAATGTGACTTTAAAAATTTGGGACACCGAACTACTTGACTGGGGCGACACAGTAGGTGGGAAGGAAGAAGGTTGAGTGAACGTCGGGTTCACCACTGTGATGAATTTAAAATTCTCATCACGGTGGCGTGGAAAGGAGAAAAAGTCGCAGGCGGCTGTAGTCAACCGGACATCTACGACTTGGGAGGAGAGGGAGGTGGATGAATGAATTTTTTACCTAGGCGGCTGTAGTCAACCGTTCATCTAGGTAAAGGAAAGGAAAGGAGGAAAAGTCGCAGGCGGCTGTAGTCAACCGGACATCTACGACTTGGGAGGAGAGGGAGGTGGATGAGTGAATTTTACCTAGGCGGCTGTAGTCAACCGTTCATCTAGGTAAAGGAAAAGAAAGGAGAGGTCCCTTGTCTAGGCGGCTGTATTCAACCGATCATCTAGACAAGGAGGAGGAGAGGAGGTAAAATTCTCAGGCGGCTGTAGTCAACCGATCATCTGAGAGGGAAGGTAAGAGAGAGAAGAGAGAGCTGGTTAGAGGAAGTGTCGAATGAAGCTTGAGCTCCAGGATCCAGGGTTTTATAGGACTTGGGGGCCTCTCCCTCCAACTCCTTGCAAGGAGCTGGTAGTGGGGCCCCAGGTTGAGCACCCTGGGTTCTGTCGCTCGTATCCCCACTCATGCGTTTATTTATACGGAGCTTTTAGTTTGGCGTTTGGATATTGGTGAGAACTTAATATTATAGGAGTGTTCCCGGGAGGGACTCACGACATAGCTATTTATGATGATTTCCAACAATTTTGACTCTCAAAAACACAAATATTTGACTCCTCTTTTTTTAATTTATTTTGGTTTATTATTTTCAATAATGAACCATTGGAATCGAGCATGAAAAAAAAATTCTTACCCCCCCTCAAAATTTGATGGTTTACGTTTCAAGGTATGTAGAATCCAAAACTGCAATAAAAATATTTCTGTCTGTCCGCCGTACGCCGTACGCCGTACGGGCCACTTTTCTTAGTTACCATGAAACAAAATTGATGAAATTCGGGTTATAGGTTCCGTTCGGCGTCTAGTTGGTCCTCGAAGCTCGACGTTACTGTGAGTCATCCCTAAGGGGTTCAAAATAGGGGTTGAAATTTTCAAAACGCCTATACCATTTTTTTACGTACATATTTTTACGGTTTTAAATAGTTCTTGAACTTGCGAGTTTTTTAAGACCATCCGGAGCGTCGTACGTCCAGCCGTTCGTTCACAGTAAGGCCCCGAAGTTTGCACCGACAGGCATTTTCGACTCCAGTGTGAATGAAATTGTATACAATTCAAACCAAATCTCGTAACCAGAGACGCGCCCACAATAGGAATTTGTGAATACGGCCAATCATTGGTAGGGATCACCTGATTATATTGGCGGAGTATGAAGTCGAGTTGGTTGTTCTGTGATATTATTTCGCTTGAAAAATGATGGCTCTTTTGGAGTTTGTTGGTAGGTAGTGAAACTTGAACAAACGTTGAAGTATTATTGATGGGTAAATTATTACTATGGTAAATCATTACTCAACGGTAAATTATTACACAACGGTTCATTATACCATCTACGTAGAAGGGGCTGGAGTTTTTTGGTAGGTACTTTTGCAACTTTTTTCACTCCTCATCAACAATTTCTTTTCAGAACTTCATTATGTGTGTTTCTTTTTGTTAGGTACTGTTTGTCATCGGCAGAATTATTTTAGCAACATTTAACTCGTGATTTAGGTAGGTACCTAGTAACGAGTACGGGGTTAGGTACTAACCTACGGAGGGTCTGCGATCTACATAATATGTATAGAATAGTACATATCATAATATTATATAGACGGGTTATCTATACATAGAGCTGTGATCTGTAACAGAAGGGTATTCTATACAAAATAATAAACCGTTGTGCAGGGATTTGCAGCGTTTTTCAAATTATCTTTGATCATTAGCAGTGTCATTTAATTATCTTGATTCACCTGTTGATACTACTTCCAGTGTTATTATACAAATGTATGTTGATTTCAGACAATTTCACAGGTTTTTGACTCACAAAAACTCATGAAAAATTTTGAGAGGTGAACCTTCTTTACAATCTCAATTGTTCATTCTATGGTCAAAATCAGCTTCATATTTGGGTTTCTCGCCCTAAAAACATGGAAAACGATACCACACAAGCTCATATTCACTAAAACCTTTAAAAAAACCCTCGAAAACCTCTATTTTTCCACCCTTTTTCCACCCATAACACCCTTGGATATATTCCGATCGGGCTGCCGAGCTTCGGAGCACAATTGGGACCCTAATGGAGCCTGTGTACGGAAGAACGAGGATTTTAGACAAAAATGTATGGTAAATTTAAGGCTGAAATTTTGTTAGGACCTCAATCTATTGTTCGCTCGTTGATCAAAATCGACTTCATATTCGGTTTCCTCGCCTTAATAAACATGGAAAACGATACCTCACTCCTGATTTACTTCATGATACACCCATTTTTTACCCATAACACCGTTGGGTATATTTCGATTGGGCTGCAAAGTTTAGGGTCACAGCTAGGGCCCAGATGGAGCCTGTATGCGACAGAACGAATTTTTTAGACCGGGAATAAAGTAGGTATGGATCATGCGGCGCTTTTTGGTTTATTATTCCCTGAATAATACACCTATGTATTCGCTCAGCAAAAAAGTTTTGACACACCCCTCAAAATTTATTTTATTTTATGTCGTAGGTGCGTAGATTCGGAAAATGCACACATAAAAAGAAGAAAATGCTAGGCCGTACGCCGTCCACCGTATCATCCATATCTACTTTATTTTCGGTCTAAAAAATAAGTTCTGTCGCACACAGGCTGCATTTGGGCCCTACCTGGGACCCATAACTTTGCAGACCGATCGGAGTACACCCTGGGGTGTTATAGGTGAAAAATGGGTGTAAAAATAGTTTTTTTTGTGTTTTAGTAACAAGAGCTTGTGAAATATTGGTTTCCATGTTTTTCAGGGCGATGATACCGAATATGAAGTCGGTTTTTACCAAAGAATGAAAAATCGAGGTTCTAACAAAGTTTCAGCCTTAAATTAACGTTAGCTTTTGGTCTAAAATCGTCGTTCTTGCGCACAAAGTTTGGGTCCCCATTTAGGAACATATTTGGATCCTAGTTATGCTCCGAAGCTCGGCAGCCCGACCGGAATACACCCAGGGGTGTTATGGGAAAAAATGGGTGTAAAAATAGGGATTTTCTTGGTTTATTGAGGTTTTAGTGAACATGAGCTTGGGAGATATCGTTTTCCATGTTTTTTAGAGCGACCGAATATGAAGTTGATTTTGACCAAAGAGTGAAGAATTGAGGTTGTGACGAAGGTTCTGCTATTTTACACAAACTTCGGGGTAAACTCAACCTAGCGCATTTGGGTAGGTTTGCGTCGACATTAAGACGCTTCTGTCTACTTTCTACGGGTTGTGGTGCTTCCGTCTTCCGCCGGTTCGTTTTTTATTCCGCATGAAATATGCCAAAAGTTGTGATTGTAATGATCAATAAAGCTGTTGGAATGTCCTCCGTTCTAAGCGGAATTCGACCATTCAAGCCATTGAAATTCCCTGAGAGATTTGCGATACTAAAAGATAACTCTCGATATAAGAGAAAAAGGAATTTTGATTGATAGCGACCGTTTCCATTTTTCGCCCGCGTACTATGAGAAATATACCAACAGGTGGCGCCCCGTGCCCGCTGGGCTATCACTTTCCCGTCCAGAAAATCACCAATTCATGCACCGAGAGACTCCAACCACGGAAAATCTTTTCCGTTCAACGACCCACAATTTATTGGGCACTAACAGCAAATTCCTCAAGGGTGCCCTAATTCCTATTCCTTACCAGGGAAAATACGGTTCCTTATTTTCGTCCCAGTTTATCTTCTTTGGAGTTTCGCCAACGGATGTGTTTTTGTGAACTTGATAACGTTACGTTGACAGTAAACAGAAGTCAGGGAGCTGGATCGTTTCCGGGTGTTTATTTAATGGTTTTCTACCTTGACAAATCATACAGATACGTAAATGGGCTCGAGTGATAGGTTCGAATTATCAAAAGATTCGAATGATCGATATTTGCGAAACATCAAAATTAAAGTGTATTACAGATTAATAGGAATATGCTTCTTGCAGGTTGATGACTCATAATTTTGTACACTACTGCTTATATTATTGCAGAAATGTTATGGTGAATAGGTACCAAGTGTGTTATATAGGTACCTATATAATATTACCACCCTTACCCATGCAACACGGCTGGTAGTGGGAAATTATTATAATCATCGCGAAAACGGTTCCTGTCATTGCAGCATGACTATATGATCGAATTTTCGAAGGAAGTACCTCCTCAAACTATCAAACCACCCCCTAACATTTTTTGTTATTACGAATAAAATTGTTTGTTTTCAAATCACCACCGTCCCCCCCCCCCCCATCTTGGTCCAGGGAGAAACTGAAAATTCTTTGAACACGTACTGGTATCAAAATTGTTTCTGAAGTTAGAAAAATAAGAAATTTTGAAATTTTTTCTTCGAAAATCAGCTAAAATATATTTATTAGGTTTCCTTGGGAAAACATAGTCAAAAGTGGTTGGCATTGTAATGGCATTGCATAGCTGTGGGCAGCAAACGAGTAATCTCTGTATTTATAGCAGTGGATTTTGGCGAGTGGTTTTGTGCAGTTATTGTTATGTTGCTTGCTGAGTATGTTACGTTTTTTACTGGGAGACTTCGAAGAGCAGGTTGATGGGTGCGAGGAGAGCTGCACTGGACTCGAATCTACGGAGTTTGCGTTTCTCAATCCCGTTGATCCGAACTCTCAATATTCATGGTGCCTTGATTCTTCATTGATATTTCATTACTGTAATCAAAAACGGGCGCGCTATCTCGACTGAACACCTTGACCGAAGGCGTGAAGTGGCGGAAGGAACCCGAGCCCAGAAAACGGTAGCCGAACATCATCCGGCCCTTTTCACCGGCCTTCAAGTCGCATTCTCGGGTTTTATGGTGACAAGCAGGATCTTACGGGTGTATCAACCCGCGCATCCCAACCATCTCTCCCGAGCCGTAAAACCGTTTTTCCTACGGCTCTTTTACGATCTCCACTAAATCAAGTGCTAGGCCTTCCCTGATGTTTAGTCAGTGGGGCCCGTGCGTTGCCTAAACACGTCGTTGCAGGTTTTAAACGCATCTTCGGTGTGTTTGTGTGTGTGGGGGGGTGGGGGGGTAAAGAAATTCGAGTCCGTTTGAAAAGGAATGGGATGGGTGTAGTGGTGATGCGACTGATGTTTTCATCCATTGAACAGATGGGCGACATAAAAAGTCCTATTTTAGCGCCGAGAGTTTAGGTATATCTGAATGATGTGCATTACGATAAATTATTGGATGAATGTAAATATTGTATGGGTAAAACAGGTAGTACCTGCATAACTAGTTAGAATTTCATTCATGCATAACTAGATAAATGATTATTCACGTATTGAAAACAGGCAAAATGTTTAAAATACTATGAGAAGGCTTTTTTACAAACCTTTTGCAAAAATACCGAAAGCTCAAACTGAAATACAACTCCGAATGAGGCGTTGTAGAAATTAAATTCCACTTCGAATGAGATCAAGAAGTCAAAGGTTTGTTGTCGCAATACCGTTGAACTTTCATGTTTCATGGATTATTGACAATTTACACTTTGCGGCTTCGAACACGTTCCTACAATCCTGGATTAGTTTTAAAGATACCAATGAAAATCGGATGAAATTCACGACTTCGGCATTGCATACAAACAATACCTAATTTATTATGCTTGCAAACCAATGGGGGCAACCCTCATGTGGAACCCTAGCTTCCTAGTGGCGTTCCTAAAATTAAATGGGTAACGTAACTGCCTATAATGTGCGAAGTTTGGAAGGGAAGATTCGCTACACCCTGTATAGTGCCGTAGAATTAGAGGATTCACCTAGCAACATCCCAAGCAGACCTCATCAAACACTGAGATAAGGGTGAAGTTGTGAAAGATGACGTGCCGCCTTGCGGGAGGGTTGTGAAATCTCTTTCCTGGAGACCCCTCGCTTTCGGGAACCCCTGGCTGGCCCCTAATTAAAATTAATACTCCCGCGAATTAATTTACACAGGGTTTCCCTCGGGAAGGCTCAATCGATATCGTAAATATGCGGGCCCGAACAGAACTCGTAACGCTCGTCTTCCGTTTGAATGAAGTTGATCCCGCTTGGGGCGTGTAAATTTTGTTTTGGGCCTTCACCCGTAAAGTGCCTGCTCAAAACAAACATCAACTAATTTCAAAAAGTCAAGTTGCTGGCCGAATTCGTGAATTATTGATGGTTCAAGGCAACTTTGGAGCGACCCTCAATCGTAACCCCTCAGCCACGAAGTTTGTAAGTAATGTCAATATCAATTGCAGCGTTTTTTACTAAAGAAGCCTTCTTAAAAGCTGTTGAAAATCCAAATCACACAAATTCTATTTTAGCCGAGGAGGTCGTTGACACTAAGCATCAATTTCAACACCCATCTCCGCTTATCTCACACCTAAGAAATTTTAGTTATAAATCTCAGATGTTCATCCACCATCTATCATTATTCTATAGTAAGTATTTAAACTGTTGTTCAAGTTTTCCTACGTTAAAGAGACACAGTAATAGGATAACTAAAGTCACAGTGGTCGTAAAATGCTTGACCAATGTTCATATAATTATATTGAGGATATCGTCTAAACAAACACTGGCACTTGATCAGACTGTTTTCTATATAACTATATTGAGGATATCGTCCAAACAAACAATTTGTACACGGTCAGACTGTTTTCTATATCACTATATTGAGGATTTCGTCTAAACAAACACTTTGATACGTGGTCAGACTGTTTTCTATATAACTCCATTAAGAATATCGTCTAAACAAACACTGATACATTGTCAGACTGTTTTCTATATAACTAATTGAGGATATCTTCTAAATAAACACTTTATAAATGGTCAGACTGTTTTCAATATAACCATATTGAGGATATGGTCTAAACAAACACTTTGATACATGATCAGACTGTTTTCTATATAACTCTATTGAGGATATCGTCTAAACAAACAATTTGTACATGGTCAGACTGTTTTCTATACAACTAATTGAGGATAGATCTTCTAAATAAACACTTTATACATGGTCAGACTGTTTTCTATATAACTATATTGAGGATATCTTCTAAACAAACACTTTGATACATGATCAGACTGTTTTCTATATAACTATATTGAGGATATCGTCTAAACAAACAATTTGTACATGGTCAGACTGTTTTCTATATAACTATATTGAGGATATCGTCCAAACAAACAATTTGTACACGGTCAGACTGTTTTCTATATAGCTATATTGAGGATATCGTCTAAACAATCACTTTGATACATTGTCAGACTGTTTTAATATAACTATTATTGAGGATATCTTCTAGATAAACACTTTATACATGGTCAGACTGTTTTCTATCTTTTTAGGACTGGATATGTCGATCGAGTATAAACAACGAAAGTCTTGTAGTTGTGTCGGTATATCTGGAACATAAGAATTACGAGGAGGCATAAATCGGTGGTCTTCCCATAACGGACCTATTATAATACTCTGAACAGGATCGTAAACTCTCCGGGATGTTTCCTTCGTTATTGGCTCAAGCCGGCTGGCTCGGTCGGTAAATCAACCCGTATCAGCTGTCATTGCTAATACCAGAAGGGGCGAAAGTAACTTTCGGGTTCGTTAAAACCGTTTGGGAGGGTTAAGCAAGAATGCTGGTGGTCTTTCGGCGGATGGACATAAATATCTGCGTTCGCAAACAAGGGCCTCTGGAGAAAACAATGTTTGAGAGGACGACACGGATTACTATTACTACTTACTACTACGGATTACTTATGATGTGATCGTTTAAATCTGTAGTGCTGATATCGACTCACGCACTTGAGGCCAAACACTAAGTGTATCTTCACAATGATGAGTTTAATGACCTTATTCACGAAAATGATGAAACGTCAACGCGATATTTGTAATTTACCTCATGTTTTTACGTGACACCCAAAACTGACACATTATGACACGAGGTTTCCCCCTCGCCTCTCCGCCATTTTTCTTTGGTGGTAACCCGCCTTGGAAAACGGGCTGTTGTGTTACGCCATGGTCGGATGATCCTCTTGAAGCCGCAAAGACTGAGAGGGTTGCCAGAAACTGAAGCGAGCCCAACCAACCGTTCCCTTAGACGGGATGAGCTCTTGTGACATGAAATGATATCAAAAGACGCTTATAAACGGCACGACGATAGATGCTGAAGGGCAGGGGATATCGTGTTCAGCGGCGCATACAGATGTCTCCTAGTTCATGCATACACAAACATAGGTGGTTCTGCCGTGAAAGGGAGGACTAGCCGTTCATCCGGAACCGTTTTCGAGAGCTGTTAGTCGGCTTAAGGCGGAATTGATTTTCCGAATAGGTACCTACCTATACACTGTTATAATAATACTGAACGACGGTCGCTAGTATCATACATCAGGTCCTTTCTTTATCCTGACGTCACGCATAATAGAAAAAACTGATTTCCCTACCTTCTGGAGAAAAGAACATGCAGTCGAGCCTAACCACCTACTGTACACACTACTGTACTACACTACTATGCTACAGTCGAAGACCGTCTTGAACTTAGAGATACTACATACAATACCACTCGGCACTCCCAGTGAGACAATAATATTATAACACCCGCACAAATAATATATCGTCCCCTGAAAGGCAGAATATATCGTAAGCGCCATTTTCCAAATTTTACAGGGGAGACGAAAAACTGTGGAAGGGTATTTTTATTGCTTAAACCGTTAAAACTTGATGTTTTAGCGTAAATTTGACCGTTTTCTGTCGATTTATTTTATTTAAAAAAATGCATAAAAGCCCTGGGAAGTAGTACTTTTTCGAGAAAAAGGCGCTTACGCTGTTCTTGATATTTCGAAGAACTGGGAGAATGGTTATAGATACGATACACATTTCGGCGCTTATGGTATTCTTGATGTCTTGTTGGAAAATAATAATTTGAAAAACTAGCGTATCTCCACTCGCGCGCTCGGCGAGGGGGGCTTACGGTATTTGCTCAAATTCGATAGGTGCATACGATATGCTACTCCCTGGCGCTTACGATAAACGTCATAATATTAACATACTGTCATTTTATCACAAGTTACAATGGGAATGGGGCACTAGCGACAATGGACCATTTTTGCTTCGGTATTTGCGTTCAACTTGTGGCACTTACGTTCTGAATGAATGGTGGATACGATATTTTACCAAATTGGTGGTACGATTCGAAAACTTTGAGGCTTTTTTGAATTCCATAAGTCGCATACGATAAGCAGCTAGATAGATGAGCCTTTTAAAGTCGAATCCAGTGGTTACAATAACTCAAAATCGCAAAAACCGGCGCTTATACGATATTCTGCCTTGGATATAATATAGTATATCCAAGATTGTTCAAACCACCTCAGAACAGCTCAAATAGTATAGTTTACTATTAGTATTCCGGTCTGTGTGTGGACACTAAAATCTGAATAAAAGTATGTAACATTATAGCCCTCTTCTCCGACACGATCGTCTCTCTGATACTGTGGGAATCAGGTGACACAGAAGGTCACGGAAACCACTAGTCGCCGAATACTTACCATCACTCTGTGTTTAGTGGGGATTGGTGGCTCTGAGGTATAACATCTAATGAGGAGGCGGACCGTTTGGCGAAAGCTAGTTACCTACTAAAGAACTCTGCTATCAATAAAGAGTGCGAAATCAAATGGGAAAATGAATATAGTGGCTCGACCAACAGAGGGTTTTACAAGCCAATACAAATTAGCCCCTCAAGAAAACAATGGTTTACGAGCTTCACAGCCAACAGAAGGATGATCGTCTTCCTTTGCAGTCTGGGCACTAATCATGGTATCTGTGATCCGTGCGAAAAATGCTCGCCAGATGAAGGTTCACTATAATATCACTTGATAGTGGAGTGTCAGAATAACAAGTGCGCGAAAAATCTTTTTTGATCATTTTTAATCCTCGTCGCTACCTATGCACTATAATCAAATATTGTCTGTCCGATGTTATTCTAAGAAATGTTTAACTTTTTGAAAACCGTTGAATTCGTTATTTAAATAATATTATGTAACGTTATTACCTAATTTACTCTACAATTTGGATTATGTATATGTCATAAACATAACGTCACAACGTCAACGCCGTTTTAGTCAGAACGTTTTTAGTCATACTTTTCACTGCCCTCTACATTGAAGGTACTCAACTGTTTCCAACTACCCTCTATGGTCATAAAGTACACGTAAGGCAATATTACATTTATATAGGTGGGATAAAGCATACGGGGAGGCGAAACTTATCTGCAGTTGTATATAGACCAATAATTAGGTGTAATTATGAACATTTCATGGTAATTTCGTTCAGGAATGAAGACCAGGAGGGTTATCCATACGATAAATAATATAACACGTTGTAGAAGAATTTGCAGTAGTTCGAGAGTTTGAAATCCGAGCAGCTGTCGACTCCAAATGTTTACATCACATCGGTACATATTTACTCCATGATTCAGCTCACAACGCCTTAATTTGCAACTCTAAAGTGGCCAGATGTCCCCCTTGAACCAGAAAGAAGCGAAATCCCCGTTGCTGTATTGAAATGAAGTCCTTCTAATATCGTGTCAGGCCGGATCCCCATCTATACAAGGCCTCAGAGCCTGTACAGGACTCTTGTAACGAGCTACCTGATGGGAACGAGGGATATTTCCCGTGACACGTGAAACCACCTTGCGAGCTGTTACCCGTAAATATGTATCTCGCTTGCCGATCTTCCTAGACCGGTTCGAGAAATGCAAATTAATTTCGTTCCTCCGACAGGACCAGAGATCTTCCCTTGTTCACCGCGTCGCCTTATCGCTCGTTATCCCTTTTTAATGGCTTGACGTCGCGTGACTTCGACAAATCAAGTTTCGAAAATTCCAACTCCACGATCGGATTTGGTCTATCGTAATATAATATAATCTGTACTGTAATATAGTTCTGATTAATATTTAGACTAGAATATTTGACTATTCATACCTACCTATCAATTGTGTATTCAACAGCTTACTATTGTCCGTCGTTCACGTAGGACTTGACTCTCTGTCATATTTATAATACTTTATAATACTGTTGAGGCGCGTCGACGGTCGGCATAGTCTCATTCCACATCTGGCTGTACATGGCTAGTCTGGCTAGTCCGGTCCTGGGCGTATTTTATTTTTTTTCTCTCTCACATGTAGAAGTAGATAAGAGAATCTAACTGTAATTCCAGACGACAACTACTTTCCTTGATTGCAAGATGAAAAATTCCCGTTTTTCCAAATATAAGTAATCTTATCATACCTTCCGGAGGAATCCTTCGTCACTATCTGGTTGAGTACTGGAGGCGAGCGCTCTCGATGTGAGGAAATCCGTATGGTATTGTAATATTACTTTTTACACTAGCGGAAATAATCCTTAAGATTTAATACCGAATACAATTCTGTTCGGTATTAAATCTAAAGGGTTACTTCCGCTAGCGTAAGAATTGATATTACCATACCTTCCGGAGGAGTCCGTCATCAATAGCTGGTTGAGTACTGGAGGTGAGCGCTTTCGATGTAAGGGCATCATCATCAGGCCATCGAGGGAATACACTGAAAGCGCTCGCCTCCTGTTAGTCATCCAGCTAGTGACCACGGACTCCTCCGGAAGGTATGGAAAAATTCTGTTTGTTTAACGCGGTATTTTAAGAAATCACAAATAAGGAGCGTATGGCGGTTCAAGAAGTGTAATGTGTTCCAAAAAACGATAAAAATTCGAGTTGATTAAAAAAAAAAAACTATTTGTCTCCCCACTAACACATCACGACGATTTTACCTGAATAAAGCTCCTGAAACCTTGAGAGTTATGCAGTGGAGTCCTTAGGACTGGTAGGCATATGCGTATGTACCAGAGGGAACAGCGTGTGAAATACACTGCCAAGGTGATGGCACAGGAGCTTCCTCGTCACAATCAGAGTGACCCATTATAAAATAGAACAGACTCGGAAGCAAAATAACATAACATTACATTACATTGCATTACATTACATAACATTACATAACGTTAAATATACATATTACATAACATTACATTACATAACATAACATTACATAACGTTAAATATACATATTACATAACATTACATTACATAACATTACATTACATAACATAACATTACATAACATTACATGAAATATACATATTATACATAACATGACACCAATAATACATTACGTCCATTATACATAACTAGCCTGACCGCTCGCTTCACTCGCTATCCGAGATTCGCTGTACGCAGTATCGTGGAACCAACAAACGACGGAAAAATCCCCATACCCTACCGGGTATTTGTGCCCAATTTTATCAAAATCCGTCAAGCCGTTCAGGAGTTGACCATGGTCGACCATATTTCCGCTATGGTCAGGGAATTAAAAATGCGCCTACGTTCAACTTGGGAGGCTACCGGATATTGGTGCCAAATTTGGTCGATATCCGTTGTGCAATTCGGGATTCGACCATGGAGGGGCCCATGGATGCGCTAAGGTCGACCGCGGGGGTAGTCCGAAGGGTCGATCGTAGATAGAATTTCACGTAGATTACGAATACGCGATAAAAAATAGGGGTTACCATTTCAATTAACGAAGTTGACCATGGTCGACCATAGTTCCGCTATGGTCAGGGAATTAAAAATGCGACGTTGCACAACTTGGGAGCCTACTGGATACTCGTGCCAAATTTGGTCGATATCCGTCAAGCCATTCAGGAGTTGACCATGGTCGACCATAGTTCCGCTATCGTCAGGGAATTAAAAATGCGACGTTGCACAACTTGGGAGCCTACTGGATATTCGTGCCAAATTTGGTCGATATCCGTTGAGCAATTCGGGATTCGACCATGGAGGGGCCCATGGATGCGCTATGGTCGACCGCGGGGGTAGTCCGAAGGGTCGATCGTAGATAGAATTTCACGTAGATTACGAATACGCGATAAAAAATAGGGGTTACCATTTCAATTAACGAAGTTGACCATGGTCGACCATAGTTCCGCTATGGTCAGGGAATTAAAAATGCGACGTTGCACAACTTGGGAGCCTACTGGATATTCGTGCCAAATTTGGTCGATATCCATCAAGCCATTCAGGAGTTGACCATGGTCGACCATAGTTCCGCTATGGTCAGGGAATTAAAAATGCGACGTTGCACAACTTGGGAGCCTACTGGATATTCGTGCCAAATTTGGTCGATATCCGTCAAGCCATTCAGGAGTTGACCATGGTCGACCATAGTTCCGCTATGGTCAGGGAATTGAAAATGCGACGTTGCACAACTTGGGAGCCTACTGGATATTCGTGCCAAATTTGGTCGATATCCGTCGAGCCGTTTGGCCGTGCATAGAAGGACAGACAGACAGACAGAGCGCATGCGCAGGGCGAACCGCTGGCCCTATCATGTTGAAATTTATATGGGACCTCAATGGGCCCTACCCGCTTAATCCCTGAGAATTACATTGAAATTGGGTGAAATCTTTGGTTACTACGGCTGTAACAAGGAAATTGAATCTATTTCACGCCAGCGCATGCGCAGAGCGCACCGAGGGTCCGATCATGCTGAAATTCATACTGGAACTCACTAGGCCTTGTCCAAACAACCCTTGAAAATTTGAGCGAAATTGAATCAAAATTGTGAAAGTTATGCGTGTTTGTTGAATTTAACGTTAGCGCATGCGCAGGGCGTACCGCTGGATCAATCATGTTGAAATTTGTATGGGACCTCAAGGGGCCTTATCCGCACCATCCCTAAAAATTTGAGCTGAATCAATTCAAAATCGTGGAAGTTATGGCTGTAACAAGGAAATGCGGACAGACTCACAGACTCACAGACTCACAGACTCACAGACTCACAGATTCACAGACTCACAGATTCACAGACTCACAGACTCACAGACTCACAGACTCACAGACTCACAGACCGACAGACACGGAACCAAATTTGTTCAGTAGGCTTTGAAACGCAAAATGCAAGTGGAAATTTTGATTTCTGAAGACAAAAATTTTTTGGCTCACGAAAGTGAACACAAGGCTTCCGCTGCTTCGCAGACTCGGAAGCAAAATATTGGGCAGCAACATATGAATGAGACGGGCGTTGGATAAAAAAAAGTCCTTAGGAACCGTGTCAAGTGCGAAACGGCGCCATAGGATATGGGGTTAAGTTGGTCATTTCAGTATTCTGAATGTTCCTTGAATTGTTACGTAGCTGTGAAGAGATAGCTCTTTGCTCTCCAAGTAGTAGAATTATGCTCCTAGACCTGCCGGATTATATCAGGCCGGAAAGGAAGATGGCACGTTCATGATTTAGTGGCTCGATTTCCTGCGGGGATGTTTATAAAGGACGAGTAGTTGGAGAGGAGGAAGGTGCAGCAGGTGTTGACTGGTAGACGGCGTTGGATTTACTTGGAAATCCTGTTGCAAGATTCACGCTAGAGAGCGCAAAGTGACGAGTTTCAAGCGGAGAAGTTTATTCCGAATTATTCACGGTTTGAGGGGTAACCGAGGAGCACTCTGCGTGCCGCCTGCTATATAGAGAAGGAATTATTTTGAAAGGAAATATTAATGTGAACACGGATAGTCTTCATCTGAAACTTGTCTTGACTTCAAAACTCCACAAACCACCTATTTGAGAACTCCATATTGAATCCCCTCGTCGAAAATCACAGTTATCACAGTGAGGAGGGCTCAGCTGAACTAAAAGCACAATTTTTGTTCACCTCATCAGGTATGTACTTACAGTAGACATCATCAGTTTTGGCAGTGATCCACTTGCACCCTTTTTAGCACGCTTATTCTCTGAAAAATCGATGAGGATATATTTTAAAACTTTGAGGGAATGGCGAATTGAGATTTAAAATTGAATTTTACATCTCAGCATGGATATAATACGGTTTTGGATTTCCAAAACAGCACCTGTTTTGTGTGTGTGGCAATTCCAGAGGCTACTTGCCTATTTCGCGAACCCTTGTGCCCCCCCCCCCCCCCCCCTCTCCCGGGCAATCACGTAGATACTCATCTTCGATTTGATACGTGCGACCGCAAGCCCGGTCTGCAGTTTTATGAACTCACTTTTGATAATCGTACCCTGTTGAAGGCCTCGCGAGTGATCTCCAGGGCGTCGGATGCTGCTATGCTCCCTAACCGCAGGCCCGTCCTTCCGCAGATGGGTTTGCGGTCGCACTACCCTTCGGTAATGGATTCGAAGCTGGACGGGTCCAAATGATGGAGGTTTGCCCTTAGTCGATAGAAACACCGACCCACCGTCGGATCAGAACGCTGGCTATGTTATAGTCACTTCTCTGGAAGAACACTGTGAACTTTCTTTCACGAACCACACTTTACATTTTCTGACACCATACACCGCTGAACGAGAATGATAGCATTATTTAAACTGGTTCCACCCCTTGAAAATGTACACCTCACGCGCGCCAATAGAATGATTTCATTGAGAGATTCAGATTCACGATCGGAGGAATAAAATAAACTTGTCCAGACCCATTTTGAAATCCACACCTGATTAAATCTCTCGAGAAATCCGAAACCCTTTCAACTTCCTTCGGGACATCAAAATCTTCTTTAGACAACCTCTAAACCATCAGCAGGAAACGGCCTTTAAACTGTCTTGTTCGCCACGTGTTCAATTCAGTCCTGCGATTTTATGGATTCGGAAATCGTGTGGAAGGCAGTAAACTGTTATGCAGTACGTCGTACCGACGTTTATTAGGGTGATAGTGAATTCGTGAACATTCTGTGACAATCTGATAAGTTTTACGAATTGTTATACGCGTAATTTCAAGGCATTCTACGTATACAGAATTCGACGAAGTCTGTATCCTGTTCGAACCCACGTTTGATGTAGATTTCAAATTGTGATTTGTGGAGGAATATAATGAAAGTCGGGAAGGGATTATGAGTAACTAATTCCCTCAACAATCATGAAAATGGAGGATTCGAACTATAACGCTGAGGTTTACTGGAAAAATTAAAGGTAAACAACAGTTAAACCAAGTAAACGGATTTCACTTTCTCAGATGAATTCAATAATTAAGGACAATTTCGTGGAGACGCGGACTGATTTTGAGCAGTTTACCAAGAATCAGTGGTAAAACGGCGTCTGTGAATCGATGCCAACCGACTCTTTCACTTACTAATCATCTGTTTTTTTCTTCAAAGGACCTCTTTCCTCCAGCCTTCTTATCGCCAAGCAGAACGAGATCTACCGAGCTCGTTAGCACAGAAGGCAAAAACGCTTTGACGCTGCAAACCCTCCCCGCTCAGCCGCAGCTGGCAGCGTTTTATTGTGAGCTCCGCCTCCTGTGATACCCGATACGCTTTTCCAACTCAGTGCTTGGCAAGTGCGAAAGAGTCTGCCTTACAAGAATACTAACATGATGTAATATTGAGTTACTACACGTGGTTACCACGTGTGTTTAGGCTATCCCATTAAAATTCCCGGACTGTAGACTCACTTGGCTTCCTGAAACACCAATTTCAGTGGGTAAATAAAAGCTTCGACTGTAGTATACTAGAGTCCGCTACCGCAGGAGCTACCGATCCATAGGAGCTACTCGCAGGAATGCGACACGTCCTACTTCATAACACCAGGAGTATGGCCCAGAATTACCTACTGTCCACTTTCTCTTAAAACAACAAGCATTCTTATTAAAACCCCAAGCAATGCTTTTAAGTTTAAGAGCGGAAGCAAAAGCTAAATAAAATAATGCAAAAAGCGTGTTCCAGCCAGTCGTTGGATAAACCATCCCACAAAGCTCAAAAAACCTAGCACACCCTGCTGAGGAACTGTTGAACAACACCACTTTTACTTGCTTGATCGTGAAATCTGTTTGGTGGGAAGCTTGTAGAGATGGAAGCAAAGATTTCATAAATCTAGATGAGTGGAAAGCTCTAGCTGCAAAACAAGATACGCAGTTGTCCAGTTGAACCACGTATACACAAGCAGGGAACTGTGAATTGGGGGGGAGCCACTGGGGCCCGGGATGCGAATTGACGGATTGAAAAAAAAAGTATCCTACTGAATATTCCCATTCTTAATTTAAACAAAGTTCGAAGTTATGAGAAATATTCATCATATAACTTATGTATTCTGTAAACGCGAAGCAATCATTCCTCTAGATAGAAAATCACAATATGACGTCATAAACCTTGTCTCTCTCTCGCAGATAGATAAGCAGGTTACATCCGTGATTTATTCGTCAACTCTTCTTCTTGACTGGGACCATAAATAGAAAGAACCTCAGAACCCGCGGTTACGTGTTTTTCAGAAAGGAACACAGTACAGAATGTATGACAACTCATTTCCCTCTGTCCGTCCGTCCTCGACTTTTCAGCTTTTGTAACCCCCGCCATGCCTCACCCCCTCATATACGAACACCTGAAATATTTACTTATTCATCAAGCGGAATGGTGAAGCACCTACTTCGTTCCTTCGCTCTCTTGCTTTTGTACGGAAAACGCATTATTTTTCTGTACAAAGGATTCCTCCGCTACTTACTCGCTTTTTTAAAAAATACTTTTATTGTTATGTAGAATGATAGATGGAAAAAAAAGTTCCAGTCCCGCCGCATGACCATATAAGCCAATATTCAAAATATCATACCTACTTGTTGCTTGATCCATCGAAATCTTCCTTGGTTTTATCTAGCAATTTCAATTATATCTTGCCCCAGTCGTTTTTGATCATCAGAATTGCTTATTGTGTCTAACTCGAGCCTTCCCTATTTGTGTTGATTTTACTTGATTTACCCAGATTTAGATTATTAAATTTGATAAAACTCCTTTTTGACATCAGCCAAAAATATTCCTCGCTATTTTCGTCTCGGGTCAAACCCCTTATTGTGAATTGCGCCCTCTACGCAAGTGCCCAACAGCCCGCGAGTGTAATTTTTCCGTTCTGTATCAAAAGTCTTTAGAGACTTATTTTTTGGATTTAAAAAAAAAATCGCGTTTTCGAAAACCATCAGCATTGTGTACATGTAGAAATTGCAGGAATCCACGGATTGGTGCCCTGAAATGGTTTCGTGTAGGTATGTATATGCAATTCTTAATACCTAATTCATGTACCGAAAATTCTGGACCCATTGTACTAACGTTTTTCTTCAAAAATTCGCTGCTATCGGTACGAATTAGGGAAGAGCATAGACAGTGGTTCTCGTACTTTCAAGAACCTTAACTTCACCCCTTCAAACAGCCATTGTTTTGTGGCATAAGAAAAATATTATATTTAAGTTACATCTGTAATTAGGTTCACATCAGTGAAGTGACGAACAAATTTTGAATTTTTGCGTGATTATAATATTATTAATGAAAAATAATATTATATTAGAAGTTAGATATTAGAGTTAGAAGGGACTGACCGGAAACAATCACTATACGCACCAGTCTCTATAAGCGACTTCTACTCTACATACTATGTGGTGATTTTAGCAATTTTTACCGATATTGGCGAATTGTGACCCCCAAAATTGACATACTCTTGATTAATTATTTTTCTGAGGAATTTAAAAAAATTTAAAACCGATGAAGTTATCTTCAGTTTCGGGTTATCATTCAATACCAATTTTGGTGAATATCTACTAATTTTCGGAGATTTCAGCCAATTTAAGTTATTTCGTCGACTTTCGACCCCCAGAAACTCAAAAACTGGCCACTATAACCTACGTTTGATCACTATAACAGGCCAGATCCCTTTGTGTTTCTATACAGCCGATCGGGACCTGACTGTTTCTATCTTAATATCCTACTTATTCCTTTAACGGCCTTTCTACTAAGCGACTTCTACTGCATTTAAAATAAATAAATAAATGAAATACCTGAGTAATTCATTTCTACTGATTATTGCTATTTTGAAATTAATGGAAAACAAAGGTCAATGTTGAACTCTTATGAAAAAATGGCTATCATCATCTTGAGGTTCCTGCGAAGTTCGTTAAACCTCGATTCGTATAGCTCGTGACATGTACTAGATACTGTAAATAGATACTACACATGATTCTTCATTATGATTTAGAGTTTTCCTTCCTATTAGCCTTCTTCATTCCTCCTGTAGTGGCTACCTGTTGTACCACCAGTTCATTTTTAGCCTTTCTTGATATTTAGCAGTCCTTTGAAATAATCTATTCATTTTGCTAAATTTAGATTTAAAAACTAAAATCCTCAATGAAATTATTCTACCTGGTACAAGAAAACCAGAGCAGTAAGGCAATAAGAATTAAGTTTTTTTTCCTTCCCAAAAAGACACGTATGATCAGCTCATCTTCTCAGATTGTAATATTTTCGGAAAAATGAACCAGAAAGCTAACTATTCTCTCAATCTTGAAATCGTGGAATGTTTCGATGTTAAGGATTTTGCAATAATATTGGTTTCAGATATGTTTACATACTTCTTTACTTGAATATATATATTTTCTAATATAACCCTGGATTTCAACTCTTAGTTATATCCCGGTGGGTGTTTCTACTCGAACGGTATGACTACTCGTTATTTCAATCTTTATTCCCTGTAGGCTTCACGTGACTATTATTAGAGGTGAAGAGCTAATCGCTGGTCGGGTAAGCACATGCGAACTTTTATCCCAAACGGGGATATAAAGATCGGACGCTCTAGCCCGCTCGGACACCCCTGAATATGGAGGCTTATTGTATGGAGACTCCAACGTTTTCAGTATATTGATGAAATTATATTATTAAATTCGTAGAATGAATAATTTGTTTGACATGTAAATTATACGTATAGTATTGTTCTTTTTATTCAGTTTCTTGAACAATGTGTGACATCACCTATGCGTTGAAGAATTTTTCTATTGTTGATCTTTATCTTTAGTTTTATTGTATGAACACACAAATTTTGTACAGTTGAACCTCCTCTGTAATACCGTATTGGTTAATACAGACACTCATCACTATCCTATCTTCCCTATTCCGTCCGGGTGTCTGCGGGCAGAGTCGACTTATACAGTTATAATCCAGAGGGATCGTGACCGGCTACTGCCCGTGTAGTGAGCTTGTATCGCAACTGTCAACAGCACCAGGAGAAACGCTCGCGATGAGTTTTAAATATCCCCCTTAATCGGGACGACCCGCGGAGCTGGAGGTCAATAGTGCGCTGTAGTAGCAGGCGGCTGAAGAGGAGGAGGGGACGCTCTCGTGTTCGATGCTCCACAGGAGAAGAAGAGAAAAAAAGAAGGATCGGAAGAAGAAGAGGAAAAAAAGGAATCACGGCGGGATCGAGAGCCTCGCCAATCATCCGCCATATGAGACTGCGACGGGTCACGCGCTGAACACAAAGGGGCCGCATAGCTTCCCGTCGTGATGGGGTTAGCTTCTAGTTGAGGGGTCGTCGAGGTCGAGGTGTTGATTGGTCGGCGAGAGGATCTGTCCGATCGGATGCTGGTTGACGCAGGTGTTATTCTGTTTCCTCCTCACACTCCTCCTTGATCCTTGATGAATCAGCCATGATTACAGTATAAATCGTTCATAACGACTGTCATGTGACCAGATATTCTAATCTTTATAACCGATAACTTACTTTGAGGCGTATTGAAATCATACTTAAGTAATATACGGTAGCCATAGAGTAATATTTTTATGAATCAGCCAAAATTAATTTACAGTAGGTACAAATCATTCACAGCGACCGTCCAGGCACCTAGCTAATCTGGTCGTTATAACCCATAAGTTCACCTTGAGGCAAACTCAAATCATAAAATAAATATTATATACCTATAATAGGAATCGTGAAAAAGCCAATATTGATTAAATATCGAAAATAAATGAAGATAGACTAAAATCAGTGAGTGCCCTATGAAGTAATTCAAGTCCACTTAAAGGAAGAGATTGATAAAACGCTGCAAATTATTACACAACGGTTTATTATTTACCTGTATAGATGCCCCTTCTGAGTAGATCACTGTTTTCTGTGGTCAGTAACCTCGAGCTCCCTCCAGGAAACCTTAAATCGAGTGCTGGAGCGCTGGAGTGCTGGGAATTACAGTTTCATGGTTATTTGGGGGATTCAAGAATCAGCATGACTCAATAATTAAAAACACACATTAATAATAATTCATTCATTTCTGTCAATGCTTTTATTCATCTCGCTTTGTCCATGTGGATGAAATGTAATCAATTTTTTGCTCACTTCCTAATGTGAAGAAATAAGCGTGTTTTCAAAAAGCTTATTTTCATTTATACCTACCTATGATTTTTCATACGGTCGACGCATTCGTATCAAACACCGACGATGTGAAACGTACCTATCATGTTAGGTGAATACGGAAAATGAATTGTTTGATTGGAAATTGAAAAGGCACAAAAATGGCCTTCCCGTCAATTTCGTATCTATTGATGTCTCGCCGGCTAAAAACGAATCCGCTCTTTTCGAGCTCAAACCCATACCCACTGGGACGATTCACAGGACCTCAGCGAGTTATTGCAGATGAAAGTGTTGGAAAATTCAAATTAAGCGGATGAGAACTACGAAAATAGATTCACATTTCAAACCGGAGAGTCGCTCACAATATGCATATTGTTCGGGCCGGCCTGCATGGTAATGACTCGCAGTTACATATTGGGGTTCGGAGAGAGAGGAGTAAAACCATTTTGCAGTTCCGTCAGTCCCAGATTAGTCTTATCCCACCTCAATCGGCTTTTGCTTTAATAAAATCCTCTGGCTTTCCCTCCATACGAGGCATATTAAACGCGGTAGGCAGCTACTGCTACCGAGCACTGTGAGGAAGTCACTTCCAGCTCTGGGTTGCTTGGAAATTAAACAAGGCGCTTTCTCAGGCTGCAGATGCAATCAGACTTGCGCCCGCCGCCGGCGGACTCAGCTTTCGTCTTCCCTTCCCGAGGGCGTTGTTTCTAATTAGAAGACTGCGATTTGTGGAACCCTAAACCATGAATATTCCATGACCCACCATCCATTTGTACTTGTCATGTTAGTCATCTTCAATCCACCTGTGCGCTTCACGGTGCTCTCATTTTAGCCCAGGCAAATTGGACTTTCGCCTAAAAAAATCGCGTTAATCTGGAAACAATAATTTTGATCTACTTTGGGCGTCCCAAATGAGAGTAATATAAGTTTACATTGGTTTATGAGGTGAGCTAAACTATTGGGAACAAAAAACCGCGAAATTTTGGCACTTTCTGAGTTTTTGACTTATAACATCTAACCGGTGCATCTTACAGAAAATTTCACTCCTACTAAAATTGAAGAGCAATAAATTCTGCGATTCAGCGGTCATCGAGACACATATTGGTGGAATTTGACACTTATTACCATAATTTTGGTTTATTATTTTCAGTAGTGAACCTTTGGAATCGACCATGGGAAAAAACTTTACCCCCCCCCCCCCCCCTCATAATTTGATGGTTTACGTTTCAAGGTACGTATAATCCGAAAATGAAATAAAAAACGCTGCAAATTATTACGCAACGGCTGGACGTTAAATGCACCGGGTGGTCTCAAAAAACTCCCAAGTTCAAGAAATATTTTTTTGAAAACTTAAAAAAATTCGAGGTAACGGCTTCCTGGAGATTTCAACCCCTATTTTCCACCCCTTAGAGAGGAGTGACAGTAACGCCGAGCTTCGAGGACCAACTAGACCCCAAACGGGACCGACACACCAAATTTCGTTAATTTTAGTTCATGGTAACTAAGAAAACTGCGAAGTTCGGCGTACGGTCTACGGCGTATGGCCTACGACGTACGGACAGAAATTTTTTAATTGCATTTTCGGATTCTACATACCTTGTACGGAAACCATCAAATTTTGAGGGTGTGTTAAAAAAACAAATTTTTCATGCTCGATTCAAAGGTTCATTATTGAAAATAATAAACCAATAAAAATATTTATGTCTGTCCGCCGTACGCCGTACTTCGCACTTTTCTTAGTTACCGTGAACCGAAATTAATTAAATTTGGTTTTAGGTCTCGTTTGGGGTCTAGTTGGTCCGCGAAGTTCTGCGTTACTGCCGGTCATCTCTAAGGGGTGAAAAGTAGGGGTTGAAATCTCCAGGACGCCGTATCTTGAACTAAAGAATTTTTTGAGACCACTGTACGACCAGCCGTTCGTTTGCACCGAAAAGCTTCTTCAGCATAATTATTGTGAATCAAACGGTATAAATCCGGCCCAGATATCATCGCTAGGGAACACCTGATTATAATCACGGATGGCTTTATGAAGTCGAGTTGGTTGTTGTGTGATATTATTCCATTTGAAAAATGATGGCTCTTTTGGATTTTGTTGATTGGTACTTTTGCAACTTAAACAAACGTTGAAGTATTATTGGATAAATTATTACACAACTACCTTATGTTTCATGAATAACTACAGATAATTAATTATTGAATTATTGAACTTTAACTCCCGGGCCGGCTCTAGTACTCGATTTAGGGCTTTCCTGGAGGGAGCTCGAGGGGTATTGACCACAGAAAACAGTGATCTACGCAGAATGGGCAACTATACAGGTAAATAATAAACCGTTGTGTAATAATTTACAGCGATTTCCCAGGAATTGAGAACTTTGAATCTACTTCCAGTTCTGTGAAAACTTCGTAAAGTTCACATAGAAAAACTTTGGCCGTGTCAAACTTGAAAGCACTTCTTAATTACTTTTTAATACCGAGCAAAATGCCAATTTCCACGTCTTGTTTAATACTAATTAAAAATTGAATGTAATCCATCAAGTAGAAATAGAGGTAAGAAGATTCATTACGAAACAACAGAGGGGGAATACCAAACTTCTTGAGCTCCAAGAGCGTTCATAATGGGGCTGGAATAGTTTTCCAATTAATTTCTGGTTCCTCTACAGGTGTGCTATTGACCGGAGTTGGAAATAATTCCTTCACTTC
Source organism: Leptopterna dolabrata (assembly GCA_954871275.1). Lineage (NCBI taxonomy): Eukaryota > Metazoa > Arthropoda > Insecta > Hemiptera > Miridae > Leptopterna > Leptopterna dolabrata. The sequence goes on along the minus strand of OX940984.1, from coordinate 21,099,515 downwards.
TACAGTTTCGTGATTCATGTTAGTGGGTGGGTGTACCTAATTATCTGTAGTACAGATAATACAATCTTGTGAGTACTGAAGGCAGAAACTGATATTTTGTTGTTAATAGCGATTTAATCAGTGTTGAAGTAATCGTCACGAATATTCAGCCAAAATTTGGCTCATGAACATAATACTGCAATTCTATTGCGTCTGATAGATTCATTTCTTCTCAAAATTACTGCTATTGTCTCTACTGCAAAATCGTGCAAGTTTCACTGTTCAATAACTTATATTCTAATACTTGATTAGCAGATCTAATTACCTGAGGTACCATTATGCAAACTTCCTATTCTTATATCAACTTGAGTCGTGAAAAATAATTCTTCATATGAAAGCTCTTGTTTGGAAGGTGAGAAACAAAATAACTGATGGCTGAGTGATTCTCATCAGGAATTTTTATTAAATTACCTATATATTATGACCGGACGGATAATAAATTAATGTTTTGAGTACTCACGAAGCATACAGCTCCCTGGTAGCTTTATGGGATTAACTAATACGGCTCTGTTATGCCACGGTAACTAATGATTACATTATTTTTACTGAATAATATAAAAGATATGTAACTGGAGCTGGAACGTGATCTCGAAAGTGCTCAAAGAAAGAGTCTTAGAAGCACCCATGTCCTTTGTTTGTTTACCTATTTTGGAATAGTAGCCTGAGTACCTAGCCTTGCCTCACTTACTATTATGCTAGATACTTTTCGAATTTTTACTTGATTCATCTTCTTTCCTGCCACTAAATTGTCCATAATACCTTCAATCAATAAAGAACCTACGTACCTAATGTTCGACAAATAATCAAATACAATGCCAGAAAGAAAATTGATGTTGATACGATTTAATGACTAGGCCAATTCGATCATGGTTCATTAATTTTCAGCTCGAGCGTAACGGTTCATTCGTAACAGGCATCCCTGGTACGTTGTCACATTCAGATCGACACGATGAAGCCATAACGATTTAAACCGTTGAACAAACTATATCAATTTTTCGGTAACGAGTTCGAAACGAGTCATTAAAAAGAATCGGAATAATCGAGTTTTGCATATTCAATTATAACGGAGGTTCGTGGGAGACGAGAGATAACCGGCAACTGTTATGATATTAATCCCATTAAAGATAATTTATTCAAATGACTCCAATCTCCACTTGGCAAATTGTAGTTTGTGGATCAGTTGGGCGTAGTTTACATGTTCTTCTACACTTGAGGCTGGCGGTCTCCTGTTTTTCTTGTTTCCATCGGAATTCAGTTCACGTATTTCAACGAGAGTTTCAGGAGCGGGGTTTATTCTGACAATATCAGCTGATGGAGACCAGAATCAAAGCCAGCATACTCAATCCTGAAAGATAGTTTAGGAGGCATCACACTTCTTGTAGACGTCACCAGTTCCTACATTGATAATCACTACCTACATAGTTAGTAGAACAGTATGGTAGGAAAGCACCAAATTCAATCGATAAAAATAATCAACCAGACCGTTACAGTGGCAGCAAATTTGAAATAATTATTTAAAATATTTATTCGTGTAAAATTTTAATTTATAATAATATTCAGCTTGATTTCTCAGCCGCTTTGAATTAAATCAAACAGTTACCAACGGGTTTCAACCAGGACGTGGCGTTCAGTGTCGGCATTGAATGAATATTGTCACTCCAGACTACAGATAGTTCGTATATAGACAGAAAATTATTATTTCAATAAACATAAATTTCTTTCGATAAAAAAGTTGGTTTACTGATACTGAACATGAGTTTCAAAAAATTACTCATACTTTAATTATGGAAATAAATTCCGTTAAATCGACATTGGGGAAGCTGATAATTTGGTACATTATGCCACCATATGCATTTGAATAACAAACTCGTTTCGATTGCAAAAGAGCATTCAAATGTGGATGTGTATGGTAGTAGGTTGAAGGGTGGTGATAGTAGGAACGTTACTTCGGAAATTGGCTCATGATAACGACAATATAAATGGCAGCGATTTGGTTATATTTTCTCATCCTTATAGCTTTCTATGATATAAACAGTCAATGCTTGTAAAGTCGCTCGGCTCCCTCGAATTGACATACTAATGATCACCGTATTTCAGGCTTTACACCCACGTGGTGATTGCCCTGAGGGAACTCGTATTATCGCTTCGTTTTATCCTTTATCCCGGATTCTGAAGTCATTTGTCGAATTTAGCGGATGTCGGAAGGACCACCTGGTGCGTAGGACTTACATTCGAGCTCCGACCACTTGTTGAATGAGGGATACGTGTTCTCAGTGTTATCCCAGTGGGTGTTTCAGTTAATAAGGACGTCACGTGTGATATCGATGTATACAGTGCGTTTCCGAAATTCCGTTAGGGAAGTGCTGACAAAGTTGGTCAAAACAATCCGTATTTCAAAAAAAAGTTGATCAACAAGGTGGTCTTCCTGTATTACCACAGCCACCTATAACCTATGTGGATATCACCAGAATCCTATGTGAATCTTACCAGTTTATTATTCACTGATGCAATTTTTTCTTTTTTTCTTGCAGGTGAGTTTCCCCACTGAATAACGGTTTCCAAGGCGTGGCCACCCCACCGCCAACCACGTAAGTCGTATCTCTTTATGATGCACCTCCGCTCGCATTAAACGCCTATGAAAAAAGGTAAAACTGCAAATACGGCTGGAACTTCTCACTCTCGTGTTTTATCGGCGCCTGGCGCGATGGAAACACAAAAGCTGTCGAAACTTGGGCATTCGCCAAGCGCTTAACATTGTTTCAGATTTGTCGGACCGTAAAAACTTTATTCTGTTCCGCTGGTGGGGGTCGAGAGGCGCACGTTGAGTTGGATGCCTCTCCAGAAAGATTTCGCCACATTTTTCGTTCCTTTTTCTTGGCTGAACTCTTTTTTTCCTTTCTCAACACCACGAAAAAAATATTGTTACTGTCATATGAAGAACGTGAGGTGCGTCACTGATCACTCGACAGCCTTCTGCTCCATTTTACTTTCGAAAATGAAGATAGAAACTTTATTTATCATGTTCCGCAGATTCAATTCGATTTCGAATAGTGTTCTGTTCCATACTCACATAGGTACTGCGCCAAAACTACGGGAGATAGCGTGGTGTTTCAAGCGCCGTGCCTGTCTCGACGGATAGGAATAAGTCGAAAAAAGTTCCAGCCATGCAGCTTGGTTATAAGAGCGAATTTTTAAACAAATATTCGTGCTATTGTGTAAAAATATAAGATAGCGAGGAACCATACCACTTTTCGTAAAATAATATACTTTTTCCCGTTATTTTGGCAGTTATTGTGTGTTACTGACGATGGTTTGATCACCGAAACCGGTATAACAGTGTTTTTTGCGTTTTTTGTGTATTAGTGGAAATAGACTATTTTTCAATAACTCCGTTTTTCTTTGAAATTTTACCGATTTCTGCCCTTATAAATTCAAATTTGATCCACTCTTTTTTGAGAAAAATACTTTTATCATCGAAATGGACTCTCTTTCTGTCGTGAATCACCATCCCACACAACGTCAGGTGAGTTGATATTGATTTTATCCCTTAATGCCAATTTCTTACTACCAAAAATCCAAATTTGACCCCTATCCTGTTTGAAAAACAACTGAAATGGCTATTTTCTGAAAGCTCGCCATATTGCTCGTATATATATATATATATATATATATATATATTTGTTTATAACTTCGGACACAAAAAGAGGACACAGAGAAAGAAACTTACACTACGTCTGAACGTTTCGCACTCAGCGTCGTCGGCAGACGATATATATATATATATATAGCCATTCGGACTTGGCTCAAAGACGGTTAAATATGCCCGCAAAGCATAGATGATTAATCCTATTCATCCTAGAAATTATGTATTATGGAAGCTATATGGTCTAACTATATGAAGTTCTTATTACTTAAAAAAAATAGCGTAGTCTTGAACATGGACGAATAATTTCCTGTAAAGTGGTCAATATTTTCCAATGTCCTCCACAATAGATTTGAATGGATTCGCTCTTTGAGGCAGTCTTTATTCACATAAATATATAAATGTCCAATAATTCGGAATGACTGCCTAAATGGCAAAGGATGACTAGCCTTATAGAAAATACTAATTTAAGCTTTGCGGCCATATAACCTCTTTGACCAGGACTTAATTTGCAATGATCGTTTACCCCTTCAGAAGTTGAGCACAGATCATTAGTTTTGTTACTTGACGTCTGCTATTTTGTGGGGATTTTCGATTTATACCCACGGACTGATTCAATAGACGCTTCCTGTAAGCACGTTGCACGTTATGTTGCAAAATAGGTTTTGTGCACATGATAGTAGTGGAGATGAGAACATAGTTTATGATTCGAACAGAGGCATTTGCAATCCAATCTTCCAGTATGGTATTTAGCCATTCGAGGTTCGGCATTTCATCCTAATGAACCGGCCGTCTTCTCAAGGGGATTATAATTTATTCCGATAATTTCCCTTAGGGCTACCAATCGTTGCTTTGATTTGGACGAGGAGCCGCTGGGATCGAAAGGGCGACCTCAGCCACCCTCGAATCTATAGATATAATATTATTATTATTATATTGTCCAATTCACCAAACTAATTCCTGATCCATTGGCCTGGACTGACGTAGAAGTGCAGACTGCAGTAGATATTATATTAGAATTGGCGAGCGAAGCCAGTATTATGTTGACAGCATCCATTTACTTATACGTTTGAAAATAACGCAGGGTGTTGCTAGGTGTTGAAACCAAGTTGCTGACTTTCGTTATTAGTATAGAAGCCGAAGGACCATTTCAGCTTAGTTGGTTTTTACCCCTTTGCCATACAACTCAAACATGGAGCTGAGGGGACCAGACGGGTCGCACCTTACGCTAAATGAGCTAATCTGGACCTACCAGGGGAGCTCTGGTTTTTGCTCTCAAGCCGCCTCCCCACAACGTCGTTTTTACCGACACTTGTCGGTAAGGTAGTGCCGGTAAAGTCTTCCCCCTCGCAGACGATATCGCGGGCGATTCCAAACCCACGACACGTGTCAACCATTAAACCGCAGCCCCTCGACCCACGTATGGAAACTCATTTCCAACTCGGACGAAACCTCGGGTTTCCCTCATTTCCCGAGTCAGGAATATCCCGAACTTACATCTTATATACGATTAGGTACAACTCTGGGCCAGCACGCAAATAAATGCATTTCGACGATTTTCAGTGATTGATACGTTCGTATACTATTCGGTATTCGTTCGAACACTTCCTTGGTTACTGTTTCTACGTTTCGCCTAAATGTTTGAAATCACAAAGAAACGGCGAGTCCGGGAATGGAAAGTTTAGGATTAAAAACAGTATGTCAAATTTGATTTTGCGCCTGTCAAAAATCACCAATATTGAATATAAGTAAAATGAGCAAAACATTACTACAAAAATTACTAAAAACTCTGACAATAATATTATATACGCGATGGTGACTACAGATAGAAAACATAATTTTGTATATCGAGTAACAAAATTATTTGAATAACAAAAACATCTTCAGAGTGCAATAAATTATTGTCAAAATTCAAATCTGATTGTTTATTACAAAGTGTAGATTAGATTGATAAGGTGTAGGTACGTTACTTCGACCAGTCCCTCATAAGATCATGGTGCATGACAGGAGTTCAGTAATTGTTTAGATTCTGACAGGTTTAATCATATTCCCTGCTAAATTGTCTCCTATTAGTACGCCCATCAGTTGATGTTTTCTTCAGCTTTGATTCCACTCCCATCATCATTACGGAAGTTGCTGTGATTTGGCTACATTTTCGTACTTAAGCAAGTCGGCGTTCATTTCGTGATGTGTAACTCAGATATCAGTTTGACTGTGAATGGATTTTTAAGGGAACACGAATTTGTTTATCAATCATTGTTATGATCAGGACTGTGGGAATGAAGGGTCAGTACCGCCCCCCTTCGCCAGACTAGAATAGCTTCTGAATTTATCAAACAGAATAGAAGCCACTCGTACACTGGGAAAGAAATGAAGAAACATGACCGATCAATATTCTCCAACTATCTTATCAGTTAAACCTCACAACTAATCCATTATAATTAGAAATCCGATCCATAACTTTGTCAGCGACCGTCAAATAGGCTTATCTATCCGGAGAAAGCGACGTGTGGAGAGGGAGACCCGAGGGCCCGTGTTAGTCAAGACTCCAGCTGTCGGCGCTTATCAGTTGCTGCCATTTCTTTGATTTCCGGCTGTGGGGAAGTTTATTGGTGTAAGCAGGTGTGTCAGTGTGTGCGTCTGGCAGGCGATAGAATGATGGATCGATGTATTTTATCCCCGAAGTCAAATCTCGGACTATTAAGTCAACAAGGCTCCATTTTGTGGCATTACCTGGGTTTGTATTATACACACACAGACGGCTTTTGACATCATCGAAGCTTTACCGAAGTTTACTAAGGTTTGGCGAACCAGTTTTCGTAGTTAAAGCATCCCGAAGTAAATAATTAATCTGTTCAGTTTATCGAATCATGTTCATCACAACTGGATAATTCTAAGGTACTTCAGTAGCGTTACAAATGCCATAGTCTGGCCACTGCTCTGGACCGTACTACTCTCTAAAACGCTGCTAATTATTACGCAACGGTTTATTATTTACCGTAATTTAATTAATTATTTGTTATTACTCATGAAGCATAACGTTTGTTCGAGTTAAAAACTACCTATCAACAAAATCAAAAAGAGCCACCAGTCTTCAAATGAAATCGGCTTCATACAACCATCCGTGATAATAATGTGTTCCCTAGCAATTATTATCTGGGCCTGATTTATACGTTTCATTCACGATCATGTTGACGAAGCTTTTTGGTGCTGGACGTACAATGCTCCGGGTGGTCTCAAAAAATTCTTCAGTTTGAGATCAATTTAAGAACTTGAAAGAAATCGTGACCTTCTATTGAAAGTTTTCGAGGCTTCGAGGACCAGCTAGAGCCCGATTGAGACCCACAAACCGAATATGATTAATTTTGGTTCATGGTAGTTAAGAAAAGTGCAAAGTACGGTACACGGCGGACGGACATAAATATTTTTAAAATTCCATTTTTGGATTCTAAGAACCTTGAAACGGATGTACCATCAAATTGATGGTGGGTTATTTATGGTGTCCGTTTCAAGGTACGTAGAATCCGAAAATGGAATAAAAAAATTCTGCCTGTGTGGTTGAAAACGGTGGAAAACACCTGATGATGTAGATTATGGTTCTAGTTTCTTCGGAAATTCGATCATCAATAAATCTATTTCTGCGTGACTGGATGTCTGAAATGCCAAAATTCGTAATTTTATATTCAAATATCCTCGACGTACGTCTGTTCATCTTATTTCCCCAATGCAAACCAACATCGAGACTGATCTAGACCTGTCTTCATGAATAACTGACTCGTCGTAAGGCATCAAACGGAGAAGAAACATGAAATTTCGTGATTCTAATCTATGTAGAGATAGACAGAAAATGTTTGTTAATAACATAGATTTCAATAAGTCCAGTCATGTACTGTGGCGATATCGCCAATCGGAAAATGAAACAAATTGTTCTCGAGCAGGGTCCTGTAGTATGCTTGATAAAGTAACCAACTGCTTCGCTGCTCATATTGAACCAATATGAATTCACCAACTGCTGCAGGGTTTACTGCCGAGAAAAATTACTCGAATCATTTCCTTAAATTGCCTCAAACGCAACGTTTCGGCCGGAATGGGGAGGCCGCCGACATTTTTGCGGCTGGACCCTAGTGAGGGAGCTTGAATAATAGCGGGGTGGGTGGAGGGGGGTTAGAAACCAACATCAATCCAGGAGATCCAATATCCAGCAGGTTCCCCTCAAGGCCCAGTACATTTCCCGCCTTCAGCTTCCTGGGGTTAGCCACTTCTTCCCCAGAAAATGGTCATGTTTAACGCAAGTATCTCCCGTAAATAATAAACTGGGGAGAAGGTTGGGGTTCCATTGCAAAAAAAACCATAAATAACGACACCCCCAGTCAGTAGAATTGGCATCATATCAAGCCGGTGGAGTTATATCCGAAGTTCTCCTACCCCTTCTCTCGCAATCGTGAAGATGCATTTGAGTGCTACCGACAACTATATATTTTTCCAATGTTTTCACCCATATACCGATTGTCAGGACGCGATAACTGTATTACTGAGTGTCGTAGTTACCCTCAAATCTCTACATTATCCACTCCTCCTATGTAATATTGAAAGATTTAACCAAATAAACTAAGGGAACGACGAGCTGGGCGACGCAAAGGGAAAGTAGAAGGGTCCCTTCCATCCACCGCCATCGCCCTTCAACGGTCATAACGGTGATTTTGGTCGGGGGACGGGTGGAAGGGGGTGCCTTTGTAAGCAGCCCTGCTATTCACCTTGATTTCATTATACAGTTCATTACCACATAGGTACGCTCGTTGACGTTCATATTGATGACGGGCTCAGTGAAGTATAGCTACCTCCCTACCTACTCCCATATTTGTGGTTTTAGAGGCACGATTTTGTGAACATTTCAAACCATATTTTTCACCTCTTCCTGTTGACTTAGCGTTATGAAAAGTTTTAATGTAATCACTTAGTAAGTACCAAACGCGCATATAAGTACATTCATTTCAAATAGGAAACATTGCTCTCATTGCGTCCAGGTGGATGTTATAATTATGTAACTAATCATTTAATTTAATTATTTTTTCATCCGATAGTTTTGGATTTTACGTACATAAACTATCTGTAAACGTAAACCAACAAATTAAGAGGAGGAGAGTTTTCCTTTTTTGTTCGATTCCGGTGGTTCATAGTCGGAGATAATCAACTAAAATGTGAAGGTCGAAACAAGTCAGTTCCCATGGCTGACGTTGAAAAGACAAAAGTTTTGGGCCAACGTGAATTATATGAATGAGATTTACCTTCTCAAAGTGAGGGGGAACAAAAAATCGGCAGCTTTCCACGTGCTCTATCTCTTGTACGTACACTCATCATCCCTGAAAGAGTCCCACTCAGAACACGACCCGGAGGTGAACTTTTTCCCAGTATTTTCATTTTCCCAAATGTGAGAAAACCCCTGAAAAAGGGATGTAGGAGGGTCCGGCAGGGGCCCGGGGGGGTCATACCCTCGAGGCACTCTGAGAAAATAAATGTGGAAACTTTTCAGTTGGAAAGTCGAAAGCAGCGTAGCTGCTTTATTGTCGCGTTATTTCGCCCGCGCGATTTTTTTTCCCCGCCCAACTCCAACTTTCAAAACAGCTCACACGTTCTGCTTTTCTTTTTTGGGGCCCTGTATTTTATTCCTTTTCTTTGACATTTTTCAACATTAGGACATGACTTTGTTCAAATAGAAAGTAATGTTTTCAACTGTAATTTTCGCCTGAAATCCGAACTTGTAATCTGTGGACACGATATAGGTTGACTCGTGCTAAACTGCCAAAAACAGACGTTACTCATTCTTGATCCGTGGTATAGTAACCTACTGGCCCATATGAAAGTGAACTGAGTAAGAAATATACTAATCCATGTTAACTGTGGAGGAAATTGAGGGACTTTAAGATTTCACTGATTGAACTTCCTGTTACTGTATGGCAAAACCCCTAAAAGTCTTGCCATAGTACCGAGTGGTAGCTTTCAGCTGTTTGAGAAACTTGAAGTTCAAAGACACAGATACACACACAGGTCTGCCTAGTGGCCTTGGATACTTACTTCAATCGACGGTGGCGCCACCTTGTGGGTTAGTTTTTATTGAAGAGCTCACTTTGAACGCATGCGTACCTATAAATTTGCGTATAGTGTAGGTACTTTGTGTGAATTAGGTAGTTACGCGTACCTTTAAATACTGGATGAGGTCAAAGTAGGCCTAATGGGGAAATAATTGTGAATATAATTCGGTTTTCAACGACACCGGAGACACTTGCAATGAGCGATATGAATAAGTTGGACGTTTTTGTAAAATCCTGAAACATTTTTGGGAGCTGGACGTCCAGTTTAGTGCAACCATTCTAGGAGAGTGCCAACTATTGAGTTTTCTTCAGAAGTTGTTCAATCTTTATTGCAGTATCAACTGGAAGGTTCTTGCTTGTGGGCATCTCATTCATAAATTACAAGGTAACAGGTGTATAAATAGAGAGTATATTCCTACCTAACGACTCTCTTGCTCCATTCGTTCCTTATCTCGCTCAAGAATAGGGAGCAGTCTCTCAGCAAAGTGCATTTCTATCCCATCCCTTCCTACTTTGTTCAATAGAGGGTTGATTGCATTTCCCCAAGCGTGAAGATTCGCTGCTGTCTATCCTGGCCTTGAAAGGACAAGCAGGAATCCGATTTGGACAAATCCTTCAACCGAAACCCGTTCGGTTTCTTACTGTAATTAGGGTATTTCGATAGAGCAACAAGTCATCTGATCCAACCTCTTCAACGATAGGAAGTTCAGGAGGTATTTTCATGTTATTAACTGATCATTTTTAATAATTGTAAGATTCCGTTTTCGATTAACCGGAAGCTGTTCACAGCCATTTTGAGTTAGACATAATACATTTTTCGGCATGCCAGGAAGTGGATTCTTTTTTCCGATGGAAACTGAACAAGTTTTTGTAACGTTCACGTACCTAGGTGAAAAAACCAGGGAAACCGCTAATGGGTATTTCTGAAGAAAGCTTTGGAAGGTTCGTAATCACCTTGGCCAACTAACGAGCTTCGGTGGGCGGGGGCTTGATTTTTTTTTTTTTTTTTTTTTTGTCGCTTGTACGCGTTTGAGCGTCGCCCGGACATAAAATCGACAGCTTCTTAACCGCGGATATCTCTAACGAGATTCGACTGCAGTTGGTGATAAAGTTGGAGTTGGGAACGACCTAGTTCAAATAAAAGAATTTTGGTGTTTCCGAAATACTCGTACACTTTCTTGAAATCAAAATTCGAAGAAATTCTAAGCTAGTTTAATGAAAGACAAAATGTTGTTAAAATCCTAATGTTAACATATAGGTTACGTACCTTGTTTAAAAGAAAAGCAGCTCATACTGTAACACCATCTATGGAATTCAACGTGAAATATTGAAAAAAATAGGTTTTTTGCGTAGTCGAATGGACATGAGATCTTCTTGAGTTGCCCTCAGTAGGAAACTGCGATAGACTCATACACATGCGATTGGCATATCATTATTTTTGTTGAACTCTAAGGTTGGATTCTGAATGCTCTGAAAGGGATTTTCACCAAAAGTAATTTCAGACATTTATGTTCCCTCCAAACCTTTTGAACCTTCCAATTTATTGCGTCTTTTCTTCGAAAATTTGCTAAAAGAACGAATAGCGATTTTGGTCATTGAAGTAGCGACCTTCCAGTTCTGAAATTAGGGGAATCTTTGTTCCGCCGTCCAAAGGGAAGTGGCGCTAATCACCGGTCAGAAAGGCGCCTTGATGAATAGCATGGAGGAGGGTACAGCAGTGACTGTGAGGTAGGTAGGTGCTGTAAAGACCAGAGGTCGGTAGCTGATAAACGGAACTTAGGGGGTCATTAGGGAGGGACAGGACGTCCGGAGCCCTGGCGATGACATCGTCCTCCGTCTTTCCCAGTTTCCTCTTTTAGTACCATCCAAACGGTTCGCCATTTTGTTTTTCGGGATTCGAACAATGCCTACTCTCTTTTCCTGCCGGGGGAAAATTTCTCCGCGTTCGAAGTTTTTTAGTTTTAGTTTTAGTTTTAGTTTTTCAGTTTTATTCACAAGGATATACGTACGGTTGTGGGTTCAACCACGACTAATGTTTCTGAGGTTAAAACTGCTCAATAAAAAGTTGCTGAAATGTTCCATTCGTGCAGCATGCTGAGTGCGAATTGTCGAATTTAACCAAGTAAGTAATCTTACTTTGTACCTATTCAAAACCTTCTAGGTAACTAACTAGATGGTAACTGGAGTGTTTGACAAGAATATAACGCTCAACGCGTAGGCCATTGGTATTGAATCCACAGTAGGTGAACTCGTAGAAAATGAGTATCCAATACTGAAAATTACCATTGGATACTTACTTATTGTGATGTGAGTTTTACCTAATTTGTGTCCATAAACTCATTTCTCAGCATGATTAGGCAGCTTAGACCACAGGCTGGTCGAAGTTCAATTGGAGATATGAAGATCTAGGAAATGAATGAAAGTGGAAATTTGATAAGTTGGCTTATTTTAATCAATCAGTCAGTCAATTTTATTGTTTGACTCCAAGAGTTGCGTCGAAGAAGAGAAGATGGGACTGGGCACGCCGGATTCAGTAGGACCCTCAGTGATTGCTGCATTGATGTTCGCCTACGACCAACGTAATGCACTGCTCCTGCGTGAAACTCCACATTTGGATCAGCGAGGGTTCAGACTACTTTTGAGTAGATGCTGTGATGACCCATCAGTGTTTCTATAAGAAGTGTTTGAATGAAGGACCTCATTCCTCAAACGGAAATTCTCATTTTGTTCAACCTAGGTATAAATTTTTGGCAATCGAACTATAAAGCCGAACCCCAAATCTCACGCCCGTACGTGGCTGGGCTAAAGTACATGATACTCGGCCCTATCTGCATCCTGGTTTTTAAATGGAGCGCTTTTCATTCTTATTATTGAATACTATATAGTCGTTGGGTTTGGTCGCGGGGTGAACGTATATACGCCGCTTCACCTCCTTGTTATCTAAAAAGGAAAAACGGAGTTATGGAAAGGTGTATATTTTCACTAATTCACGAAAAAACGCGAAAAATACACTGTTATTCTGACGATGGTTTGATCACCGAAACCGGTATAACAGTGTATTTTTCGCGTTTTTTCATGTATTAGTGGAAATAGGAAATCTTTCAATAACTCAGTTTTTTCTCATTGAAATAGGTTTCCACGATTTCATCGCGAGTGATTCAGTTGGTATCCTTGTTATCTGGTTCACGTTCCTTCCTTCTCATGCTCAAGTTCCTGACAACTGTAGTTTATGAGCTCGTTTGAATATCAGGCAATATTTGTGCGCCATTCGATTAATCCTTACAAGATGGCAATAAAACTGTTCTGCGTTTTCCAGCCATGGAGGGATTCATCAAAGCTTCTCAAAATATTGACCGAAAGCAAGTTCAGCGGATCGACGTTGTTCTACATACATTGAGTTATCGTTTTGGCTTAGACCGGAAAAGCTCTTAGTGTATAGAAATCGTCGAAAATAATGGACCGAGAAAGAATCTTGGCTGGGGGCCAGAACGCAGCGTGAAGGCGTCAACAACTCACTACCAATTATAAGAAGACCTCGCGGAAATCTTCTCGTGAAGTGAAAACAAACAAGTCAGTCATATCAAATAGAACTTCCACGATATTGGGAAAGAGGGTGGAAGGGGCTGCGGCGTATGTTTACACCAGTCGATGGGGCTCTGAGAGCCTTTTATTTTCAGGAACCCTCGCTATTTGTCCGAAAGTCATTCAGCTATAACTATATGTTCAATTGTTTTAAATCCTCCAATCGTAAAAAAATTCGGCAAAGAATACAGCTTTCTAGTTTCCGTGAAATAACCACAATAATAACGAGAAGTTTGAGCGCATGCACAATAACCACAAAAGTTGGTCATGTGAGTGGGGATCAGGAGACGACAGAAGGAAGGGAGAATGTGTAGGTAGGCTAATATTTCAATAACCAAAATTTGAGTTTTGATACATTACCTACGAGTAGGTATTGTTATTTCTTTCAATCGACAAATGCTTGAAATTGGAAGAAATTTCTCGACTCATAAATATTATTTTGATAACAAGAATACTCGTAGTTTTAGACGCCAATAAATTATTCAAATCCAGAATTTTGTGGTTAAATGGTGGAATATGTTTTGTTGTTGTATATGTAGTATAATTGAAGCGTAGATCAGGTAGGTAAGTTACTTCGGAAATTCATTCTAAGTAAGTCATTTTGCTATGATGTTTTTAGGGAGGGGCGTCATACTCCTAAAAGTACTTGAGTTGGTACATCAGTACTTTTTTCTCGAGGGGTAATCTACGGTCAAGTGGTCACCCTTGTTGCAGCTCTAACAATGCTCCCTCTCATCAGTGCTGCTGATGATGAATTTGAAAACTGACGGTACAAGAATTTGCCGAGTGACTCACCCAATCGGAATCACAGAAAAACACAATGCTGAATCGGCGAACAGGAGTGTTAAGCGGATAGAAAGCCCAGACGGTATATTCTACAACACAGCGCTAATCATAACCGGTGTTTTACGGCGCCAGGTTCTTCTATACCGGTGGAATATTACAGCTAAAAACCTCTTGCTGCCGTCTGAGATATAAGTGGCATTAAATCCCGTCTTTATTGTCCGTCCTGTTGATTTGGAAAGGTAGTTCGGTCATACATCCTAGTACAAGGGCGCCACGATCATAACGTTCACCTTATAATGAGGTTCTACCTTCGTCGTTGAAGGTATAAAATACACTTCGATTAAGCAAGCTCGCCTCGGCTACTTGATGTATTTTCTCGTCCCAACGTCTGAAATCTTGACGTTAAAGACGGCTAGAGGTTTGCTGCGTGGGAACTGATTGTTTCCTTATGAGGTATCTCAGTGGTATGGTACACCTTGTGAAAAGTCATTGCCATGACGATGAAGGTATGAATGAAGGCAAATTGATTGATTGTTGATTTAAAACAGAAACATGGTGAAATCAACAGTATCTCAATGCACCGTGAAGGCTTGAAGTGGGTACTTGTGGATAAATCTGTGATGAAATGGCCCACGTTCATGTTGAGGATCACTGTTCAAAAGTTACTCTTACCTTACGTCCTGAGCATCGAAGCGTTTTTCAACGTTTTAGAATTTTTGATCAGAAAAGGTTATCGAAAATCGGTGTTTTAGAAGCCTGGAAATGTAGCCTTGTAATAGGTTGGTTGGTATGAACCAATCATTTCTGCGTCTAACTCATAAGTGGAATTGGGAATCACGTAGAATTATGTGTTCTCCCCATCAACTCCTGATACCGGTTGAATGCTTGGAGAAGCAATAATTAAACAAACTAGGGTGTTAGTGCATGTTACACCCCGCAACTTTCACATATTTTGGCCTTTCAAGTGTTGCCTCCCCCGTTTTTGGGTCATTTACATATGTATCCAACCATGTGTATGTCTTCTGTGGGGTGCCCTGATCGTACGCCACATCTTTCTGTGATCAAAAATCAATATTCATTTACAATCTGAGAGCTGTACTCAGATTGTAAATGAATATTTACAATCTGTACTCTGAACTCATCTAAAATAATAAATAGGGATAGTTTTTTCTGAACTGGCACCTATTCAGTGTCGAAAAGAATCAAGAATAGTAAAAGATCCACCTGCTTATTTGATAACCTGGAGTTTCTTCAACATTTTTAGTTCTCTATCAACGTAGGTATTGTGATTAGTATAAGTGTTGCGATCGAATTCATTCACTCTCAATCTTCGATTATGCCTTAGTTCAAAATGCCCACCAAATTTGCACTAAAACGATGCAGTCGTTCGATTTCTTGTGACTACTACATGGTCCCAAGTATTCCCAAACTGTTGAAGGTTCATCCTTCTCTGTCAAAAAAAAAAGAGAGAGAGAGAGAGAGAGAACACCCCCATACTTAGTACATAATTGTTAACATGTTTGATTTATTGATTGATAACCGAAGAATGCCAAAAATTATTGGTAGGTATACCTGCCTTCTATTTAACGGGAAAACGTTCCAAAAAAGAAATCGCCCGTTCGCCTTGTAATTTATAACCTATGGGTAGTACTTACACATAATGTCAGGTACCTGCCTAGGTTTGCAATAATTGACGGTTGATCCTTCTCAGCCTAACATAGTATGGCTTCCATGCACCGCCAACATAACACCGTAAACCTTAGGCCATCTAAGATGTAGGTATATCCCTGTCTTTCATTCTGACAATTTCGCGTAAGTGTCTCAAAAACCTTCTTTTTTTTACATCTGCAATGATATTTTAAAACGGGTTCGTAAAGGCGTACTGTACTTTATAAGTGTTTGAAAACTTACAGTGGCCGGAAAAATCTCTATTTTTCAGAAGAGCCAATTGAAAAGTGACACCAACATATTATTATAGGAATCACCCATTCCACCGTTTGCCTTATCCAAGATATCCTTATCCCCCCAAGCTGTTGCGATAGCGGAGTTGAATTTGTTTTGAACCAACCTCGGCCAAAGGAGGCTAAACAGGGGAACAGGCAGTAACTCTTTTACCCTGGAACGCTGTTTAGGTTTAACGGCGATCAAAGTCAGTGGGAAGTAGCTAACCGATCTATCAGCCTGGGTAAATATTTACCGGGAATTAGGGCATCTGTCGGCGTTTGAGCGGGGGGAACCAGTTGTGAATAAATACCTTGTATAAACTGCAATGGTGCTGAAGATCCCCTTTCTGTTCACCCTGAAAAGGTTGGTTTCCAATTGTAAAGCGGTGAATTGATAAATTGGTATTTCAATTCACGAAACGCATGTTGAACATCACTGGGTACCTGCCGTAAACAGCTAATAATTGCTTAATCGTATCGGTCTTAACTAACTCATCAACTAATCAAATTCGTCTCATCCACCTATACGTTTGTTTTTGGCTCAGCTCATCTGCTCAAATGTGTCAGGCGTGAATTTTGAGCAGGTGTCACGTAGTTTCCCAGTACTAACGTATGGCGATTTTGCCGTTTCATTGATAAAATACCTGTGGTCAGATTAAGGGTGGTTCAAAGGGTTAAAGACAGGCAGGAATCAAAGGTTTTTTTAAAAATCGCGTTCAATAGATTTCAATGTTTATGATTATTTGAGACCACCCGAGTATTGTACGGTCAACCGTTACATCACAGTAAGGTGTTAAGTTTGAAGTGAAAAAACGTCATAAAAATTAGCGTGATTCTGACGGTATAGGTAACTAAGGCCGAGTCGTGATAGTGATACCTGGGCAATAGCTTGTTCAATTCACGCACAGTTTTATGAAATCGAGTTTGTTGTTCTGAGGTAAGTACTCTTCGGGTCCAAGTAAACAAGTTAATTACGAATATGACTGGGTTGTGAGGAACTTTTCGATGTTTTTCGAGGATCTAGGATTGTGAAATATCTTAGGGTCCTTCGTTATAGGTGCAGGAATAGCTCAAAAATTAGTTCAAATTCTCATGAACACACGAGTAAACCGGTCCAAACTACTCCCTCATGAAGTACACTACTTTACCTTGGCCGAGGAATCAAGGATTCTGTGCAGAAAAATTGAGAGTACCTACTTAATGTAAATGACTGATTTTCCTCGAATCGGGTTTTACGCTGAGGAGGATATTTCAGTTAGTCATTTATTTAATTATTCACGGGCTTAAACCCAGTCAAATAATAATATACCTAATAAGTGACGCAATAGATACCTATACCAATAGCAAAATAATAATTGTCAGTTTTACAATAATTAATAGGTACCTACTAAAGACTAGAATAAGTGTTTGACAAAATAATTGAAATAGCATACGCCGTACATTAATTTATTAAACAAAGAGAAAAACAAAACTCCAGGTAGAAATGAAGTTTCAACAATTTCCAACAAATTGAATGTTCATCAACTAACTGCTTCGGATTATGGGGTGGATGGTTGACTTAAATGTGGTCAGTGATGGTCATTGATAGTAAAGTTGAACAAATTTCCTGGACGCTTGCCTCAGCCGTTTCATGGATTTGCCGAGTAGCTATCGAATGGCGCGTCTTCATCTTTACAAATTCAATAAAACAACTCCGGAATGTATGGCCTGAACCAAAAATAGCCTACCTACTCATTTCAATCTTTACTTGCTCAAGCTCTAACGTATAATAAAAAGCGTAAGTATACTAGGTGTCCGCAGTATTAGAAAATTTTGAAATTTCTCCGGACCAGGGAGTAACTGAGCAAAATTGAACCAGACGTTGGTTGTTCCGTAGCAAGTGCGAAAAAGTTTCTCAGCTCAGAGAAATTCTCTCAAGTGTACCTGAGAAGCCAAATGAAATTTAATTTGAATTCCTCATGAAGCGGCAGCCTGTGAACCTTATTAGAACAAGTAGGTAGGTATGCCATCAAAGAAGGGCAAAACGCTCTCGTTTCCCCGTCATAGACGTATCCGAGGACTAATTGATGTTTTGAATCACAAGGTTTCGTTCTTGGGGGAGGCGACGATGAAAAGGTTGAAATTCCTCGGCGTTTATTGCAGAGCTTCCCTTTGCTTCCCTTTTCCGACGTCTAACGAGGTGGAAGCGAGTGGAGGGAGGTGTATTGTGGCCGTTCCGAAATTTAAACGGTGCGACATGCCTTCTCATCAAAAGGCGCGGAATTTTCGAATATAATTATATAACCATTGGTAGCAACGTAGCCTCCGATAGGTGCACCCTAGAGTTGTGGAATGGCACTTAGGGCTAAAAAAGGACCAGTGGATCTCTTCGGCATTTGCGTTTGATTAAATACGGGCATAAGTGTATCCTACTCGAGATTTGCGGCTATCGGAATTTGGGCTGTGAAGGGGAACCAATAAATCGTTGAAGGAGTGGGTAGGCACTTTTCACGATCAAATTCATATGATGTTCCGGTGAGTTTTGACAAGTGGGAATTTGAAAACCTCCCCCAACATGGACGTGTAATGAAAACAAAGGGCTATGACGTGAACCTACTTATCGATTCTACAACTTAGGTAATAATTAACAATAAATTCGTTATCAGAACCGAGCAACATCAGTAGGATCTGAAGTCAAGTTATGATAAGTAAATTTATACAATTTTCTCACAACTAGTCCCAAAGTTAATAACAAAAGTTGATGTAATACTGATCCGAATTTCGTGAAATTCAAATTAAACTGACAGTATTTGCGTCGGCTCATGAATAAATATTAGGGAAGGAGGATATAGTTGTTGGAAACTCATTATTGTAGTTTCCTTGCGGAATGGGGAACTTGATTAGAACAACTTTCGCTTTGTAACCCACCGAAGTTGGATCGCGAGTTAGTCTGTTCGCAGTTTACAAAGGTACGTCCGTCGTGTTAGGTCTACTGTTGATGTCTCACATACGAACTCGAGGGGAATTGCAAAACAGCGATTCGGAATGTTATGTTGCTAACAGAATTGTGCTCTGGGTTGTACCTTTCATACATTTTAGCAAAATTGTTATAATTTCATTCAAAATATAAACAGAAGTCATGGGTAGTCCTCATTGAAAACGAATAATTTCAATAGATATTTTTCATGCTCAATGGTTTGCCATAAAATGGAGTTCTTCATGAACGCATTAGTATTAATACTTTTCTATAATATAAAATGTAGGTACGTGCCTATACTTGATTTGCCTAAAACTTTGCTTTTATGTCCTATTAAAAATTGCAGGATGATTATCTTATGCATCATTCTAATGGTTTTCATCGTTGAGCACAATAATTTATTGTGAGCATTATGAATTTGAAACTTGAGTGAATCT
Organism: Leptopterna dolabrata; assembly: GCA_954871275.1. Taxonomy (NCBI): domain Eukaryota; kingdom Metazoa; phylum Arthropoda; class Insecta; order Hemiptera; family Miridae; genus Leptopterna; species Leptopterna dolabrata. The sequence goes on along the minus strand of OX940984.1, from coordinate 21,080,040 downwards.
AAGGTGAATATTAAGGAAAATAGGGGCCATGCCAATACATATTCAAAGGCGTGACGATACGGAAGTTTCCGGGTTCAGTTACGATTTCACCCTAACAATTGATACCTCTGTTGTTCGTTCGGCTGAATAATTGCATGAATTAATTAATTGAAAGCACCTCCGAAGCCTCCTGTTCAAAGTAAACATTTGCCTTGCGGGCTTCTACCGGGATTTGGATGTTTCCCTTCGTTATTTTTATAACAATCAGTTGGAAACTTGAGAAGGCTTCGGAGAAATATTTTCCAGTTTCATAAGCACCGGGGCGAGGTGACTGGTGAGCTGGGCTCGTAATTAATTGAGATGTAACGATAAATTGATTGAAATAAGTTATTTTATAAGTGAGAAATAATCAGTCCCTGTGGTGTTCGGAACGTTGTTTTTTTCCATGATAGCTATGATACTTGAACAACAATTTGACGGTTGGGTATTATCTCGTCGTCGGTACAACAATAATAACAGGAATTACCGACCAACAAAGACATGCAGACCAATTACTCATTGATGCCTGCTCCCTCTCCTCATTATATTTTCCTTAAGCTGGTTTGGGTTTATTTTTAAAAATGTCAAAACAAGCAAACCTCCTCCCCATTTTCCCGAATCTCGAAATCCGAACTGTGGAATTCGGTGGAATCCTACTCTTATGTGGTATAAATAAACTAGCGAATACTTCATAATCAAAATGATTTTTCATGAAAAATAGCCCTAAATTCAAAGTTTTTGAGGTTCAAAAATTGGTAAACATTGAAAATTAATAAGTTCACCAGAAATTGATATAAATTTGCCGAAAGTGTGGGGAACTATGGCTAGGGACAGAAAGGCTGTTTCAACGGTCATAAATGTTTTTACTTGAAAAAGGGTCATATTCGAGTTTTTGTGAGTCAAAAATCAGCAATAATAATAATAAAATAGCTCAAAATCACCTACCTACCAAAGCTGGTGATATTTCGACTGATTGTGTTGGCGTCTCATTGCTATTTCAGATATCTCAGTTAGATTAATGGTAATCATCATCATTTTTTTAAATGTATCTACCTTTCACGTGATACAGATTTCGACTTGTATCAACGTCGAGGACGTTCTGGAGAACGTGCTCGGGTTCCGTGTCGGTAACGTCGGCTGCGCACCGGAGTGGATGCTGTGAATATTACTCCTCGCTTGGTAAGATGAGGCGCTCAATATTTGCCCTAGTCGACCAACAAAGGCTTCTCTAATTAAACAGGTTGATGGATTAAGGCTGTAATTACTACCACCTCCAAGCATCCCGCCGCAAGTGCTATGGTCTCGTCGTTCGCGAGTAGGGTTTGTTCTTGTATTCAAGTGTTTTCTCATCTAGAAATTCTTCACGGACGTAAAGTGCGGTATTGCGTGCTGGGTTGGGCAGTTAATTCGATTGCAGTGTTGACTGTGCGGCTAGTTCGAGGTTTCAACGGTAGTTGGGCCTTGGCTGGAACATTACCTGGGAAATTCGCTCATATCACGTCATACGTTCCTCCCTCTCAACCTCATCGAAAACTACCTAGCCCTTCCCATCATTTACAGGAACTAGGTTGGACATTCAACCTAGACTCCCAGACTACAAAAGGGTCAAGGAGTTTGAGAAAGAAGATAAAGAGAAGAGGAAGCGGTACTTTGATAGAAGACATGGATCAAGAGAAGCCCCGGATTTGAAAGTTGGTGATGATGTATTCATCCGCGACATGAAGATCGGTGGGGTAATTAAGGAGAAGCACAGTAGCCCCTGATCGTACATGGTCGAAACCAGAGAAGGAGGAGTGGTGCGTCGGAACAGATTTCATCTAGTGCTTATACCGGAAACCGAGAGGGGAGACCCTTCAGCTGAAGTTACATCCAATGTGGGTCAAGAAAATGTGCCTCATAGAAATTTGGAATCACAATACCCTGCAATGCCCGAACCAAGACCACAATGGACAAGAAGACCTCCTCTCCGTCTTGGTTTGTGAGGGGAGGATGTAGTGGGATCAGCATCACACTACCTACCTACTCCCCGAACCCTCTCTAATATTATTACTTGTATCCTTAGTTACCGTTTCAACTAGGGATTAATCATCTTGCGAATATATGGGCTCAGGGGCATTCTTTGATGACCATTCATGAAACGTTCGTGATTCTTGTTATTTAGGTACTTAATATAAGACTACAGGAAGAGGAAGCGAATTTCAACTTTTACATCTGTCACAACAAAGATCGTGCCACTCTCGTAAATTTTCTGCCGATTTCCAGCGTATTTCGTTACCTATCTAAGAAAAATCACGAGTTTTCAATCCCGTTGTAGGCGCGGATCCCTTTCGACGTTAAACGACCAATTACAGGACGACTGACCCGCGACGATCACGACGTGCCCCGTCGTCGCCTCCGACCGTAAAGCCCGACTGCATCATCGTAAAACTCTCCAGACGGGAGAAGGTTTCGTCGGTTACGACTCGGGAAGGGTTTTTATCTCGGAGATTCAAATGAATTCGGACGGGACCTTATCGTGACGGGTCCCGAGCGAACCCTGACCTACACCATTCATGAAGGCTCAGCCCGTAAATCATCATTTCGCCCTCGTATAAGTTTCTTATAGACTCGCGCAGAGCCATCTGTTGTGAATTTCCGAGATCTTCCGAGAAATCATTGTGATTAATGTTCAATTTATCAATTATGAAGGATGATGGATGAGATCGTTCAATGTTTCCCGAGGCACCGACCTTTATTTTGTCTTGATGTGTAAATGTGCGATCTATTTGAGATCAGTAGTTAATTCATCAGCCACATTTTTTAATAATATTTTGTGCGCATTTCAGAATTTTCCTTGCAATCAAAGTTCTCCAATTAATTACATTTCAAGGATGTTTTGAATGGGTTAAACACGGTAGAAAACATTTGGTATAGGTACCTAATAAATATTATAAATTCTCAGTGTTTTATATGTTACAACCAGTCGGAAAGTAGTAAATTGTACTACCTACTATATAGTGCGTATACGAATTGTTAGGATAACTACCTAACTATTGACTGTAAATCCGAACAGATAAAGGCATAGGTTTGATTTATGTAATCCTTGTAAAAATAAAAACAAAAAATATATATTAATAAATATATGAATAAAATTAAATAATAATAATAAATTAATTAAAATAATATAATAATAGAGTGCTAAATATTATTACTAGATAAATAATTAATAGATTAATAAATAAGTAGGAAATACTTATATCAGCCCTCAAAGTACGCGGCAAGTTCACAAGATAATGAGATAATAATTTGACATGTACATACAAACCCTCTTAACCCTGTAATCGCGCTTTTAGGTGCATTTTTGACGGTTAAAGTTTTGACGTCGAATCTTGTTTATTCGTTTGAGGTTAGCACCACACTATTGTAAGGAACCATAATACACATAATAATTATTGCTAACGCACCTGGTGGGAGGGGGGTCGGGCCTGTGTCAGTAACTCTCACATTTTAGCCTTATTCGATCTGGAACGCATCCGTCTTCGGTTGATAAGGTCATAAATCTTTTAAAATGAAAAATGTGTCAACCAACTGATATCTAAATGAGATTGCAAAATATTATATAAAACATACTTCCGTTATTCTCTTTAAGAAGAGACAAAGTAAGTATATTTATATATAGCGTGTGCGAACCCGAAGAACCACAAATCCCTACTAGAGGAACGCCGATATATGACATATGACATGAATAAATTGAGAGAAATTCTGCATGTATGCATATCTACAACCCGGATTGAGGAACAAGGAATCTATTAGGAATTTACTGTTCATCAGGAAGTAGGCACTTCAAATAATCCCCCTCCAAGTTTCAAAACCGCACTTGTTTGCATTTGTTGCCATAAACTTATTTAGTATTTATAGTTTAGTTACAACTTCAGTTTGTTCCGTTTAGCTGTGATAGTTATTTGTGTCAATGTTTTGTGCGTTTGTACCAGTTTATTTTTGAACAAATAAAAACAATATCTCATTAAAAACAATATTTTATTGAAATCCTAGCCAAATTACTCATAAAAGGACTCAAGGAATTCAAGTTGCTTTTTTAGTTTACTAAGATTGAGTTACGTAACACAAGGCTACGTTGGCGGTGGAGGGAATGCTCAGGCTGCAATAATAGTTACTACTTTTTTTTAATACTATGGAAAAATTAACAATTACGATGCAGTGACTCAGGAACTGTAAGATGAACTTATGGATATAAAATATTGTGTATAAAATGTTGAACAAAATTATGAATACATGTCGTTGGGACAGAAAGCCATGTAGCAGGAAAACAGGGTTTTTGGGAAAATGAAAATCCTCAGGTAGTTTTACCAAGGAAAACTACCTGAATAAAACTCAGGGAAATTAATTGTAAAGTTGGCAGGTGAGCTTGACACGTGTGGGCTATGTTCATATAAGGATGGATAGATAAGAGCGATAAGGTTGCCACTCAACCTTATCACTCTTATCTACCTTGCCAACCTTCAATGACAAACCCTCACGAACCCTAACAGCAGTTTATACTGAGCGGTCAAGAACCTTAAACATAGTTATGTAATATTATGTACCTAAACAAAAATTTGTATTTAAATTTTGCAAGTACGTTTGAAAAACTGCTAGTAACTGACATATAATTTAATTAGTGGCCGTTCTTGTATTAAAGATCATTATTTGTCATGTAGCCAGAATTTTAATTGCTCGATAAATTGATTCACCAGTTGAAGTTCGGTAGAATTGAATGAAAACGATTCGATCATTAATCCAAAGGAACAGGATCGTTTGTGGGAATCCTATTCAGTTAATTGATAACTATCTTCGAAGAGCGCTGCCAAATTCGACTAGCGACCCCAGCGATCTCGAACTCGTGACCGCAAATTATCTCCTAAGGGTTGAGAGGGGGAAGGGATGTATCCGTAGGAGGTCGTTGGGAAACTGTGGAAAACCCCGGGTAAGCCACCTGGTCCTGAAAGTGATATTGATGGGTGGACGCGGTCTAGGGGGAGCATGAAGCCGGAGCTAACGTGGTGGATCTGTCGTGGGTGGGGGGGGGGGGGGGGTCATTAGAGCCCCCATGGTCCAACCCATTACCTTCCCCGTGGGTAAAAGGCCGGAGGGATGTGAAATGTGACGTCACGCCTATGCAACTTCCGAACTCATGAGCTCATTTCTATCGGTAATTACAACGATTAAAATTTAAAAACGCTGCAAATCCCTGCACAACGGTTTATTATTTTGTACAGAATACCCTTCTGTCACAGATCACAGCTCTCTGTATAGATAACCCGTCTATATAATATGTACTAGTCTATACATATTATGTAGATCGCAGACCCTCCGTAGGTTAGTACCTAACCCCGTACTCGTTACTATTACTTACCTACTTAAATCACGAGTTAAATGTTGCAAAGATAATACAGCCGATGACAAACAGTAACTAAAACGGCAAAACGAAACGCAAATAATAAGTTCTGAAGGAAAATTGTTGATGTGAAGAAGAAATAAATACAGAAAATAAAAAATTAAATTGGCGTAAGCTACACAGTTTTTGTTGAAGTAAATGTGGGACAACACAGAGAACACACACCGGTCTTCAGTATTTGCCAAGAGAGTACTATTGTGTAGTTATGTGCAATTCAGGGGTATTATGTGTTGCCATTGCTCGTGATCGAATAGAAAGACCATCTTTCTGTCCCTGTCGTGACGTCACACGCTCAACACCTCAGGCCTGGTGTTGGAAGGCCTTGGCCACCTTCTCCACCACGCCATTCCATGCATTTACCACCACTTCCCTCACCGCGAATTTCACGTCCAAAACTCCGTCATGGTACCGGGGGGGTCCCCTCTTGATGCATTATCCTCCTTCCTGCCGTGATTAGGAGCTGTAATTGAAAGCCTGGATTATGTCTCTACAGATTACCTTGGGAACACTCGTACATCACTTTCAAGGTCCCCCCCGAACTCGATAAATAAACCTGGCTGATGCGCGGGCTTTTCCCAAACTCCGAGTCTTCCATCGTTTCACTGCTAAAATCTTGGCATCGCTCACTAGAATCAATATTTTTCAAGTTCAGGACAATAAATTATTGATTTAAACAACATTCAAGTTATCGATGGGGAGTCCGTTCTTTTCATTCATACAGTACCTATCAATAAAAACGCTGCAAAGTCCTTGTCGCATGGATTTATTATTCTCGACTGAATACGGCACGCTTGAGACCCACAAAGCTACACTTAACGGTTTTAAACTCGAATATTACGTTGCATTTTTGATATATTATTTCCGATCAGTGAAATTGTCATTGAATTGTCTTGATTCAACTGTTAATACTACCTGCTGTGTTATTATACAAATTTCTGGTGATTACAACCATTTTCAAAGGTTTTTGTCTCATAAATATTGGATTTGGAGGATTAAACGTCGCTAAAACCTCAATTCTTCACTCTGTGGTCAAAATCAACTTCAAATTTGGTTTCCTCACTCTTAAAAAAAAAACACTCCACAAGCCCAAGTCCACTAACTCCTCAGAAATACCTAATTTTGCACCAATTTTTCACCCATAACACACCTGGGTATTTTCCGATCGGGCTGCCGAGATAGAGGACACAGGTAGGGCCTAAATGGAGCCTGTGTGCGGAAGAACGATTTTTTTAGACCGAAAATTAAGGTGGATACCGATTATACGGCGGATCTTCTTCTTCTTCGACGGCGCTACAATCCTTGGTGGATTTTGGCCTCCCGTACAACAGCCCTCCAGGCCGCCCGGTCCATAATAATTCTCGTTCTCCAGTCAGTAATCCCCTTCCTTGACAGGTCAGCCGTGGCATCCTCTACCCATGTTCTACGTGGCCTCCCTCTTCGCCTGGTACCTTCGAACCTCGCATTCAATATCTTTCTGGCATCCTCTCATCCTCCAGTCTCTGGACATGTCCCAGCCATGCAAGCCTTAATGATTTCGCAAAACGCACAATGTCCTCCCCGTTTATAATGCAATTCAGCTCTCGGTTATTCCTGATCCTCCACGTTCCAGCATCACAGATGGGTTCAAAGGTCCGGCGCAGAATCTTTCTTTCGAATACGCTCAAGGACTGCATGTCCGAAGCTTTCAGTTTCAGCGCCATAACACACAACAGGTCTTACCAAAGTCCGGTAGAGCTTCAGCTTCGTGAACCTAGAGAGTAGAGACGATTTAAATAATCTCACCAGACTGAAATAGGCTCGGTTACCCGCCATAATTATGTTCATAATTTCATCGCTCACCCTGTTTTCATTGTTCATTTCAATTCCAAGGTAGGTAAATCTTTCAACTCCTTTGAACGTATGCCGCCCCATTTGCAGGTTTCTGGGAGTTCTTCTACTGCTGCCTGATGAGACCAACATGTACTTGGTCTTATCTTCATTGATGTGCAGACCAACCAGTTCGCTATTCTGCTAGCTCATGGAAAACTTCCTCCAGTGCACTCATACTTCTGCACATTATCGCCAGATCATCTGCGTAACCCAAGATCTGGCAAGATCTGTGGGCAATTGTCCCGCCTGGGACCACATTTTCCAAGGCCTTGTGGAGTGCTAGATTGAATAGTACCGCAGAAATTGTATCGCCTTGCCTGACACCGTTCTCACCCCTGAAGGATCTGCTCATTGATATGGTGGATGGACATTGCATTTTTGGGATCCACACACACCTTGAAACGTGCATTAAAAAAAATCTTGATGGGGTGTTCAAAAAAAAAAAAAATCCGAACCGAATACGTAGGTATATTATTCAGAGAATGATAAACCAAAACGAGGAAGCGGGGCTGCAAAATTTGTATCTGGTCCGGAATTTGTATATAATATAGATTTTTCCAAATCAAATTTAAGGCTTTCCAAAACAATATCCAGATTTTACCTTTCCAATTCAAGGTTTTTCAAAACAAGTTCAAGTTTTTCCTTGTCGAAATTGAGGTTGTTGAAGTCAGTGTTTTCCTTCCATAGTCAAGGTTTTCCAAGTGAATTTTTTCTTTTCTTCTTTATTTAAAACTATACCTAGGGGTTTATACTCGTAATTCAGATAACATCTAATTAATATTGCAGTGCAAAATTTCAGCTGACATTGTTTAAACTGATTGTGTGTTGAAAGCAGTAGCATTTACCGCGTCGCATAACCTGGGATTTTATTAGCAAATGTCAAATCAGAAAAAAAAGTACTGCCATTCTAAACCTTTTTCCCAAACAGATATAAAATCTAGAAAAAACTAATTTCCGGTAGGTTCAAACATAAGTACAAAACACTGACGAACCAAGTTTTTGTAAAACCTTGAATTCAAAGTGGAATTTGTTACGGGAAAACTTGAATTTGACATTAAAAACTATTTGAACCCAATTTAGAGGATCATTCTAATCCCTCAATTAGAAAGTTACTTCCATAGCAGGGATCGATTTGGTTAATCAGTCTTATATTTACTTTTATCAACACTTTTGTCTTATGAGGGTTTCAGGTTGTCACGCCGACTGCCAATTGGTATAGCATATAGCTGCATTAGCTTATATCTGATGAAAATTCGCTTAAATATGAGTTTCAGCCGTATTACCCTCCCGAGCCACAATGTTCCATTCAAAGCAGCTAGCAATGTTGTAAACAGCTTCTCGACTTGTGATTTCTTACAACATAACGCCCGGCTCCTAAATATCGGGATATAGAACTGAATAAAAGTAACGGATGGGGAAGGTGGTTGGAGTTGAGGGCCTGAGGAGATCTGATGGGGCACTAGGGAGAGAGAAATGGCCCAATGACCGGGGTCAATGCGGACCGCCGCGGACCATTACAGCTATAAATCCCCTTTACGAGGTGAGGACTCGCGCCTCACGTCACTCCCTCACGACATGGCGCCGCATTCTGGGAGATCCCGTCTTTCAAGAGCCAGCATCTACTTGCTGAATTATCGCTTCTCTTCATGATCAAGGGCAGTCTTTCCTTTAAGCGAATTTTCGGTGGAAACGGGCTATCGCACGGGGTCCAATTTTTGTGTTGATAATAGAATCGGTTGTAATGGACTATCGGTTATAGTCGACTAATTTTTTTTTTTTTTTTCATTGAGCTCGTTAGCAATATTATAACATTTCTCATTGGCAATTATGGTAATCACACGGTGTTTGTTCCACATTGATTAGCATTTCCTTCATGGAAGAAACACTTGCAGTTATTTAAATGGTAAACAGTTAATTAACTTATTCAGTTCAGTTCTATACTTCATCTGCGTTCATGTCAACCATGTCCAGGATATGACGCGGTCGTACTAATCGCTGTACCTCCGGTCGTCTAAAGCCTTCAGCGACGTGTGGATTTCTGTGCTCTTGATTTGTGTGTATAAACTTCGTCAGTTGGTGTGCCCAGTCCGAAATCCTTGTAAACGGTTTCATTTCTCACGAAACCTGGAGTATGAACCTTTCTCTTTTGCAGAATGCCATTTTGTTGTTGCTCTAGCCTCCTGGATTGCGAGGAGGAACATGTACCCCAAATGTTTATAGCATATGTCCATATCGGTACAATGAGTGATTTATATATGATGATTTTATTCTGCACTGACACGTTCCGACCGTCCAACAATGGTTTTAGGCAATATACTCGGCTTCGTATTTTACTGATCAACTCGTTGATATGTTCACTGAACGTCAGTCGCTTATCTAGGTACTCTCCGAGGTATTTGTGTCCAGTAGCTTTCGGGATGGATTGAAAAATATTCTGTTCCACTAATACACGAAAAAAGCGGAAAATACACTGTTATACCGGTTTCGGTGATCAAACCATCGTCAGTAACAACCAATAACTGGAGGCACATCCATCGTCCGTAACTCACAATAACTGAAGGCACATTGGAGGGGTGACCTTATAAATAGTCAAAAAGTGAAATGTGGTCGATTGGGATTGGTTGTGAAGAAGAATGGTGAAGGGAATAAAGGAAGGGGGGATTCTGGATGGATGGGCAACAAAGGATTGTCGACTAATCCTGCGGTCCGTTCGAGTGTTATAGAGGTAATACGTAGGAATCGTTAGTTTTCAACGTATCGCTTGTAATAGAGTATCGTCTTTGGTAGAAACCTGGCAGGTCCTTCGGGTGGAAATCCATGAGTTGTAATGGGCGAATCATATCCCAAATGTCTCATGGTAGAATTCATCTCAAGAATTATCTGTATGTTAGTCTTTATCAGCATGTCGAAGCGACAACAACTCGCTATTTAGGAAAAATTTGCAATTATTTGCCGGTTTGAAGCTGGCGAATCGGCAAACAGTCGGCCAGTGAACTGTCTAACAACAGTTGAAGCTTGTCAAACCCTCCTTTCACATTTCTTAACACAGAACCACCCCATTTACCCCGTCAATGAAGGCATATGTAAGTGGTGAAATTCTTGATTGAGGTGATCCAGACAAAAAAGCAAAAGTAATTACAGGTTTTTCCGAATACCTGGTGTTTGACCGTGAACACAGTAATTGTAATAATAAAGTTTCTTTTTTAATTATTTATTTCGAACTGTTTTTCCTAAGTTGAATCACAAGTAGTGGACATCATCATCATTACATATGACCCAATCGCCAGTAGTGGGCAGTCCATAATAAACGGCTTATTGCTTATAGTGGAAACCGGATATTAAGTCGGTGTAGACAAATTGTGTGGTCACATGGAGTCCGTTTTTGAGAAACGATTCTGTAGACGAATTTTCATAACATTTTCGGATAGAAACCCGTTTCAGGGCACTCAGAATCCAGATTTCAACGAAATGTAATAATGACGTTTTGCTATTATGTTTTGTACAAAAAATAAACGTGAACACGTAATTCGTATACAATTTTACGGCCTTAACGATCATTGCATAAAGCGATAGAACTGATTTTGGGGTTTGATTTCAATTAAAACAATGCATCTGTAGGTAAATTAGCTGTCGAGAAGAACTGAATAAGTTTTCTTCATTGAGTGAAAAACTAATATATGAAGGACGACAAAACGGTCCAATATTTTTTTTTTGCCTAGAAAACTGCGCATATTATTTATCTAATCAGTAGCATCTGCCGACGTTCGCTGGGCCACCTAAATCGTGGCGTGCACACATGCTGTAGATCATCCGTACAATATTTAACCTATTCAATTAATGAAATCTTATTTCAAATATTTGACATTTTCAATCATAGGTAATTGTTATGTGGTACCTGCTACAGCGTGACACTGTAGTACACGCCTACCTATATAAGAAGGTAATACTAGTCTTGATTTTGAAGGCAAAATTTATTGGTTTTCCTATTTCATTTTGATCATTTTTAAATAATAAAAAGCGTTAAATATGGCTTAATTGGTTGCTGTCGAAAGTTTGCACTCTTTTCGATGGTTGGCACATAATTTTCTGATATATTTGCCAGAAATGAATAGGTTTTGACACTTATGTGATTTAATGTTAAAATCAGTGAATGAATGAGTCTTTTGACAAGTATAGCTAGGTGCTGGTGTGGAGCTAAACTAACAAGAATATCAGCAGATATCTTGTGTTTGGTGGTTTTGCTGATCTATACTCCCACTTGGATGAGCGTGCTAAGCGAGCGGACTTGCATGTGAATGATATCCACGTTTGCTATTAATCACTCGTTTTTACTGCAAATTTCCTGTTGACATTACGTTAGCCCCTGACGACGAAGCCCATACAATGACTTTCTTCTGCCCTCATGGTTTGCCTTTTCCCAGCGTGGCAGCTTGAGCGAGTAAATCGGTCGGACACAAATTCTTTCTAAACTGCGGCAGGAGTGCGCCCACGGTTCTTTTTGTGGCGGCAGCCCGCAGCATATTTTTGCTGGGTGGCATCTGAAATTCTAATTTCTTAATCCTTTTTCAAGTTGTCCCACGCGGGGAGCGCGATGCAAAATAAACCACTTAACCGGGATCTTGTGGCGGGATAAACAGGACTTCCGAGCAAAAAGTATATTATTCAGAGAAAAAAAAGTTCGTTGTACAAGCGGACTGCTGGTGGAAGCAGATGGAATGAATTCAAGTATATTGATGTATAAAAAATAAGTGTTCGTGCAAACCTAAGTACTACTAAGTTTTCAGCTGGAACATCAACAGGTTTTGGAGAAATGGAGGAATCGTAGGTCTTGAATGTGGAAATCGAACTTACCACCTCAACCTCGTCATAATCCGCTTCTACTGTCATTATTTTAAACCAGTACCTTACTTCTCTTTGCTGTAAAGTTAATGCAATTTGGTTTCCTACAATTGATACATATGTTCTACCTGCGTTTATTAATCTGTGTTAAAACGTGATCACCTATGTTATATTCCGATTAAGATTTTTAGTTGATTAAAGCCTGGGTTCAGTAAAAGTTTTCATCTTACCTCTGCAGGGATGCCCACTAGAGGTCACCCTCGTATTTTAGAAAAATTTAGGAGATGTATTTGGAATATATCATGTGAATCCAATAAATACGAGTCCTCTCGTACTGTAGTGCTCGAGCCACACAAACTCCCTCGTTTCCAGTGGGAATCATCAATTATTACTGCAAATTAAGATTCCATGGGAAATTTCTTAATGAATGAGTAATTTTTTCAATAATACGCAAAGAAAAGCGAAATGTTTGCCTTGAAGAGGCAATCTAACAGTATAAATAGCTCAAAAACGCTAAAAATGTATTGTGGGGCCCGTTGTTTCCCAGGAAATGGATATTTTTTCTTTGATCAATTCATCGATTTTAGTCTCACATACCTTTTGTGGTAAGTCATATTGCAATGTGGAATAAACAAAAAATAAACCTTTAGCTTACCACCAATTTATTTAAAACAAAGCGTTTCGCTCAAATTCTGAGCATCATCAGGCAGGTACTGACATAAAACGGTTTTATGGTTGTATGGTTTATGGTTTTATGTGAGTACCTACCTGATGATGCTCAGAATTTGAGCGAAAAGCTTTGTTTTAAATAAACTGGCGGTAAGCTAAGGGTTTATTTTTGTTTAGTCCACATTTTTTCTTTGAGTCGTGCCTAACTATGCAGTTCACAGCCTAATGTCAGCTTTATCCTCTTATCACCAACTTGGTCCTGTAGACTGTGAGCTCAGAACACGACCATAACGCCACAAACCCCCTGCTGCAAATTTGCATAGTATCACCCCTCACCGCCGAAGTTGTGCAAAACTAACATCATATTTCGCTTCTATTGTTGTTATTTTAAACCAGAACCTCCGCCTTCCCTCAGGTGTAAGGTAAATGTAACCTCTTTAATCAACGCTGAAACAACGGAAACTTCTCCAAGATCTAATCTCGGGTACTGGCCTCGGGAAAGGCCTAGTGTTTCGGAAGAGATAAGTTCCACACGTAAAAGGGACCTTCCTTGCCCTCTGCTTCCCATTGTTTCTGTTTTCCAACCAAAAGCAGTTGTTGTTGTGAAGTGAGTGCGATGGCGGTGGCGGGGGGGTATTTTCACAGATCACAAGTAACTAACAGTGCGATCTTGGAAAGCAGGCACAAACAATAGCTACCTTATTTCGTAAACTTGGCGAAATTCACGCCCCTTCAGCTTTAATGGGTTACGAGTCAGGAGTTAACCCCTTTTGGTATTCGGAAGGCAATTAAGATCGGTTAATCTCTGCATTTTACGGACGGTTAGGTTTTCCGAACGCGTTTTAAGGGGTGTTTCAACCTTTGCACGCCACCCTCAGTACATTCTCTTGAGGGTAGTGATCCTCATTTATAACCCCTTTGAATGGAAGTGAAGAACTTCTGGTACCAATAGAAATCCATTGCCTACATTGGGTATAAACTTCAGAAAGGTATTTCACGGACAGCTGAATCAAATTTGTTGAATTCCTGGAGCCTGAAATTCGTGGAACGCGTTTATATAACCTTTCCCCTCAACACATTCTTTTGAGGGAATTGTTTCTCATATCTAACCCGTTTGAAATGGAGTAAAGTGAGCTCTTTTGGAACGGCTTGATCAAATTCGTGGGTTTTCTTGAACCCGGATGTTTGTGAAAAGCGTTTGTTGGGGTTGGGGTGTTGCAACTTCGTCCACCACACCCTCGACGAATTCTTGTAGGGGAAGTCATCTCTTTCCAAGCCCTTTGATGAATTGAAATGGAGAACTTGAGTAGGTGCCTACAAAAATCCATTGACTCCTTCATAGAGGTTACAGGTTAACCAAAATTGTAGAATTTCCGGTACCTGAAATCTTTAGAACCCGTTTTAGAGGTGTTTCAACCTTATGCATCACCCTCACTACATTGTCTTGAGGTGAGTGAGTTCCATTTCTAAACCTATTCAGTTGAAAACTCCCGCTGAAATTTCCTTTTTTTTGTACTAGTGAAAACGGTAGAAAAGTTGTAGGGACCTATGTGCCTCCAAATTAGGCAGAAACCGAACGAATTTCCTAACAAAAACATGTTTTTCATCAGTACATTTTCTTCCAGCTCGAATTTCTCATAAAAACGTGAAAAGCTTAGCGAATAGTGAAACCTAAGTTTCTAACTGATTGTTTATTGGATATTGAACGACTTTCAAACACCATAACTCTGGTTAGATCAATACTTCTTCGATCGATCGACACCATCATCAATAGAGATGAGAGGTATATGTAGATTTTCTTTTTGATGATTCAAATAAACCATGCTGAGGAAAGTAAAGGAAATAAATAGGTACATTTCTGGGACCATATGTGCGCAGATGAACGTAGTATGCCACCCGAGACGACAATCAATGGGTTAGCCCCCCCCCCCCCCACCTAAAAAATTGTCTCGCTCCTTTTCAGAAAAATCTGCGTTTTTATACACCTTTAATCAATATAGGGACATCCCAATGTATTGGTTAAATATTCCATCTCAGCATCTACATCATTTGCACACATTTCATGCATGTACTTTCCCAACAAAATTCACTCTTGAAATCCCCTAACGTTTACGAAGTTCAGATTTCAGGGGTTCAAGTTACGGTCGTTTTATCTGTAGGTTAAGCGAACCGTTAACTTTCCAAACCAGTAAACGTTCTCAGTGGCTTTTTCCACCCTTATTTCCTTAACCCTCTCATCTCAAGGGGGACACTATTTTGGCGTCATTAGATTACAAGTGGAACTTCTCCCTCTTTCTTCCCCAACCGCAGATATGGTTGGAAACTCCGAAAGCGTTTCAACCGCTGATAGATAATTATCGAGAGATTTGTTGGCTACGTTCCTCGCATAAGAAATCCATTTCCCTTATCAGTATGGGTCCCAACGCCTCGAATACACCTACTGAACCTCCCTCCTTCTTATTGGTTTTTATTGTGCGTACTGGAGCGGAATTTGTTATTTGTGAATACGAAGCTTTCCACGACCTCGATAATATGGCTGTTTAAATGCAAAACGAACTCGGGGAAATAATTTTCTCTTAACAGGTCTCATAATCACCGTTTAATGGTGAATATTTTATAAAAACTGGTGTATGAATTACAATTTAGAGTAATCTTCATTAACTTTACATTATTATTATGGGGCTAAGTGCAGTTCATATCATATATTTCATTTTTCACCCATTAAGTAGTTATTTTCAATTATCAGAATTTGCAATCGACCAAGAAAAAACATTTTGAATGTTGTTTTGAAGGTTTAAGGGTTGATATTTTCAAAAATTCTTAGCTCCGGTTCCGCATTTGCTGCGAACGATGAGCTCGAAACTCGGCTGGGAAATAAAGGAAGCCATCACTTGGCCAGTTCCCAATTGCCATCTACATTCTACTTTTGGGCAGGGCCGTTAGAAGATGTACATTCTGTTCTTTTTAATGAATTGTATGTGGCACCAACAGGGCCACCTACAACTTTAGTCTCATTTTTTCAGAAGAATTTTTTTAGTCTCATTTTTTTAGACATTTTTTCCGTACGCAGTAGGGTTATCTGTGCCGTAGGTGGTACACCTATACCGTTATGGAATTTGCACCGCATTTCTACATCTACCGTGGCAATTGTCATGCTGCATCCGGAGGGCATGTTCCCCAGGCTCCATCTGATTCGCATCGTTGTTGAAGCAGTGGTGTACGACCTGACATACATGTATTACAACTAGCTGGATCACCCTTGCGTTGCAGAGGACGTAATTCATTTGTCTTGCATTGATAACATTCAACTTTTACGAACCTGATGATAAAGTTACACCCTTTCCCATAACCCTTCCTCCAGATCCAGTATTATTTACGATTCACCATCCTTCATTTTCGGATTACTCAATTAGGTGTACAGGTGGTGTTAGGTGTACTCTATGTAGGTACAGTTAAGCAGTCTTCCCTCACACTCTTCCATAATCGCACCCCGCAATTCTATATGATTCTCAAGCTGAACTGCCCTAAACATATTGCACATGTTTCATTCAAATCAGAACATTCTGGTGGTTCTTCACTAATTGATGCAGTTTTCCATCTGCAAACCTGACAGATATTTGACAAATTCCGATGGTGTACATTCCGAGTTGACTACTTACCCAACCCAATATACCCTCGGCATATTCCTCAAGTTGCGACTAATTTTCGTGATTCGTAAAGACATGCTTTGCGAACAGACGTCTTCCTATTCTATAATTTTCATATTGAAGAAACTTGACACGAAATTTCGCGATTCTATTCAACTTACAGACAGTCAGGATTAAGATTATATTATTCATTCAGATTTCATCATTGAGCGTACCTACTCGAGTTATAGTAAGAACTTCACAGATAGGAAATTGTAAGCTGCGCTGAACGGACCATAAAGTTAACTTTTAAATTAATTTGCAAAGTAAGTTCCTCCATGCTAAAGATTCCCTGAACCAAATGTACATACAACTACCAAAATAACTATATGCCCCTTTGTGTGGTCGTTACCTAAATATTATGTTTTTGGATCGTTATCTGTTCAAAAATGTATATTTTCCATGAGAATATAATTGTTAAGCTATTTTCGCAGTTGCACTTACAGTCGAGTTGCACATGACCTTGTTTAGCTGAACGAGGTTGGTGTAGATTGAGTTGACTTCATCGGTAAAGTCTTCCTCGTACTGAGTCACCTGAGTGAGAACTGAGTCGTTAGACCCGTATAACTGCCCAGCAAGGATCCGTAATTCGTAATCGCTCATAGTTTTCGTTTGTGCCAGCAAGCCCTTCACCTTGTTCAAGAAACCCGTCAAATAAGTGTCGACCGCTTTCTCTGTCAGGAGTTTATAGTTCCCCAATTCGATGCTCCAGCAGGCAAGAGCCGTCCCCATGCGGCCTTGGACCTGGTAGGTTATGGATGTGTTCATGTGAGCTAAGGAATCGTTGACGAATGCCTTCAATTTGGCCACTTCTGTCTCTAAAATCGGAAGGTACGGATTTGTTCCAGAAACCTGAAACACGAAATTGCCATTACATTAGAGAAAATTCTAAAAAGTAGTATGCGGCGGCGCGGCGCCAAAATCAGCGTTCCATTCATGCACCATGGCCATATGAGCCAATTTTCGAAGTAACATATTATATGTACCCTCTCAATCTGCCCTTCAGTTTACTAGGTTATCAGCCATTTTCCACGGAGTGCTACCGAAAATGGTCGCAATTTTGCAGTCTTATTTAAGTTTTGAATACGTCGGGTTTTGCTATACTGTGCCTCATAATGGAACCAAGACATGGCCGGGTCGGAACTCCGAAGTTCACCCATGCATAACGTTAGTTTGGTTAAACAACCGTGTTTTTGCAAACGTCGTACGTACCTACCCTAGTTAAATGGAAATGCCGAGTTTTATTCAGTCATCGTGTTCAATTCGCTCCTTATTTTCTGCCCAAAAGTTTACTAACCTCAAAATGTTGAATTTTGCATTGCTAACAGCATGTGAATTATTTGTCGAGTGCTGCCTTCAATCCAAAACATTTTATACATGAAATGCAAACCAATTACCTACCTAATTAACTGGTAGAATGTGGAGATGAGTAACTAATAAGCAAGATGCTACCGAAAGTGTAGACCTACTTGCGTGAGAGTTCTACACAATATTTTCGTTACGTTACATCCGAACATTTACGATAATTTCAATGAGGCCCATAAAATACTTACTGCAATAGCAGAGGCCAGCGCAAAAGCAAGTGGGAGGTACATCATGGCGGGGATTCCTCCAGATCAGCTGTAGGCGGGCTATACTATGCGTCTGCCCATCTACAAACCTTCTTGCAAGTTTGATTCAATGTGTGTTGAATCAAATGACGGATCTATCTGAGAACAATCTCGCTATTGTTCGCCTGGTTCGGGCTCCAGAGGAAATTTTGTTGATTCAAGTGATCACAGGCGTTAATTTATCCATGGGAATCCATTGTGTGCAGGCAGTTCTGTTTCCAAATGTTTGACTTCATGTATTTACTTTGTTAACACTGATATGCTGTTTCCAGGTATTGTCGGTCGAGAGGTAGAACAGTTATTCCTGTCCCAGCACACAGATATGAATATATTTTGCTTCCGAGTCTGCGAAGCAGCGGAAGCCTTGTGTTCACTTTCGTGAGCCAAAAAATTTTTGTCTTCAGAAATCAAAATTTCCACTTGCATTTTGCGTTTCAAAGCCTACTGAACAAATTTGGTTCCGTGTCTGTCGGTCTGTGAGTCTGTGGGTCTGTCTGTCCGCATTTCCTTGTTACAGCCATAACTTCCACGATTTTGAATTGATTTAGCTCAAATTTTGAGGGATGGTGCGGATAAGGCCCCTTGAGGTCCCATACAAATGTCAACATGATTGATCCAGCGGTACGCCCTGCGCATACGCTAACGTTAAATTCAACAAACACGCATAACTTTCACAATTTTGATTCAATTCCGCTCAAATTTTCAAGGGTTGTTTGGACAAGGCCTAGTGAGTTCCAGTATGAATTTCAGCATGATCGGACCCTCGGTGCGCTCTGCGCATGCGCTGGCGTGAAATAGATTCAATTTCCTTGTTACAACCGTAGTAACCAAAGATTTCACCCAATTTCAAAGTAATTCTCAGGGATTAAGCGGGTAGAGCCCATTGAGGTCCCATATAAATTTCAACATGATAGAGCCAGCGGTTCGCCCTGCGCATGCGCTAACGTGAAATTCTTCAAACACGCATAACTTTCGCAATTATGTATAATGGACGTAATGTATTATGGACGTAATGTTATGTAATACCTATGTATATTTCATGTAATGTTATGTTATGTTATGTAATGTTATGTAATATGTATATTTCACGTTATGTAATGTTATGTTATGTAATGTAATGTAATGTTATGTAATGTAATGTAATGTAATGTTATTTTGCTTCCGAGTCTGTTCTATTTTATAATGGGTCACTCTGATTGTGACGAGGAAGCTCCTGTGCCATCACCTTGGCAGTGTATTTTACTTAATTTACTACACTAAATGTATAGAAAATAAGATACTTACACAACTTGTTTTTGACAATTTTGATATACTGTTGAGCTATTATTCGGTTAATTCGCAGTCAGTGTGTTAGTTCGTTGGTTTTCTTCTCGTCAATCTTCTCAGCAGGTTGTTAACATTAAGCAAATGGACAGCAAAAAAAAAAGGCAAGTGGGCTTCGGTGATGACATGACCTCTTAGTAGATACAATTATTGTTGGTAGTTTCATAGATAATTTCGACCTCAAGGTCGTGATGGAGTTTATCATTCCGTATGTACTCTGTGCTCCTGAGCATTGAATTGAAACTTGAAAGCGCTGGAGCGCCAGAGCGCTCTGGGCCGTGCAGCCCCACAACTGCGCTCCATAAGTCCGTTACTGGCTTTAGGACTTGGTTGAACAGGGTTAACCTGTTTTGCACATACAGTTTTGATCGCCTGCCCAATAATTTTTTTTAAAGTTAGAGAGCCAATAATGTGCGACTATGAAATTAATGCGGTATGAATGGTGATGTCTTGATGGGGGGACCTCTTGCAACCATCTAAATACTAGCCAGATAACTGGTGTCACATTGTAAGCAATAGTAGTTTTTAATAAATTATTCTTCGGTTTTTCAATTAGAAGTGATGCCTCAATACCTATTATGTTGACGTATGATGCAGTATATAAGCTGAGATTGTAAATTGGGATTAAATTATAATGTAGGTACCTGTAATGTATCAGGCTGTTGTTCAGGGCCTGATTTTATTGCGAGTAAAGCTGAAGCCGTTACGTTATTATCTAACAATAAATATTCCTAGCTTACCGGTGAATATGTGACATTCCTTTCGAAAAGCGCTTCCTTTAGATTTTTATCATTCAATATTTTAAGTTTTCGCCAACATCGTTTCTTTCCATAGTTTCATCTAACTGATTTTCATGGTTCCTGCAGAAGTGAAATTTTCGTTCGGTCTCACCGAAATTTTGGTTGTTCTGAGTAGTAAACGAGGGATAAGAGTTACCTACCGATTTTGCCGTTCCCTTGCGTGTCGCAACAAAATGGCGTGGGAATGATTTACATCCCACTCAACTCCGTTATAAACATCTTCTTTCGCAAAAACACTCCAACGCCCGGATTTTTGTGATTAACTGCGCTATTTTATCAATGCTCTCGCCTCGGCTGGTTTTAGGTGAAAGGACATCATAATTCAGTGTCCGGACGGTGTTGGACTTGCGATGTCTACAGGCGATCAGTGAAGTTTCATCATGGACATATCTTCATCAGAGTTGTTAGTTTACACGTAATAGGATGGATATCGTGTTACCCTCCCGAGATGCTAAACAGTTTCTCATCAGTTGCGGGTATTATGTTCAACAGCGTCTGAGGTTCGCGAAGTCGCCTACGCCGTTAGCCCTCAGCCATATGGTCTGGACTCTCCCTCCTGTCTGACGGTTTATTTCAATTACTCGATGTCATGCATGGACTTTATGAATAACTCTGTGACTCATATTATTACTGGAGTTGAGGCAATCATGGAATAGGCAATTCACTGTCCTGAAAATATCCCTCCCCCCACTCTTTCTCTTCACGCATCGACCCTATTCACTCGGTTTTCTTCTGGAAGATAAGTAGTGTTCTAACTTAAAAAAAAAAAAAAAAAACTCCGTCTCAGTCTTTATGTAAAACCAGAATTTTAACCCCAAATCTTGTCCAAATTCATGAATTTCTGAACCAGTTCATTATTGGGTATGCTTCGATTATGTATCTCTATACCAAACACCAGTCACGTACCTATACAATTCGTCTTCAGTTTTTATCGATAAGTATTTACTAGAAAATATCCAACTTCATCTCTCTGTAAACGCTAAATGGACTATTAATTTTCCGCTGTTTATCATGAAATTTCAAGGCTTCTACTTCCTGTCCTTGGATTATGCAGTATGCTATAAAATACAACTGTATAATTTAAAAGAAACCGCGACCATAATACATTGAGGGCACGAGAAAGCCATGGGCATACGATGGTTCCTGACATCTAGAAAACACTTCTGGGTGGAGGCATAGGCTTAAGGTAGCCATGGTTGATAACATCATAATTCATGGTTTGCAGCCATTGTATTTTGGTGGGTATACATACTTCGGACCGATGAAAATGGTGAGAAGAAATTTATAAATACGTCATGTATGTGTCTTCCATATTAAACCATGTGCCCTGTGCCTTCCTATACGAGTGAGCTACTATAAGACCCTCGGTAAATTAAATTATATACATACATATACATACATATACATACATACATACATATATATACATACAAATATATTTCAGGTGTGTATCCCTCCTCTTTCGATGTAGCTTCTAAATGGCAAAATAGCTTTTTGACGACTACCTGGGCGCTTATCATTGGCATTATAAATATATGGTAGAATTATAAACATGAGTTTTCTACCGTAATAAGGAAAACTATATCTCCTAACCTGAAAATTAGGTTCGCTGGAGAACAGCCAGATAAATCTCAAATCGAATTTAGCTGAAGCGGGTTGCTACAAAACTTCAGCGATTTGCGGATGTAGTTGAAAGAAATGTCTAAATTTAGAAATTTAGCAAAACTCAAACAATTTAGGGAATTTATGAGGGTATTTTCTGTTTGAGCATAGATACTTCAGCAATCGGACCATTCGAAACATACTTCTTTCGTAGAGACAAAGTAAAGATAAATCAGTCATCAAGTTTTTTGGAAGTTCTGAAAGTGGGGTAGGTAGGTACCTATTATACTATATATACCTGGTATCTGGCACCTATTTATATTAAGTTTGCGTTGGCATAATGGCGGTATCTTATAGTACTTATGTGTCCACATATGGGCGTGAGCTCATGTAGGAACCATGTAAATGGAAGACGTCAGGTGTTTATCGCTCCTCACTATCGGTGCAAGTTCTAAATGAACTAAGACAAGGCGATTATCGTTTACGTGTAATCTCCCTAATAACTTCCCCGCGTCTCGTGTGCCATCCATCAAACCCGCGTCAAAGGGGTTCTGTTATATTCAAGACGACGAGACCCCTCCACATTAAACCTTCCGAGAGGAAATACATAAGCGTCAACGCGTATTTGAATAATGAGCTATTGATAATAAATTTCAAAAACATTATCCCCGAGCTTCCCAACGGGGCCCAGAAACCCGCGCTTTCAAATACGGTAGGTTGTTTAATGAAGTTTCGAAGGAGCGGCATTCCGTCTTGGTGGGGACCCTTCGGCGTCTTTACCCGGGACCCCAAGTGGGTCTGTAATACATGTTATGAATAAATTAATAATGGCGTGAGTAATGAACTAGTTGTTGCTGACTTATACATGTGTGATGCTAGATTTAAACTGATCCTTGAGAAATATCGCAAATATGGATAAGAAGTTTCAGCAGATGCACAAATGGTATTGTATCGATTTTTTCTTCGGAAGATTTTTACGAAATGACAGAATTTACTTAGGGATCGTTGTTTATTATAACTTGAGGGGGATTGATCTTGAATGAGATTGGTCCCACAGCTTATTTTCATAACCTGTCTTTTGAGCCGCCACCACGGAATTTATAAAAAGATTATGTGTTCCATGGCTGCCACCGTGTTCTGGAGATCATGAGCTGCATGGACACTGGAGTAGTATCAGCTCAGTTCCATTGTCTTATTCCACACGAATGTACACATTGTGCAACCACCATCATCTCTTCTAAATGTGTTTTAGTACCTGTCATAATCATGACTGAATTAACGCTACAAACAGCTACGTATACCTATGAATTTATTGACAATTTTTTGTTTGTTCGAGGTATAAAATCTTTAACGAAGAATACATTTATTTTCTTATACAATAATTTTAATGAATTATCAAAACAAACGTAAGAAACCAGTTATTCTGATCGAAGATTAGCCTTGTAACGACGTTGTAAATTTTTGGGTTCCTCTAATAAAAATTACCACCGAGATAATTGACCATTCAGTAATAAAACAAGCATAATCGTGTTCATGTGGGTTTTTTTCGCGAACGCTCTCTCGGAACCTCAAAGGCGAAATGAGCTGTAAATTACCGGCAGCTCGGCCTGTCCCCGCCAGCGGACAACAATCCGTTTTTATTTCCCTATCGTTCGATCGACAATAAAAATTTAGTAGCGACCCCTTCGAGAAAAAATAATATACGACCACCCGCCGAAAAGAGCTGTGTCGGTGTGCCGAGCCGGAGCGGCGTGCTCATAACGACCAATTGGTTTTCACTCGATCATCTAGCAATTGGTTGGTGAGCCATATGGTGGTGGGCCATCTGCTGTTACACGGTAGCACTCTTTCCGCAAGCTTTGCAATATCGGGGGATGGTGATTATCTTCTAATGAAAATCTAGATCAAATTTACCTATTGAGAGAATACGTAGGTATAGTGGAGAATACCCAAATTGGTTGTTCTGCTTCCGAGCCTACCAAGGTTCAATTTTGTCCTCCAAAATCGAAATTACCACTTGCATTTTGCATTTTAAAACTTCCTGAACGAATTTGTTTCCGTGTCTACCAATCTTTCTGCCCACAAATCTTTGCATAACTATAAGAAAAGAATGCCCGAAATGAGCTGAAATTTGGATCGTAGGTGAGGGTTGGGCCCAAATCGGACGGTATCGCACCATCAGACGGTTACCATACTTCCTACGCCCGTAAGTTACTCATACGAAAACTTTGTGAATTTCATCGAAATCGGATTGTAAATTTCTCTGAGCCATAGAACGAAAATCGTGCATTACCACGGTTTTAGTAACCGACATGTGCTAGGCACACTTTTTGGTTTTTATTTTCAATAATGAACCATTGGAATCGAGCATGAAAAGATAAATTCTAACCCCCCTCAAAATTTGATGGTTTACGTTTCAAAGTTATGTAGAATCCAAAACTGCAATAAAAAAATTTCTGTCTGTCCGCCGTACGCCGTACTGGCCACTTTTCTTAGTTACCATGAAACAAAATTGATGAAATTCGGATTATAGGTTCCGTTCGGGGTCTAGTTGGTCCTCGAAGCTCGTCGTTACTGTCAGTCATCTCAACTCAAAGGGGTTCAAAATGGGGTTGAAATTTTTAGAACGCCGCGCCGTAGCTCCAAAACTTTCGATAGAAGGGTATGGTTTTTATTACGTTATTAAATTTGTCTTGAGCTAAACAATTTTTTGAGACCACCCGGAGCACTGTAAGTCCAGCCGTTCGTGCGCACCAAAAAGCTTCGTCAACACGATCGTGAATTAAACGGAATAAATCCGGCCCAGATAATCATCACTACTGCTGGCTGTACAAGGATAGAGACAAGATCGTCTAGAGATGGTCAGGGATGGTTAGAGCTGGCTGTACAAGGATAGAGACAAGATCATCGAGAGATGGTTAGGGATGGTTAGAGCTGGCTGTACAAGGAAACAGAAAAGGTCAAGGAGAGATGGTCAGGGATGGTTAGAGCTGGCTGTACAAGGATAGAGACAAGATCGTCGAGAGATGGTTAGGGATGGTTAGAGCTGGCTGTACAAGGAAATAGAAAAGGTGGAGTTGGTCGTGGATTTAAGAAGACACACGAGCGAACTACGGACTGGGGAGACATTAGAAGTGCTGTAGGGTTAAATTTCCACTGGAAACCGACCAAAAATCCAGAAATCTGCCTTCGATAACAAGAGAGAGCAGCGTTCAGTGGGGTGAGTCAATTCGAAGGGCAACTGTTCAACAAACACGTGAAAGTACGTAAAAAAAAAAGTACGTCAAAGTGAAAATGTAGGAACCAACTTCTCATTCGATTCCAAGACGTCCAAAAAGCCTTTTATTTCGGAGGTGATACACATATTTCACGAATCCGAGCAAGGACATACACCAGATCTGACACAGGTACTACTACCAACTTAAGTGAAACGCGAGTTTCAGAGGGTTTTCCTTGTTCACATCGACGTTTCGAGGTGATAATGGATTGAAATACACCGAATTCCGGTTTTAAATAGAGGAAAGCTTGATACATAAATATAATAAAAACGGAGAGAATCATCGTGTACACGAAGGTAAAGACCCACCTGAGAAACTCCGCAGAGGGAAACATTAGAAGTGCCGAAGCGTTAAATTTTGACTCAACACAGCTCATAAGTCCAGAAATCTGCCTCAGATGATAAAAGAGAGGCAATGTTCAGTGGGGGAGTAGATTCGAAGGTTAACTGATCCATAAACACCTGAAAGTACGACAATACATCTTCAAATTGAATGCAAATGTAGGAACCAACTGATACAAGTACTACTATCAACTAAACTGAAACGCGGTTTTCGGAGGGTTTTCCTAGCTTGGATTCACGTTTTGAAGTGAAAGTGGGTAGAAATACACCAAATTTCGGTTTCAAATGTAGGAAAGCTTGATACATCCATATGATTCTAACTCACATGAGCAACTCTCGACTGGGGGAGATTTGAAGTGCTGTAACGTTGCATTTCCACTCCAAACAGGTACTAATTCATGAAATCAGCCCCGGATGTCAAGAGAGAGGCAATGTTCACTGGGGTGAGTCGATTCCAAGTTCAACGGATCCACAAAAACCTTAATTAATGTACGTCAAAACCTCGTCAAATTGAATGAAAATGTAGCAAACAACTTCTCATTCGACGCGAAAACGCCAAGAACGCCTATTAATTCGATGGTTTTGACATAAATCACGATTCCTAGCTCAGCGATACACCAGACCTGATATAGGTACTACTACCAACTGAACTGAAACGCGGTTCTCAGAGGGTTTTCCTAGTTTGGATCGACGTTTCGAAGTGAAAACAGGTCATAATTCATGAAATCAGCCCCAGATGTCAAGAGAGAGGCAATGATCACTGGGGTGAGTCGATTCCAAGTTCAACTGATCCACAAAAACCTGAATGTACCTACGTAAAAACCTCGTCAAATTGAATGAAAATGTAGCAAAAAACTTCTAATTCGACTCAAAATCGTCAAGATCGCCTATTAATTGGAAGATTTTGACATAAACCACGATTCCTAGCTCAGCGATACGCCAGATCTGATATACATATAGACGGGTTATCTATACAGAGAGCTGCGATCTGTAACATAAGGGTATTCTGTACAAAATAATAAACCGTTGTGCAGGGATTTGCAGCGTTTTTAATTCAGATTTTTGATGTGAACGTAGAAAACGAGATGAAATTGTATCTATTTTGGTTCGTTTGAGACATTTGTAGTTATATTATTGAAGATTCGTAGAACTCTGATGACATCACTGGGTATGCTATAACAATAAACGCCATATGTATGGCGTTAAAAAACAAATCTATTTATATCTAATCATAAATATATAAGTTAAATAACTTGGATACGAAGTTCAATTTAAAAAAACTTTAATTCCAAATTACTACACATTTGTAGAATGCGAGAGACAAATACGGTCGAAGAAGGGCTGAACGGGACTGCCCGTACAACCTTTTCTAGGCGGCGAGTTTTTTCTACAAGATCAGCCATTATTTTGTATCAACCTGCAATTTACATTACAATGTAACTTATATATATTGGTATCTATATCTATAAAAATCCAATTCCTAGTCCTCTTCGAATCTCCCCACCAGTTGGTTTTGCTTCTTCGTACAATACCGAATTCATTTTTCGAGAAGTAAAAAACTTACCATTACATAATTCCATATTTCCACTTATTTTTCATTGCTTTTTTACTCTTGTTTCAGGTGAGACATTTTTTTTTTTTTTTTTTAACTATGCCACGGCGCGGTTACGGCAATTGTGCCATGCGCTCTCGAGCAGCCCAATAGAGCCGAGCGGTTCGTTCCCACCGGCACTCAGTCGTCAGCATTGATAGTCGTGCATCTTCTAGGGCAGGGCACGTTTCGAGATGGGTTGATGTCATCTCTTCGTCAGAATCACAGAGGGGGCACAGTGGGTCATCTGCCAGCCCAATGCGGTGGAGATGCTTTCTCAGGTAATCGTGTCCAGTAGCAGTTCGAAAACATGCCACCGACACCCCCCTGGAGGCGCCTGATGGGACTCTCTGGTTCGGATCGTTAAGGATGTCCCATTGCTTACCCTCCGAGGTTTTGTTCTCTAAAACTCAAATTGATAGATTCATCGTCAAGAATTGATTTTTTCTAAAACTGACCAAAATGGAAATTAACTCAGTTAAAATTCGATTGAAAATAAATTTAAATGAAATTGATAATTGACGTATTATAAGGGGCTATGCTGGTAAATTGACACAATCGATAATTTTGTTGAATAACAAAATTCGCTCCATGGCTGGGACTTGGCTCTTATACGTGTACTCCACGTAGTTCCCTAGTTATAGATACTTTTGTTTCTTCATTATAGATCCGTTGATTACTTCTTATAGAATTCATATATACGGATGTAATATCCGGCATCGTAAGTAAATACGGGTTCGACCTTCGTTGATTAATTTTCTGAAATTGATCAGCCTCCCTTTGAGTGATACTGAGAACGTAATTTTCGAGATTCCGTTTTTGAGGTCGGGATTCATCGCTTACCGCAAATGTGAATCATATTATAGTACAGTGGAGACTTTATTATTGCTTCCGATGGAGCAAGGTGCATGGAGCAAGGAAAATACTGCCTTAAGTTGGAAAACCGTTTTAATTATAACTCGGAGCGTAATTAGTTATACATACGAGTGCTTCGCGTATGGAGTTTTAATTGATTAAATTTTGATGGGTGAAAGCAGCGAGGAAGGGTAATAACGCAATTGGTTTTCCAATGTTAATTTTGAATTTCTCTGATATGTTTCATTGCAAACATTGACTCAAGCTTTCAACGAATAACAACGGTAATAATAAATTACATTGTTTGATATTTGAAATAAATTTACCTGCAATACATAGGGAACTGGTATGATTCCTTATCTTCACACATCTCTGAATAACTTTGGCCATGGGCGCTTAGTAATAATTGAGTTTTGTATTACATAAATATAGTTTTCTGTGTTTCACCCTTGAGGGTTTCTCTAGTTCAAATTTTCCGTCGGAAGTATGCTTTGTTTGTTACATTAATTTGATCAGAATGGAGTGAATTAAAAAAGGTTTTTCTCGCGAATCCATCGACACCAGAACGAGTTGTGGCTTCAGCTAATCACGTTTAATTGATCGACATCTTGACTGATTATAATGTGGAATATTTATCGTAATTGGGGGAAAATTTTTGTTTTTCGCCAGATGGTGCAAAGCACCATCGGGTACTATAATAAGTAATCCTCGTATCCTACCAGACACGCCAGACCTCGAGTTTATGTACACTGCATTTGAAGCCAGGTAATTGTTGTCCTGGGATCGAATCCAGAAAAAAAAAACACGTATAAATCCATGATATTTTGCTATGTTAGCGAATTTTCGAAGAAAAGGAAGCTATTGTTCTCGGTCCAAAATTTTTAAAACTCGAATTTCCGAAAGATTTTTATACCAACATCCGTTTCAGACCATCCTGAATTCACTGCCGAAAGACACCAAAAATTATATGTATATATATATATATATATATATATATATATATTTATATATTTATATATTTATATATTTATATATATATTTATATATTTATATATATATTTATATATTTATATATTTATATATATATTTATATATTTATATATATATTTATATATTTATATATGTATGTGTCATTCCAGACGATAACTCTCGAAAGAATTGAGATAAAAAGTTCAAATATGCACGAAAAATCTGTCTTGGCAATCGACAGGCTAAGTTCGAAGATGGGCAGAATCGGGTCACTCTAAGGGGGAGTTTTGGGGAGTTTTAGGGGGGGAAAATTACCCATAAATTCCCAAAATGAAAAAGTTTGACAAGTGACACCTCATTTTAAAGATTTTTGTACGCTGAACACGATGGTGAAATCAGAATTGCGATATCTCATTCCATTCTCAAACTGGAGCACTTTGAAGATGAAGGAACGTGGTTATTTCTTGAGATGTTCTTCCTGGTTCGTCTGCTCTAATCTGATAACGGAATGGGATATCGCAATTCTGACTTCACCATCGTGTTCAGCGTTGGAAAATCTACAAACCGAGGTGTTACTCGGCAAAAAATGGAACAAAAAATTTGTTACGTAGGTATCCAATACCTACTCTTCTGGTATTCAAAACATTTTTGATTTCCCCCTCCCCCTCCTTCCACCCCAAATTTTACTTTGCGTAAAACTACTCCTGTTTTAATTTTGTATGGTATCAAGTCGGGAAAACAATGGCCGAAAATTAATTTTCAGAAAATTTTAGGCGGAGGAGGAAGATGCCGAAAACTTCGAAAATTCGCTCTTATAGCCATGCTGCATGACTGTGGTTTTTCTTTTCTGTAACACTATTCTCTCTGCATTTCGTTGGAATGCCGAGAAATTACGTCAAGAACCAATTTTGTCTTTGTAAAACCTAGAAGCCCCATTGAATAGATAAATCGTGATATTATGTGTTCGATATTTCTATTAATTTACTGATTGGATTGTCGATTAGTATCATTAGGCATTTAATCAGCATTTAATCATTAGGCCTCCAGTTCATCTACTACATAATATATTTCATAAGTTCATGTAAATAATATATATGTACATAATATAATGTATACTCATTACTTTGTCACATATGCTAGGTTCACTCACACTTTTACTATATCCCCTAGCGTCTCGGCTCTTGCTCATCCAGAACGAGGCGAT
This sequence comes from Leptopterna dolabrata, assembly GCA_954871275.1. NCBI lineage: Eukaryota > Metazoa > Arthropoda > Insecta > Hemiptera > Miridae > Leptopterna > Leptopterna dolabrata. The sequence continues at coordinate 21,049,952 of OX940984.1, read as the reverse complement.
CAGTTTGAGTTTAGACGATCTTCATACGGATGGAGATCGATCGAATTACGAGTGCTACTCATGCTATGGCCTCACGTATTCTGCCACGGCTGTTCATTGATGCGACGTACCTCCTTTCAACAAGCCTGTATGTAGGATCTCATCACGCTTTCCCCAGCGGGCTTGGTCATTAGGGTGAGTGCTCCTTCCCCGGAGAGTGTTCCGATCCTTTCCAATCAAATGAGAATATTCTTTTCTTCGAGAAACAGGCAACCGACTGAAAATATGAACATACATGCCACAGCGGCGTGAGGTGAAGAAATGACGGTGAAATATCGAGGTGGAATTTTTTACTATTAGGTCCGGTCTACCACGAAACCCAAACATCTGAAAGTCCCACTCCTGAAGATGAGTAACACCATTTTACTATTAAACCAGGCGAATTCCCGAAAATTCAGGAAACATTACCTTACTGTAGTCTGTTCATCGCGATTCAGTAAATCAACAATATACTGAAACTGTTAATAAATGCACGTTTTTGGTAGCGGACAGTGCTCACGTTTTAACTCAGTCGGGGAACTGGAAAGAAATCCGTACCAAACGACCACCGAAAATGACCCTCACGTGATTTGAGGAAGTTATCGATTTCTACAGGATTTTTCATTCTTAATGAACACTGACATCCTTGGCTCCAGTTTTTTTGAGAGGCTGATGGTGCAAACGTTCACCACTTACAGTTCTACTATGAGACTGATAATTCTAGTTTTTTATACCTGTGAGGCTGGTCTTATTCATTATCCTACGAAATTCCTCCCAGTGGCTGTGGTACCCAGTAAAAAAAAAAAAAATTAGAAAAGTAGGAAAGATAAATAAAGACGTCGTGGCATAATTAAAAATGTGTTTGGATTCTACTTTTGTTATTAAACGTAGCAAATTGTTTAAAGACTTCGTACAATGAGTAATAAATCAATTTTTAATGCTCATCCGAAAAAATGAAACCCCAGCAAAACACCTGAAATAAGATGGAAATACTAGGTATGCACGTGAGGTGCTTGCGACTGTTGGTATCAGAAAAACACATGCGACTGACTGAAGGTAAAGGAAAACTGTTGTGCTGACCCCTGTGGTAATCGTTCCTTTCATGTTGGATTCTGTACAGAACTCGTTTATGTTTCATACGTAGACCTTCGAGACAGTGTATATTTTCAGGTTATTCAGGTTCCTGAAGATAAAGAGAATAGACGATTCATCTTGTTCTATGAATATCCAGTGCGTCTCTCTCGTCATTCATTTGTATGATACCAACTTTTCGGATATCCAAGTAATTTACCTGGCTTGGAACCAGGCTCTACCTGCTTCCCAACTTTACTTTCTGGGTCGAACGCAATCCTCCCTTTGGGCCCTAAAGCAAAGAAAGTAAAGAATATCTGCCTACCCGAATAAAATGTCCTTCCCCCTGCCCTCGCCACATAAAAAACTTCTTTTTTAGTTTCTTCCCTTAGAATATAGAATGCCACTGGGTCACGTGTATCAACCCCTTCCCCGCTTCATCGCATTTTCTTGATATTGCTTTAGTTTTAATCATATTTTCAATCTAGACCTTCGTGGAGGGACTTTGGAAAAAATTGGATAGAAAAGTTTTGACGGGGAGAAAGTAAAGGACCGAAATCTTTTTTTTTCGGTGCTCGATAAGGTGCTTTAATCCATGAGGCTGTATGATATAAAAAGTTTTCAACGATTTTTGAGGTTGATGAATTCTTGGGATGATGATGGATATGATATGCCATCAGGGTCATTTGAACTGCTTTGCTTTAATACAAAGTAATCTGCTGGCCCATGACAAATTTATGGGCGAAAACTTTACGTACCTACGTAATCATCATGGAAGATTTTTTTTTCCCTTAAAGTAAGGAAGCATTGTCTCACAGAACTACCTCGTTTTGTCTACCATTTATGGCCAGTTCTAAAGTGTCTACACAATTTCGGAAATGTACTCCGAATCCCACCTACGAAAAACATGAATATCTGTTATTAAATCTAATGGGTTATTTCCGCTAGTGTAAGAAGTAATATTACCATACCTTCCGGAGGAGTCCGTCATTACTAGCCGGTTTAGTACTGGAGGCGAGCGCTTCGATGTAAGGACATCATCATCAGGCCTTCGAGAGAATACTGGAGTCAGTTCGTCAGTTGGTCCCTATTTATGTTCAGGGGGAAGTGATAGGTGTGTAGGGGAACAAAGGAAGTGAAAGGTGTTTTGGCGTTAAGGGAACAAAGGAAGTGAATGGGAAGACGGACTCCTCCGGAAGGTATGGTAATATAAATATCTGTGCTTGTCACAACGCTCAAGTATGCCTGCGAGGTTTTGTAGAAACTTCATCCAATCATCACCTATGCTAAAACTGCCTAAAATCAACTGCTTTTCATCACAGTTTGTTTCTGAAGTCAGTTCATATGGACAGTTTTGTTGGTAACAATTTTTTGATTTATTATTTAAACATTATTAAATAGGTACGTAATGATTGTATTATCTTTCTTTACTTCTGGTGAGAAAATGAAACTCCAATTAAACTTGTTCTTACTAATTCACTTCAGAAAGCGGGATGAGAAAGAGTCTAATTTAGACGACATTTTTCATACTCTTGAACACTCAGTTGAATATAACACTAGTGTAGTGAAATCGATGAAAATCGTATGCTGTTGGAAAACTGAGATTTAGAAGTTCTGAGGTGATTCTTAGTTTGAACAAAATCCGCTGTGGGAGAATTTATAGAATATTGTTGGTTAGAACCTTGTCAGACCAGGGTATCTGAATCTCCATTGTTGTGTTGAATTGGGATGTTGGGGGATCTTGTTGTTTTCCGTAGTAGGTACTTCGTTGAAATGTAACCTGGCTTCATCCGACTTCCGTTGGCGAAGGGTTTACAATGAGGTAGTTACGAGTATCATGACAGCCTCGCATCAACCAATTCATGGCAGTTGGTAACAGGGAAACCACCTTGTAAATAAAGGTTTTCTCCAGAGATGCTCTGTAGGTGGGCATTTGTGGGAGGGAAGGGCTCTTCGTTAATTAGCACATCACGGGAATGCGTCGGGCGGACGTGGCAGAGACGGCGGAAGGAGGAACTCCGATATAAATACGACCTGTAGGGCCGAGAGTGATTTGCGGGTTTCTCTGGTTTATTTACTACCTACCACTTAACCTTCCGCGAGAGTTGTCGGTGAGGGGATGGGACGAGTTGCTGGACGCATGAAGAAGAGAAGGGGGTTACTGTTAGTAAACACTTCCATAATGGTGATCGAGCCGTCTAATCCAAGTCAGTGATATTTTTATCTAATTCCTTTGATTTGATACGTGTTTCTCCACAGTTACAACCACTGATCGAAATCTGCGATAAACACGAAATTTAAAATTGTTCAATTATTGTCGGTAGGTAGGGGACTCCAAACAGAAGTAGTTGATGTAGATCCCGACCCACAAATATTTTCTCTTTAAAACGACAGAAATTCCTGTTTTTCTGGCTAGAGAAACTAACTAAACTGAGCGGAGCAGTAGGGCATGTCGACTGAGGGTTAATATCATACTTAGTTCATCGATGGCCTTCGGTTTTGTACGTTAGAAGAAAGGTGGGACTGGTTCACAGTTGGTTTTTTGTCTTTATTGATGGCAACAGTTGGCAATGTTGGCAATAGTTGGTTTAAACTCACCAAAACTTCTTCTTTGGGTGCAGCCATTCGCAGCTAATGAGCTAAAACGCTTGCCATTTTATGGCCTGTTATCCTTGGTGAATCCAAAACCATCACGTCAGAAATTATGGATATACGAATTCAAGTATCGAAATTATGGGTTTCATTTACCTTAAATTTAACAATTTATCATAGCCTTAATATTCATTGCACGACGTAGTCTCGTTTTATACAGAATACGTAGGTCAGCATAAATTAATCTACTTGTCTTGTTTTGTGTTGACTCTTCTTAATGTAATATTTTCCAGTTGATCTTTATTCTTATGTATTTAAAAATGGTTTAAAAGCTGAAAAGTTGTTCTGAAAGCTCTTGAAAAAAATGAATGAATCATTTTTCGCACAAATACTGCCTTTCCTGTTCACGTTATTCCTATCAGTTTCGACTGACTGCTGTCTTAAATTGAGTTGCGTTGAAAGTACACACACAGGGACGCTATCCGTGTGTATATACACACACCTAAATTCAACTGACTTGAATTCCATACTGAGGAACAAGAGTGACCCCCGTCGATCAAACGACCGCCAACTAATTGGAAAGTACCTACCGAACCGGATGACTCCAGAGTAAACCAGGTTTTAAATTTTTTTCTCCTCTTTTCACAACACTGTATATCCGTTTCGTCTACTTCATCTCTCAAAGATATGGGAGGTATAAGGGAGCAGTATGTACCTATTTCGTACTGGAAACGGTTGCTGGAACCAAGTTTTGATTGACCAGTTTGTGTGTTGAGACCATAACCGATTGATTTCCACCGCCGTTGCAGCTTCCGTCCAGCCATCGTTGGCCCCATCGTTGATGAAGTTTTCACTTCAAAGTATGTTACGTATGTTACGTACCTACCTTATTATACTATTTATATTCCTCCATAACAGTAGATCACTGGAATTATCATGGGTCCCTTGGCGACTGAGCATCTGGTTGTGGTTATATGGTTTGGTGATCTGGTGACTAATCTCCCAGGGCTTATGTCCTTCATTACTTCTATGAATTTGGGCAATGAGAAACAAGCACCAGAAAGCAACACAGTACTATTTACGTACGTATCTTGCGATCTATCGAGGTTGAACCTCACCTCACGAGTTGCTCAAAATTGACTTCATGAATAGATAGGATCATTTTCCATTTTGTTATGGGATTTGTCCTAGTTTGATATTTAACACAGTGAGCCTTTCATTTACGAATGCGCTCAATCAGGAAATGTAAGTAGGTAAACGATGTTGGGGAAGGCAGCGAATTCTTCGTGTTTCTAATAAGGCAAAATTATACGTAATCTGATAAGAGATAATAGAGAATGATTCAGTATTTATGTGTGTTCCTGCAGACTTAAAACGGCTGGCGTCCCGGATGTTGGTTCAGCGCGTCTAGATGCGTTATATATGAGTGGTCTAATATAAAATAATAATGAATTGGTATTAGCCCCTCCTCTGTATTACTCACCATCACCATACTATAACAAATAACTACCATGTTGTCCCCCATAAACCAATCCGCTCACTAATTGGACGACTTTATTTAGAACGATTTCAGTTCGCTGCTATGCCCAAGAACATTAAAAGAACGAAGAAAAACGGGCGGCGTAGGCCGTAATTCCAGGCCAGGAGATCCCCAGGGTAAGATCGTTGTGGGTGGTAAGGGACTACTAAATGATGAATTATGGTACGGCACCGAGAAAGAAAATTTTATTCAAACACTGTAAAAATTTGCCTTTTATACTCGGAGCCTCCTCTGATATCTTATTTTAACTGTGGGAAACTAACCAGCCAACAAAAAATATGAAATAAAAAGCGGCCTGAAACCTCTAGACATTAAAAACGCCCTTTCATCCGGATTTAATGTAGGCAATTCAATGGGAAATTGCAAACGGAATATTTCGACGCCTGCAGCGCTCGTTTCTGGGCCACATAAAAGTAAGAAACATAGCAAAGAAAACTCGTTCGAAAAGTGAGAGAATTTAGTTTTTGGTCACATAAATGCATCATTCATTTGGTGAAGAACGGTGGCTTGAGACGGAAAAAGAATGTTTCATTAGTCAGAAATAGGTTGTATTTCTGGGGACCACGAAGAGGTTGGTCAAGCCGGAATTTTGAGTGTCAAAGGTAGCTATATCTCTCTAAAGCTGATGAAAGTACTTCAAATCGAAATTCAAACTTGAAAACCTTGCTCATGTGGGCTGGAACTGTTTATGGTTTACAGTTCCTCACAACAGAACTATCGTTGTAAAAAGACAGCAGACTGCCATTGATATGTACCTAACTTTATTACGCCTTATACATTGAAAATTGCCGTTATATTATGTTAAAATTAAAAACGCTGTAAACTATTACACAACGGTTTATTATTTACCTGTATAGATGCCCCTTATGCGTATATCACTGTTTTCTGTGGTCAATACACTCGAGCTTCTCCCAGGAAAGTCCTAAACCGAGTAGGGGAGCCGACCAGAGGGAATTACAGTTTCATAAAAATGCGCGGAAATAAATAATTAATCATTTTTTGTTGTTATTCATTAAGTAGGTATAACGTTTGTGCAAGTTGCAAAAAGTACTTATCAACAAAATCCCAAAGAGCCGTCATTCTTGAATGAAATGATATCACAGAACAGCCAACTCGACTTGATACCCAGATTATAATCACGTTCCCCAGCAGTGGTATCTGGGCCGGATTTATACCTTCTCATTCACGATCATTTTGACGGAGCTTTTCGGTGCAAACGCAATGCTCCGGGTGGTCTCAAAAAATTCTTTAGTTCAAGGTCAATCTGAAAACGAAAAACCCTTCTGTTGAAAGTTTTCGAGCTACGGCGTTCTGAAAATTTCAACCCCCATTTTTCACCCCTTAGAGATGACTGGCAGTAACGCCGAGCTTCGCGGACCAACTAGACTCCAAATGGGACCTACAAACCCAATTTTTTTTGTTCGTGGTAACTAAGAATTGTGAGATTGTGCGAAGTGCGTCGTCCGGCGTATGGCGGACGGACAGCAATTTTGTATTTTCGGATACTACGTACCTTGAAACGGAAACCATCACATTTGACGGGGGGGGGGGGGGGGGGATTTATTTTTTCAAGCTTGATTCCAAAGGTTCATGATTGAAAATAACAAACCGTATGAATTGTCAAATTTCAGCATCGTCGGAAAGAAATTTACCCCAGGGCTTACTCAGGTTATAAAAAATATGGGTTGCAATGGCAGAGCGTATTCTAGTTCACAATTTATTTGTCCGGAAGTAGCAGTATTAATAATGAGCCTCTGTACAATATTAATGAAGCACGGAAACTGTGTGTCGGATTCCTAACCTGGCTAGGAAAGGAAAACTAGCGAAACTCTGGCTTCCTTTCGCGCCAATCCCCAAAGGATGAGCCAACAGGACGTCCGTTCTTTCTCTTTTCACAGATCCCCAGTCGACGCTATTTGTTGAGGATGGAAAAATGTCGTTCCGTGAAATATGGCTCCGCTGCAGCGCAGCTCCCGCTTCTGAAAATCTTACTCTTCCGTTGCCTCTCCTCATTCTCACGAAAATTCTGTATGGGGGGTTCTGTGGGTCTCCCCTACAAGCTGGTCTGAAGGAATGGCCCAAGCCCTATGATCCCTGAGTCGGGCCACTTTCTGGATGGTAGATCTATAGTCCTCAAAAATATGGTGTGGCATTTATTTAGTTAGAATATCAGAATTTCGCCGGATGTCACATGCGAACCAGTGAGGCCGGAGTTTGCCCAGGGATTTGCTTTATCTCCGGCTTACTTTCCCATGGATCACCCAGCTAAGGCTCAAGCTAGTATTTTCCTAATCTAAGTGAGATCCTAGAAAATTTGTGCTGCCCCAGCCGACGTATAGTGAAACTGACATACTTCTACTTTCTAGAGGTGTGGCAACTTCGTAATCTCTGTGTTTGAAGACTAAAAATATAATATGCCAATAATGCAAAAGAAGAATGAATGAAGTGAATATTTTGCAAAAATTGAATGGTCTAGGCTGACTGTAATAATTGAGTATACTATCTGGTAGTGTACAGTGTACTATCTGGTAGTATATCTGTGTGTATCTGCTGATTCGATAATTTTCTGTGCTATAAAAATGTCACAATGTACGGTGCTGCTTCCAGTTTATTAACATCTTTGCTAATGTAAATTTATTAGTCTGATTCTCAAATTTTCCAGTATTTTCTTATAATGTGCTAGAAATAATGTGAAATTTATATAATTTATTTTGGCTTTGAGCCCATATAGGTAATGACTTAATCTATGTCAAATATATTACTATTCTATTATATTCCAGTGAGAATAGGTTAGTGTAAATTGCCGATTGTACTGTAATCGTGTGAAAGTGTTTGTCGAAATGAGCAGCTGATGGTAATTTTTCAAGTGAGAGAATGTATCAACGAAAAGTCAAATTTGGATGATTTTGGATTCTCTGAAGTGAGGAGTTGTGGTCAAAGCACTAGAAGCATTGAATTTTCTGGGTACCATACTGGTAGTAGGTACTGGTAAGTAGATGCTTGATGTTGTTATAAATAATCGTATATGATTATGTATCAAAGTAGTTGTAAATATTGTTAATTAATTAGCGATTTTCTTAATCTTATCCCAGTCTCCTATAATTACACGGGATTAACGAGAACCGAGAGCAGCACAGCGGAAACTCTTCCTGTTTTATTTTTTATTTTTTCAATGGAATATTTGAAATTCCGCATAAACGAAAACCTCCCTACCCGGAATACCGTCGGGATAATTGGCCAGCACACGCTCAACAGCACATTCGGAAATTTATCCGTTCAATCGATATAATTTCCAATTAGTTGGCGGGCATAATGCCCTCTTGACGAGATAATTCCGACCATTCCGACGTCCTGCTGCTACCTATCACTAATTGGCGGTTTACTAATTGGGCCCAGCTCCGGTCGTAACCTTTCAATTCTATCACTGTTCATCCCTCATAAACGGTTCACGCCCTTTGGCTCGGCGTTTTTGTCGCTGACGTAGTAACCCTTCGATATTTTCGGGTCCTTTCACTGGTTCGAACCCGTCGGATGACTGCGCGATTTTTTTCTTTCTTTTTCTATGTCAGAGAAAACCTTTCAGTGAGTTTTGGACTTCTGGCTTGTGACTGCAATGAGGAACGGTCGGAGGATATCGTCGGAAAAATGACCAGTTGGCGTATCTTTTTTAAACCACCACAAACGGACGTAACTGCAAAAATCCGATTTTTGAGTTAGCTTCATAATAATACCCTGATAAGTGACTCTAAGAGTTAGCACAAATCCCCACACGTTTTCGTCGCTTAGTAACACAGCAAATGCTAAAGTACTAAAGACGTAGGTATCTACAACAATCGGAACTAACACACTAGGGATGTATGATACTTCGAAATGTATCGATACATATCGTATCGATATTTCTAAAAAGTATCGAAAAGATCAGGCCGATACTTTCAAAAAGTATCGATACATTCAAGTATCGATACTTTTTACAAACTCAAAATTAGAAAAGTTCCGGCCTCATGGATTGTGTTGTTTTGCGCCTTCCCCTTCCAGTGTTCCAGTTCCACCATAGAATAATTCTATGCCTGACATAAGTGCACAGTATCAGTTGAGTTGTTTCACGTTTCCAGTCCTACTAGATGCCGGACAGTATAAGTTGAATGAGTGATCATCTCCATTTTTATGTCAAGGTTGTTGACAAATGGTGGGACTTCAGGCATGGTAACGATCAGGCTTTGTAGTCTTCTGTGAAACTTGGAAGTAAGAAAAGATCCTTGAAAAAAGTAACGGTGTCGATACCGCGAAAAAAGAAAAAGTATCCCGATACATTGTAAAAAAAAAAGTATCAAAAAGTATCGATACTTTTTCTTAAAAGTATCGATATTTTGAAGTATCGATACTTTTTATACATCCCTATAACACACTGATGACAGTCTCTCTGTCATTGTGACAATCATGACTCGCGTCAATTGCGTCACTTTTCAACTTTCCTCTTGATTTAGTGACCACTTCACTAATGACATTGGAAATTCCAATAATGTGCAAGGGAAAGGTAGACCACGTAAGAGCAACGACTGCAACCTACTCCCGAAAGCCTATCAAAAGGCACTGCCGATATCATCCGCCAAATTCAAGGATTTGATGAAGATGTGCGATGATGGTATCATCCTCTCGGAATACCATCATTTTTATAAGCGACTGCCACTGCGGTAAGAGACTGCCACTGCGGTAAGAGACTGCCACTGCGGTAAGAGACTGCCTACCTGAACCCAATGCGGATGAAGAATCCGGCTACGAAACTCTAGACTAGAAAAACTTTCAATTATTGATAATTCATTATTTTTGTACTAACCCAATTTCATAAAGTTACAGTTTTTCTTTCAAAACTTCTAAGTCATTAGGTACAATTTTCACTTTTAGGTACATTTTTTATTAATAAATTAATAAAAAATGTACCTAAAAGTGAAACAGTTTTGTAAGGTACCGTGTGATTTTTCTTCACAAAAACTTTCCCCCATTACCTAATGAAAAGATGACAAGTGTGAAACATATTGATTACTCCCTTTACAAAACCTCCACAATTGAAACGGTCGAGTGACGTACCTGAAAAGGTACCAATTTTTGGCAATGAGAGAAGGAAGAATCTGCTACTAAGGCATCCTTGAAGGGCGAAGAGCGACAAGTTAGATAATGGGTTGTTAAACAAGTCAACTATAGGTGGAATGAACGATTTTTGGTTGTGTACATCTGTTTTCTGATTTTTCCAACGCCCTTAAACTTTCAAACACGAATATCTCGAAATGCATTTTTTGCAGTTTCGTCCGTTTGTGGTGGTGGAAAAAAGATACGCCACTACGTCATTTTTCCGACGATATGTAGTAGGATATGTGTCTTGTACAACATCTATTTGTTTTGAAGTAACGAAATGTAGAGGTTAAAACTTGTATATACCAACCAACGCCTTTATCAACCCGACGATAACTGATATCTCTGACTTGACTGATATCTATAACCCATGAACTCAGTATTTGAGGTATTCAAACCAGGAAGGTTTGAGGTGGCCAAGATCTCTCTGCCCCCACAAGCAGCCAGAAGCTCCCGATCTTGACCCTTGTACCCAAAATACTGGAAACGAGAATCCGACAGCTACAGTCAATTTAGAAAAATGCTGAAAACGGATTTGTATTCTCTCGAGCCTAACGCAAGTTTTTGAAAATGTTCAAAATTTGTACAACATGTTTTTAGAACAGTGAGCAAAAACATTTTGCATACTTTTTGAACGGAATTATACGCGAATATTGATGAGAAATCCGTTTTCCGAATTGAAATATTAGGCTCCGTTCTCAAATGAGAAGTAGACAAAATTTGGCCCGATGGTGCTGCCATCTCTTATAACAGGTTCTCACCAAAACGTCGTGACATTTACCCTTAATGTTTTTCAATCTGCATAAGTTTCATTCTATATCAATTTTTGCCATTCTCTCATCGAGAAAAATTTGCCAAGATTCAGGATGTGCACAAGAGGTGAACCGGCAAGAGGCGAGTACCATTAATGAACACAGCATACTTCTCACCCAAAATGCTGAATATTAATTATTAATGTGAATAATATTAAAGAACTGAAAAACCGGATAATGGATAAAATAAAATGTAAAGCTTTAATGCTATTTATGCAGGGCTTCTCCCTATTTTGTAGAAAAGAAAATGTCGTGGTATCCTCCCAGAACCACAACCTTGCTATGTGAAATTAAGATCTCGCTAAATAAACCTAGAAGTGGGGACGGAAGTCGCAGGAGAGCTGAGGGACAACCTGGGGATCCCCACCATCCTCCACTAGCTTGCCTCCTTCGCCTTTCTAGCCATTCTACGCTCTCCTCTAGTCGCTGACTACTCTCTCTCTCTCTCTCTCCTAGCTCCTCATCTCTCTCCTAACCTAAAAGATCCTGGGAATGGTGGTGGTCCGCCCATTACCAAACCAGGCAACGCTCCTAAAAGATTCCGAGCATGGTGGTGGTTCGCCCATAACCAAATCGGACACACGCATCCAAAAAGATCCTGGGCATGGTGGTGGTCCGCCCATAACCAAACCGAGCAAGCCTTCCAAAAAGATCCTGGGCATGGTGGTGGTCCGCCCATAACCAAACCAGGCAACGCTCCCGAAAAGATTCCGCGCATGGTGGTGGTACGCCCATAACCAAAACGGGCACATCCTCCCTCACACCTCTCGTGGTGGATGTGCGCTCCTATACATCCATCACAGAAAAATTTAAGGTGTTTATCGTATATATTAAGAAGGCTTCAGCCAAACTAAAGTCTTATGATTAGTTTATGTATATATATTACTGGCAAAGTGTGAAATGAGGCATTGTATACAGTTCCTGGATTTCATAGTTTACCGGTAACGTCCAATGGAAATTTCCGTTATAATAATAGGTAGCTTTTTTTACTAAACGCCGATTTTTTTGTTTATAAATTTGTTTACTTATTTTTCTTAAAAAGGAAAAAAAAAGTCAGTAACGGTTCTTGACAGAATTCCCCGCCTACAGTAACGAGCTTGTGCTCATAGTGGGGGTATTATTTTGTACAGTCTCTATTGAATTCACTAACATGTAGGTAATGTTTTTGAAAAAATAAAAACTCTTCAAAAAATTATATGCCCGTTCTATATGCCAAATATCCATATGGATATGCCCGTCAATGGCAAATATCCATTAGGCATGATTGTCTGTGGCATGTGCCCACCAGTTGACGTGTCCGGTCTGTTGTTTCGTTTGTCGTGTTGTTCCTTTGTCTGTTGTTCCGTTTGTTTGTGGCTCGGCTAGTTCTGAATAAGCTGTGCAAAGTCGTATAATTTTGTATCTGAGCTGATTCCATCAGGTGATCAGGATAGTGTTCTAGCAAACGTCGTTTATTGCAACTGTTCTCATAGTTTCGTTCACGTCCAGGTTATTTTGATGTCAATTTGAGCTATCTGGCAACAGCCACAAAATTTGACATCCGCGCAGTTGACATCTGGCGATGACTGAGATCAACTTTCACTTAAATTTTATGTAGACAGTCCCAGTTTTGCTAATTTCGGTCCCTGCCTTATCTCATTGGCAACATAAACACATTCAAAAGCAATTTCGGCAAATCATGCAAAAGTGTGACTCATCGAGATTATGGTTTCGAGAACAGTGGATTACATAATTTGAAGATCCGCTCTCATCAAGTTTGAAACGGTTCTGGTAAGAGTTGAACATAATGCGATCACCAGATTGTTTATTATTCCATGAAATGTGGTCTGTGCTCCGGCAAGTTTGCATCGGTCATTGACAAGCAACATAACAGAGGTAGAGAAGAGATAATTTTGCTTAGGTACATTTTATTTTGAGGGATGTGGCAAGATGTTAACCTTTTGCATAAGGACATGCATCGCCATACTACAGAGCTGTTCAAAACTCAAAAGTCGTTGGGTGGATTGAATGGATACTTTCAGGATGGGCGCTTCCAATTAGCAAAACCGCCAATTAGACAACGTACGAAGCGGGACCGCTTGTTACGGCTCCGCCGAGCCCTTCACTGGAGGTGGAGTGTTATGTCGGGCTCCGAATACGGCACATTGGCTCCTCTGTAAACATGGAGTGTGCCGGGGAGTCGGAGAAGGTCTGTTTGCGCTCCGCGCTTATTAATGAGGGAATGATAAGGGTTAAATGAGAGGTCGATTGTTGAAGCGTTGTTCTCCAGGTTCAACCAGCGGGAACGAACCTCCCTGCCGGCTGTTAAGCGGATTGCGGGTCGCTGGCAATGATATAAAAGGGTGCAGGAAATCGATCCGACCGTACTTTTCAGAAATGCCAATTTCACAATTGGCATTAGAAATCCCAGCCATAGATTCGGGGCGCTGTACTGGCTAACCCGCGACACACCAAAACAAAGCCGAGCGTATCATCAGCGTTATTCTGCAGTCCAAAGCAAGAAAGCCGTAGAACAAGGAAATCTAGTTTTGAGAAAAACGCAGGTAAAGTTTTTAGGTTGTAAAATGGGCATTCTTCAATATTTTACAATTTTTTGTTTTGCAATTGATCCAAAATTAGTTTCTACGTCTACATCAGCAAGGCGCATAAATTTTGGAAGAATACACATAAATTTGTATAAGCAACTGTTTTTCTCCGTTGTAGAAGATGCGGTAAATTTTACTTCAAAAAACGGTAGAGGGTCTGCTGCTGCTTTTCTTAGTTGGACGCTCATGTTACGGTTGTTTCCCACTGTGGTTGCTGGATTTTTTTCACCGCTTTCCCAAGGAGAAAAACAGTATCTTTATTTTTTCTTGTAAAATACGATTTACCGCGATGTGGAAGTCACCTGCGGTCGATCGCTCGAAGCTTTTGACGCTCATCACAAAATTGAAAAACGGTACCGCCTGACAAATTCAGACAACTATGAGAGGGATGCAACAAAGAAAAAGAATGCTGTCCTGATGACCATTAAATTCACTATTCCAATGAATTAATACCTTAGGTCTGGGATCTACTGTTTTTATTTGTTGGAAGAACTACTACTGCGTTCCGTCGTTGGAAAACCATCAAAAACTCGAAAAACCGCAGACGTTTTCCGCGAATTACTTTTTTAGGGAAATTTTCACAAATTCTACAACTAGATACCAAAATAGGTCTTTAACACACGGATCCAGCCATACCAAAACCTCTAAATTGGAAAACGTTGAGTTGACGATTAAATATTATAATAACGCGAGTAACTAACGACTAGTAGTGAGTCTCGTTGTATGACTCGAAAGCAGGACCATCCATAACCAGACCAAAACATTCGGTTCCTATAAGACTATTATTGATTTTTCCGATAGATTGATTGGCATCAATATGACATAGGTATTCTTATTGCAACCGAATCCACGCGAATCTCCATGACTGTAACAGATCATTCTTAACCAGACCAAACCGTTTCCTGCACCTTGGAAAATTATTGAATTTTCGGCTGATAGATAGAAAAACAATGATGACAAAGATAGTTATGCATAATTACCGCAAAGTAATAGTGAGTCTCTCCGTACGATTCTCAAGCAAGACTGCTCATAATAAAGCCTTTTATTTTGATAATTAGTGGCTTGATAACACCCGAATTCTTAGTTACACTATAGATACTTAATATTATCATACTTTACTTTATATTGCACTCTGTGTAATGCTCTCCAGTAGATGCTTAGTGTAGGAAGGTAAGAGCTTGGAAATCCTTCTAATATATTATTTATGGAAAAATTTGAGATTTTCACAATAAACTTCAGTAATAAGAACCCACTTCATTCCAGTTATTAGTAGGTACCTTCCCTAACGATTCTTCTGAATAAATCATGGCTTCAACGCCGGCAACTCGTTCATTCAGGATGGAGCGTTTATTCATTATTCACGTCCGCTGCGGTTTAGGGTCCCGCACCTGTAAGATGAGCCCTTTAGCGGTTGTACGCTCTGCCCTCGTCATTATCCCTTTCTCTTCGTAATGAGCCTGGATTCCGAGGATATGATACCTGTATGTGAAACAGGGTGTTTATACAGGAGAATTGTGAAGGCGAATGAATTGTCTGAGGAATTCATGCGTGTGGCAGAATCCGTTCAGTACATTTAGGTCTACGCCAATTGAGTAAACCCTAATTGGAACATTCTTCGGTCTTCGGTCTTGTGCTGTATGAGAGTAACCGGTATAAGCCAAATTTTCGGGTATCGTCCACGTTTCCTCAACTCTAAATTGGAGTTCTGGTCCCGAAAAGGCGTATCTTCTATTCTACTTTTTTTTAAATGTTGATTTCCTTGTAACTGCATGCGAACTCGAAATTAATCCATGCATAACCGTTTCTAAAATTTGAAACCATAGTATTAGTTATGATTTATTATTTTCAATAATGAACCAGAATGGTGCATGAAAGAAAAAAAAATTCTAACCCCCCCCCCCCCCCCCTCAAAATTTGATGGTTTACGTTTCAAGGTATGTAGAATCCAAAACTGCATTAAAAAAATTTGTCTGTCCGCCGTACGCCGTACTGGCCACTTTTCTTAGTTACCATGAAACAAAATTGATGAAATTCGGGTTATAGGTTCCGTTCGGGGTCTAGTTGGTCCTCGAAGCTCGGCGTTACTGTCAGTCATCTCTAAGGGGTTCCAAATAGGGGTTGAAATTTTCGGGACGCCGTAGCTCGAAAACTTTCGATAGAAGGGTATAGTTTTTTTTACGTTATTAAATTTGTCTTGAGCTAAACAATTTTTTGAGACTACCCGGAGCATTGTACGTCCAGCCGTTCGTGTGCTCCAAAAAGCTTCGTCAGCACGATCGTGAATCAAACGGTATAAATCCGGCTCAGATAATCATCACTAGGGAGCACCTGATTATAATCAAGGGTGGCTGTATGAAGTCGAATTGGTTGTTCTGCGATATTATTTCATTTGATAAGTGACGGACTATTGGATTTAGTTGGTAGGTACTTCTGAAACTTGAACAAACGTTGAAGTATTATTGATGGGTAAATTATTAGACAATGGTAAATTATTACACAACGGTTCATCAGTCAAGAAGGGGCTGGATTTTTTTGATCGGTACTTTTGCAACTTGAACAAACGTTGAAGTATTGTTGATGGGTAAATTATTACACAACGGAAATTATTACACAACGGCAAATTATTGATTGCACATCGGTAAATTATTGCATAACGGTAAATTATTTCACAACGGTAAATTATTACACAACGGTAAATTATTACACAACGGTTCATCTACCAAGAAGGGGCTGGATTTTGTTGACCGGACTTGAATAACCGTTGAAGTATTATTGATGGGCAAGTTATTACATCCACCACGAAGGTAGGTATTGACCACAGAAAACAGTGATGTACGCTGAAGGGTCATCCATTTCACTTCATATCAACAATTTTCCTTTAGAACTTCATTATTTATGTTTCTTTTTGCCGTTCTAGTTACTGCTTGTCATCGACAGAATTATCTTAGCAACATTCAACTCGTGATTTAGGTAGGTACCTAGTAACGAGTACGGGGTTAGGTACTAACCTACGGAGGGTCTGTGCTCTACATAAGATGTATAGAATAGTAGGTACATATTATATTATATAGACAGGTTATCTATACAGAGAGCTGTGATCTGTTACAGAAGGGTATTCTGTACAAAATAATAAACCGTTGTGCAGGGATTTGCAGCGTTTTTGTGTTTGGGCCTACCCGCAGAGTTTTTACGAACGGGTTTCCCCTAATATTAATTACTGTCGCGCCTAACTGGGTGAACACAATCATCATCGTTCTGCGGGCATTCGCGCAGTGGTTACTGTGTAATCCCTCTGCAGAAGAGTTATTGTCGGCATTTACAGCAGGTAGTTTACTCCTGGAACAATAAACCTCGATTACTCGAAACACAAATGGGCAAGAAACCAACCGGGATTAAGGGTTAATTATTTGATTCACGATCACTATTTTAATGGCGAAATAACCTTCTGTCACCCATTAGGCTCCGAGCAACCTCGTATTTTCTGTTTTTTCTTTGATTATTACAACAATTAAACCTATTAATAAAATTCTTGACGTGCCCATAGATTCTCGAGTTTTGAATCGAATGTTTATAACTTTTAATCACTTGCTGTCAGCAACATAAATCGGATCGTTTCTCCTCAGACCTTACCTAGATTTTCACTAGATTTAGAAACATAATAATAATTTTCTCAGGTTGTATGGCTACTTCGTTCTATTGACACTCGAACGTTCCCTATCCCCAAAAACATCATACACCGCGTCATAATTTATCACTCGTACCCACATCCACTTGAGTGTTGGTACTAAAATGTTTCGGATGTGCTCAAATGTATATTATTCGTTGCTCCAGTCCCTTGCGTCGAGTAAGAGGAACTGAGGGATAGGAAAGCCCTGAAACTAGTGGCGGCCGTGGTCTCCAGGCCGGACCCGGACCCACCCACCTTGGCGGTTCTCAGGACTTGAATCGTCAATTTGTTATATGCGCTATGCCTTGTTGGCAGTTACCTAGCGTTTGGAGGAATATGTGGAGGACCGTGCTGATATGTCACTTTCTAGTCGAGCCAATAAGTTGTCCTAAAAAATATTCAATACCTACGAGGTTTGGTTTCGACAATAAAAAGTCTTTCTTTTATCAAATCCTTTAATGAGGAGCTTTCAACAGCTCTCTGGCTGTCATTGTCAACTTAACTTTGTCAACTTAAATTCTCAAGGATGAGATTCGATATGGAGTCAGCAGCCAGCCTCATTAAAGGATTTTGATCTCTTCTATTGTCGAAGCCAAAACTCTTATTGAAGAAACCAAATATGTCCATCAAAGAAAAGAAGAATTTCTAATAAATATTGGAAACTTGGGCTACAAAGGTACTTCCTCGCCGTCACGGGGTGGATTGACTGCTTTAATCGATTTTGTTCCGCATTTTAAAATTGACTTTCTTCACACTTTAAATCAGTGTAAATATTGGTTGAATTACTTTGTTAATATATTCATGAACAATAAGAAAAAATGCAAACAGACTAGGAGCATGGAGTCGTTTTTCGAGAAATTCACACACAGACAAACACATAGCGTCAGCTGACTCGAGTCTAAGAAATAGACTCTTTGACGTGCGAACAGGGAAGCAGTAGACCAAAGCCCAACCCACGAACATCCCCAAGGACTGTTCGAAATAGCCGTTGACGACACCGCGATAACTGGCAATTAGTAGACGAACATTTTTGGTGACCCGCCAACCGGCCCATAACTCCTTTGAGTCAACACCTCTGGTCCGTGGACAGTTGTGACGCGTCATATTAGTTTAAAGTGAAGGAGCTCTCAACCCCGTCAAGAACCTCAGTAAAAAGAAAGGTCTTCACCACTCAGGTGATCGCCAGGGTTTTAAGCTATCCCATTTCCCAGATCTAATGTACCAGTTAATGCGTCCATCAGCTGGGACGGCAGCCGTGCGTCCTGCCACTAGCCATCCGTCAAGCTGTGGTCTGATTAAAATGTACTGACGCAAATGAGCGTTTTCTTCGAGATGACTCCTGTTTCATGGTTAGCGCCAGTTTGGGTAATTATGAACAAATTCAACAAGTACCGGCATGTGTTAGACATGTTTTGTTCCTAATTTTTTCCTCAAGACCAACATTGAAACTTGATTATGTTTTGATAGATATTAGCGAGTTGGCGCAACCAAAAGTTGACGATCGGGAGAGAGTGCGTAAACGCAAGTGTCACGTTCGAGACGTAGGTAACTTTTAGCCTTTTTCAAGGCTTGCGTTGTCCAGCACAACGTAACTGTTGTGATTCGTAATGGTTGGGTAGGGCTCGAAGGATGAGTGCGGAGTGAGAGTTTGGATGAGGTTTCGAGGAAGAATGTGCTCGGTAGGAGTCTTTTGCTAACGCCCCGTGGTTTTCACCACAGTAGGCGTTAGTTTGGAGAGGATGCTAGCTCCCCGCGGTTTTCACCACAGCAGGCGCTGGAGGTAGTGGCTCCCCGCAGTTTTCACCACAGCAGGCGCCTGGGATGTGGAGGCTAGTACCCGGTGGTTTTCACCACAGCAGGTACTAGATGAGAAGGAGGTGTCGCACAGCAGACAGTGGGAAGATGAAGGCTAACACCCCGCGGTTTTCACCAAAGTGAGTATTCAAGAGGGATCACCCCGCGGTTTTCACCACAGCAGGTGTAAGAAAGGAAAGAGAGAAAGAGGAAGTGAAGGTCGGGCGAGAGAGGAGTCGTGGGTAAGGCTGGCACCACACTGGGCGGAAATCAGCGGGAATTTCCGCGTCGGAAATTTCCGCTCGCACTAGTTTGCATTGATACACGTTGACAGCGACAGACTGGGCGGAACTTCCGACGCGAAATTTCCGTCGACTTTTCTCCGCCGAACACCAGCGAAAGTTCCGTCCTCCGTCCGACGGAAATTTCCGACGAGTTCCGTCCTAATAACGTAAAGTAGTGGGGATTGAGTCTGGTGCGCCACATTGGTCGGAAATTTCCATCGAGCTTCGAGCGCTCTTCTGCAACAGTCTTCTTCGCGTTGTGTACCTGCCAAGATGGACGTCGATCATTTTATTGTGGAGGTACAACACCGGGAGTGCCTCTGGAATTTAAAGGAAAAGATATACAGCAACAGAGATGCTAGGAAGAAAGCTTGGGAGGAAATCGCTGTGATTTTCAATGAGGAGTGGGCTACATGTGGTAGGTACGAAGAAACAAAAAGAGATAAGTAAGTAAGCATGATGAATGCCCAATATAAAAAGAGGTTTCATCTCTCTGAAAAACACAACTAACAACGCACAACAACAAACTAAACTAAAACGCACTAGCACTGAAGACGCACTCAACAGACGGATGATGATATCAAACTGAATGAATATCCAAGTAGTTCCGACGCGGAAATTCCCGCTGATTTCCGCCCAGTGTGGCGCCAGCCTAAGAGCGAGATCGGTTGAATGAAGAGCTGGGCTAGCAGGTCGTCTTATAAAGGCCCCTGTCCACCCGTCCCCCATCCACATTGGCCGTTATGACAGTTGAGGAGCAATGGCGGTTGATGGAAGGGACCCTTCTCCCTTGGCGTCGCCCAACTCGTCGTTCCCTTCGTTTATTTGTTTAAATCATTCCATATTTACATAGGAGTGGTAAATGTAGAGGTTTCAGGGGAACCGCAACTGTAACTATTGAAAACATGCGTGTCGCGCGTCTCAATGCTACGGAGAATAAAAATGAACATCAGCAAGTCATGCACCACCACATTCACGCTCAAAACCAATTACCACATAAACCCAATGACAATGAATGGCATCCAGGTACCCGAAGTTCAAATCGTCCGATACTTAGGAATCCACCTCCAACAGCGCCTCATCTACGACTTCCATATCGGCGAGCTTGTTAGGAGACTCCGCACAAGGACCAATCTTCTAAGGCCACTGCTCTCCCGAACTTCGCCATTATCTCTCGATAATAAACGCCTACTCTACCTTACTCTTGTTCGTCCTATATGGCAGTACGGATGCACGGTATGGGGCCTTGCCAGCAGCTCACAAGTCAAACGGGTTCAAATACAGCAAAACCGAGTGCTTCGGATGATCACCAATGCCCCGTGGTTCGTAAGGAACGATGTGACCCACCGTGACCTAGAAGTGCCCAAAGTGGAAGATGTCATTAAATCATCAATGACTCGTATGCACGAAACCATCACATCACACCACTCAGCAGCTTTCCATGAATTACTAGCATCGTGAGACAGGACACGGCTCCCCCGAAGGCTCAAAAGAAAAAGAACCGCAGACCTAATGGAAATCGTCTAGTCATTACTTCGTACCACACTATAATATCATCATCTATATACTAGTAGATTCGTTTGTTAAAATGTTATTCTATTGAAGCAAAGAGGGACTGTCGCTGGACAGCCACCCTCATACATGTTTCACTGTGCTTGTGCACATATAAATTATTTCGTTACTGTCATCACAACACTACAGTATTATAATATACAAAAAGTTGAATTGAAAAAAAAATGCTACGTACATACTACGTAACATTGTCAACTTCTTCGCGGATAACCAAATTCGATCTCTATGGCTACGCTATCGCGTCACCCCGAATTTTGTAGAAAGACGGGAAGAGCCGGCCTCTGGAAGGTTTTCTGCCGTTTGCGGTCTCTTTCGGTATATTTGGAAGCCTGAACTTCACTTGGTAAGTGTACCTGTTCATCCGTATTGTCATCTGAAAGCCATGAGAGCATGGTAAGTGAGTTGCCTTATATTTCGCAAGTATTGTGGGTAAGTATTTACAATTATACGAAGGACCCAAGGTCTCACCGTGCCGTGCGTACGGTTGTACATGAAAAGGACACGATTTTTCTTCCAGAAATTGTTCAAAACTCACAGAAAAACGCCAAAATGGAATAATTACTATCTATTACTGAATAATTATGTTACGAGCTAGAGCTAGTATGAGAAAAAAGAGGTTAACTTGACAGACAAATATCATTGAAAATGATTACGTTAACGTCACTTCGACGTATGTCCGGAGTTACGTAAACACGTAACTTTCTCACGGAACTTACGTTGGATAGTTAGCATCCGAGTTTGTCGCCCTAGAACAGTTACTTTTAGAGTTGCTTTTTTTGGAAAATGGTTGCGATAATCCTCTAATATGCCTTGCGGGGAACAACCCGCACCTAACCTCAATATTTCCCCTCCTTATGTCCTTCCTTCGTGTAGTGAAGGTATTCCATGGTTATTTGGTAAAAAAAACTATTAAAAGTTTCCAAACTGGAAAGGTTCACCTTTACCTACTGAAAATTATAAACCACTGGAAGAATTTGGTGCATTTTCCGTTCTCACATGGTCTTTGTCGTATGAACGTATGTACGAATGTTGGAGAATGATTACACCTTTGTTGCTGCACCTCACCATAAATATTGAAGGGAGCATTTTTTTCCCCCACGTCAAAGAATCCTCTCATCTCCATCCCTTTTAGCGTAATACGAAAAATGAAAATGTAGATGTGGGATACGTTACATTCATCACGTAATAATGCGCTTCTGTCAGTAGCATATGTAAGGGACTGCCTCGTTCTTATCATGTAAGTGGCCTGCCGTATATTTTAGGGTCAATATCATACTTCTACGCCCTTTTGACCTCTTTCGCTCTGAAAAAAAAAAGAAGAATTTCCGTCCAATAGGGATGGAACGTGGGGTTTACTTTTCCCCCTTTTCTACTCTTACAGTTTCTCTATTCCCATTTATTTTGTAACCCTATACCACACGGGTCCGTGCCTTAACATTAGCTTCGGACGCGGTCTTTGAGCATGCTAATCCTCGGACTGAGGCCCCGTTTCAAACGACTCCCTTGAGGCGAGTTTTCCAACATGTTTCTTTCATCGGGATCACATTCACAGACACACATATGCAAGAGTTTTTTCCCCGCCGTGGAATAAGAACAATCCTATTCGTTGCTCACCTTTTTCTAGCGTGAAAAATACCGTATGGAAATTTCTTGGATAAAAGCATTGGTATATCCGGTTGGGCGACCTGGGGGATGATAAGCTAGAGAAAATAGGAGTACCTATATGAACAGAAATAACGATATTGTTATGGTGGCAAAACGCAATCAACACATGTTCATATTAAAGAATGAATGTAGCATTCTCTACAAAGTCAGTTGCTAGAAATGTTGAGGGTCTACTTGTTACCCCATCGACTCAATGTCATGAGGCACCAGGGAGTAGCGTTCCATTATTTCGGTAACAGGTATTTCCTTAAATCTGTTTGTCTGCCCATCGGACCGTCAGAATTTCCTGTAGACATAGTTTTTGGTGTCACGGCGTTCGAAACATTTGCACACTGAAGACTTTGCTGTGGGTAATTACTGATTAGTAATTACTAATTACCTGCTTAATTATTGAACGTTTCCCTATCTGATTTGGTTTTAGTATTTTGACTTTTTGATCATTTCTTCTTATTTTTGTGGAGTAAAAGCGTTTTCCGTTGAAGTACAGCTAATATTAATAATTTTGTTCTGTTTCTATTTTACTTTGACTCCCAGCGCAGTATTACTCAGTGTGAGTTGTAGTGTTCGGTTATAGTTATGTATGTGAACAATGTATTATAATTCTTCAAAAATGAATGATTTGATAAAAATATATAAATAAATACAAACGTACATATCAAACGTAGAATAATCTCTTGTCAGCCTCATGGTCAGCTGGATGTAGGTAAGGTCCATAATGTCTAATGAAGTTGCAACCGTGAATGCTCCTATGAAACTTATCTCTACTCCTAACAAGTACAACTCTATTTCAGCTCTCTCGAAATTCTCCTACTGCTCCCTCAGTTAGAATTCTGGCAAAACCGAAACGCGATAAGTAACTTGGGCGATTGTTAACCGTCATAAGCAGATATAAGATGGCGTGTAATGAGGTAGACCCCTCCAGTATTTGTTAAGTTGGTGATCCGATTAAGCGAGTCTGTTTGAGGGGGAACGGAAGGAGACCAGCGCTTTGTTCGGTTGTTCTCTTAGAGGCCATTGAGCCGCAAGCCTCTTCCTGCCCGGATTTTGGAGTTTCCCTTTTAGTTAAGTGCCCCTTACTTGCTCACAGGCTGTCAATCAAATTTAAATACGTTTTCAGTGATCTGAATGTTCATCATTGATGCTATTACTACGAGTAGTGCTAGGGTTAATCATCTGTCTATGACTATGTCTACGTCTATCGATATGCATTATTTTCTTCTATGGCTGTCTCGTATGTACGAGTATTAGACGTAAAGTGGTGTGTGTTTGTGTGTCAAGTTCTACATTCAAAACGATCTGGTACATATTTTCATGAAATATTTTGCTAATTCATCAGCAAGTTGGCTCGATGATGCACGAATTTTTTGAACGAATTTTCGTGATTGTTTTCGAGGCGATCGTTGACGATTTGAGTTATTTAAAACAGGGTTTGATGAAAAATCAGCTTATTTTGCTGACCCCAACGACATCATAACATCATAATGTGTGATAAATGCGTTCGGAATGTATAAGCATTACAAAGTCACCTGAATCACCAGAACGAGTATTATTATTATTTTCTGTTCAACCTAAGATTCTATAATTTGACATCGAACCTCTGTGGTACTAGTGGTTAAGAATTAAGGCGAGGAGCCACGCCCCTCTTCAGCAGAGTGAGCCCTGTGGGTAATTCCTTGGGTATTCAGCCTGCGATGCTGAATGTGAGATGGAGTTTATGTGAGACTCTGTGGTAAGTCTGACAGACCATATTCAACTTCGATCACAATTGACAGCAATTTTCTTATGCTTATAATTTTAATGATAGTTATGCGTAAAACGGTCATGTTCTACTGTGGGGAAAAAAACGCTCCACCAATCCTATCTTCTTTTTCTTCTTCCCACGTCTGGCTCTACAGCACACACTTCGAATTTTCCTTTACCAATCACATTCGGAGTCCATTTCGAGAACATCGTAAACGAGCGATACCTGCATCTCGACTCCCCATTATCATACAAAGAGGAACTTTGAAGGGTCTTGATCTCGCATTGTTTACATATCCATTTATATTCGTTCCATCTCGCGCCCAACGTCGCATGAAAGTCAGTTTTGCCTTCTTCCGTTCGCCTGATCTTCTTTGAACGGCTTTTACGAGGAATCAGGATCATAAAAAGCTGTTTTCCACCCTTATTCACAGACGTCTTTTCTGGTAAAAAGGGATTTTCAGTTTAAACGAGTGGGAACATAAAAGGAACGGGGGCGACAGATAAGGATAGGGGTTAATAATGAAGAAAAGATTCCAGCAATGGAAAAAATAAAAATAAGATTCCTATCTGCTTAGAGAATGGAACCAGACCTTTGCCAAATTACTATAAGCCGATGTGGAAAATCGGTTCGATTGTAATACATTGTATCACTCGTATAAAAGGATTCTTCAGTCTGCTCTCTTCCTAGAATGTACAAGTCGGTTCGCCGACCAGGAGCTCAAAACAAGCTACCAAATACCTTATAATTTTACTGATATCAGTGATGGTAATATAAACAACTTGAGTCATGGTGCTGTAAAATTCAACAAAAAAGTTGAGAATTCCGAAAGTCAGGAAGTATAATACCTACCAATTCTTCCACGCTGGTGTCGTTACGTGTTGGCATCTCTGTGTTTTCTCAAAAAATTCCCCATAAATCTATATTTAAAAATGAGCTCAAAATATAAATTTTTATATTATATACCACTAAGCCCTCAACCACATTATTATTTAGTGCAAAATCGAGTATGAAGCAATGATCACAGGTGCTGATCAGTCCTCATTTACCATGAAGTCATCAGACCTTATTTACCATGATGTTTTTCTGCAATTTAATCCGTACAGTTATTAGCTGTTGGATAATTCAGATCTGTATGACATCATGATGAGGGGCAATGGCCTCACAATGAGCGCCAATTTCACTCTCTGATGTGAATTCAATAGTTCATCCTCGTTTTGCTTATTATATTAATAAATAGGCATTAATTTAAACGTTGATTTGAACAATGGATTATGATGCAGATGTAGCCTCATGATTGACTGATAAGTGCGTATTCTTGGTTCCACACACTCAAGTAGGCAAGGGCTAATTTGCGCATCCTATGCAAATTACATGATATTCTTAGTTATTTTCATTATATCTTGCGACATAACGAATGGGCAAAGTGATATTTGAAAATGAACCCGGATAGAAAGCTTCCAGGATGAGCAACTGCAAATTGTTTGGCAAACTTGATGCCCGTTGTAGTAAAGTTTTAAAGCAGTGCAAGGAACTAAAAGCGGTATTCGTTGCTCCAAAACGAACCTCTGGGTCCTTTAGGTATAACAAGAACCAACTTTGAGGAAGTAGGACACAAAAGAAGTTCAAACTTCGCAAACATTTCATTCCCATTTCATTCGCATTTCATTTCCTTTTAATTAGTTCTTTCTTTAATAGGAATGTGAATTTACCGTGAGTATATCAGAAGTAGGTAGGTAGGTACTTGTTAGGTGGAACCTTGGATGTGGATGGTGATTAGTATATATCTAAGAAACATCATTGGTGTAGGGTACCTTGCGTTACAACTTCCTGGATGACCCGGGGTACTAGGACCGTTGGGAGGTGCACAGCACAGGGGGGTACACAGCTGAATTTTTTACTTTTTTTACATGTTAAAGAACGAAAGAGGGGGATTTCATGTGAATTACATGGCAATTATTTAGTAATTTATTCATCACCTTTTTTAATTTTATATAAACATTATTGTTCATAGTAATATTAAAGTTATGCTAATAATATGTATATTGTGTACAGTTAGGCCTGTGAAGTGGATTTCACCCAGCGGTGGGTCACAACGTAATTAAATTATAACAGTCAGTTCAACTAAGAGTAGATAACTTTACAATGTACTTTTTAAAGGGATATATTTAACTGCACGGCAAAAAAAGGTATTTTTCCTTCTGCGAATCTCCATCTAAAAAGATTATCTTCACTTCAGAAAAAGTAAAACTCCCAGCATAAAGTAAACGTCAATATTGACTCCAATCACGGCTAAATAGGTGATCAATACCAGCGTATTATTCAATCACACATCAGAAAAGGGGTTGGCACAGCAAAAAAGGGGTTTGCACAGCAAAAAAGGGGTTTTGCACAGCTATTTCAAGTGAGAATCCTTCTTCTGCCGTTATAATCAATTTCTGGAAGGGCAATAACAAATTTGAACGTTGAATCACCTTATTAGACGGGCGTCTCCCAAATTAGCCGTGCGATTCCCTTTTTTGATGTGCGAAGTATTTTTTGGACGTGTGTTTGTTATGCCCGCCTTTTATGTAGGGAGTAACCTCTATTTTGACGGGCCGATAAATCACACCCCTTTTTAAATAATAACAACAAAACAATATTAGGTTGTTAACTGTGTAACTCGTATTTGGCTAGATAGTAGGAGTCGCTGGTAGTTTTCAGCCAGATAAAAGTGCCGTTTTCTTTTCAGTCTTTTTTGGTTTCTTGGAGGGAGGGTCTTAAATGTCTTTGATGAGTTCATTGGGATGGCATTGCCGTCTGTGGTGATGATTACTGTACGAGAGCTGGAGAACATGCGCGAACTCAGGTACTTATATCCAAATCAATGTATTATTATGTATAAAATTTCCAGATGGTAAAACCTTTGGGAATCTTTCCAGGTACACCTATCGTGGCATCAATATTAGATCTTAATTGTATTACATCCCAGAACTAATAGTTATCCAAAATAAATTATAATCTGTACGCAAGAAGTTGCCGACTAAAAGTGATAAACGGTGAAAGTGCCAAAAATTCAAAAACCGGATTTTTTAACGTAAACTGTCGACATGCTTTTCAATGTGTTTAACGTTGGAAGTGCGTAGGAGGTATCTAAATAGTTGAAAAGAGTGAGTGAAGGTGTCATTAGTGTGAACGATGAAAGTGCCCGTAGCAGCCGCAATTCAGTCAGTCTTTGTTTACGTTCGCACCTGTGGGATCCGCTCTCGCGAGTGAAAGTAGTAAACGTTGTAAGTGCCAGAAATGTACAACACATGTTTTTTTTTTTGTTGCGATTTCCCAACATTTTACTCTGTGGTACATTCATCGTTTACCACTTTTAGTCTTCTATTGTGGAGTATTGACTAGGTACTGTGGAATTCAATAAGAAACAAGTTATATTCGTGAAAGGACGTTGTTTTAAAACTAAATCACGAAAAGTACCTAATTGTGCACAAACTAACAATTAGAAATTAAACAACACCTATGCGGTGTCATCCCACGGGTCCCTGTCGTTTAATTTAGAATATCTCGGCTTTATTTCGTCTTCCTCAACTTAGAATCGAAAACAGTTGGGCAGTTATCTAGAAGCCTACCGTGCGAGAGATGAACCTGAAAAGGATTGGAGTGCTGGGTTGGTTTTTGACCAAGTTGGAAACAACAGCTCTTTGAAATCAACGAGCAATCTAAACCCGTATGGCGGAGCTGGGTTTTTTCTAGCGTAAATATTTTCAATTATCAACCCCGCACACGCGGCAGCCTTCGACTTATTCAAATTCCTATAATTTCCCAATTAAGGGTCCGACAAAGAGATTCCTCGTTTTGAATAACAAGCAGGAAGTCTGGGTGTGGCGAGTGAAAATGACTGGATGGAGTGGGGGAGGCGGAGAGAGAAAATAAGGGCATTCGCAGTATCCGACTAATCAAGCGAAATTGAATTAAATTACTTTCTCCAACTCAGGGATTTTCCCATTTTCACCTTCACCACCGCCCCTTCCAATGTTTTCTGTTATAACCGACGTCTGCTTCTATCTTTTTATGTCCGGTTGGAAAAGTCTCCAATTGCTCCGGTTTTGAAGAGTTTGCAGGAAATTAATTCTCACCGTTTCGGAGGATGAATGGATTTGCTTTGCAATAATCGTGAAATGTCGATCACAGTCGTCTTAAAAATTCGAGATGAAAAAGGTTTACTCTGTACTTCTCGATATGATTTCGTTTCTCTGAATGCCACATCATTGAATAAACCAATGAACCGATGTTAATATTGCAGATTAAAGTACTGCTTCAGGTGCTCATTGTAAAATGTAGTTGAAAAGAGGTCGTTAAGAGTGATTTAGGGGAAAATAATGGATTTATCTATCTCAAAGTTTGATTTTTCCCGTTTCAAGGCACATGGAGTCCTAAAAATCTAGTAAAGCCGTTTGCTATTTCAGGTGAAACCGATTGGGGACCAACCCGCTCCTGCCGTTCATATTAGTTCAGTATGACCATTCTTTCGTATAGCCATATGGGCTAAAACTAACTGGTAGGAAAAACTGGGTATGATTTATGCCGACACGGTGGGTGCCTTGACAAGTTCGCCTTAGGAGGTCTCGTTTATGTGGTAATGTCACACCTTCCTCGACACCTACACAAAAAACGTTAGTGGAGGGGGTATGGGATTTACACGGTCAAGTGACTTAGCACAAAACTTTACAAGGAAGCTCCGAAGGACGTCGTGCTCCCCGTGTTCCGTAGTTAATAGTGGAGAACACAACTTGAGGACTCGAGTTACATTCACTTTGGGTAGCAGTTTTATGTTACAGCACCTTCACCTCGGGCCGACGATCCCACGCCCCGAAGTCGACGTTCAACAGGAGCGAAAATGAACCTAAGTAAATATCAGATTACCAGGCAGCTTTCTTCACTCTCCATTCCCTACCGAGTGTACATCCTCCCACGACCGCCGCAAAGTAGCTTTTTTCCTCGAAAATAACTAATAAACTCGAAGCAATTTTCATAGAAAATTTTAAACTGAACACACATGTTCCTGTACCTTGAATAGGTAGTTAGTTAGCCGCGAAGTTTTCAAAGAAACTATTGATCTGTTTTCAACCTGCAGGAGCCTTTCGAAAAAAGGCTGCAAATTATTGCACAACGGTTTGTTATTTACCTTTATAGATACCCCTTCTGCGTAGATCACTGTTTTCTGTGGTCAATACCTACTTCTCCCAGGAAACCCCTAAATCGAAGACTGGAGTCGGCCGGAGAATTGCAGTTTCATGAAAGTAATTAATTATTGTTGTTATTCATGAAGCATAACGTTTGTTCACGTTACTAAAATATCTACCAAAAAAATCCGAAAGTAATTCTTCAAGTGAAATTATATCGCAGAACAACCAACTCGACTTTATACAGCCACCCGTGATTGTAATCAGGTGTTCGCTAGCAATGATGATCTGGGCCGGATTTATACGTTTCATTCACGATCATGTTGGTGAAGCTTTTCGGTGCAAACGAACGGCTCGTCAATGCTCCCAACAAATCCAACAATGACCTTCAACAATGTCTCAACAAATTCTTTAGTTCAAGATCAATGTAAAAACGTAAAGAAAACCTTACCCTTCTATTGAAAGTTTTCGAGCTACGGCGTTCTGAAAATTTCGACCCCCATTTTTGATCCCTTAGAGATGACTGACAGTAACGCCGAGCTTCGTGGACCAACTAGACCCCAAATGGGACCTACAAACCACATTTTTCATTAAGTTTGGTTCATGGAAATTGAGTAAATTGCAAAGTACGACGTACGGCGGACGTACAGAAATGTTTTAATTCAATTTTCGGATTCTGCGTACCTACCTTGAAACTAAATGGTTGATGGGGGGGGAGAAATATTTGTTCATACTCGATTCCAAAGATTGAGTATTGAAAATATGAAACCAAAACTTTGTGGTCAGTTGTGGCTTTCCTCGTACTGCGGAGTATGACACACCTACCCAAAAAGTGAAGTATTTTCTAGTTCGGCAAGGTGCAGCATTCTGATCCACGGTCGACTTTTCTGCAGCAGCAGTTCCCCGCGCAGCCTCATGATTACCTTTATATCAGCGAAACTGAGATCCGAATGAATATATCTACAGCTCTTCAGGTATGTTGTGAGACCAGAGAAACTATCAACTTTACTGTACCAAAAGTGGCCAAAACACGATCCAGCTAGGAAAACTAGCAATTTTAACAGGTTTCGGCAGTCTCGACATAACTATTAGAAGAATTAAATCACTCGCGACGAAGTTGTGGAAACCCATTTTAATAAAAACGGAGTTATAATATAACAAAGTCTATTTCCACGAAAACAATGAGTACAAAGTTAAATCGATATCGACGGTTAGGTCATCATCAGTGGCCTAACCGTCGAAATCGATTTAACTTTGTACTCATTGTTTTCGTGGAAATAGACTTTGTTATATTATAACTCCGTTTTTATTTGAAGAAGTGTTTTCGACTCGCTATTACATGGAATGTCATTTTGTGGTGAACTCATTCCAGAGTTTCCACTTGATCGGGTTATACGCATCCTACATAGAACTTCTGTTAGAACTTTTCATTGTGTCTAAGGAATCCACAACGACACTCAAGGTTCCACAATCTGTCCAGCGGACTTGACCTCGACACTGTGTCAGTGAGGGAGACAAGTGAGTCATTTCTGACCCTCAGTACTAGACTTACCAAGTACGGCCATTTTTGGGCTGGGGGACCTCATGCTGTACCGAAAACAGTCTCAAGAGATGAAGGAGGATTCCAGTCGATGAATCACAAGACTGATATCCGTCAAACCAGAGATTCCTGGGGAGGCGTGCAATGTGATGGACCACTGACATCACCTCCTCTGGTGGTTTACCGACTCATTCCTGAGTTGTCCAAGTCGAATCCCTCGTACAGTGCCCATTTGATACTGTTAGAACTTGGCACAAGGTCTAATTACTTCACCACATCACTCAATCTGAGCCTACGTGATCGCCCAATGGAGATTACTTAGGCACGCGGTTACCTCCTGGTGGGCAGTAAAACCTCCCAAAGTAGCAAAACACTCTGGAGTAAAGGGCTGCAACGGGGGACGGTAGACCATAATTAGCGTTCTTAAATGACCGAGTTGAGGTCGGTACACGATTACACATGCATGACACGACGGATAGAAGCCACTCGGTTGACTACGTGCCCCAACACCCACGGACCACCTTCGGAACAAACAGCGGGGTCCTGAAGTAAAAACGTGGGGCACCTACCGGGGCGTCAAGGCGTAAAAAACGAATCGAGAGCTCCCGACGAAGAACGTGGGACGATGAGGAACGAGAAAAGTAAACTCTGGCAGGCTGCTGCTTCCTCACTCAATGATGTTTAGGTGAATGAAA
This sequence comes from Leptopterna dolabrata, assembly GCA_954871275.1. Lineage (NCBI taxonomy): Eukaryota > Metazoa > Arthropoda > Insecta > Hemiptera > Miridae > Leptopterna > Leptopterna dolabrata. The sequence continues at coordinate 21,018,081 of OX940984.1, read as the reverse complement.
ATTCTACTCTGATAATTTTATCACGTATTATCAGTAGTTTCTGTATAAATACTTGGAGAGCTGTTGCCTTGTGTTAACGTTGCTGACGTTTCCTAACCACTCGCGCCGCCACTTTCTGGCGAACAAAGTAATAATCAATCAGCTGTTCTATTTGTTAGTAAACATTGTGCCCTCCTCTGTGATTGAAGAAGACCAGTTATGGACCATAGTGTTTTATGCGTGGATGAATTTAGCACTAAGGCTACGACTAAATTCCATTTTCTTCTAACTTGCATGCATTTACAGAGCATTAAAACAACGATAACAACGAATCCTACATCAGTTGACTTACATCTGCATGATTTTCAGCGCATCGTAATAATCTAGTTAGGTACCGTATATTTTTGCGTAAATAATCACTGCGTAAATCCTTGTAAGTTAAAACAGCACTTGAAGACAGATCCTTGGTAATGTACTTACTATTTCGCGAAAGAAAAATGGCTCGCTGGAACGATCAGCTTTAGTTGATTCCAATGAAGGCTAACGAGCCATTTCATGAACTTATTTTCGCTTAACGAACTTAGTCGGGGATTGTAATCCTGGGCTCAAGCGAAGGAGAATGATCGATTCACATTGCTTGTGATTACTTGACACGAATGGAGAGGCAAAGAAAGGAATACAATTAAGAACGGATTAAGAAAACGTTGGAGCTGAAAGAAACGGCAGAAAAACAGTCGCTTGAGCGCACTCGAATTAACTATTCAAATCAAGGGGAAACCTTGGGATTTTATTAAACAGCGAAACGGATGAAGAGGAAGGAATTGAATGGTAAACGGGAAATCTCCTTAGCAAATAATCGTTTTTCCGCGTTAACTTTAGGCATTTTCAGGGGATTCTTATAGTTTCTGATGCAGTTGGCTGGTACAAATGAAATTCCGACGGTTTCAGAGATCTCTAGCTATCAGTTGTAAGAATTTGTGGGAGGGGGTTGGGTATGGTTTGCCCCGATACGTGTATGCTATTCAAAATTGTATATTATGTAAAATCGGCATCGTCCCTATAGTTTAGTTGGTTTTACTGAACTGATTCAAAATCTGAGACAATTTTTAAAATGAATAAAACCTCAATTTTTGACCTTTATGCAATAAAAATTGTCGTGAGCGGGTGTGTTGGCCTCACGACATGGCGAGTGAGTTTGGATAAGGATGAAGGCGGATGAGGAAGGACGTGCTCCGTAGGAGTCTTCTGACTAACGCCCCGCGGTTTTCACCACAGCAGGCGTTAGTTGCAGGGAATATTAGCTCCTCGCGGTTTTCACCACAGCAGGCGCCTGGTATGTGGGAGCTAGCACCCCTTGGTTTTCACCACAGCAGGTACTATGTGAGAGAAAGGTGTCCCGCGGTTTTCACCACAGCAGATACCAGGAGAGAAGGAGCACCCTGCGGTTTTCACCACAGCGAGTGCAAAAGAATGTAGGAGAGAGAGGGTCGAGAGAGAAGTCGTAAGTCGAGGGTTGTTCGGTCGAATGAGAGCTGGGCCAAAAGGTCTGCTTATATAGGCCCGTTTTCACCCGTCCCCCTTCCACAACCGGCCGTTATGACCGTTGAGGAGCGATGGCGGTTGGTGGAATGAACCCTTCTCCCTTGCCTCGTCGTTACCTTCGTTTATTTGGTAAAACCTTTCCATATGACATAGGAGTGGTTAGCATAGAGATTCGAGGGGAACCTCAACAACAATGTTTGTGGCTGTTGAAGTAGTCTATTCCTCTCTGGAGTTTCCATCTTATACAATTTTTGGTGAATTTGAAGTAGTTGATGATTTAAGCTTTTTTTGCATTTTTCTCAAGAGTGACTCAATCACTTGTATGTGTCAGAAATTATGAATCAGTAATACAGTTGTTAAATGCTTTATATTGGAGTAGGAAGAGGGAACCCGATTATTATTTTGAATGCAACTCAAGCTTGGACGATATCGGAAATAATGACACGAGATGATCCATTGCCGATTCTCAAGATTCAACCGGACTCGGAAAGCCTTTAGGAGTTTCCCTCATTAATCCAAAGTGGTGCTGGAGTGGATGGTGGAGAGGAGGATGAACTTTGGAGCGATAACTCAGAGCTAAGGGAGTAGCAATTAGTGAAGTTTGATTGTGAGGGGGACACAAGAGCAGTGTAGTAAAGCTCCAGTCCTTGATAGTATCCTCTTCTAAACGTTGAACACGAAAGCTAACCGATGAAAAATGAAGAGACCTGAGCGACAGATAGGCGTCTGTGTGGTTCAAATCGTCAGAACTATTTTTACAGCTTCTGGGCTTCGCTCGCTAACATGACGTTGTTGATGAAGAAAAGTTGAAACTGTTCAAGGTGAAGAAATTCCAGTCGTGCAGCATGACTTTATGAGAGAATTTTCGAAATTACATCTACCTAGTAGGTAATGAAACAATTACTTTATAACTTACTATAACCACCACTGAACACACTGTTTATAAAAATAAAAAAATTCAAATTTCAACAGTGTTTTCATACCTGTGGTCCTCATGATCCGCCATTTTCTCAAACCAGAAGTGCGCGGAAAACGAATAAATCCAAGGAATGCCTGATTTCAGCAGGACGGCGCCACTGCGCACACTGAAAACGCATCAATGAACCTAATCTTGCAAGATTCTCCTAGGAAAACTCATTTCACGTTATGACGAATGTTCCATGGCCCCAGTCTTCAGACTTACCGATTTATGATTTGTGGTGGGGGGGGGGGGGGGTATCTGAAGAGCCGGTGAAGACTAGCTGAAGGATGCCACGTTGAAAATTCACTTAGGTACCTGAAAACCTTCATATTCCCGGTGGGTAACCACTCAATATAATTGGTTAATTACTATCTAATTTTGGTTAATTTTGTAGATTTTTTATTTTTTTATTCTTTTTAAGCTCAGAGAAGTTGTTCAGGAAAAAAAATTGGGACAGACATGGTTTGCAGATTACAGATTTACTATTGATATACGCTGTCGGCTCCTCCATTCTCTATTTCCACAGGCGAAGTTCTGACTGGTTAGATTTGCCGGGTCAGATAAGTTAGAGTTGATTTTTTTCTGAATATTGAGGTAAAAGTCAAAACCAACTCCAATCTAATACGTGGTCTGTAAAAACTACCCAGCAGCTTAACGACCTCACGATGTGATATTAGTACCAAACTTCGTGATAGCCGTTTGTTATTTGCTTCAGAATTTGACACGTACATTTCAAGAAGAAAAGTTTTGAAGGAAAAACTCTTATCAAAAGTTGTCGTCGGTAATTTGAATGGGGATGCTTGTTTTGTTTGTTTATTTGAATTTTATTATTTTTAATAATAGTCAAGAAAACGTTTTTTCTAAGGAAGTAAGTGGAAAGAAAGTTTATTTTTTTTATAGCCCGAACGAGTGAGAGCATTCCAAACGGCTGAAAAAATGAAGAAAATATGAGTGAAGGGGGGGGGGGGGGGTTGAGTGGGATTCCGGTGATATACGAGAATAACTGAATAAGGTAACTTAGTGAACGGTAGAGCTTCATGGCGGTGGAGATGGTGAGGTAGGATGTTGGTTTAGTGGGTTAGGTAGGTTGCGTAGTACGAGAGGTGGAGTGAGGGTTTGAATTAAGTTGAGTTGGCACTTCTCGTCACTGAGTAGACTTTTTTCCTTTTTTATATTTTTCTGGCAGACAAAACTTATTCCCGCGCCCGTACTTAACCCCCTCCGAGCCGTACACCATTTACCTCACGGCTCTTCCAAGTGCTTTTTTTTTTTATCCCATTTTTCTTTCTGCTTTCCTCTGCGCGACCCGAAACTACCTCCGTTTTCCTGTTGGAAATGAGAAAATATAAAAACTTCTAACTTGATAAACGTATAAACAAATCTCAACACACGGGTTTATTCGTTCACTGGAAACCCCGTTAGTTTACCACTATAGTAAAATGAACGTCGGGCCCACCAAATCAAAAAACTTTTATTGGCTTTTTTCGACAAACCATTTTGAAAGGTAAAATCGCCCACCACAGCTTCACAACCGATTGGAATATAATATAATCTTCTAAACATCCTTTTTGTCCAACAAGTATCATTCGAAATAGCGCAATTCATTTAGATATTCATTGATTTACAAGCCAATGTGATGAAAGTTCTAGTTATCACTGATATGGGGAACATAGATCAAAGCAAAATGTAACACTCTGGTCTTGAAAGGCCACTCAATATTACTCCACTTTTCGCTCTTCTCTTCAAATCTACTAATTAGTACCCTTAAAAATAGTGATAATAATAATAAAAAAATAGTAGTAGTAGTACTATTAGTAGTAGTAGTAGTGTAGTAGTAGTAGTATTAGTAGTAGTAGTAGTAGTAGTAGTAGCAGTAGTAGTAGTAGTAGTAGTAGTAGTAGTAGTAGTAGTAGTAATAATAATCATAGTAATTGTAATTTATATGGAACCCTCCATGATATTTTCGCACTCGTACCTACACTTAGTAGCTATCTGCTTATAGTTACCAATGATACAAACAGCGGAGTAAATGCATTCAATAGATTTATTTTTTTCTTCTGAACATAATACAGAAAAATGGTTAGGATTTGAATTTATATAGAGACTACAATGCTCCATCTTAATAGATGAGAAATCGTTTATCTAATCGCATTTATTCGATATCGTAGACCAAAAACATCATGTTATTTTATTCATCTCCGTGACGGTCAGCGTTGTTTATGTATAACAGCGCCATTTCCCCCTATCATAATTGCCATAGCGTTCGCTTTCATACTGATAACTAGGGCTCGGATCAACATGCAAAAATTTGAGGCGAAACATGCACTGAAGAATGCCAAAACATGCAAAAGCATATTAAAAAAATATAATTCAAAGAAAAATTAATTTTAGGCTATGAATGCTTGTGGAACCCCGTTTTAACGAATAAGTACGTAAAATGTTAAGAATATTTGAAAAACCATGAAAAAAAGTTGATGAAATGTATCAAACTAATAATAAATAAATAAATGTTTAAAAAATTGAAAATTTTATATCATGCGTGTATAAATAAATTTGCAGTCATCAATTGCTTTTCATCAAAAATCTCTCAAGCAAAGGGATGGGTTGTAAGGAAAGAACAGTATTTCACAAATTGGTAAACATTTTATTGTCAAACTATACTATACAACTCTACAAAAATGAATAACGGGTTAGAAGATTGAAAAACGGTTTGCATTATATACTCAGGTAAATCGGGCCTTTCCAGACAGCCTGGTTTCCTGCATTCTTTTGCCTTTGAATCTTGAGTGAGGCCAATCACCCCATTTTAGTTTGAAAAATGCTATAGAAAACAAACTACCACTCGTTTTAGTTGGTTATTTTTTGAAAAAATATGATTTGTACCTAAAAATTAGCTAAAAAATCCATTTTTGGTCAATTTTTTCTATAAAACTGCTAAGAATACACGAAACATGCACAAAACATGCAAAAATTTGGAAAAAACCAAAACATGCTAAACATGCAAAATAAATTTTGATTTTTTTGGTTGCAAATGGTCTGAAAACGATCAAAACGAACTTCTATGAAGGTTTGGGGCTTCTGAAAAAAATATGCAAAACATGCAAAATCCTAGCCCTACTGATAACGTACGGTGCGATCGATGCGTCAGTTACTTGCAAGTGAACTCCGTACACTTGAAGTCTGTTATTCACAACTCCACCTTTATTTTTCGGGCTCATTTTCACTGTACCGACTGGGTGACCGTTGACTGTGTTAAGATCAATAAGGCATTTCTGATGCCTTATTGCCTTATTTCTGAGTCATCCAGCGGTTCGGTTTTTGTACACGTCGGCGAAGTTAGCGGTTTTGCGTTGTAAGCTTGCAAGGCTGGCGCTCTGATGAGTTTGATAGCCTCTCGCAGTCCAGTAACCGTCAAATCAAAATCCATTTGATCGCCGTAATCGTTAGGATTAATGAGCCGTTCTTTCGGGTTCTTTGACTTCAAACGAACGCTCCCTCTGGTGTAAGGTCGCACTGTTGTTGAGTATATATAGTCATTACGGGCTCCTCAGTACTGGACACGGTCGATATATAATACTGAAAAACAGCCCTTCTCAACATCCCCGAAGTTGAATGGCCCATTATTTCGCATCCGCTGAAGACAAAGGCCTTTTTTGGCACTTCAGGTACTCCTCCAAACTGTACTTGAAGATCTGTCGAAGTTAATGTCCCTCTAGATAACTTGATGGGCATACTGACGACGTAGTGGTCTTGTAAGTTGTCACCTACAGGCGATTCGGCGACTACGTCGATCCCAAGTGATTCCAAATGCTCCTTCGGCCCTGTTCCAGACAGCATGAGAATTTTCGGTGAATCCATCGTTCCCGCTGAAACGATGATTTCTTTACTGGCATTTATAGTATAAGCTTGACCGTTGGACTCTAATTGGTCTCCGGTCGCAGTCTTGTCTTTAACGATGACTTTAGTTACGGTAGCTCCTGTGATAATGTGGAGGTTTTCTCGAATTCGTGACAGAGGCTCCAAGAAGGCTGTCGACGAACTGCATCTTCAAAGAAAAACGGAGTTATTGAAAAAATATTCTATTTCCACTAATACACGAAAAACGCAAAAAACACTGTTATACCGGTTTCGGTGATCAAACCATCGTCAGTAACACACAATAACTGTTGTGTTATTGTGTGTTACTGACGATGGTTTGATCACCGAAACCGGTATAACAGTGTTTTTTGCGTTTTTCGTGTATTAAAGTAAATAGACTATAGACTCCGTTTTTCTTTGAAATGGGTTTCCACGACTTCTTCGCGAGTGATTTAGTTCGTAACTGCATCTTCTTCCGTCACGGATGGTGCTTTCCGTGTATTCGTCGCAGTCCCCCTCGTAGTCTTGGCACTCCCTCTGTGCTTCCACCCTGTGTCCTTTCTTGCCTGCAGGATGACGTCCCGGATCTCAATGTGGCATGGCGGGTAGCTAAGAGTCAGCGGTCCGTACATCCCGTGATTCTTCCGGTCCAAATTTCTGTTGCCTTCTGCTCTGAGAAAGTACTAATGGACACCCGCGATATCCCAGCCGGGGTTGTCCGTGCCCCATCATAGTCGCTTTTGTAGCCTCTGGCGTAGATCATACCGTTGACAGCAATGGATCCCCCCATCGCTTCTCCTCTTGAATATGAAAACAGTCTATTCTGACCTGGAAAAAATTAATTAGCTTGCAAAGTTCTTTCTCGTTCCTACGCTTGTGTTTACAATACACGTGGCTGCATTTGATAGAATCGGGTTCGCGCTCCGGAAATTTACAGCATTTTTACGTCAGTCAAAATCTTTCTATTTACTGCTAGAATTGGCGTTGCCTCGGCTAACATTTGCCTCATTTTTTTATGTGCTAGTCAGTTTCAAAAGTATAGTCGAGGTACAAATTCCAAAAACAATCATGGGGTTATATATACTTTGATACCTATATTTTAGTTGAGGCCACTATGGTTATACTTATTAGAAGTCATATTTCAGCTCCGATGAACATTGTTTTTGTTCCACTGACCGGAACAAGTCGCTAACTGCGGAGTTGTGGTGTAGTTTCAGGTATAGTGAGAAATGCTCATTCCCGGTGTCCTTGAGAAATCCATCTCCTGCACAACCGCTTCCAAAAAAAGAACCTTCCAGGATTCATTATCATTCAGGCGTCCAGGCAAAATACTGCATACGGCATTACCGATTCATATTTCAATTGATTTAGCACAGAATCAAAGTTCAAGTTCATTATTATTATTATTACTATTATTATTACGAATCAATAAGGCTTGCTGTGGCAAATTCTCACCCGCTGGTCCAGCACCAGCATTGATGAAATCATAAGTCGACACCAGTTCGGCAGAATTTTTCGTTTAGAGATCGTCATTGGAACCTTCCGGGTGATTGTTCAGCGTTGCCACGCAGAATAAAGGCAGTCCCATCTTGAAAAAAGTATATTTTTCATGAAAGTTCCACCTTACATTATGCAGGTACGTAGATAACCTAAACTTTGCGGAATTGAACCGTTTCTGTCCGGATACGCTACTACAAGTTCATCGATCTCGTTATTATTTGAATCACAGTTTGTTTATCTACCCTTTCAAACTAATTAATCATACCTACTAGAAATCTATAATTCCAGTGACATTTACATCTTAATTGCTCTCATCTGTGGTGGATGGTAGATATCATCTGTAAGTCGACGATCAGGACTGTGATTGATTCGTGTAGTATGTATTTGTAACTGCAGTACTGATCTTCAGTTAATTCCCTATGTCTGTTGAAGCACTCCAGCTCACTAAAACGAATTCCGCTCTGGGTCACTGCGCACGGAGCTGATACATAATCCATACCGAAACTGTTCACTGGCAATTATTAAACATATATTTCATCACAGCGTTTACAAGTTAATCCAGCGCATTCGTTTTCAATCCATCCCGGATCTAATAAATCCTGCGACTAGCAACTAGCTATTTCGATCAAATGCGTGTATTATGTATGCAGAACTTACCGTGAGTATTCAATCCAAGCCCAGCTATTCGTTCTAGCTCAATGAATGAGTGACTAACGATATTCTCGTCAAAATAATTTAATATTATCCTGATTTCGACCCTGCCCTTGAGTTTTTTCTGTCACATCCAGGAATGTCGTGGGAAACGCCACCGGAACCAGTCTCCACTAACTGATAGTTTACCGCAATAATGCTAAATTGCCAATACATAGTTCCACTCCAGCCAAATTGTATTTCACTGAATTTTCTGAAATATCTACTCAGGTTATCCTGAATTACTTATTAATTAAAGTGGAGTGATACAAAAAATGCTGCTTAGGAGTATTTTTTACTGTACTCTGTACTATGCACTATACATACTAGGTCTCTTATGATCCCAAGATGACAGCTGTAGTACTTGGAGCAGGGATAATGATGCGGTTGGCCACCCAATCCCGTCAGTCATTGTCACCCCTACTAATAATTACTGTGCCATACACTGCAGGTTCGATTGACTGGACATATGCAAATCAACCTGTTACTGCATACTAAGTGCTAAACTACTTACATTATATAGTTATTGATAGTGAACTATATTTGGCCGAATCTACTGCCCGAATGTTGTTATTGGGCAACATAGCCCCAACCTGATGCAGATACTTCAGAATTAAAAAAAAAACTATTTATACCGGTTGATTATGGATGTAATCGAGTTGCCTGCATAAATATGTACATAAATGAACTTGCTACCTATAATAGAGGACGTGGTCTGTCCAGGGTCCAGTTGAATTATCAACTATTTTTGGCCACTTTTACATAAAGTAAATAAAGTTCACAGAAGTATATTTATAAAATTCATATAAAGCTCTTGAAGCACTTTGAAATACCGATGGGTCGTCTCGGCCAGACCCGGACCCTGCCACCATTGCGGATCCCGAAACCATATCTTGACAATCAATCCGATTATCAGCAGAATGCAGTATCGTGGTCTGGTAAAGGTGTAGTGAATTGCAGGGATTGAAAATGATTAAAATAATCCTTTGAACCTTGTAAATAATTGTACGGTGTAATATTTTCAAATTACATTAGTTTAGCCTTACGAGGAATTGAGCCCACTTTTGAGAAATTCATCATTGTGATGATCAGATAAATGTGGTTAAAACTGTGAGTACAACATGATTAGTAGCTGCATTTTGGAACTTTTTATAGCTATTTCATCTTGTCTTCAGACGACCGAAAATATAAAGAGTTAGGTAAGGAGAGAAAATAAAAGAAAAACCTCTCAGTGAGCTTGAGCGGAAGAGATTGAGGGATGGAGCCGTTAAGTCCAACTGGTCAGGCTCGACCGCGAAGGGCCTTAGAGGGTTAAGGGAGCCCAGAGCAACAGAGCAATTCCGCTAGGCCTGAGTGACCGCTGCTGACCTCAGCTCTAACTAAATTGATTAGTCCTTTCTCCTCCGATTCCGGGGTCCGTCTCTTCGGAAATAGTTCCGCTCCCTAGCCGAACTTTAATGGCAGTCCCCAACCCGAAGATGCTTCCTCAGCAATCTCGTTGTCTTCTAGATGCTTGCTGTACGTACATCATTCGCCAATTCTTACTACTTCACTAGAATACTACTCACAAATACTTAACTAGAAACACGGCAGAGTGCAATACTAAATTCGTCCTCTTTTGTTGAAATGCATTAAGTGTCTTAAATTTGAGTTTTTGTGGTTAAAAATTGCCGTACTGGCTAAAAAATCACCAACACTTTCTTCAAAATCACAAAAAGCTTATATGGTGGTGACATGAGACAGATGAAGACTATAGATCGAAATAATTAGAATAAATACAGCAGATGAAAAATCGAGTTAAAAAAAGAAAACGAAAAAAAATTGAAATTTGCCTGAATAAATATCTCAGATTTTACAAAAATGTGGGTAGGTGGTAATTCCGTACGATGCATAGACCATTTGGATGACAAAAACAGTCAGCTTACAATTAACTATTCTAACGTTGAATGTATTGTTGTTTTGGATTACAAAACGGTAGAAAATATCTTGATTCAAGAGCAGATTGACCAAGTAGGTTACGTCAAAATTTCGTTACAGCAACACAATACTGAAACAAAAAGTTTCATTTTCTATAGATATGCAGCTTACACCAGGAACAATGGAAACATAAACATTGCGAGTTTTTAACCGACTTGGAAAAAAAGAGGAGGTTCTCAATTTATTCACCTCCCCTCCTCCCCTCACCGTATTGTATCCCTTGGTTACATTTTAGTTGAAATTTGGCGTCGACTTCAAAAATGTTCTCGTATTGGCTTTGAATAAATTATGTAGGTACGTTTGTTTAGCATACGAATTATTCTTTACTTTTTAGTTTTATAAAGCTTTTTTGAAGTCGGTTTTGTTTTTTGTTAATTTTTTTCTTTTAAACTGCAACGGAAAGAGGAGTGGGCTCAATGTTCATGCAGTTGAACATTGGGGGCCATACAATCTCTTTTTAACATCCTCCCCCTGCTACAGTTCCTCTTTTCCGCCTTTTGAGATTGGATTATGTCCAAAAACCAGCCATTCATCAGGGACCTTGTTCCGGAATATTCCGCTCGGTAAATTTTTTCGTTTTCATTTTTTCGTTAGTTCATTGTTTTTTGAGGGCCGAAAAAAAGTCCGTCTGTACGAAACAAGCTTGCGTCCCCGGTGGTGTTTCGGTGAGCGGTATTAATGGCTGGCCGGCCAAACAATAGCATCATCAAATCTTCGGTTTGTTCGAGATTTATTTCCCCATTTACCCAACGCTGGGCCCCCGTTGATGGGAGGTAAACAGGTTTCAAACAGGCGGATTATGGATGCCCGTGGCGCACTCTCGGCGATCAAAATTCGATTAATCTACTTCGTAACCCCCCCCCCCCCCCCCCCCCCGGGCTCATCGACTTAACTACCAGAATCTGAGCCCGGCTGTTAACAACGGGAGCCTCAAGCTGTGGTGTGGGATGCCTGTCTCTCGGATTTCTGCACATTGGCAGATGCTGGAACGTTCAATTTGAGATTGGATTATGCGAACATATCGATCAAACCTAATCACAACATTTGAAAATTGCATCAACTACGTACCTAAGTAAAATAAGAGCGGTCAACTAAAACCTCAATCTTTAGCTCTTGGTGGAGTGGCTGGGAACAGTTGTAATAGTCATTCAGTGGCGTTAGTCCGTGTAATTATATAATGCATTGGCGACCTGAGCATGGGGTATTTGGGAATGGACGTGCGCTGCAACTTCGGGCACTGGCAACCATTGCTTTCGAGATGGTCAATTTGCTACAGCTGGTTCTGTCGTGAAAAAGGTTCCCTCACATCGTTATTGTAGTTCACACGATAGGCTTGTGAGTCTATACTTCTTAATACAGGAGGCCTTATACACGAATAAACCTTTCCCCAACTACAGGGTACCAATGAGAATTTTTGCATAAATGTGCTTTCAAAACCGCGCATGCGCTGAGGTTATCACTGTGGAGTTTTTTTGTTGTTGTTGTTGCAAGGAGACCCCCACATGCAAGGCAACTGAAAATTCCATTCAGATCGCCGAAATGACCGAATAGAACGGAGGATACAGGCGTTAGATAAGGATTTCGAGTTGCTATTGTTTTAACCACAATTTTTTCAGACTACCATTTGGGGCTCAGCCTGTCATAATTCTTCCAAGTGTCATTGAAATCGGTTGAATAGAACCACAGAAATCATTTTTGGATCCCCCCACTGATCACTTCACTAATTTCTTGTGTTTCAGGACAGTACCGCTCGCCGCGCATCACCGAACACCCGACGGACGCCATCGTCCCCAAAAACGAGCCGACAACGCTCTACTGCAAAGCCGAAGGTAAACCCGAACCTCGGATCGAGTGGTACAAAGATGGCGAGAAGATCGACCTCTCGAGCCCCGAGAGCAAGGCACATCGCGTCGTCAACTACGAAGGGTCACTGTTCTTCCTGCGGGTCGCCCACGGGAAGAAAGAGCAGGACGACGGCGTCTACTGGTGCGTGGCGACGAACCTAGCGGGTCAGGCAGTCAGCAGGAACGCCACTCTCCAAGTAGCAGGTGAGCCAAAGCAGTTCAAACACACCCAAATACTCTGGTAATGTGATATTCTAGCCCTGAATTCGTATGAAACATGCACCGACCAATACGCTCGTCTTATCATGCTAACGAGAAGCGGGCCAGGCAGAGTGGAAACGCCATTCTCCAAGAAGGTGAAGTCACCTTCTTGGAGAATGGTGATTTCAGTTACCTTTAACGATCAGTGTGATATTAGCACTGGATTAACATGAAACATCATAAGACGTATAGTCTTCTTATGCTAACTCTGTGATCTGTAAGCGGTTCAAGCCGCCAGCAGTAGTTGCCGACTATAAAAACTGCCCTCTACGTTCTTACTCGCTACCAGTTGAGCTACCAGTTGAGATACAAAAAACCCACATGTCAATATATCCTGTCGCATGGCCACGCGTCCAGCTGCGTCGTATAATAATACCTAGCATACCGACCAGTTCTTTGCTTGGCATATGGGTTGTGTTGGGATAAGACATAATTATCAAAGCGTTAAAACGTAGTTATTGAAAGGTTGTACGGTTCTACTAACACACGAAAAATACACTTTTATACCGGCTTCGGTGATCAAACCATCGTCAATAACAAACAGTAACTGAAGGCACACTGGGGAATGATGTTCTTATAATTAGTCCCAAAAAGTGAAAGGTGGTCGATTGGAATTGGTTGTTGAGTTGAAAGGAGAAGGGACGTGTAGAGGGTCGATCCTGACTGGCCATGGAAGTGAATGCCAAAAAGTGGAAGGTAGGGTAGAAAGGTTGGGGGCAAGGGGGCTGTTGCATAAATGAAACAATACTTAATGGAGAAAAACTTGAAGGAATTTTACATCATTCAAAAATTTACCCAACCTATCACTCTTAATAATTTCGAACTTTTCAAGTATAAGATCCAACATCTCATTTTTGGCAGAAATGAAGAAACTCAACAAGGTCTATCTAAGATCAAAATTGAAGCTTTTACTGGATTCATTCAAGTGGCATGCAATGGGCGAATCACCCTTATTATCCCTGAAATCTTTTTCAAGTTCATTTATACTTTCTCTAAACTTCCTGCCAGTTTGACCACAATCGTTAGGTCCACAAGAACACTTTAAACACACCACTTTTATCTTGAACATTAATTTTATCTTTAACTGAACTTAATGAAGATCTGAGATTATTTTTAGTTTTATATCCCACTTTGAACCCTTTAGAAGTTAATATTTTGCCAGTTTTGCCCGGAATTTTTTCGTAGTACGGTATACCTAACTAGATTTGAAACTCCTTCCGTAGGTACTGTTTTTCTTAAGAACCCTAATTCCACATTGTATCAATGAGATCTCCCTCATAGCCATTACTCGCTGTTATACTTTTAATTGTTAACTTCTCTAGCTAAATTCTATTTTTACTCATCGGTATAGATAAAACTCTGGTAATCATACTATGTTTGTGGACTACTGGGCAATTTGAAGTACTATGAATGGCAATATCGCTATACGTATCTTTACTATTTATTTCATGGGAAACCCATGTTTTCGATTATTCGACGAAATGGAAAGATCAAGAAAATTTACCGTATTCTAAGGTGTAGATAACATTATCATTCCAATGGGGTATGCGCATAGGTCACAAAAGCGGTTTATATGGTTTTTTAATGGAACTAGATTCCATTCGGAGAGCTGCACGTGTCTATTTAATTTAATTTTTAAGTGAAAGTGGATTCCATCCTGAGAATTTTGACATCAACCACCGTACTGACCTCCGATAAGTAGTTCATTTTCTATGATTTTTCAAAGTTTCCAATAATTCTGACGTCACGGTGGTTAAGGTGGTGGGGGGGGGGGGGGGTCCCCGCCTAGGCGAGAGGGGTCGTAAGGCAGTGCGGTTAGTGTCAAAATTCTCCGGGTGGAATCTACTTTCATTAAAAATAAAATTAAATAAATAGGTACGTGCACATACATAGTACCCCATTCTCTACTTACCCATGCTCTACCGCTCGGCGATGTTTTGGTGGCAGGTCATGATGGTACGTAATTGATATGCGTTGTGCTTCTCTTTGAAGCTAATGATAAGTCGATAAGATTTGGCAGGAGTAGAACAGCTATCTTCATGGGCCACCAGCAGAATATTATCCTGGATCCACTCCGAATGTTTAATTGTGTCGTGGGTGGGGGTTATGAATATTATGTAGGCAGACACTTGTTAGTTCGTTGGTACTTCCGTGAATCTCGTTGAAATGCGGCGCAGACCCTTCACAATTAGTGTCATACAACCGCCACTGCAGAAACTGCCCTCTCAAGACAGGCCTGGACGACATCAGGAGTTTAACTCCTGGAAGTGGATTAACCCTCTGAACAGCCTCGGGGCCCGCGGCGAAGGATGGCTCGGAGAAACTTTCATTATCTGCCAGACTACAGTCAAGTCAAGGGTTAATCATTCGTAGTGCCTTCAAGGTTTTGGCTTTCCCGATTTAATGGGCTGAAAAGGAAGAGGGGGCCGACTGCTAAAGGCAGATTTCGGCGAGTAGCAACTTCGGGAGTGATGGCGGAGATAATGTGGGCCTTTTCGGACTGTGGGAACTTTCACGGATTATTTAACTATCCTCGGTAAGCCGTTGGGTTGAACGCTGAATGATAAGATAATTCAGAACAGTCCGAGAGGAATTGAGTTCCAACTTCGGATCTTCAAGGAATGAGACTAAACTGTGGTACCTACATCTCGATTTGTAAATTCTTGTGTTACTCTTTATTCTTGGATCTTTGCAATAAATCTGTTCCATCTTTGCAATAAATCTGTCCCAAAGCCAAACGGTATAAAAATCCTCGTAAATTTCCGTAACTACTCTATGAACTCCCTACATTTTACTTTACACTGACATACAGCTCAGGCGCAGTGTGTACTGGATTACAATAGTCATGCCAATTATAAAGTTACATTGAGTCATTCCACATATGTAGTTACGTAAGCAAGGGGTGTCGATGACAGAAGAAATTTGAATGAATATCGATCTTCCTGTTTACCCTATATCCTGTGAAACCGCCCTACGGAAAAATTTAAAAAAAAATCGATTCCCCTGTGGAAAACTTGTACGATTTATTTCAGGCTTCCTACAGTGGTCAAATCTTCTAATCGATTTTTCGCCCACTTCCCGATGACTTTCAGCTGAAATTTTGCATAATCATCTGTCTTCAATGGCAATTTATGAATCAGCCGTAAGGAATTTGGTTCAGGTGGAATTTTTAGCTGAATCGGTAGTTGAGGTCTTAAGGGCGCTAAGACCGATTTTGTGATTCCGACACTTCCGACTCACGCAATTTACTCATTAGAACATGTACATACTCTTTTGTAAATGAGTATAAATGGTGACCTGGGCTTCTCACTTATCCAGTAATCACTTTCGACTGTTTCAAGAAGGCGGATATTAATTATATGAAATGTCGTTAAAAACTGACTGAATATGTGGCAATTTTGGAAACCAAGTAAATGTTTGTAATTTCTCCCGGATTAATTGGAATTTCAGTTAACAGCGTAAAAAACGATTAGAGAAACAAATCTATCTATGTCGGACCCCATTGATGGCGTTTTTTAATTAAATTGAATTAATAAAATCATGTCGTGTACGTAAATGTACAAGTTGTTTGAATCAAAAATGTTTGAATTTGAGTTCAGTTTATTTGGTTGCCCCCTTCCATCCCTAATTGAAAACAATAGGATTTCCCTCATGTACGAGAATGCGTCTTTAATCATACCTTACCTACCACCCGCGGTATTACTGACTCATTCATCAAAGCAGTCTACAACTCGAAATCTGGCACCCAGTTTTCTGCAACAGTAACTATAATATATAAATCCCTAAATTTTATTCACACTTTTTTTTCTAAGTTAACAATATTATAGAAAAAAAAGAACTCCCCTTCCATCCCGATTTTTTTTGTTTTGCCTTTGAAATTGTTTGGCTATTCAGACCGGAGAGCTCCCCCTCTAATATTCTGTGACATCCAAATGTATTGCACTCACCCACCCTCCTGTCAACTCTGGTTGCATTCCCGTCCTCTTTTTTGACGTGAACTCATTTCTTCTGACTTCGTCGTGACTTGTATTTTAAAATATGGACGATAGTAATACAAATACACATTTTCCCCCAACTGTGGTTTGATATAATTGCACTTTCAACAGCAGTCAATTCAACCAACCGATGCAAAATATGCGCTGTGGGGTATAAATTCCACAGTATCAATTTCAAATGTGCGATATAATAAGCCAGGTTATTATAACCCGTCTCCATGCATATAATTAAGAGTTGTAAAATAAAATTACTTTTATTCGTGCTTGAACCACCAATTCGCCTGAACAAAACTACTTTAAACCGAAACACCACTGATGGGACCAACGCCCTATATACGCCTTTCCGAGCTTCGAATTTCAATGGATTGAAAATTATTTGTCCATCTGTATTTTGTTTCCATCTGTATTCACCTTTGGAAGCAAGGTATTCGTGATTTGAGGTAGAATCCCGGAAAAAAAAATTCCAGTTGAAAAATTTCGTTATCCTGCATTAATGTGTATTTTGTTGAACTTTGGGCCAGATTATCGACTACCGCGTTCATTGCCGTTTTCAGGTGCTTATCTAAAGGGAAATTTAAAGCTCTTTTGTGCTTTACGTTACCTGACAAAAGCTTATTAATTCGTTAACTTAGGATATTATGGCCGATTTAGCGACGAGGACGAAAACTCGAGGAAAAAGATTCAGGGGATTTCAAAGAAATTAATTATTTTTCAAGAAAAATACGAAGATTTTATTGGGAACTGAGTAGTTCTATTTTATATTGAAACTGGTTTTATCGATCCCTGAAGTACGGCACGAGAAAACCATGACACCCTGTAAAACTCAAATAATATTATATATTATGCTACTATACCTATATTATCGCCATCATTCGTATCATGTTGCGAAGGTTTTACAATAAAAATTTACGAGTTTTTGTACCGGCCTCGAGGATGTTGTGTTCTATAATCATTACCTACTATGTGTCTGTATAATGCGTGGTTCAGCCAGCTAGCAATGAAATCGTATTGTGTCAACATCCATCGGATAAAATCAATGTACCGTACCGATCCTATATTAGTTAGGAACTCCTGTCTAGATGTGCATACACGGAAGTTGCTTGATCACAGCATCTACCTATATTTCAGTTTCATTATGATTTATAGATAGTATAAATAGTTGGTACTTTGCTAACGATAAAGTTTGGTAACTTTAACAATGATGGACGACCGAACTGCAAACCGTAGCATTACATCCAATTTAGTAAACAACACCTTCAGGGAAACAAGAAAACAAGGTTGAGCGGGCTCAAGAAGGATGAAACAGTGGTATTGCTCCTGGGGTTCTAATACCATTTGCCTCAGTTATTTTTTCACGACGGAGATATATACGAGGTGGAAGCTAGCGGGGTTTGGGCAAGTTGAATTCGAGCAAAAACCAAGCAAACTCAGCGTGAGAGTTCAGAGGCTGAAGCTAGCAGTGATGAAAGTGGTATACGAGTATATACGAGTATAATGAGTTTCGTTGTTGTGTTGATTTCCAAAACTGTCGAGACCGACGGAAGTGTTTGTACTGATAGATTCAACTTCATCATTACCGAAGGAATTCATTAAAAACCTAAATCAAACGGAACACTCCAGTTGGAAGGCTTTTGCAGAGCGAATGCAGGAAATTTAATGGCAGTACCGTTCCGCAGTTAAGAAATTCTTCGTTTTGAGTAATGGCAGGACAGAGAAAAGTAGTCTTGTTTGTCTTCTTCAATCCGACAGGGCAAATACCTGAGCTTTCTGGGGAGCCAGCAGGCCGCAGCACCTGTGATAAGTCCATGTAAGCCTTGGAAGGCTCCCCGAGTCACTGGTCCACCTTCCTTAATATTCAAGTAGTATTCGAAGTATTTGCTGAATAACTATATCAGAGTGTCCTCAGCTGTTTGCCCTCGATTCATTGTTGCTGATCACTCGACCATTCTGATGAAGGAAAAGAAGGTGATTGTCGTCTCGAGCTCGAGAGCCGTTGGTCTGCTGGTTTTGCCTGATTACAGAACTAACCGCGCGAGAAATGTATGGCCCAGAGATACTCGAATGCCGCTGATAAACAAGACAAATGAGATTTTCCGTAATGTGGCCTGGTGACTAACCCTTGATAAATAATTTTTCTGGTGCTTAGCAAGGCCTGCATACGACAAATTGATTAATAAGTATTATTCAATTTTTTGCATTGATGCCTTGCAATAGAAAAATTTATTTCAGTGTAGGCTCCTAACGTACTATTGAATGATTTCTTATTGAGATTTTTGAAATGTGCTAAGCGAAGAACAGAATCGGCCAATAATTATTGTTAATTAACCATAATTAGCCAGTAATTATATTTAATCGGTCCGTACCTACCTATTGTTTGTATTGCAGGTATGCTGATCCCCTCTCCTTCGCTCTGCGATTCTTCTAGCACCTACTGATTTTCAGCCTGTTTGCCTGCCATTTTCACCACACCCCTTGACAGTATCTCTTTCACTTTATAGGCGTCATTAGCTGTTTGATAACTCCGTACATTACGTTCTCATTCCAAAAACGCTGCAAATTCTTTCATTCGGTTTATTAATTTATACATACGGGAAATATCACTGTTCCGTACGCCCTGCATTTTTACTGTCTAACGGACATTTTTTCAGATGCGTAATTTGCGACTTTTCTTTCAGACTCGAAAATGAGCATCGTATAACTTGTGAGGTTTGATTGCATACGTGTAACACCTCAAAATATTTCAAAATACTATCCCTGTGAACGCCAACATCCAGTATAAAAGTATAGGGCCTCCCAAAATCCACTCTGCAAAGAAGTCGTTACATTCTGTCGGGATAACCGTTTCATTTTTACGACCAGTAAAGCATTAATCCCAGGAGCCCTCTCCATTTGATCTCCCAGATCAGCCTCATAAAAATGCTTATATTTCCCTACCAACTTCGAACCATTTCGGGAATGGAAGCAATACTCATCGGTGAGGGCATACATAAATATTTAGATGGATGACTCGTATTACTGTAATAATAACAAAAATAATCCTTTATCAGACAAAATTTGTATTAACGTTTAGCCATTTCGTTTAGGCATTCCTTACTATAATCATATCGCGATTACACTGCAAATATGATAATAAAATGGTGACTAAAGAAAAAAAACTATTTCAATATTGTAAAAGAAATTAGTATCAAATTTAGGTCAAATTTGAGTTTTGTGAGCTTCTAAAAATAGTTGAAGTCCCTAGCAATACTACAAATTCATCCAAACTATTACTTACAGATTATTAATTCATTACAGGTTTAAAATACAGGAGCTAGGTAGGTATTTTAATGAGAGTACCACGGAACACCCAAATCGATTTCATAAAGTCATGCGTGATTATAATAAGCTAATCCCTAGCAATAATATGCTGGATGTAATATATACCGTTTCATTAACGATCTCGTTGGCGAAGCTTGTAGGCGCAAACTTTAAGGGCCTTACAGTGAACGAACGGCTGGACTCAAAAAATCTCGGGTGGTGCCCAGGTGGTCTCGAAAAAATCCCAAGTTGGAGATCAATTTAAATTAAAGTTCCAGTCATGCAGCATTACTATAAGAGCGAATTTTCAAATACATATTCGTGCCATTGTGTAAAAATATGATATAGCGAGAAACCATACCACTTTTCGTGAAATTATATAATTTTTTCGTAACTTTAGCAATTTTCACCTATTTCTGACCCTTATAAAGTCAAATTTGACCAATTATTTTTTGAGAACAATATTGTGGGGGTTTCCAACCCCACATGTGTTGTTGAGTAGATGGTTGATTGTTATGTTGTTAGGTTGAAAATGCAGTGATTGTAAAACTGCGATAGAAAAAATACACAGTGCCACTCGTTATCATCTTTATCAGCGTTGTTTGTTACATTGGGGGCCCGTCCTGGATCGTTTTAACAATCAGACTGTCGACATGCCGAGGCGTGTAACGAGGAGTGTGACGCGGGCGAATATGTCACAGCAGCCGCTAGCCAGTGAAGATTCAATAACCGCTCCTCCGTTCCAAGCCCCTGCTACGGACAATGAAAGCTTGGTGGTGGATGGAGGTAGCCGAAGTATTGAAGGCCTCTTCGACGGACTGCAAGCCATCCAGGGGCAGCTCTCATTGATGCGGCAGCAGCAGGTGGCATATGAAGAGCGGGTCCTACGGCTTGAAGCAAATACGCCACAAGTAGTGACCCTTCAGAGTTCAAAGAATCTTACACCTTGTGAGGCTCCCCTTGAACCCACACCCCCAACTGCATCTCCCACACGTCCAGAGGGGACCCTGCTGACCTACTCGGGAGACTCAGCATGGGAGGAGGACTATGAGGGGCATATGGACAGGGATCATCAAAAGAGCCCTTCCGCCGTGAATCACCATCCCACACACGTCATGTGAATTAATATTGATTTTAGCCCTTAATACCAATTTATGACACCAAAAAATCCAAATTTGATCCCTATTCTGTATTAAAAACCACTGAAATGGTATTATTCTGTCTTTGCTCACCCTTCCATACCAATTTCAGTGGTTTTATATAAATTATTTGTGATTTTAGCCTTTTTAACCTATTTTTGACCCCCTTAAAAACTCATATTCATCCCCTTAGAATTTTTGAAAACTGTTCATCTTCGAAATTTATTAAAAAAAAAAGTCATCGTGTTCTGAAAATTTTGGAGCCATTGCAATAGCTACATTTTCTTGGAAAATTCAGCAGAACAAAATTTGAGATAACGGCGCTCTGGAAATTTCGGCCCTTGTTTTTCATTCCTCAGAGATGTCTGATGGTAACGCCGAGCTTCGCGGACCAACTAGACGCCAAATGGCTAAGAAAAAACAAAGTACGGCGGAGGGCAGAAAATTTTTTGTTCAATTTTCGGATTCTACGTATACCTACCTGGAAACGGAAACTACCAAATATTGACTTTTTTTAAATAATTAAATTTCCGATTCCAAAGGTTCATCACTGAAAATAATAAACCACAATCATTCGAATTGGAGTTTCCGGCGGTCAAGTACCTGAACGCTAAAAACCGCCAAAAACAGATGAAAATTTCTAATTAGAAAATTTACTGATGTCGTGTCATTTACGAATGACGAACTTTTTCTTGATTCCTTGGTTACATAAGATAGATCCTAGTGAGATGCTTGATATTATGCAAAAGCGTGGAAATTCGGTTGTTCTCGGACTCTTGCCGGTAGCGGAGATTCAATTTTGGACCGGCGGATGTGGACCATAGTTTTTGGTGGGGGGGGGGGGGGGATTATGATGGAGGGGAAAGATGAAGGGGTGGAAAGCACTGCCTCCCCGGGGCTGTGTGCAGACATTGTAACCGCTATTGTAATTAGTCGGGGGAAATGGCGCTGCTGGTTCCGATGTATTCCCGTCGCCACGGCAACAGCTTCCCACAAAGCCTTTATGCACTTCGCCCCGGGCTCGGAACCTCCGACCCCGAGCTGGTGCCCCGGGAACCGATCAACCCCTGCGGCGGGCTCCGCCGCTGTGAGCAGGAACAAAAGGAAGCCAAGGCGGGCTCTCCCGGCTCCCTCGATCTCGTGGCCTAGTAAACATCTCAGAACTGTCGCGCTCTTCAACCCGCTTTCAGCCCTTCACCCTTTCACACCCTCCCCTTTCACCCTTTCACACCCTTCGCCCCTTTCACAATCCCCCCCCCCCCCCTTCAACTGCCACCTGCATCTCCTCCTCTTCCTATATCGCATTTCATCACCTTCTCAAAAGCGCTTAAGCGCCTCGTTTTAATTAAATTGACGTGCGCAACACAAGAGCTCCTTGAGACCATCACATCAACTACACTGCAAAAAAAAACAAAAACAAAAAACGCTGCAAAGTCCTGGTCACATGGGTTTATTATTCTATCGAACATACCTACAGAAATGTTGGCTGTTCATTTACTGCTTCTTTCATGTGAAGTAATTTAAATAGATATTTCCGATAGTTTCCACCAATTTTGGCCCCCAAAACACGAATTAAGTACGCATTTTTTCTTTTTTTCCCTCAAATTATTTTTGATCACTGGTAGTGCCATTTAATTGTCTTGATTCACCTGTTAACACTTTTTCTAGTGTTATTATACGAACTGATAATGATTTCGGACAATTTCCCAGGTTTTTGACTCATAAAAAAATCGATTTTGGGAACAGAACCATTCGTAGAACCTCAATTTTCCATTCATTGGTCAAATTGACTTCAAATTCGGTCTTCTTGTCCCAAAAACATGGAAAACGATACCTCAAACGCTCATGTTACTAACATGTTACTAAAACACAAAAAGTACCTAATTGTATACCCATTTTCACTCATAACACCCCTCGGTATATTCCGATCGAGCTGCAAAGTTTCGGGACACAACAAGGGCCCAAATGGAGCATGTGTGCGAAAGAACGACTTTTTTAGACCAAAAATGAAGCCGGTACACGTGAAAGGACGGACGGCGGACGGACATTGCATTTTTGGAATCTACCTACTCACCTTGAAGCGTAGAAGAACAAATTTTGAAGGGGTGTTACAAAAATTTGTTGCTGAGCGATTAGGACTTAGGTGTATTATTCAATAAAACAAAAATGTTGTAAAATCTTTGTCACATGGGTTTATTATTCTATTGTACATACCTACAGAAATGTCGGCTGTTCATTTATTGTTTCTTTCATGCGCAATCATTGAAATAGGTATTTTTGATGGTTCCCACCAACTTTGACCCCCCCAAAAACACGAATTAGGCTCGGTTTTTTTTAGGTTTGATTTCAAACTTGAGAATAGAAAGTTCCTAAAGACTAAAGTCGGGAAGATGTGTTCGGATTTATCTCAACTGCGCATGCGCGTCGCCCAAGTTCAAACTTATTTCCGCCCAAGTTCGACTTATTCGGCCTTATACATAAGGCGCGTTATCTCCCCTGGGCACAAACTTTAGGAATCGTCTTTAACCTTACTCAGGGGTAACAGTGCACAGCTTTTTGCCGCGTTTTGCCGTTTTTTTTTAATGCGTCATGTGTCGTCGGTCCTCGCCATCGCCAGCGTCTTTCAAAGTTACTCCAAGCGTCTTTCAAAGAATTTGCTAGATTGTTGCGATATCAACTTAGGATAAAAAAGTGAGTATACCTACGGATACTAGTATACCTACTGAAGCTGAATGGATTTCGCGTTGTGCTAAGTTAAGTGACGTTACTTTTTAATTCACTCCTACCCCCACCACTTCTGTCAAACCGGACTTATTGGTTAGCATCCAAAGTTAGCATCTTAGCTGCTCGCCTTAGATGTGGCCAAAAGATGTGGCTGTTCCCTAATGAACTTATCTCTTAGGAACTCTCTAATGTTTCGAGACCATCCGAAACATTGTACGTCCAGCTGTTCGTTTGCACCGAAAAGCTTCGTCAACATGATTGTGAATGAACCTTTATAAATCCGGCACAGATATCATTGCCAGCGAACACCTGGTTATAACCGCGCATGGCTGTATGAAATCAAGTTGGTTGCTCTGTGATATTATTTTATTTGAAGAATGATAGTTATTTTGGATTTTGTTGATAGGTACTTTTGTGACTTTAAAAAAGTTATGCTTCTTGAATAACAGCAAATATTTAATGAGAATTCTTGAATATTATTTTATGAAACTATAATTGCCCAGCTGGCTGCGTTACTCGATTTAGGGCTTTACGGTGGGGTGGGGGAGGGAACACGTAGGTAGGTGTTGACCACAGAAAACAGTGATCTACTTGTAAGGGTAATACAGTGAATAAACCGTTGTGTAATAATTTGCAGAGTTTTATGATCGATTCGTTTATTGTCTCCTCTTATACATGTTAGTACGCAAAATCATGTTCAATTGGAGTAGGGATATTTAGCAAAAAATAAACCGATTACAAGATTTGACCACGACGGACATACACGGTATAAATTCAATAAAAGCTTGTAAGAAACTTTTGGTGCAAGGCAAACAGGAAACCTGGAGGGGACCTGATGAAATTAATATTGACGCATTCGCCGTCTACCCGTACCTATTTATCATATTTAATCTTGCTGGTGACTCTACCATGGCACCTTTTTCATGTGATTCACAAGGCGCCAATGCATTGTGATCTCTTTCAGCAATCATTGTCCAAAATCGAAATTCTCTCTCGTATTTTTTAACAAATTTGGTTCCTTTCTGACGGCTTGTCTGCATTCGTTATCACTGTTGGATTTTCATCTACTAATGATGTTAGGCACTCGACTGAATGTAAACTGTGAATAATGACTGCGATTAACTCGATAGTGAATTACATGCATCTTTCAACTAACCATGAAGCATTTAATTTGTCTGTTACGGAATTTGTTGCGTTTCTCCTTCCACAATTCATTCTTCGTCTGACATAAAACTACCATGAAGCTATTTCAAATAAACGAGGAACCGCTACTCGACATAAAAAACCGTCTATGACAGGATAATCCTTCACACAATGATACAGCTGGCCTGCTACGCTACCTGTAACATCTTCATCCCACATCTGAGGCCATAACGTGTAAATTACTCCTTGTAGAGCAAGTCGTAGCGTGGAGCGGAGCGGAAAAGAAAGACTGCAAGTTATCTTTATGTGCGTCTAAGGAGCTGTAAGGGAATTTAGACGCCGCCCGTTTTTTTCCCGAACCCACCGCTGACATCTTAATTTCCCTTCTGTACCTCCGCTGAAGGAGATTTTGTCTTCATCCGAAATGTCTTTTGGGATTTTCTTCGAGTAACGGGGTGAAAAGCACCTGACATGGAGGGGAAACAAAATATCAAAAATTGTAGTCATCCAGCATGGCTTAAGGAGCGAATTTTCAAAGAAATAGTTTGGGAAGGCGAGAATTTGAAATTAATTATCAGCTGCCAGAGTACTAATTACGGTCTGATTAGGCACTCGCTGAGACCAGAGGGGCACTGCTGAAAAAATTATTTAAAAAATTCATTTTTGGGTGTTTTGAGCCAAACAATCGTGATTTCGATCACTCGATGCAGTCTGAACGTGCTAAAACTACTGGTGGTCAATTCAGCGACCAAAAAAACGTGGTAAACGACGCCTCACATGCCTGCATTTACAAAAAATGCAAATTATTAAACAACGGTTTATTATTTACCTGTATAGATGCCCCATCTGTTTAGATCACGGTTTTATGTGGTCAGTACCTCCCCTCGAGCTCCCTCAGGAAAGCCCTGAATCGAGTACTGGAGCCGGCCCCGGAATGCGGAGCATCCTTGACTTCTATTTATATTATGTACTTCCAATTTTTAAATGAAAGTCTGCCATTCTAATAATTTTGAGACTCGCACTCTCCTACTATGACTAGTTCTTTTTCTATGAGCTAACGGATTTTCGACAACGAGTGACGTCATTGCACCCCTCCCATCTGGGCGAGACTTCCAGCCCAGTGTGACGTCACTCGTTGCAGAAAGTTCTAAAGCTCACAGGCAGAAGAGCTATCCAGCTATCCAGGGGAGTGCAGTTGGTCTCAAAATTCTTAGAATGGAACCTACGTTCATTTAAAAATATAAAAAGAATTTATGGGTACAAACTCCTTATTGCAGTTTCATAAAATTCGCGGAATTCAATATTAGTTTATTTTAGCGAATTTTCGAAGAAAAGGAAGCTATTGTTCTCGGTACAAAATTTTCAAAACTCGAATTTCCGAAAGATTTTTATACCAAAATCCGTTTCAGACCATCCTGAATTCACTGCCGAAAGACACCAAAAATTATATGTATATATATATATATATATATATATATATTTATATATATATTTATATATATATTTATATATTTATATATGTATGTGTCATTCCAGACGATAACTCTCGAAAGAATTGAGATAAAAAGTTCAAATTTGCACGAAAAATCTGTCTTGGCAATCGACAGGCTAAGTTCGAAGATGG
Source organism: Leptopterna dolabrata (assembly GCA_954871275.1). Classification (NCBI taxonomy): domain Eukaryota; kingdom Metazoa; phylum Arthropoda; class Insecta; order Hemiptera; family Miridae; genus Leptopterna; species Leptopterna dolabrata. The sequence goes on along the minus strand of OX940984.1, from coordinate 20,991,547 downwards.
GCAGAATCGGGTCACTCTAAGGGGGAGTTTTGGGGAATTTTAGGGGGGGAAAATTACCCATAAATTCCCAAAATGAAAAAGTCTGACAAGTGACACCTCATTTTAAAGGTTTTTGTACGCTGAACACGATGGTGAAATCAGAATTGCGATATCTCATTCCATTCTCAAACTGGAGCACTTTGAAGATGAAGGAACGTGGTTATTTCTTGAGATGTTCTTCCTGGTTCGTCTGCTCTAATCTGATAACGGAATGGGATATCGCAATTCTGACTTCACCATCGTGTTCAGCGTTGGAGAATCTACAAACCGAGGTGTTACTCGGCAAAAAATGGAACAAAAAATTTGTTACGTACCCAATACCTACTCTTCTGGTATTCAAAACATTTTTGATTTCCCCCTCCCCCTCCTTCCACCCCAAATTTTACTTTGCGTAAAACTACTCCTGTTTTAATTTTGTATGGTATCAAGTTGGGAAAACATTGGCCGAAAATTAATTTTCAGAAAATTTTAGGCGGAGGAGGAAGATGCCGAAAACTTCGAAAATTCGCTCTTATAGCCATGCTGCATGACTGTGGTTTTTTATTTCATTTTTATTCTTGAGGAATCTGGTAAATAATAAACCATTGTGTAATCCTGTAAGCTGCAAATTCCTCTGTAATAAACCGTTGTCATAATTTACCTGGATTGATGCTCTTTCTGCGTAGATCACTGTTTTCTGTGCTCCTCCCAGGACAGCCCTAAATCGAGTAATGGAGACGGCCCGGGTATTACAGTTTCATAAAAATGCGCGGGATTCACTGATTCAATCGTTAATTATTTGTTGTTACTCATGAAGCATAACGTTTGTGCAAGTTACCAAGTACGTATAAAAAAATGCAAAAGTGCCATCATTCTTCAAATGAAAGAATATCAGAACAACCAACTCGATTTCAGACAGCCATGCGTGATTATCATCAGGTGATCGCTGGCAATGATATCTGGGCCGGATTTATACCGTTCCATTCACGATCATGTTGACGGAGCTTTTCGGTGCAAACGAACGGCTGGACGTACAATGCTGCGGAGTGGTCTCAAGCAATTTAAAAACGTAAAAAAACTATACCGTTCTACTAAAAGTTTTCGAGGTACGGTGTTCTGAAAATTTCAACCCCCTATTTTTCGCCCCATAACTGACAGTAATGCCGAGCTTCGCGGACTTCCTTGGATTGCGTATTACAATTTTCTAAATTTGGTACACTGGGTGCGCCTAATCAGACTGGGACTGGTTGCATTCGATTCAGCACCCCAAAAAACATTTTTGTCAACACAACAGTTGGCAACATAGGCACTGACTCGAAGGGGGTATCAGCTTCACTGGGGAAGGCGAAATGCTCGTGATTGTGTTCTGCACGCAATATCTTTGGTGCACATAACTGTGATACGGAAGAACGGTATTAGCTAAGTACTGAGGGTTGGTGCTGGTCTATACAATAAATACTGGGTTTCTTTCATTTCAACGATCTCTCGGTAGTAATCTGAACCAATCGCTAAGCCAAACCGTTCCCCCGATTCGCTCGAATAAACGAAGCCTTTTTCAGCAAACAGACCATCTATTCAACAAATACCGGCGAATGGGTCGCAATGATACCCACCTGCTATTCGCGTCATAATCACAATTCACCCTTCGGCAAACTCACTCCTCCCGGCATCGACAGGAACTTCAAAGAGTGTTTTCTCCCGTTGAACTAGACTGAGAAAAAAGGTCTCGGACTCGAGAGGGTGGAAGAACGTCGAACCCTCTGTCGGTATTTAACTGTTATAGCCCTCGATAAAACCGAAGGTTTTCACGGAGGGATTCGCGAAAATTGAAGGTGAAAGAGAAGAAGCAGTTCAGCCGAAGTCATTTTTATGGGGGTTGTTCAAAGCTATAAAGTGGAAGCTGAAAGCTGTAATGTCTCAAACTACACATAAAACGCCGCATTAGGTTTGAGAGATGTCTGTTTCTGGAATTGCGATGGTACTTAACGGAATTCCGTGACTCCTTCGCCGCCATGCTTAGGTAAAATTCTCAACTTACACGCCTAAGTTCTTGAGCAAAAAAAGTGGACATTATTACACAACGGTTTATTATTTACCAGTGTTAGATGCTCCTTCTGAGTAGATCACTGTTTTTTTTGGTCCATACCCCACCCTCGTGCGACCTCCCCCCCCCCCCCCCCTCACCAAAACTATTATATTGTGGTAAACCCACACAAGCATCAGGTGTTTTATTAGGTACGAGTGTGTTATTATTCAAAAGAGTTGTTGTTGAGTTTGGGATTCAAGTCGGAAAATATAACGGTCTGTTGTTGTTATCGTTGAGTGTTCTTACATTTGGGGGCCCGTCTGACCGAACTGGGAGAAGTTGCATGGCACTTAACTGCTGCTTGCAGTACCCGTTCTAAGCACTGCCAACGTTTCCTTAAAGGGACTGATTCCTTGTTCATTACCATGAGAGATTTGGGGATAGATAATTGTGCCTCTAACTTTTGAAGGGCATCAAGACCTGATCCAGGGACTATGAGGATGTTAGGGATCTGTTTTTGAAATTCAGTCACATCTTTGCGAATGGAGGGCAGTGTCTAGGTCGGACTCACGTTGTGGAACATTCCATCGATACTGGTGATGCACAGCCAATCAAGCAAGCCCCAAGACGAATCCCATTCGCTCAATTGAAGGACGTAGACAAGTTACTGAAGGACATGATTGAGCAAGACGTAATAGAGCCTTCTAAGAGCCCCTGGGCTGCTCCCATAGTACTCGTACCTAAAAAAGATGGGACCACCAGATTCTGTATAGACTATAGAAAGCTCAATTCAGTAACAAAGAAGGACTCCTATGCGTTGCCGTGCGCCCAAGACCTACTCGACACCCTTGGAGGTTCCAAGTGGTTTTGCACATTAGATCTCCGGAGTGGCTATTGGCAGGTGGCTCTGAAACAAGAAGATCGGGAAAAGACGGCCTTCACGTTATACCAGAAAGGTTTATGGCAGTTCAAGGTACTACCATTTGGACTATGCAACGCCCCAGCCACCTTTCAAAGGTTAATGGAGGCAGTCATCCCGACAGATCTCGCTCTTGTGTACCTTGATGACATAATTGTTTATGGGTCTGATTTCTCCACAGTGTTGGGAAAACTTAAGAGGGTGTTTGAAAATCTGGCAAATGCGGGGCTGCAAGTGCGAGCCGACAAGTGCACATTCTTTGCCAAGGAAACCAAATATCTGGGACACATCATCTCAGGGGATGGAGTAAAAACGGATCCCAGGAAGACAGCTGCAGTCAAGGAGTGGCCTGCCCCTCAGAATAAGAAGCAGGTACGGTCGTTCCTTGGCATGTGTTCCTATTACAGACGTTTTGTGAAAGGGTTTTCTGAAATTGCTCGTCCTCTTAACCATCTAACAGAAGTGTCTACACCATTTGTCTGGACAGATAAGTGCCAACAAAGTTTCATAAAGTTGAAAGATGCCATGACATCCGCACCCGTTTTGATGTATCCTGACCTACAAAAGCCATTTATCCTCGACTGTGATGCCAGTGGCCATACCATGGGAGCTGTGCTGTCCCAGAAATGCAATGGCCAGGAACAGGTGGTGGCATATTACAGTAAGGCTTTGAGTCGACCAGAACAAAATTACTGCACCACAAGACGAGAATTACTGGCAGCTGTTCGGAGTGTGGAACATTTTCACCAATACCTTTACGGGTCGCAGTTCACCCTCAGGACTGACCATGCCGCTTTAACATGGCTCACATCACTTCACAACCCTGAAGGACAACTCGCTAGGTGGTTGGAAACCCTACAAACGTACAACTTCCGCATTGTGCATAGGGCAGGAAAGCGCCACTGCAACGCTGATGGCCTGTCACGGCGCCCGTGTTCAGGGAATTGTGCTTATTGCCAAAAGCGGGAGAACCGAGACGAAGTGTATGTGCTTGACTTCTGTCCATCAGACGGATGCCAAACACAGTCCACAGATCCCAACATCCACTGGGTCATCAACAAACTGCGAACAGGGGAGCATCCATCCGTTGATGAAGAAACCGCCTTGAGTCCTGTCCTTAGGCGGCTGATAGCTCGATGGGAGTTCCTTCAGCTTAAAGGCGATCAATTGTTTCATAGATGGGAACAGAGAAATGGGCACAGATTACAGTGGGTGGTACCCACAGCAGATGTGGAGCACGTATTGAAGCAATGTCATAGTAACCCAACTGGTGGGCACTTTGGGTTTTGGAAGACCTTAGGCAAGGTGAAGCAGTCCTATTTTTGGCCTGGGATGTCGAACGATGTCAAAGTCTGGTGCAAAACCTGTGAACTTTGTTGCAAAGTGAAGGGACCGGGGAGACGACACATCGCGCCACTACAGCAAACAATGGTTGGGGGCCCCTTTGAAAGGATGGGCTTGGATATACTGGGTCCATTCCCCACCTCAAGGAGACATAACAGGTACGTGATGGTTGCAGTGGATTACTTCACTAAATGGCCAGAGGCGATAGCGTTACCCAACCAGGAAGCCCAGACAGTAGCATCAGCTTTGGTGGAGCATGTCTTCAGTCGAAATGGGGTGCCTTGGGAGATACACACTGACCAAGGAAGAAATTTTGAAGCCAAACTGATGGACGAGGTAGCCTTGATTTTGGGGACACAACGGACCAGGACAACAGCCCTCCACCCTCAATCAAACGGACTGGTTGAAAGGATCAACAGGACCCTTACCAAATTTCTCGCCATGTTTGTTAATGAGGAGCAAACAGATTGGGACGACAAACTGCCGCTGTTCCTGCTCGCTTATCGATCAGCTCCCCATCCCACTACTGCTTATTCACCATCACAGTTGCTCTACGGAAGAGATTTACATCTCCCAGACACATTGTGGCGCCCTTCCCCAACGCCTCCACCAATGACCACCACAGCGTATGCCCTACAACTACGGAGGGACTTGGAGAGGATACGTGACTTTGCTCAAGAGAAAGCGGGATTGCAGATGAGAGCGCAAAAGGAATGTTACGATCGCCGGGCAAAGCAACCTACCCTTGCAGAAGGAGATTGGGTTTGGGTGCATGACCCAAAACGCGTGCGTGGTCGGTGCCCCAAACTCCAGCCGCAATGGACGGGGCCTTGGGTCGTTACTCGGAAGAAGAGTGACGTCTTATTTCAGGTCAAACTGGGAAGGAAAATACGCCTTCTTCATGCCAACAGGCTTGCCAGGGCAGATGTCAGGCCCGTGGGCGGGCCATCAAAGGAAGGAAGGGGGTAGTGTGGTAAACCCACACAAGCATCAGGTGTTTTATTAGTTACGAGTGTGTTATTATTCAAAAGAGTTGTTGTTGAGTTTGGGATTCAAGTCGGAAAATATAACGGTCTGTTGTTGTTATCGTTGAGTGTTCTTACAATATCATTTTTTGTTCTTGATTTTAGCCATTTTGACAGATTTTTAACCCCTATAATCTGTCAAAATGGCTAAAATCAAGAAAAAAAATGAATTCATGGAAAAAAAAATTTTCAAAAAAAAGAGCGAGTCAAATTTGAATATATTATATTCAAATTTGACTCGCTCTTTTTTTTTGAAAAATGTTTTTATCATCAAAATAGTCCTTCCGTCGTGAACAACATCCCACACAACGCCAGGTGAATAAATATTGAGTTTAGCCCTTAATACCAATTTTTGACACCCCAAAAATCCAAATTTGGTCTCTACTCTGTATGAAAACAACTGAAATGGTATTTTTCTGTATTTACTCAACCTTCCACTTTCAGTGATTTTGTATAAAGTGTTCGCGATTTCAGCCGTTTTTACCGTTTTTCGAATCTCATAACACAAATTTGTCCCCCATAGAATTTTTTTAAATTGGTCATCTTCGAACTCAAATCCTTTTGTTTGGTAATACGAACGTTTTGGCGAAATTTCGGATTTCTATCATTTGTACCCAAGGACAGATATCTTCTGGGACAGATAAAACCATGCAATGCAAACAAAGGGGCAAAAGCACGTAAAATGTTTCTAGGTACACAACGACTTTCGGAATGTTAATATTAATTATCAGTGGGAGGTGTTTTTTGACGTTTTCAGCGAACTTTCAAAGAAAACGAAATTATTGCAATGGGTCCTAAATTTTCAGATCAAGAATTTTTAAAATTTATAGGCGAATCCGTTTCAGATATTAACAAAAATTTATATATTATATTTTTATACATTCAAATTTCTGATAACTAGGAATGAGTTCAGAATGCTCTGAAACGGATTTGCCTACAAATAATTGTCAAAAATTGTTGCTCTGAACATTTTGGACCCATTGCAATAGCTTCATTTTCTTTGAAAGTTCGCTAAAAGTGTCAAAAAACGCCGCCCCTTCCCCTCCCGATAATTAATATTAACATTCCCAAAATTCGTTGTGTTTGCTTTTGCTTGGGCCTTTTTTTGCATTGCCTGATTTTATTATTAGTACAATACCAAACTATGTAAATTATTAAATATATTAAATAGTAATTAAATTAAATAGTATTAAAATTAAATTGTAGGTATGCAAAGGTATAGCAGTCATATGAATCATTCGTTCATCGATTCGCTACCGCTTGTGGGTCCCTCTTGAGGTAGAGTAGAAGTCATTTTCAGAACCTCCAATGAAAATTTCCTTTTTTCTCATTCGACTAGGCCAGAATAAACTTGGGGCCAAAAGCAATGTCGTTGAGAATGGAAGGCAACAGAAAGTGTACTGATCGAGAGACACCTTTTCTGGTGAAGAGAAAGGAGGGGATTCCATTGGAAATGTAGTCCTACAGGAAAAGTTGGCCCGCGAGATGGCTGGTGAGTGTTGGCGGGGTGGGGGCATTGGGAGTCGATAGCTGGGAAGCAAACACTGCCCCCCAACAATAGGGACTCCCAGTACAACTCCCCGCCGGCCCCACGAACCACAATAGCTGCCCTCTACGGGAGATGTTTTAATTTCGAACCCCATTTCCCCTCACCTCCACACGATACCCGCATTTTCTCCGTGTTTTCCACAAAAAACTCCATAAATCATCGGTCCCTCCCTACCGCCGCCGCCAGTAGCCCTTCGTCTATTCCGTTTTATATTCTCAATCAAATATTCGGTATTGCACCCCGGTGAAGAGTCCTGATAACCGTAACCGTACGAAGAGGCCGTGTGAGGACAAAGCCTCGTGTTCAAATGCTCCGAACACAAATCTGGCAAATTTCTATTAATGAATAATATATGTAGATACAGGCCTAGATTGCGGGTGTGAGTAGTTTCTTGTCATTATATCAATGAAAATGGAATGTTGGGCTATGCCGGAAATTCGGGGATATGACCCGACACAGATTTATTTTCTGGTTTATTATTTTCAATAATGAACCTTTGGAACCGACCATGAAAACAAGGTTGAGGAAGGGGGGGATTAACCTCCCCTCAAAATTTCATGGTTTCCGTTTTCAAGGTACGTAGGAAGGTAAGGACATTTTCTGTGGTCAGTACGTAGGTACTCTCGTGCTTCCCCCTCCCCCCACCCCAGGAAAGCCCTAAATTGGGAAATACAGTTTAATAAAAATGCGCGGGATTCAATAATTTAATCATTAATTATTTGTTGTAATCATGAAGTATAACGTTTGTTCAATTTATAAAAGTACCTTCTAACAAAATCCAAAAGACCCATCATTCTTCAAGTGAAATAATTATCACAGAACAACCAACTCGATTTCATACAGTCATGCATGATTATAATCAGGTGTTCTTTAGCAGTGGTTTCTGGGCGGGATGTATACCGTTTCATTCGCACTCATGTTGACGAAGCTTTTCGGTGCAAACGAACGGCTGGACGTACAAAGCTCCGGGTGGTCTCAAAAAATTCTTTAGTTCTATTGGACATACCTACAGAAATTTTGGTTTTTCATTTATTGTTTCTTTCATGTGGAATAATTGAAATAGCTATTTTTGATGGTTTCCACCAATTTTAGCCCCCAAAAACACAAATTAGACTCCTAGGTATTTAAAAAAAATAATAAAAATAATCGTCGATCATTGACAGTGCCATTTAATTAACTTGATTCACCTGTTAATACTACTTCTAGTGTTGTTATAAAAATTTATGTTGATTTCAGACAATTTCCCAGGTTTTTGACGCCTAAAAAATGAATTTTGGGAGCTGAACTTTCGTTACTACCGCAATTCTTCACTGTTTGGTCAAAATCAACTTCATATTCGGTCTCCTCGTCCTAAAGAACATGGAAAACGATGCCTCACAAGCTCATGTTACTAAAACACCAAAAACCCCTATTTTACACCCCTTTTTTACCCATAACACCCCTGGGTAAATGGGATAAATTGGTAACTGTAGTTAACTTGAAATATTGGTTCTGTGCCAAGATTTTAGCAGTATTACGTAAGAATCTTGTTTACATTTCGCTACAAAGCATTAGGTATGAGCCAGTTGACAAATATTATGCCTTGCATTTTCCAGTAGTTTTGACCGCCAAAAAGAGAGTTCTCGTAATAAAATTTTCAACGAGGGAACCAGACTCCGGACGTGGCTCATGCCCCTTCCCCCCACCAACAGCAAAATCCCCTGGAAGCTTCATAATAAATCACTTCGGGAGGTCGGAAGGAAACCGGTGGGGGCAGGTGACCGCACCTCCCGTCCCACGAGTAATAAAAAATAATTACCCCCTCCCCCGGATTCGAACCCTCGCCCTCACGATGACCTCCCCCTCCTCCCCTGGGTCACCTTACTGCCCGTCCCTTGGCAGTCGTTTCAAAAGGATGAAGTTTTCCCGTTGTTTTTTTCCCCGGGTGTCGTGTCCCTCAATGTAACTCATTTGCCTCCCTTCGCTTCTTTCAAACATGAATTTTAAGTACCATCAGTCTTTTCCATAATAAATTTACCTTGTGTCGTGAATTGTGGTTGTTTTCTTCCACAGTCGTTTCCATAAACAATCCCACTGTATCGCTAGTTAGTTCGTGTGGATTAACCAAAATGAATTTTACCTTCGCCCAGGATTGCACGGTAGACTAGTTGTAGGTCGCGCATTCTTCGCTATCACAGTCTTCACAACCATTTCACGGTAAAAGTTGTGTATTTTCTTAGCTGTGACCAAAGTTGTGATGTACTCATCCATATTTCTTTGCGGAATAGCAACAGTGTCTGACTGAAAGAGGTGGCTCAGGGCATCCATCGAAATCAGTTCAGCAATTTGAACATCTCTGTGGTCATATCCCAGAGATTTGACCATCTCATGATAGGCGTAAAATCTACTTAGTTAGTGTAAACTAGGTACTAAATATCAAACACCTTTACCTTTGCAAGTAGGTATGTATTACTTTCGATGTAATAGATGTAAACATTCTAGATCATTATTAATCTGGAGAATATATCTTGATTTAGTACTGTATACTGAGCGATCCGGGTATAATTTTATAGTAGAAAACTGTGGTAGGTACTACTATACACGGTAAACTATGTATGGCCCAGTAGATATTTTCAAGGCGCTGAGCACTTGAAAGGCGGGCATGACCGTATGAAGGTTGGTTTTACATTTAAGCAGCGAAAGCTGTTGTGCGCCTTGGAATCTCTCCTTCAAGACCGCCTTGTTGTGCGGGCATAGTATAATCGTAGCCTTCTCGCGAATTCTTGACAATGCGCTGGATCGAGTAGAAAAATTTTGATGTATAAATAAGAGAATATGAGATAAAGAGGAATGAGAAATGAATTCAAATGCATTTCTATTCGTATTCGTCTCAATTCGTGATAAACCTCAACTCTCATCCTCCTAAAATCATTAGTTCACAAACAAATGTGCTTACAGCTGTCATTTTAGATATTTTATCTGCGCTTGCTTTTAACATCGACCTTCCTTCTAGCTGGGGGTAGTTAATAGTTCAATGAGAAATTCGTGGCTACGAATATAATAGGTATAGATTCTTCATAGTCATCAAATCGTCATCGATAAGTTGTGTTAGTCTTCCGCATTATACAATATTGTTCTTGTTATTCACGAATAAGTTGCAACCATTCAAAATATAAAAACGCTGCAAAATATTACAATACGGTCTACTATTCACCCATGTAGATGCCCCTTCTGCGTAGATCAATGTTTTGTGTGGTCAATACCTACCGTCGTGCCCTAAATCAAGTATTGGAGCCAGCCGGGCAATCACATTAAAATATGCGGTGGATTCAAGAATTATATCATTAATTTATTAGTTGTTATTCATGAAAGATAACGTTTGTTCAAATTTTAAAAATATTGGTACCTAGCAGCAAAATCCAAAATAACCATCATTCTTCAAATGAAGTAATATCACGGAACAATCAACTCGATTCCATTCAGCCATCCGTGATTATAATCAGGTGTTCCCTAGCATGATATCTGGGCTGGATGTATACCGTTTCGTCCACGATCTTATTGACGGAGCTTTTCGGTGCAAACGAACGGCTGGACGTACACTGCTTCGGGTGGTCTCAAACAATTCTTTACTCCAAGATCAGTTTAAAAACATTAAAAACACCATACACTTCTAACGCCTTAGTTCGAAAACTTTCGAAAACCCTATTTTTCATCCCTTGGAGATGACGGACAGTAATTCCGAGCTTCGCCTAGCTAGACCACAAATGGGACCTACAAACTAACGTCCATTAATTGTACGGTGTACTCTGTACTGCGGACGGACAGAATTTTTTTAAATTCTATTTTCGGATTGTACGTACCTTGAAACGGAAACCATCCATTTTTTTTTTATTTTTTTTTCCATGTTTGATCTCGAAGGTTGATTATGGGAAATAATAAACCAGTACGTGTAACGATGGGCGAAAGAACGACGATATTTCCACATATGCGCCTGATATAATATATTATTGGCCCAATGCGATCAATACGAAATTTGAGTTGACTGCAATGCAACAGAATTGGACGTTTTCAATATGTCGCGTTTGATGAGTAAGGCTGAAGCGTCGAGTGTCAAAGCTTCGACAATATCCGCCTATCGACGCGATATTACAATTTTGATGGCTAAAGGGGGATGGTGGGTGAGGTGGACGACGAATAATTGAAATGTTGGGGAGGAGGTTCCAGTGAAGGTTTCATTTCATCGAAACGCAGCTTCAAACAGGTTATGTTATTGGGGAAATGGCGGTCCTGCAACAGCGCAGACCCTAAACGTTGGGAAGGGAGCGGATGAACCCATCGTAATTGGGTGTGGCCTTCGGTTTTTGTCGAAATCCCTTTAAATTATTTTCGACAGCTGAATGGAGTATCGTCCCAGGAGAGTTATTCCTGGGGTCCAGTCTACTGGGGCATGTCGAATGCGAAGGGATGAAACAGCATTGACATTCATCTTCAATGAAATTCATTCACCCTTTCACACGCTGCGCAGTCACACTGTCGCGGTGGAAGTCCTATATGCAAAATGCAATGTTACTTTGCGTCTAATGAATAATTCGATCTTCAATTCCCCACTGCGACATCTTTAACTCCACTACGTCTAATGGATAGACAAGTTTCAACGACTACTTTATGCACTATACCTTATCATAATTCGGTTGTTATAATCAATTTCCAATAGTATAGGTACTCTCATTTATGGAAAGTAGTTTATCCACTTAGCTGTGATATTAAACGCAGTGTCGCTGAGTTTTTCGATGAGATAACATAAAAACCAGGCAAAATTATTAGGTTGGTTTTGAATTATTATTGGCTTTGGTATCTGCATCTTTGTGGTATTCACTTATGAAAAGTCAAAGTTATAGTCGGATCATTTTGATCGAATTTGTTTTAAAATCTGGATTCCGCGTTGAAACTCGATTATTTATTTTTAAATGCCCTGTAACAACAAAGGTGATAAATAATGTGAACGCTCAAGTCGCGTATTAATAATGTTTTAGTCGTAAATGACCGTTTGAGTGAATCTTGAAAGTTGCGTACCTACCTACTCAAACTTTGCACTGTTTTCAGGTTTTGGTCCACAAATTTGAACACTCTTGCGCCCAAAATTTTTGTTGATCTTGGTCGTGTTTTTCCCCCCAAGTTCCATTCGTGGGATAAACCTACATTACTTGGAAAATTCAGTAATAAACTGTCTCCAGTCACCATTATTTACAAATTTTTTTCATTTTTGTTGATTTTTACTCAAGAAAACTCATATTTTTGATTGTCGAGACATCGGTGATATCTGTTATTGAAGAAATCACAGCAGTTTTCGATTTCAGATTGTGTGATGTGAGGCGCCGAAAGTCCAGTAGAGTTATCTCACGTGCGGTGTCCTCGTAATTACATATCTGTTCCCTCCTCAAATCACCTACTTGAACGTTTCAAACGCCATCAGCACCTGTGATTGAAGGAAGAGGAAAGAAAAGAAAAAGGCAAGTAATACGATGCACCTGAGGCCGCCCGGTCGTTGCCCGGGCAACAACAATACTCTGTGTTCCAACAGTTTGCAACTCAACCCCAACCGATCCAGGGTTTGTGACAATCCATTAAAGGTGGCAAGCAATCCCCCCCTCCCCTCCCATCCTTCCCACCTCACCGTGTTAGGGGGATGCGACCTTCTTATAAGACTTTTCGAGGGTGTCTCGACCGCTCAGTAGAGATTCCTATCATCTGAAATTACTCCGTTCAATGAAGGGTAGATAATCAAGTGGTGGTGGCGAATGGGCGCAATGTGACAAAAGGGCTCGTTCCTTTCTTTTTGGAAGGGAAAAAAGGAAAAAATCTTCTATTGCCAAAGTGGACAGGTCTTAATGGAGGGGCTGGTAAAGAAAAGCGGCCATTCAATCTATCAGTTTTTCCCCCCTCGTGTTACCGTAAACTGGCCTAATGGTATTAGGTATCGTTCAATTCGGTTAATGGATTCGACAAAACCTAAGTATAAAGAAACTTCCTTTAAATCTTCTCAAAGCTCTGATCTCATGATATTTCTGAAATTTACTCGGACAGATTTGAATTGCGCCATTCTAACCTGTCCATTATTGGTTTCTACTCAACATCAGTGATCAAAAAAGAAGGTTCCTCTCTTCTAGAAAAACCTATTGTGATATTCAGTGTCTAAATTTGGAGTGTATCGACTGTACGTACGTAAAGCGACATGATTATTTTAATGGGAGCTTAGCAATCAGTTTTCTCGGTCGATTCCAGTTGAGTTCAATAACTTATTTCAAATCACTGTTTATTATTTAAAAAATAACAATAATAAAAAAGGAAAAAGAAAAAAATTGTTTATAATTTATATAATTTCCCCAATAATATTGATAGTTCTAAACTTATTTTGGTCATATTCATAATATATAGCTTTGATTTTGAATCTCTTAGAGCAGAACAGTGGTAGTGAAGAACAACCACCAATCTGTGAGGGTGAATAATTTCATTACAATTCAACTTCGAAGTTTAGTAAATGAAAACATTGGGTCTTTACAATTTTCCGTCGGCTCTACCTATCACACCTAAAATATAGGAGTGTTGTCTTGTTCCTTAATATTACCCTTCCCTCATGTAGTATGAAGTTATTGAGCGTATTTTCAAATTCTGATGTTTTTGATCGTGTAGCGTGACGAACAGGTGCAACAATGCCTGCGTTGCAGGTATCGATTAGTCTGTAACATGAGGTTCAGTCGCTTCATTTTCAAATTGAAATCGTAACTGATGAAATCAAATTTCAATTATTCTACATTTGAATTACGTTTTCAACTCGATTGGTTTGTGACAAGGAAGTGTAAGGTTAACTGTTCGTTACTCAACGTCCAACATTATTTGTCAGTAGGCCCTTCGTATATTGGGAGGCATCACTTTTTTTAGTGCGTTCACAGAGAAGTTATTGATGACTTGATCCCTTAAGGGTAGCGTAAATGAAATATTGCTTCCTTGTGAGGAATCCTCCTCTGCTCCCTGCAGTGCGCCATTACCGTTTTCGAAACCCGTGAAATCGGATCGAAGGGAGCTATAAATTTCATCCATCAAAAACATCGGACAAGACGTGAGAATTGAGGGGCAACCAGTAAAAGTTTCGTGTGGGTTGATGGAGGGAGGGGAGAGTGAAAAGCTGTCGAGAGTCCTACATTACCATTCATTGATCAGGGGTGTTCAAAGTTCGAACATTCGTCATCGTTCGAAAAGCATACCATAGTACTCGTATCGATACAGACATAATGTATCACACTTTATTCAAATAAATGGTTCGCTGGTCTTCGTGATTGAAACGAAGAAGTGGGAAGTTCGAGAATACTGAACAACTCTTGCAACAAACCATTGCTGTACCAAATCTATCACTTTCTTATCCCTTCACCAGAGTAGAATCTTCCTTATTGTTTCGCTGTTCCACGGTCAATTTCTATCGAGTCGGCTGTGGAAATTTGGTATCTCCCATGCGCTCTCAATCACAAATCCCCTCCACCGTTTTTACCAGTGCTCTTGTTTTTTAAAGACATTAATTACATTTAAAGACATTAATTAGATCGTCCCCTATTCATTTTCGTAACTTTCGACCCAGTCGGAAATTTTTCATAATTAGTGTATACATCTAATTATTATAACCTGTTTTGTTTTCTCATTTGTTAATTGAGATTCTTGTATTCATAAAATTAACTAATATTAGTAAATAATGGTACCTACCCATAAATAGTAGTACTAAATTAAATAATAGTACCCACCTTTCAGTCATTAAATTTTTTTAAATAACTGATTAATTTTTTTTTAAGCACCTAGTTTATTTGTGATTGCCCAATTTTGGTTATAATCAGTCTTGAAGTCTTGAGAACTTTTTTTTTTTTTTTAATAGACCTGCCTAAGGTGTTAGTCTTCACTTGATGTGTGATTATATCAACGGTGAAATGCTAAGGCTATGAGGATAAATATGGAATACATGCACATTTTCTTACGCTTATATCGGTACCTGGCCAAAGTTTGTACTCCAGTCGCCAAGAACTTTGACCTCTCACGAGGTAAGGAACCCAGTGCCTTAGGCCACCCTGGCCCTTTATCATTTATCTTCTCCATTGTTAACATTGAATAACCAGGGTTAAATTATGTTTTTATTCTTCCATCAGCAAGTCCACGAGTTACTTATATAACTCCTAGTGATACCTACGCAATAACTTTTCGTTCAGTTCATCATCATTCGTCTCATTCTGGTACACTCTCATTACTGATCTGAACATTCTCGCTCTGAACTTCGGTTATGAAGCGATCCCTCCTCATGGGTGTATTATGTATCTACCCGAAAAAACTGTATTTCCCTGGAAAGGTTGATGAAGGATGTTAATGCGGTTGGAGATGCGGTCGAAAGGGATCTATGCAAAATTTGGATCCATAATCCTCACTGATCTCTACTTTTCTAAAAGGGCTGAGGGGGATGTTTTTATATTTTAAGATGCGAGGTCTGAAAGCATCCATATTATGCATACACGCAGAATAGTCATTTAGACACCCATAAGTTCAATATTCGGAGTGCTTACACGTTCTTAATTATTATTAACTATTAATTGTTATTATTAGCTAATTGTCAAGTATTAGGTATCTATTATAAATCAATTCAAACCGAAGAGAAAACAAAAATAGCAATCAATTAAAAGGAAAAGGAAGCGAACATTATTAAAGAAGGTACTTATAAGTACAGATCCACAACAGCCCGTATTTGAAATAACAGGGAGCGAGAAAAAACAATTAAACCAAAAGAACAGTGGCATTATAGTAATCACAATCCGGAAACTTAAATTAGCAAACTTCTTCAAAGAAGTGAAAGAAAATATTTTTTCAGTTTATCCTTAAAGATCTGAGGAGACTCTTGTTTACCTGTCAAAGAGGTCGGAAGAGAGTTGAAGCGCGACACCCCCCAGAAAGAATACAATCTCTGTCCTACAACAGTGTTCCTTTTCGGAGCCAGCAAAGTAATCTTATCTGCAGCCCTTGTAAAGCTCATAATCCTTTGAATCTTACCACTGCAGTACTGAATGTAAGTAAAGATCAAAGTAGTTTTTGCAGCAACTTTATTCAGATCTAAAACAGTGAACTCTCTGAATATTTCCGCAGAAGGAAATCTGTCCGGTTTTTTCAGCAAAATCTTAATCATACATTTCTGTGTTGATGCTAGGAGATTTCCATGACTTCTGTTTATGTTACTTTCCCGTTATCAAATGAAAGTAGATTCCATTCTAAGAAAACTCCCGCACTTTCCTACGATGAATACAGTGAAAATCGTTTATAGTGGAATCAGTTATAGTGGACTTTCGTATATAGTGGACAAAATGTCCGGTCCCTCCGAGTGATATGGCGTTAATGCACAAGAATCGTTTATAGTGGAACAATCACTTATAGTGGAATATCGGCTATAGTAGACGCGTTTATCGATCCGTTGGCCAGGAATCTCAGTTATAGTGGACAGTGGACATTCATGTCATTTCATTTCATCATTTCATTTGTTGTGGTACTCGTCTGATTCACCAGTGTGATTCACAATGTCGAAGAACACGCGTCGGCAGCTCACAGTCGAGGAGAATTCGCACTTATTTGTCGGTTCGAGTCGGGCGATTCAGCGGGAAGCCTCGCAAGTGAATTCAAAACCAGCCGTTCGGCTGTATACGCGATTGTGAAGTCCAAATCGAAGGTGGTGGAACAGTTTCACAAGTGTGAAAAAGTAAAGAAAGTTAGAGGCTTCACTCATCCGGATTTGGATAGGGCCCTGTTGTCTTGGTTCAAGTTGCAAAGGTCGAATAATGTGCCAATAAATGGCCCACTCCTCCAAGAAAAAGCAAACCAACTGGCCTCTCTTCTCAAAAAAGAAAATTTTTCGTGCTCTGCATCATGGATTCAACGATTCCGTGCTCGTCACAACATCGTTTTTGGAAAAATTGCAGGTGAGTCTGGGTCTGTTGATCGTTCTATTACGACCGATTGGCCGATTGGCGATCACTTATAGTGGACATTCCACTATAAGTGATATATCGTTCTTAATGGAAATCGGCACAAAAGGGGGACAAAAGTTCCCGGTCCCTTGAAGTCCACTGTAAACGATTTTCACTGTAGTTATATTTCTGTAAGCTTTCGAAATTTCGACAACATGTGACGTCATTGCACCCCTCCCGCCAGGGCGGGACCCCCTTGCCCATGGTGACGTCACTTGTTGCCGAAATTTCGAAACCTCATTGAAAATGAACTAGTCATTGTGGGTGAGTGCGGTTGGTCTCAAAATTCTTAGAATGGAATCTAATTCCGTTCAAAAATATAAACAGAAGTCGTGGCGTACTCCTCATTAACAAAGGTTCTGATTCTAGATGATGTTTGTCGCGGATTTATTCAGCACTGTCTCTCATCAAAGTCGACCGTTGTAATTAGGTCGACCGAAGGTGGGTGTGATGGACGAATCAATGGCTCGTCATTTGGTTGAAATCATCATAATTAGCTGAACGTCCATTGGGTGAAGTCAGCTTAGGCGAACTCAACGTGCATACCATAATCTGTCCAACTCCCAGAGTTCCCAGAGTTAGCGTCAATCCCCGGAAAATCCTCACTGACGAGGGATAACAGGATCCGAGGCCGATAATGAGGATGAGATAATCTGGTTATTGACCGTCAAAGGGGGGTTCCGAACTGCTCAAATACTCTCCAGCCCTACCAATAAGAGCTCATTTAGATTCCTGAGATATCCTCGCGTGCCGTGAGGGAAGCGGGCTGTGTGGTGTTCAACAAGTGCTACCGAAAATGCTCAAGTTGAGGGGGTCTCACGCGAACGTCAATTCATCCAAGATTTATCGTTCGTTAATGGCATTCAAAATCAGGAGGGGGGAGTTCCCATTGTTTCCCGTCGTTTGTGACTGCGGTTTCGAACGAATAAATCATTACCTATTCAAAACTCGCCGACAATCGACAGAAATGGCTGTCATGTATGTGATGCAATATTGGCGATTGATACCCTCATTTATTACAGAGATGGAAGAAAGAGCTTAATGAAATGAGTACGAAATAGATGTTGATTCATTTTACTTGAAATGGCTGTATTTAATGAACTATCCAACAGGTTTCGGTCGAACTTGATGTTAGGAGCTGCTCCAGTAAATTATAAACTCCAAAACTTGAGGAACTCCTCTTTTGACCCATCAATCGACCCATTATCTGCAGATCTTATGTTTTTTTGTGGAAGGGGGAGGGAAAGGATGGAAAGTTGGCAATAATTGGTTGTTTCACGATGCTATCTTCATTTTGAGTTGACCAAAAAATGACCCATCCGTTTTTTCTGTTGGCTAAATTATGTACCTATATAAAATATGGTATGCTACAAAGCGATTGTGCATACATCCAATCTTATAATCAGTGGAAAATCATAAGTGTTCGGTTATTTTGTCAAATTCAAAACTTGACTACAGTAGACAGTTTGAAAACTTGTTACCCAATTACCTAGTATAAATGAGTCGTTTTATGATCTTAGTATTGTGTACAAAATTATGAAATGAATATTGCATCAAGTCCTTACCATCTTATTTCTGACTGTGGGCTCTGCCTAACTTCTTCTTCTTACGGGACTCAACAGTCATTTGAATGACCTGGGCCTTCACATTTTGCGAACTGACTGGCTTAATTCGGGTGAGGCAATAACGTCCCGAACGTTCGCTGCTGTTAAAAAACTGGGACCAGTAACAAAGTCGTGGTTAAGCCTGCCAATACGACGCCATCAAATCTTTAAGGGCTTTCAAAATGAGTACTTTTGCCTCGTGCACCTAAATACTTGCGGTCTCATCACAGTATTTACTTTTGGATAGAAAAAACTGGAGGTTTCCGCAATAATTGAAATTATGGATATTGTTTTACATACGGTTTTTCGGCAAACATAGAAATTCAAGCTGCAGAATCAGTGAAATTGAATGGCAATTTCAAGCTCGAGTGTTCAATTTCCACTCTTCTTCATCTGGCTTGCTGAAATCCCATCTCCATCACCTTCCTCCCTTCTATCGAAAATCCCCAGAACAATTGGAGTCTTTCGGCGCCTCCCAGGGGTGCCCGAAACTCCCAGGGAAAAAAGGGAATTCGTGAAAAAGAAAAAGGAAATTGAAAAAAAAGGGGTTTTGGAAGATCGATAATTTTTTAATATCCACTTTAAAGAATTGAAAGAGGTTTACCTGATTAAAACTGGTGGTAGGGAGGAAGGAAGGAAGCGTGGTAGGGTGAGGATGAGGCCTGAGGGGTAAGGGTTTCCAGGAAGCACAATTTCCTTTAGCTCTGCTCCTGACATCTCCCTAGAGGACGGCTTTGTGTCAGGATCCACTTTCTGCAATTTCGTTTTTTCTCTCTTTTCTTTTTTTTTTCAATTTATTCAGGACATCTCCTAACTACTTGGTAGAAACTATTTGAGGCGCGTTTTAATCGGTTGCAAATACGGTGTCCATGCAATGCAATTTTCCTAGGACACGTTTGAGACGAATGACGACGAAGAATTCTTGGGTTTAGTGGCACCAATGCTAATGTTACCTTAATGACATGCTGTAGGTAAGGTAAGGAAAGCTTCTCAAGAGACCACATAACACAGTAAACCTTTTTTTTTTTTTTTAAATCTTTAGGTAAGCTATAAAAATGTACTCACAGACCCAAATAAGCTAGATGCTAGATGATCCTATGATCGTGAACTGGTGTCGTGAACTTGTTTGAATCCACAGAACTTGTAAGGTGCAGAACTTGTGGTGAAACCTTGTCCAGAATTGACAAGTTGATATTTGCTTATTTACCTTGAGCAACCTCATGTATCCACCACTGGGAAGGATTCCGAACGGATTTCTAAACATTTGAGTTGGCAATGGTTCACAAGCCCTAATCAGTTCGGCGAAATGAAAGAGTGAATCAAAAATAACTATTCATATATATATCTATACAGATTAGTTCATTCCGCGCGAGTCTGTCAGGTCTCAGATCAGTTGGCCCTGAGGCTTATTCTGTTGCGGGTTGTAAACAATGCCAGGGCGTATCATTTGACTAAGCAAAGGTCGCGAGTCAACATTCCCAATCGGCGGATAATCTCAAAATACAAATAAAAGATTCATTGAAAATCCTCATGGGCTATGTATGCTCATGGTCCACTCGGAGGAGCAACAAAATTGAGTCCACAGTGGTTGTAGTATAAAATATAGAACTTCCAGGACTTTCTATACCCACAACCCAAGAGCATAACTCGTCTGTCTGATGGAGCACCTTGTAGCAGAATATTTTTCTGATGGGTTTGTCCAACGGCGGTTGTGGCTACGACCCAAACACCATGTCCTACACAGTGAAGGGAACTAAATTCCAGTGGCAACACCTAACCCAGGAAGGCCACCTTGTTTATGAAGGTATCTACCTAGCACGTTCAATCCCACCTTTCCCCTTCACCCATATAAAATTTATCGGCCCAATTACAGGCATAACTCTCCTATTCCGAGGGGCTGGTCCGGGGCGCCCCTAGTAAATCAACCCTCAACACAGAAGGGGCGGCCACCCGCGTCTTGAATGAGAACCCGCCGAGGGAAATGTACGGCAAGCGGACAATGGCAAGGTTCAACACAGGGGCAGCTCCCCATTCAACTGTTTCAATAAAACGAGGGCCCTTAGAGATCCCTTAATGCCAAATTTAACGTTTGATTCTGACAGAAAATGATTTGTTGATAACAACGGATCCGAATCGGAGACCAACAGCAGCATCCGATGGAGAAAGGCGTCGATATTCAGCCAGCCGAGACGTTCTTGTTCTCCTGAAGCGCAGTGTACGCTGCCCCCATCTGCATTTAATTGCACAGCCCTGGTGCGGCTGTAAACTCCGAGTAGACACTATAGGGTGTGCTGAATTACTTTGGTGATTTCTGCGGAAACGAGAATATTCTTATTTATGATATCCTGATGATTTCTGCTGAGACGAAGAGGCCTGCGTCCTATAATATTGAGATCATTGATCTATTCAAAGGGGTGAAGAAAAAACGCTGCAAGCTATTACACAAAGGTTTATTATTTACCTGTACAGATGCCCCTTCTGCGTAGATCACTATTTTCTATGGTCAGTATCTGCCCTCGAGCTCCCCCCAGGAAAGCCCTAAATCCAGGAATTACTTTTTTTTAAATGCGCGGGATTCAGTAATTCAATAAATTATTTTTGTTGTTATTCATGAAGAACAGAGTCTGTTCAAGCTGCAAAAGTACCTATCGACAAAATCCAAAAGAGCCATCATTCTTCAAAATGAAATAATACCACAGAAAAACCAACTCGGCTTCATACAGCCATCCGTGAGTATAATCAGGTGTTCCGTTGCAAGATAGCTGGGCCGGATTTATACAGTTTCATTCACTATCATGTTGACGAAGCTTTTCCGTGCTTCCAAAAAAACTGCTGGACGTACAGTGCTTCGGGTGGTCTCAACAATTTTAAAAAAGTTAATGATCAATTTAAAAACGTAAAAAAACCATAACCTTCTGTTGAAAGTTTTTGAGTTACAGCGTTCTGAAAATGTCCACCCCTATTTTTCACCCCTAGAGATGACTGACAGTAACGACGAGCTTCGCGGACCAAATATACACCAAACGGGACCTACAAACCAAATTTCATTAATTTTGGTTCATGGTAACTAAGGGAGGTGCGAAGTACGACGTGCAGTGTACGGCGGACGGACAGACTTTTTTATTCCATTTTCGGATACCACGTAGGGTTGAAACGGAAATTGTGGTGGCGGGTGGGGGGGATTTTTTTTCATGCTCGATTTCAAAGGATTATTATTGAAAATAATAACCAAAATGAGGTACGATAATGTAAATAGGGAGTAATAATTCACGAGTATAAGACCTTTAAACGGAGCATATCAAACATGTGTATCATTTTTCTGATTGTCGATCATTCGAAGTAGGTAGGAAGTCGCCTCATTCTGATCCTACGGTCGCAAAAAACGAATAAAATGTGTGGATTCTGCGGTCGTTAACTGAGGCTTTTCATGCTGTTCTGATGTTGATTGAATTACTGAGCCGAGTGCTGACTCCAGGAACCAACTCAGATGTTTTACATTAGGGAAGGACCATTGAGCCAACGCGGCGCCAATGACTGCTCCGTTTGTGCCAGCGTATCCCTTTTGCAGGCGCTGGAGAGGCAAAGCTTTGATGTCCAATTATCCTCTTCATTGATTCCATAATGAGAGTTTCCACCCGCAAAGCAACCAGTTTCAGAGGAACCGGTGGGAGGGAGGGTGCTATGGGTGGGCGCTAATACTGTAGAGCCGTATCACTATCGGCTGAAGCCATTAAACTACCGGCAACGAGAGAACCTTCGTATACAGAGTTCGACTAATTAATTATTTAACGAACTTAGTTTGGGTCGAAGGCACGAGGCTGGAACGCACAACTCCACTGAACGTGTAAAGGTTGCCGGCGCTTGGATCAATTTTCATAGCCTTTGGTTACTGGGCTAACTATCCACATGTTGCTAACTATCCTTCTAGTAACTGAAGCAAAAGCGGATTAGAATCAACGAACAAAATTCTTTGAATCTGAAGTTCTGCTTAAAATAAAAAACGCTGCAAAGTCCTTGTCACATAGGTGTATTATTCTATTAGACATACCTACAGAAATGTTGGCTGTTTATTTATTGTTTCTTTCACATGAAATAGTTCGAATAGCTATTTCTGATGGTTTCCACCAATTTTGGCCCCCAAAACACGAATTAGGTACGATTTTTTTTCTAATTATCTTTGATCATTGGTAGTGCCATTTAATCGTCTTGATCCACGTGTTGACACTTTTTCTAATGTTGTCATACAAACTGATGGTGATTTCAGACGATTTCCCAGGTTTTTGGCTCATAAAAATCAATTTTGGGAGCTGAACATTTGGTAGAACCTCGATTTTCCACTCTTTGGTCAAAATCGACTTCATATTCGGTCTTCTCGTCCCCAAAAACATGGGAAACGATACCTCAAAAGCTCATGTTACCAACATGTTACTAAAACACAAAAAGTACCTATTTTTGTGCACATTTTCACTCATAACACCCCTGGGTATATTCCGATCGGGCTGAAAAGTTTCTGGACACAACTAGGGCACAAATAGAGCATGTGTGCGAAAGAACGACTTTTTTAGACCAAAAATGAAGCCGGTACACGTGATACGACGGACGGACATTGCATTTTTTGGAATCTACACACCTTGACACGTAAAAGGAAAAATGTTGAGGGGGTTTTAATTCACCATACGGTTTCAGCTTTTAAGCTGCGGAGAATTCGTCTTTAATTTTTCACTATATACGATTTCCTTCATTCAGACTGTTCGTCTTTGTGGAATCAATAACGTTCGCTATTATAAATTAGGAGAACTCGCCGTTGAGTGGTAGAAGGTAAAGCGGACACTCAGCAGTTGCTGAGTAAGGGCACAATTGGGTTCGAGCGAGGGTCAGACGGGAGCGTATTGTTGGTCAAACATTGCGTGCAGAATCAACAGAGCATCATCGATTTGCCGCAACAGCAGGTCCTCGCTGATTGAAATGATTCGTTGTCCGTGGCTCACTACGGATTTCTGTTGCAGAACGTTGGGTGGTCGTAATTCGGAACGGATTAATTCTCACTGTGATCTTAACGTTCATCCCGAACTCTTGAATTCAGAGATATATTGGGTTGTACACAGTGTGTTACAGTTACTTGAGAAAATATACCTGCAGCATGTTTCCGAAGTTGTTCACCATACCAGACATTAAAATAGGAAATTCCATATTGATCAGCAATCATCTTCTCTTCTTCGTCTATCCTCTTCTACCTTGCGGTGTAGAGGTAGGATCGATCAGCAATCATACCGTGTAATAATATTCCTTGGATCCCAGTCCACTGGGTCTGAATGGTTCTAACTGCTTTTCTTACACTTTTTTTCCACAGCATTTTGGAACGAAAGCATTTGAAAGAGCGTTGGAATCAAAAGAAGGCAAAACTCATATGAGCGTTATAGAAAATTTAATTCTGCTCTTTAGGTTGTTGTTGGAATTTTTCTCTAGTTTGCTATACATTGACTTTATATCAGGTAATGTTGTGGAAGGATTTAGTTCGAAATGAGTTAGAATATTTCAACTATGAAGTGGAGGTGTGATAATATAGTTAAGAATGCACCCGTTCATTTTCATTCCAACCATAAACCCACCCAACCAAAGATTCAGGAGTAGGGCTCGTCGCCATACTCGGTCGAATTCCACAGTCTTTCAATTCGGATGACTTCACCAATCATCGACAACGCACTGACCGCCCGCAATTTGATTTGGGGTTACAACCCCTTCAAACGTCGATCCCCGCTACATTCTACATGCCACACGTCAACAAAGTGAGGGATGCGTCGGGCCCCCCAGAGAACGATCACATCGCCGGAGGGTGCATCCTATTACTGGTATGTGACCGGTATGATGACGAGGGGAGACCAAACAGTTACTGGAACACAGAATCGCGGGCAAGCGATTCGTGCATATACGAATTTCAGCAGCGAAATTCCAGGGATTTATTAGTGCGAAGTAATTTGCAAATTGGAATCATCCGTTAGAACCTACATGGCAGGGCGCATTTGCACTGTTTAGTTGCGTGTGAGAATCCATGATCTTTCATGTCAGACTTGAACAACATTAAACAGTCTGATGACGAAATTATTTTTCTAACCAAACGGCAGTTCACTCGTGGTTACATTCTTTACCGGTTCGTTGTCAGGTTTCTTACTGGTGCTCGTAGCACCACCGCGGCAACAACAATCAATGCTTAGGCAACACCTTCCACCCTTCTGACCAAAGTTCATTTTAAAAGATAGAATCTTAAAATGTCCAAAATAACCGTCATAAAAACCATAACCTTCTAATGAAGTTTTCGAGCTGCGGCGTGATGAAAATTCCAACCCTTATTTTTCATCCCTCAGAAGTGAATGAAGCCATGTTCACGTGGGGCGGAAATTCGGTAAAGCAAATCTTTCTGCCCTACTGGCCAACGGAACACATGGATTACAGCAACGCAACACATGGATACTATATCAAAATCTCCAGACATTTTCCGCTGCCCGGACCTTGCCGGATTTGCGCAGAGCGTGCGCACAATACATCTTTCCCGTTTAGTTGTTCGCGCCATATTGCAATTCGACATTTGATTGGTTCTGATTTTACTCACGGATTCCAGCTCCGACTGCCATGTGAACGTCTATGTGGAAAAAATTCCGGCAAGCGCGTTGCCGTACCTGATTTCCGCCCCATGTGAACCTAGCTTCACAGTAACATCGAGACCTACAAACCAAAAATGCCATTATTTTTGCTCATGGTAACTAAGGAGTGCGCCGCATACACCGGACGGGCAGAAATTTGTAGCACACCATTATCGGATTCTACATCATAAATCTAACGCGAGTCATCACATTTTGAGGGGTTTAATAAATTTTTTCACGTCCTCGCTTCCCTTATTGACAATAATAATATAAACCAATTGTGGGAGGTTGATGGAGAGGGCGTGCAAAAGTTTCTAGTTGCAATGAAATAACGACGTAGATGGTGCAATTCGAATGAAATGTGAATAATATCTTGATTCGCACAACTGCTTGAAATCTGAGGTCTTAAAACTAGTGAGAATATTTGTTCGAATGGGTATTATTGGATTGACGGGTGGGAGAAAAGATATTGCTGCTTTAAATACTGCTTTAATTTACAGTATGTACACATTTTTGTGAGATTTGATTTGTTTCTTACAATATATTAGATACTTAATATTGGATGCTGGTTATACTAATTTGAGTTGTCAGATGTGACCTTGTTTTCTATTTAGCGCTAGGCATAGCCTTTAATTTCATGAAAACCAATAACTAAATTTTTTCAACACGGATCGTTGGAAATTACGTTTAAAACGGAAACCTCTCCCCTACCTCTCTATACTACAGAAAAAAAGATGAAAAGCCAACATTGTTAGGCCATCTGCTCAAACTGAGGGAGCATCACAGGCCGTCATCCCACCCTTCAACCCACCAGGAGTCACACAAGTGATGGAAAGTAGTGAACCTTGTCGCACCCATCTCGACAAATCCTCTGATATTTTCACTCCCGCAGCCCTCCCCATCGGTCGAAGCTTCATCCAATCAGGGAAACCAAAATTGAAGCGGCTTTCTGACCGCATAAGTGATGAAGGCAACTATGTAGTAGGAAGGGTGAGGATAGAGAAGTGGAAAGAGAATATTGAAGCACTCGAGTTATTTTCTTGATCTTTAATGTATCTATAAAAGGAGGTCGAATCCATTGAATTAGGTACGAACTTAGGATGATGCAAATAGCAATCTAACAGTATAGGTAGTAACTTCACAAATCGTCTATTCTCCTTTTTTGTAGATGATTTTTAATATATAAACGAAATTCTTTAGCCATTTTAATACTTACCAATGAATACAGATTTGGTATGTGGTTTATTATTGTTAGTATTGAGCCTTTGGAATCGAGCATGAAAACAAAAACGGAAATTTTTACCCCCCCCCCCCCCCTCCTCTCATAATTTGATGGTTTCCGTCGATGTATCGAATCCAAATCGATATCATACAGCGACGACTATAATCAGGAATAGATAACCCTAGCAATGATATCTGGGCCGGATTTATACCGTTTCATTCACGATCGTGTTGACGAAGGGTTTCGGTGCAAACGAACGGCTGGACGTACAATGCTCCGGGTGGTCTAAAAAAATTCGTTCCTTCGAGAACAATCTATTGCTCATCAATTATTATTATAGAGATTATTTGAAAATTCCAACCCCTATTTTTCACCCCTTAGAGATGACTGTAACGCCGAGCTTCACGGACCAACCGCGAAGCTCGTACCGCGTACCGAATGGGACCTACAAACCAAATGTCATTAATTTCGGTTCATGGTAACAACCGTGCCAAACGTGCGAAGTACGCTGGTTGGATAGAAATTTTTTATTCCATTTTCGGATTCTACGTACCTACCTTGAAACGGAAACCGTCAAATTTTGAATTTGTTGCGGGGGGGGGGGAGGGGGGTTTGTAATGCTCGATTCCAAAGATTCATTATTGACATTAATAAACCAAAATTTTTCCGTACCGCGGACAAATAAGGGGGAGGGGCGCTAAGGGGTGAAAAATAGGGTTGACATTTTCTGAACGCCGTAGCTCGAAAACTTTCAATAGAAGGGTATGGTTCTTTTTGCGTTTTTAAATTGATCTTGAACTAAAGAATTTTCATAAACCACGGAGGATTGCACGACCAGCCATTCGTTTGCACCAAAATGCTTCGTCAACATGATCGTGAATGAAACGGTATAAATCCGATGCAGAGATCATTGCTAGGGAGCACGTGATAATAATCACGCATGGCTGATGAAATCGAGTTGGTTGTTCTGTGATACTATTTCATTTGAAGAATCACTTTCGGATTTTGTTGATAGGTACTTTTCTAACTTGAACAAACTTATGCTTCATGAATAACAACGAATAATTAATGACTGAACTATTGAATCCCGCGCATTTTTATGAAACTGTAATTCCCGGACCGGCTCCAGTACTCGGTTTAGGGCTTTCCTAGGGGGAGCTCGAGGGTATTGACCACAGAAAACAGTGATCTGCGCAAAAGGAGCATCTAAAGAGGTAAAATCAACCGCTGTGTAATAATTTGCCGTGTTTTACGTTTTTAAATTGATCTCGAACTAGAGAATTTTTTGAGGCCACCCGGAGCATTGTACGTCCAGCCGTTCGCTTGCACCGGAAACGTTCCGTCAACATGATCATGAATGAAACGGTATAAATCCGGCCCAGATATAATTGCTATGGAACACTTGATGATAATCACGCATGGCTGTCTGAAATTGAGTTGGTTGTACTCTGCACGAGGGTAGTTGTTGAACACAGAAAACAGTGATCTAAGCAGAAGGGGCATCTGTACAGATAAACCGTTGTGTAATAATTTGCAGCGTTTTTTAAAGTGAAAGAAGACGAGAAGAGGAAGAAGTTCAATTGTCCTGCTACAAGTGGGCCCTTGCCTTCTTCAAAATATAAACTTCATCATTCAAAATTTTAACGAGTTTATTTTCCTCGTTTGTGTTACACGGATTTCCCATAATATATTGGAGGCAATGGATGAGATTTAACTGCGTCATTGTTTCCCTCTCACTTTTCTCACCGAGGAAAACTCTTGTTGCCGAGCGATTATCTGTCAGTTTCACCTCCCTCGGCCCCAACAGGCCATTCGTCTGTCGGCCTAGGCGTTGCCAGCTCCGTAGCAAGCTCTTGGGGTTTCCGCCTACCGACGTTGAGATGGGGAGAGCCCCGGGGGTCCGCCTTTTCCGTGTCAGAACGAACTCCCACCAGCCCTACTCCACCCTTACCTAGCACATTCTCAACCATTAGCTCGTAAACCAGAATTTTCGCCCAAACTCCGCTCAGGAGCCCGAACGTTTTGCCTGGCCTGATATCGACTGGTAGTAACGCCCATAATGGATAGAGAGCGATACGGTCTGTAATGCTATAATAGAGATAGCAATACGAAATTCAAAAAATTACAGTTGTAAAAATCCTATCAAGCTCACACAGAATCATCCATAGAACCATTTGGCTGGGCGTCACTTTGTTTGTGGGACTCCGATCCGTCTGTTCGAATCCCAACTGGAACTCGAGCATTGAAGCAATGGGTAGTTTAGAATGACAAGATCGGATAAAATTCTGCTGCTCCTGAGAGGACAGTCACGTCCTTGACTATAGGTAAGCTATAAGGCAGCTGGACATGGAACCCAGCCTGGAACGGCTATTCACTTAACTTATACTCATTTATATGCCTGATAGAATTTCTATTAGAATTACATCAATTTTCATGATTAGATCATTATACTCGCCCATACCTAGTAGATCCTCCCCCTCCCCCCCACCCACCCGATAAACTAGAATTTTCACCCTACTCCCTTATAGCTCGTAAGTTATTCAAACTTGGTACCGACTTATTAGAACTACCACAGTAGAGAAATAATAAAGTCGATTCTCTTGAGGTTGTGTACATACAAAATCTCCGAAGCTGTCAAAATTCTGTATTACAATTGTTTATATAACCTGCTTTATGAAAATAATACTATAGTCCAGCCCTACTCCATTCCTGGAATATTATTATATACCTACGTTAAGATTGTTCTGGATTAAAAGAAATTTGATAAGGAAATGAGCTAGAGGGAACCGAAAAACCCACTATGTATAGATGGCAGGAGGTTTCAAGACTTGGTCTTAGATATAAATGGCCTTCCCATTCAATAAGCCCCTAAGCTGAGTTGACATCTCTATTGACGCTTCCATAGGGTCTTGTCAGTCATTGTGATACATCGAACAACAAAGGTGGGCCAACCATTGTCTCAAACCTTTCAATCCATTAATCAACCATTTGGAAAGGCAGACCCCCAGGTTTCTTCCAAGAGACGAAAAACGGTCTTCTTGTTGGTGAAAGGACCCTTATTTATTTATCTGACTAGGAGGTCGTCGTTGTGTATTGTACTGTACCACGAGGGCGTTCCGAATTCGAGGGATTCATCATTCGGATTCAAGTTGAATTTAGCTTGAATCCGAATGAATGATAAATTTATCACCCACCCGTCAAATCCACCTCTACCCTCTGCTATTGTCAGAAGCCCATAATTCAGTCTGGACGTTGATATTATTCAAGTTATCCTACTAGAGGATTTGATAAAACAGTGGAATACAATGCACAACAACGACCACAACAACTGTACAACTACTGTATGTACAACTTCTGTACAACTACTGTATGTACAATGTATGTACAATGTACATGTTCTGTTCTCAATGTTCGGTCACTTTGTAAAGTAAATACTAATTGTTCATTGTCTGAATGCCTACTGTCCTCAAATACTAGGTATAAATAGTTTCTCTATGGTCAGGCACTCAGAACTTGCACGTGCTATATGTGAAGATAGTTGATATACAGCATTCCTCATATTCAATACCTCCACATACTTATCAAACTATGAATAACACCCCGCAGTTGCTATTACACTAAACCTGAATCAGTCAATCAATTCTTTATTTTAAAAAACGCTGGGTGGACTGCGTAAAAAGAAAAAAAATCAGTCATGCAGCATGACTTAATGAGCGAATTTTCAAAGAAATATTCGAATTAATGGCTATGGTTTTGAATAAAGGAAAACTTCGGTCTAAAATTTGGTTTTCTATGTATATTCTCTTCGTATTTATTTTAATTTGTACGTTTTGTCCATCCTGATTCTACCGTTTGTTTATTACGTAATTGTACTAAGTGCTTATTTATTTGATCGCTGTGGGTAAATTCAAGGAGTTGTACTAATCGTTTGCCTCCCCCTTTTTTGCTTCGAACTCTCGTCTTCAATTAATACTTCTCACATTTTTCAATCTGACCACTCTAAGGGGGTGGGGGTAAGAGTTTAAAGATTATCCTAGTTTTGGGTAATTTTTGCGCACTTTAAATGCTCTAATTTAAGAACGGATTTAGATATCTAAAATCCGATTTCACTATCGTGTTCAGCGTGCAAAAACCTTTAAAATGAGGGGTCACTTGTTAGAAAATAACATTTTGGGGATTTTTGGGTAATTTTTGCGCACTTTAAATGCTCTAATTTGAGAACGGATCAAGATATCTAAAATCAGATTCCACCATCGTGTTCAGCGTGCAAAAACCTTTAAAATGAGGGGTCACTTGTTGGAAAATAACATTTTGGGGATTTTTG
This sequence comes from Leptopterna dolabrata, assembly GCA_954871275.1. Classification (NCBI taxonomy): domain Eukaryota; kingdom Metazoa; phylum Arthropoda; class Insecta; order Hemiptera; family Miridae; genus Leptopterna; species Leptopterna dolabrata. The sequence continues at coordinate 20,960,859 of OX940984.1, read as the reverse complement.
GGTAATTTTTGCGCACTTTAAATGCTCTAATTTGAGAACGGATCAAGATATCTAAAATCCGATTCCACCATCGTGTTCAGCGTGCAAAAACCTTTAAAATGAGGGGTCACTTGTTAGAAAATAACATTTTGGGGATTTTTAGGTAATTTTTGCGCACTTTAAATGCTCTAATTTGAGAACGGATCAAGATATCTAAAATCCGATTCCACCATCGTGTTCAGCGTGCAAAAACCTTTAAAATGAGGGGTCACTTGTTGGAAAATAACATTTTGGGGATTTTTGGGTAATTTTTGCGCACTTTAAATGCGCCAAAACCCTCCTTAGAGTAGGTCAATTTCGCCCATCTTCGAACTTAGCCTTTCGATTGCCAAGATAGATTTTTTGTGCAAATTTGAGCTGTTTATCTCAATTCTATCGAGAGTTATCGTCTGGAGTGACACATATATAAATAAATATATATATATATACATATAAAAAAGTGTTAAATTTCAGGAATCGTTTTAGAATGGTCTGAAACGGATTTCTATGAAGAAAATTTCCAAAAATTTATATTATTTAAATTTCGAAGCCATTGCAATAGCTTCATTTTCTTTGAAAATTCGCTAAAAATACTTCGTGCGAACAACCGGTGATCAATAAATGTACAATAAATGTTCACTGAACATACATATACAATAAACAATAAATATACAATAAACAATAAACGCCTGTTATACAATATACAATAAATTGTATTCAATATCGTTATGCAATATAATATTGTTATACAACGTTGTACAATACAGTAGTGTTATACAATACAATATTGTTATACACTGTTATAAAATGCAGTAGTTATACATCGCCTGTTACACAATACAGTAGTGTTATGCAGCGCATGTTATACAATGTAGGTACAATAAATGTTTAATAAACATGCATGTGCAATAAGCAATGAATATACAATAAACAATAAACGCCTGTTATTTTATAGGCGTTATTTGGTAGGGACTTTAAAAGTCTGAAATCCTTGTCATTATACATCACCTTACTAGCCAGATTTGTTTTTACTGTACACTCACTGTATGCCTTGTACCTACTCTTCCGGTAGTTTGCTGTAATATTTCGGGGTCAAATGGTTTCGGGGTTTTTGAGTGAAACTGGAATGTCTTGCTCTCGCTTGGTACGTCCAAAAGGTGTCGAGTCGACACGACGTCTTGTCGTGTGTGTGCCTTCTCTGGAATCTCTGTGGACGCATCGTAGGGACTGATGTTAGGGAAGAGACTGGGATGAACCTGTGTAGGTATATCGATGGTAAATGAAAATCTAGGGATGGGTTCAAAGTGATAAACGGAACTTTAGGAGATAATATTTCAATAAATCATGTTTTGTATATAGAACTTTGTCTAGGTTCCTTAGTAATTAATGTTTTGGTGCCTTCTGCAATTGCTCATATTCCTGGGAAATCTGCGCAACATGTTATTGCGGTCCCTCAACGCAAGGAGGAAAGTTTTAAGAAATATACACCGAGTACAAGTATTTTGGCAATAAGCTTTTTTGTCTAAAAAAAACTGGCAATAAGACGAAAACTCGATGAAAACAAAAAATAATACTCAAAATTGACTTAGTTGAGAGGTGGGATACAACACCGCCGTTTCTAGAACAGTCAGTATTGTCACTTGGTTAAATTCGAATCAGCTTCATCAACGCTGAGTTTGGCTCAGCTTCATCCCGTTCGAGTAAATTTTTCATCTTCGTTTCTTGGAGTGGAAGTTCTACTTCTGATAAAATCGATTCAATGGCAAAAAAACAACTTGGATCTCTGCAACTCTCTCTTGAAGCCAACCGCTTCCAAGGATTTCGCTTCACTGCAACCATCAAAGACCTCGTGGCCCAATCGGAAATAGAGAAAGTCCGCGGAAGTGGAGCCGATTCAAAATTCATTTGATGTTACCATCCGGAAAGAGGTTTCTGATACATGTTGGCGGAAAGGATGGGGGGGGGGGGATGGAGCGGGGTCGCTAATGGATATCTGCTCGAAGGTGCTCGAATTTCCAGGCCCCGCTCAGAGTTCCCGGTGTTTGTTTTCAAACGGATTTCACAATCATATTAATACATTGACGGGAGGGGGACGCTTTCCAGCGAGAACTCTGATTTTTCGTTGGCTGGTAGAATAATGTAGACGGTCGATTTAATTGATGGATAAGGAAAGAATTCCAGTCGTGCAGCCTGACCTGATGGGCGAATTTTCGGAATAACGCACTTGAATCTACTAGATTCACTGCTCGTTTCCCAACGGGTTTCACCAGTGTAATTTGAAGTAATAATCCTGAGCGTTATGAATAAAAATCAACATTCGTTGTCAAACTTCATGCAGAAATTAATTGCTTGAGTATGTGTTCGAATTGGTTGGTCATTAATTTTGTTCATTATTTTCAATAATAAACCATAGGTAATTTTGAATTCCTTTAATCATTACCTCACTTATGGATAATTACTACAGTAATTACCTTACTTTGGACCTGAGCAAGGGCGAAAAAACGTTGCAAATTATCACAAAACGGTTTATTATTTTATTTTATATAGATCTCTTCTGCGTAGAACACTGAATTCCTGTTTGCGTAAAATCTTGCATTAGTAGGGTTGTTCTTTTGCGGTGGATCCCTATCTTCCTACCCACGCACGCACGCAAACATACACACATACACGACAAAAATGTTATCAGAATATTTATAAGCCATACGCTGCATCAAGTTCGGCAGTTACAGTTATGTTGTCATTGCATGGATAATGTGATGTGGTACATAATGTGGAATATTGCAGTAATTAGATTCAAGTGAATACATAAAATGCAAATACATTAGGCGCTAGTAGTAAGGTTAGCAGGCGTTGGGTTCAGTTTACAAGTAGTCAGTTATGGGATTTGTTTCGTGCCTCTGTAATTATAATTTATGCATGCTAAGCTCTTGCAGCTAATTGCAAATGTACTGAGATGCAACTTTCTGATTTTAACCGTCCTTAAGGGCATATTATAACCTATCCATAAATTCATCGAATCATTGCACAAAACACTGCAAATGATTACTAAATGGTTTATTATTCTCCCGTGAGTATAGCTTATAAAGAATGATTTTATTTTAGATTTTATTGATGGGTACTTTTTTAAAGCTATTTTTTATTGATAGGTACACGTTTTTAGTAGGCACTCGACCAAACAAATCATCCAAATTAGGTCGAAATTTTTCGAGGGTCCTACTTAGGTTCAGCGCCATCAGAATTTCAAAAGTGACCCGGTGAGGGTTTTATGGGACTAAAGTGGTCCGTTACAGCTGGGGGCGGTAGAAATATGAATATGTTCAACGGTAAGAACAGGGATAAGCCCACAGAGTTCTATAAGAAAACCCTGAAAACTTAAGATCAACCTCTTAACTCATTCCTCCTTGATGGGGGAAAATATAAAATAATCGCGGAGTGAGTAGAGTTGAGTAGAGCAGAGGTTCCCAACCTTTTTTCTCATTCGCACCCCCCAGCAACTCAGTTTCAGCAGGCGCACCCCCGACTTACGTAAATACCAAATAGATCTGTATAGTAAAGGCGCTGTGTCAGAAGTTGATTTATAACAGACTTGAACAAAACAAACAAAAAAGTATACACACATTTTATTTTATAAGTATATATATAATAGTATAAAATATAGTGTATAAGTATGCACACAGATTTAAAATAAAGTTTGTCGTAAAAACAATGCACATGAGCATCAAGGTAAAAGTAACACAGGTGGGTAGGTAGGTAACTAAAGAGATCGAAAGAGTAGGAGTTACATAATATGTAACTATAATATTATAATGTTTTAATATTGCAAAATTACATTATTGACAAGAAGACAGGAATGAGACTAAATTAGACTAGCCCGTAAATTTATAAATGAATAAATAAACGAGTAATTTTGGGGCAAATTAATGAGATCCTTGAGGCTGTATCGTGGTACACATTTTTTTGAAATCTGGTTCAATTGTGGACAAGTATACCCTCAAATCTATGCTTCTCTTCCTCCCCTTCTCGGCGCGTCACTACATCCCTCGCACAAAAACGATGTAGGTCATGTCTTTTCTCAACTTCTACTTTCAACATAAAAAATATTAAAAATGTGTGGGTACACCCCATTCACACTTGAGTAGATCAGTTCACAGCTGGTTGTGGTAGCGGTGGTGTGGCAAAAGAACAAAAAATATTAATCAAATTTTTTCCCAAAAATGTCCGCCATTACTCTATTTTTTCCACGCACCCCCAAAGGGGCTCCCGCGCACCCCCGGGGGGTGCGCGCACCCCAGGTTGGGAATCGCTGGAGTAGAGTAATATTCTTAGGAAAGTTCACTGCAAAAGTTTGCTTGTCGTGAAGGAGGCGCAGGAACGGATGAATCAGTGAGAACGTCTCAGTTCTGCTCCTATTCTCGTAAAAAGGAACGGCCCTTCCGTGAATTCCCCTCGGGAAAGGTCTTCACGAGAGACGTCCCTTCACCATAGAAGGGTAAAATCCTTCGTGTAGGGAAGATAAAGACTGGCGAAGGTACCTAAAGAGTGGGGCGGGGCGACTATTTGTCTGCTGATAAGATAGGCTTCCCTTCTGATTTATGCTGCTGAGAGGCCCGTCTTGACTTATACCTCTGGAACGTCTGCTGATAAGTGCGGGCTCTTTGCAAGCCTCCCTTTTCCACTACTTCCAGGATGGGGTTGAAGATTTTTCAGTCAGAGAAACCCCTTCATTCAGGACGGCACGGGAATTTAAATTCACCTTTCGTTCTCGTTGGTAGAAGTCTTGCAGAACTTTGATTGCCAAACTGCGCCATCTATCTTGGAAACCCGTATTGCTTGCTGTACCCTAATTTCAGTGATTATTGTGCTTCAATTCAGCACTCTATCGCCTTGACAGCAGATCGCCATTTGGGAAACCCATGATTCGGAGACTGTCTGATTCTTTTATAGAATTCTGTTTTGCATTGATAATGTAGTTTATAGAAAAATTGAATGAAGTCTTAGAGTTTTCCATCATTTACCTAGTTTCCAAAATTACCTGTGACGTCACACAATGGACATGAGCTGGAACGATTGCAGCTGCAGCGTGTTGGGGATCGCGTTGTCTATATATCCTTTTCGACAACTTGAGGCGCTCTTGCATCTTGACGCCATCGAATGTTCCTTATTTTACCAAAATCATGATGATAATAATATTGATATGCATTCTAGTGCCTGGGGAAATAATTAACTATTTAAAATTAACATTTAAAAACAAAATAATGTAATGGATACCTACAACCCATTAAATTTTAGAACATCAAGAGATATGGTTCAGGAATCAATTAATTACTATACTTAACATGGCTGAAGTGTGATCTGAACACCCACGAATCATTTGTTGCCTGACATCACTAACATAATTATAAAAGATCCTACTCGAAATATCCCTTCCACCGTGATAGTATCTCTCGAGAACTTGCCGTTCTGAAGCTGTACTCAGAGACGATACATAAGAAGTGTGAAATGTTTTGTAGATAGTCACGGGCAATCCGCAGCGCCTTGGAATCCTTAAGGTTTTAATGATATGAGAATTGAATAATTGGGTTCTAAATGATTCCAGGGAAGATAAAATCTGAACCAAATTAATTGTTGTTGCACCTCTCGAACTACTTAATTTTGGTAGAAAATTAGTCTCTGCATGTTCTCTGGTTTTCAAAAACAAAATTTAGCGATATTTTTTCATGGAAGAAGCCTTTATCATTAATTTCTGCTGCATGAGCAAAAACTCGAGCCTTGGTCCATAATGGACGCGGTTGTCATATACCGTCACAAATTTTATGTTGATTACCAGCGAATTTTTGTCCTAATCGAACCTTGGGTTCTCGAAAAATGATTGTGAAACATGAAACTTGGGGAGAGGTGTTCTTTTTCACGGTTGAATTGAATGGGTCTTTATTGAAATTGAAAATATATGCAACAAGGAATGCTGAAACTTCGCTTTTTCAACCAGTAATTATTGTTCTGCTGTGAAAAGAACCTTTCTTTGACAGGTACCTACCTAGTGGCTGTACCAGTAATCTGCGGTTACCTAACCACAGTTTTTCATTTATTTAACGGTGTTTGTCTCGAAAAGTTCACTTCCAAAGACTTTTCAAGATTGTGATGAAAGACATTCTTCCAAAAAAAATAATAATAATAAAAAATAAAAAAAATAATAATCGCCACTTTTGAAATGCGATAACGCTGTCAAGTTGAAAAAGCTCTGTAGATTGAAAGAGCTAAGTGCGTTCTATCCGGGAGGACATAAAGGCGACATCCGCCTGGTTCTTGGAACGGTTTAATGGTTTAGTTAAGGCCCGTAAACTTCAAAAACCTTCTAAAAGCCTCATTACGACGCCGTTAGCGATGCAGAGTCGAAGGAGTGTGAATTCGGCGGGAGAGGGGTTTCCATGAAAAAGGGTGGGGGATGAAGGAAGAATGGCTATGGAGAGTTGGGCGGAAGAGGGGATTTCTGAAATAATGGCAAAAGTGGTGGGAGGGCTGAGGGCTAAGCTTTTATTACATTTATGATTTATGACGTCACAGAAAGACTGGGGTTGACTGGGTTCCATTTCTCAAGAGCGTTATCTGACGGGATCTCGGGAGATGGTTCTTGAGAACAACACCGACGATGCATTTGAAAAACGATTCATAATGGTTATTGCTGATTGGTTGTAGAGCGCCCATACAGCGTCAGCTGGTGAACCCACTGACCAAGGGCCTCTCGTGACGTTGGCGTATAGCCCTACTTAGGTAGATACCTGAATATTGAAATTTCAAATGGAAATCCGAAAATTTGCTGTTTTGGTTTTATTTTTAATAATGAACCTCCAAACAAAATTTTACGGTTTCCGTTTGAAGGTACGTATAGAATCCGAAAATTGATGAACAACGCTGCAAATTATTAAACAACGGTTTATTATTTGCTTGTATATATGCCCCTTCTGCGTAGATCACTGTCATTGTGGTCAATACCGACCCTCTAGCTTTCCCCAGGAAAGTCCTAAATCGAGTGCAGGAGCCAGCCGGGCAATCACATTTCATAAATATTCGGTGGATTCAAGAATCCTAACACTAATAATTTGTCGTTATTCATGATTTTTTTTTTAAATTCCATTTTTGGATTCTACGTAGGTACCTACCTTGAAACGGGAACCATCATATTCTGAGGAAGAAGGGGGGGGGGGGGGGGGGGGTCTGCTATCAGAAATAGTAAACCAAAATTTCCGTCTGTCCGTACGCCGTATTTCGTACTTTCCTTAGATACCATGAACCAAAATGAATGAAATTTGGTTTGAAGATCCCATTTGGGGTCTAGTTTTTTCAGAACGCCGCGTAGCTCGAAACTTTCAATAGAAGGGTACTTACGGGTTTTTTTTTACGTTTTTAAATTGATCTCGAACTAAAGAATTTTTGAGACCACACGGATCATTGTATGTCCAGCCGTTCGTTTGCACCGGATAGCTTCGTCAACATTATTGTGAATGAAACGGTGTAAATCCGACCCAGATAATTATCATTGCTAGGGAACACCTGATTATAATCACGGATGTCTGAATAAAGTCGAGTTGGTTGTTCTGTGATATCTGAAGAATGATGGTAGCTTGAACAAACGCTATGCTTCATGAATAACAACAAATAATTATTAATGGTAGAATTCTTGATTCCACCGCATATTTATGAAATGTGATTGCTCCCAGCACTCGATTTAGGACTCTCTGGTGCGAAGCACGAAGGGAGGTATTGGCCACAGATTTTGCGTTTCACGGCGACGTTTCTTGTGCCTTTTTGATGCATCAATCTAAAGACTAAATTCTGAAGGTTCATCAAATAGGCCCTCAACAGTTCAAGTCGTAAGACCCATTCATTTTTTGTGGAACACATGCAATGTTCTCTACATTGCGGTGGAAGGGTTGTATGCAAGTCTAGGTGCACATCTATTACTTAATCGTAAAATGTTAATTGTGAGCTCTGTAATTACGCATTATTGCAATCATAGAGGATTTCAATAATGTTAAATGTGGTTGTAGTGAAACCGGCTGGTAAGTTCTAATTTTCTAGTTCTTCGACGCTTGTTCGACGGTGACGTCCGTATAGAGCAACGACGCCGTCTTGTATTTTGAAGGAAGGCTTGGCCTTGGTTCTTCATGTCTGGGGGATGTTGCGTGTCGTTCATGATCCCACAAACCCACGCAGACGATCTTCAGAACAGGCTTATGATCAGTTTGAAAAACCGTTTCATTGTTAGGCCCCGACGGAGAGAATCACAAGTAACTGAGAAGACCGAATCACCTAGTTAAAACGACTTTCGAGAACTTAACGACAGTCGACTCTGATATTGTAAGTTTTATGAGGTTTGAAATGCCGGGACTTTTGAATTACGGCCAACTTGTAAGATATCGCACGATTCCCATAACTTCGTTGATATGATTGTATGTGTCATGATATCACTCCTTGTATGTAAAGATTTCACAAATAAAACTCTGAATGAATTGGTAGACGTGGGCAGGCAGCTCGAGAGAGCTGGAGGGGCCGAGTGGGAAGGGATCCCCACCATCCTCCACGAGAGTGGAGGATGGAGGGAGCATAGCCCCCAGACTATAAAAACTCGCCTCCTGCGCCTTCCAAGGCATTCTACGCTCTCCTTAAGTCGCCGACTTATCTCTCTCTCTCTCCTTGCCTCACTCCTCACCTGAAAGATCCCCAGACTGGTATATCCACTGGGCACCTCCTGAAAAGAACCCTGACTGGCATATCCACTGGGCATGTCCTTACCTCACCATCCCGTCTCATCTCATCAAACCACAACAGTATGGAAAAACAAGTTCAACCCTTTTACTTTCTCTCTACAAATATTGATGTCATCTTCTAATTTTAAACATGATTCATTCATGGGTAAATGAAAGTGGCTTCAGAGAATAAACTTGAATAGATGAGATCAATATATTCTTTTAATACACTATTCTTTGTATTTTTTTGAACGTTTGTTTACGTTGCTTATACGTTTTTGAGTAATGTTTCCCAGATGTCCGTCGCACGAGTTCAAGGAGACCCTTAGGAACATTTCTAACGTTACTGAGATGTTCTAGAATCTGGGCCTGGTTGATTCGAGTTTTTAACGTTAAATACTGACCATGTCGCAGGTGTCTCATATTTCCTTTGGATAACACTCATAGCTTTTTTACTTCAAGTGAACATGGCCAGAAGATCTAGTTTTGATTCATATTTTGCTTGTTTGTAGTATCAAGGTACGTAGTGGGTAGCTGCTGCCTAAATTTATTAAATGAACGTGACAACGGATTGTTTCATACTTACCCCTTTGGACGTATCAATTTACATGAAGTTTATTTACATGGTATATGCATGTTAAGGGTATAATATAAACAATATAATTATTGTTGGTGGAACTTTCGGTCCCTTGGAGAGTCCAATATGAACGATTTTCACTGTACTTGCATTTACAAGACTTGAGGTAATAAGATATCGTTTATACTTTTCCTTGCTGAATGAAAAGGTGGCATTGAAAACTCTGTATAATATTACCTTCAAAAATATATATTTATTGTACAACTACCTTCCTATTTTTTAATTTTTTTTCCAGAATGATATTCCGGTGTGTTGGTGTACTGTGTTTACATGTATCTGTAAGGATTGTGAGAGGGAATCTGTAGTTGTTGGTCTCCGTCCCGTCGAGATAGATGATGTTATCTGACTATACCATTCATGATGGTACACCCACACTGCGTTTCGCGGGTTTGAAATATTTCACGAGACGGCCTACAAAAAAGTATTGACTCGTCAGAGAGTAATCTGGAAGGAGAGGGACTCAAGGTTCTACCGTTGCCCGTTTCAAACATTTATTTCGAGTTGTGGGGTTTTTTCCTCACTGGAACTCCGAGGGAGGTTTATGTCCGGGTGAATGAGGTAGAGCCAACCCTGGGGAGTGAGAATTTCATGAAGTGCCCTTTCCGGGCTTGAGCATCACCTCTCGGCATCGCAAGTGATAAAATCCTTGCAGTTCATCAGTAGGGTTCAGATGGATACTACCTATCACCAGATTAGATCGCAAAGAGAAAATTTAAAGAATTAGATTTGAGACGGGAGATTCTGTTAGTGAGTAATTATCATAGATATCATAGAAGCTCAACATGAGCTCTCGACGCGTCGACATTACATTACACTATGTAGAAAATATCCGTTGCTGCCTGAAGAAAATATATAATGGGAAGTGAAAACAAATCACCTCTTAGATGAGGAGAAAATGTTTGAAAACGGACTTGTTGGTGGTTTGTTGACGGGTGCAGTGGTAGTAATAAGAAGGCTGGTATAAAGCGTCATCTGGTTGGCAAATCGATGAGTTGATTAGATTCCCGCTAGATAATGAATAATTATTTGCTACTTACGAGAGTACTGCTATGCCATTAGACACTGTCTCATACCATGATGATTCTGGTATGTCACTTTTGGAGCTTCGTGATGCATTTCATAACACACAGTACCTCGACCCAGGTTTGCATGTGGACTTCCACATTCCACTTATGCGCTCACCTAATTACCTATTGCCACATTTGTGCGGCAGCTACACATACAAGCGCCAGAGGGATGACTGAGTTACCCATAAACGTCGTGCGAATTGATGGAGTTGATAAGCGCAAAAGTTCCATTCATGCAGCAAGACCATGTGAGCGAATTTCAACAACTTGAGTGATCTAAAAGACTTCGTGGTGATTTTTGGTTTATTATTTTCAGTAACGAACCTTTGGAATCGAGCATGAAAAATAATTAACCAAAAAAAAATTAACCCCCCACTTGGTAAAACTCAAATTAAACCATATTTTTGTTTTCGAAAATTTTTCATCTTCAAACGCTTCTCTTTTTTCTCCATCACAAACATGTTGGCGGAGTTCCTCATCATCTTATACCATTTACTGGTTTCCACCCAAAAAACTCTAATTTGACCCACTTTCGAATTTCTGTAAAGCAGACGAATATCTCTCCAGGGAGATTTTCGAAATAGATAATCCTGTTTTCACTATCGCTTTTAGTAAATAGGCCCCAGCGATGGATTCGGACTAGTGGTGGTTCTTGACTTAACCACTCTTGAAGAAATAACCCCGCCAACTGAACCACTCCTCCTCTTAGTTCATTTCAGTGTACGTTCGTTTACTAGGATCACTGAGTAGGAGAATCAAGGACCCGGTGTCAGGATATGGTTATAGGAAGGGGGAACTGGAGAACTATAAATTGTTCTGTGCATTATGAACTAAGACCTAAAGAACTAGCAACGCACAAGGCGACTGAGTTATTTCGTTAGTTCTTGTAGTTCATAGGAAGGTGCATACTACATGAGGAGTTGATCGTATCCAGTGAACGATTGTGCCTTTGGTTCATTAGAAGTCATTCAGATGGGTTGAATTAATACGACTTGAGGAATTTATAGTAACAACGGAACGACAGTTCCTTTCACTACAGTCATGAGGAGTTTGTAATATCCGCTGAAGATAGTTCCTTTATTTCATCAGGAGTTGTTCTTGTGTGACTGGCAACGAAAAGGAACTGGAATGAACTACTGAACTAAATCAAAAGAACGAATCCTTTCAAGGAGTGAACTAACTGAACTTGAGTCCCTCAAATGAACTACTCCTACCCTCCACTAATTCGGGCTACTGTGCAACGGAAAATGTTTCCAAAAAATCATCATTATTACGGTAGAACGAAAGAAACAAACGCACGTGAGTGGAGCCAAATGAGCCTGATGTGAGCTGAAGTTGGGCTTCGCGTCGAACGGGAGCGAAATGGGCCGGAACTACCGGTGGCAGTGCGCGAGAAATTTCCACAGGGGAGGGATTACGGACGGCGGCCATATCAAAGATTTAAGGCCACTTGCGGCTCGAGGGCCCGGTTCCGGGTAACGGCGCAGCCCACCGCCTCCGTGAGAGTGAAACTTCCGGGTTTAATACATAAATAAACTCGGAATTGACTCGTAAATCAGCGGGACGGGAAGCATCTATAGGCCTCCTCGAGTGTTTTTGGAGCAGAGCTTACAGGTGGGAGAATAACATTCGTTTTCATCTCCTGTGCCTGATCTGAACCAACCGTGTTCATTGCGGTTTATCATTTTCAATAATTACTCTTTAAAATGGGTATGGAAAAAAAAAGTTTAACCCCCCATCAAAATTAGGTGGATTCCGTTTCAATGTATGCACAATCCAAAAATGGAATTAAAAAAATTTCTGTCCTTCCGCCGCACTTCGCACTTTCCTTAGTTACCATGAACCAAAATTATTGAAATTTGGTTTGTAGATCCCATTTCGGGTTTTTTTGGTCAGCAAAGCTTGGCGTTGCTGTCAGTCTAAAATAGGGGTTGCAAAGTAGGGACAAAAAATAGGTATTGCAATTTTCAGGTCGACGTATCTCGACAACTTTCAGTAGAATCCGAAGTACACAATTTCTCGCAAATCAGTGACCCGATTTCGCTTAAAGTCAGTGGGTAGTTGGGACGTAGCTCCTAGGCGGTCCCCCATGGGTTGCAGAACGGTCGGACAATTATTATGGCCAGTGCTCATGCACAAACGCCAATCCGAGGTACTCAGTTTCGTACGAATAAATGACCCGATTTTGATCAAATTCGACGAGTAGTTGGGGTGTAGCTCCCTTATGAATTTTAGAATGCTCAGATTACTGGTGGCGTATATCTACTCGATTTACGGCTCTAGCTGGGGGAAGCACGAGGGTAGGTATTGACCGCAGAAAATCGTGAACTACGCTGATGGGATATCCATGAACGAACATGGATATTTTGGATTTTATTGATAGATGCAAACTTGTTTACCTAGTTGTTGATTGGTTCACTACCAAACGATTCATTAAATTAGGTGAAAATATTGGATTATGCCGAGGGTACTACTTCAGAATCTATCAGGATTTCAAAAATGACCGGATTACTCTCCCATGGTGTCGAAATGACGCGCTGCAGGTGGGCGCGGTGTAAAAACGCATATTTACGTAACTGTAATTGCCCAACTTTAAAGGTCTGGTGCCATTTTTTCATGTCTGTGTGTGTGTGCGTGCGTGGTTAGGTAGGTATTCACCGTAAAAAACGACCCTACTAAATCTTACACTAATTGGAATTCAGTGATCTAAGCAGAAGATGTATCTGTACAGGATAACAGTAAACCGTTGTGTAATAATTTGCTTTTTTTTGTGGACGAAAGAGATAGGTACGTTACGGTAGTGCTCATGATTATTCACATCAGCGTTGAGAACTAACGCCGGTAAACACATGCTGGCTCGGTATCCAGCTTCGTTCTCAGTTGTTGAAGGATATTCTTTGCATAAAAGTATCAACTCTTCTCAATTGGCACGTTATGAAACCTTACTGACTGTTATGCATGAGTTTACTCAGTAGCTATCCCATGTTTGACGAGGGGAAAATGCAAACGGCCGCCATTAAATTCATTATCCGAGGGTTCGAGTGTTGAGCCAATACCGGTGCCGTACTCGACTTTATAAACTTCCGGACGACGAGTGGAGGAAAATCTCTTCTCAAGGTTTCAACAACAAAGCTCGGGAGATGGGGAGATGATCCCGGCCGATTTGCATAATTGCATGGAACGCACTTTGGCATCTCCTGTCTCTTGAGGAGAATGTGAACTGTGAGGTGACTTGAGTTTATATAATTAACTCATCTACTTCTTCGTAGCTAGTAGACTTCTCACAAATATTCATTATATCCTGTCACTCCTAAGAGGAGCATAGGGCCTCGTAAATCCATTATTAGTAAATGATGATTATTATTATCATGTGCACTGTCCCCTGCACCGAAAAGAAGATTAGAAAAGTTCCGGTCATGCAGCATGGCTATAAGAGCGAATTTTCAAAGAAATATTCGTGCCATTATGTAAGAAGGTGATATAGTGAAAAACCATACCACTTTAATTGCTTATAATTTGCTCTTGATTTTTAGCGATTTTTGATCCTTATCAAGTCAAAATTTACCCACTCTTTTTTGAGAACAATATTTTTATTATGGAAATATCTTTCTATCGTGAATCACTATCCTACACAACGTCAGGTGAATTATTATTGATTTTGCCCCTTAACACCAATTTTAGACCTCCAAAAATCCTAATTTTACCCCTATTGTGTATGAAAAAACAACTAAAATGGTATTTTTCTGTCCTCGCTCATCCTTCCATTTCACGATCAGTGGTTTTATATCAGTTGCTCCCGGGTTTAGCCGTTTTTACCGACTGTTGACCCCTAAAAACTCAAATTGGACCCCCTCAGAGTTTTTGAAAATGGCTCATCTTCGAACTCATCATTTTGTTTGGCAGTGCAAAACTTGGCAAAATTTGGAATTTGTATCATGTACCCAAGGTCAGACATCGTCTGGAGTGACACATAAAGAAATAAATATTTATATAACACATAATATATATAATACATTTTTGTTAAAATCTAGCGATGACTTCAGGATGCTCTGAAACGGATTTGCCTATTTAAACATTTCGAAAATTGATGTTCTAAAAATTTCAGACCCAATGCAATAGCGTAATATTCTTTGAAAATTCGGTAAATTTAGATGAAGAATGCCAAGTCGCTGGACGTATGGACGTCACGAGTTACCTACCATCATGGCGGACTGTTTGGTAGAGGGCAGGCAGGGGTTTTCTCAGGTCTTTTTTCAACAGGTATTTCTGAAAGTGCATATAGCTCATGCCGGTCGAGTCCTTGATACTCCTATATGAATTAATTGAATGAAATAGCTTCTGCGCGTGAGCTTATATTAAATCGTTGTTACGCCCAAATCCTTAGTAATGTTCGACCGTTTGGACTGGGTATAGGGCCATGCTATTAGTTACATGTTTTGACTAACCACTACGATTTATTGGTGGATGTACGCAACCACAAACTTGATCTCTTGTTTCAACGTAATTTTACGTTATTTACATAGTGTGTCCTTCTTGTTACAGGTAAATGAAGTGATTCTTGGAATGGTTTGTTGGCTCAAGTGTCAAAAAAGGTAATGAAATATGTAAATGCTAATGAAATGGTTGAAATTCTATTACCTCCCTTATAAATAGGACTGTGTTATTAAAATAATGTTGGACATTAATGCGTTAAATACAGTTAAAATGGCTTTTCTGGCATAATTTATTGAGCGGAACCAGGCTGGTTTATTTAACTGGTAGATATTGGTCATTAGAATCGTTTAGTACGATATTGAGCTGTGAATCTTCTGCATTTACCTCATCCATTTCATAAAGTTCCTACGTACCTTACCCATTTCATAAAGTTCTTACGTTACGTTAGTCTTAGTTACCTCATCCATTTCATAAAGTTCCTACGTACCCACATACATATTGTAAGTTTGATTGTTGTAACCCAATATTACAAGTAGTACAATAGTTGCTCCAAGCCTGAGACTGTTTTTGTTCTGTAAATAGTAGATTTTCCATTATTGCGTGATATACAGATTGATAGACTGATCCAGAATAAAACAGTATCGGAGCTCCTTTATTTTTAACAGGTCAACTATAACTAAGGCGGAAATCGTTCGGAAAACAAGATCCCTTAACCATACAAGGAACAGTGTTATTACACGGAGTACTTTAGAAATCACAGTTCATTTAGCGCGACGCAATAATTCATATAGCTTGGTCCAATGCCGGGGTTGACTTCCACCGATATACTATAACTGGGTTATAGTGCGGATCTCAGTTATCCGGGGTAAGGTCGATGAAACGACCAGTTTGTCTACAATGATGGAGAAAAACTTAAATTATTTTCTACTTGAAGGTTCTTGGGATTGGACATACGTATAAGGCAGAGAGGGAATTGAGGCCTACTGGGGGTTTCTGACAGAACCAATCATTGATGAATCATTAATAACAAAGTTTTGCAACGAAGAGCTTCGAAGTGATCCAAATAAAATATTAGGTCCACCATATAATATTATGTACTGGTTTTATGACCCGTCAGCTGCTGCACAGCATGATTGTGTGTTTTATTTTGGATGCAATGCCTCTCGTTAGGAAGCCATGCAACTCTATTCCCCACATCTTTAAACAGATTATCAACTGTCATGGTGTATTGTTATATTTGGCTAATTTACACTGATATTGTTCTATGAATGTATAGATGACTGATGTTAGATTTCTACCGATCCTCTGCACCAACTTTCCTGGTTCGATTTTTGAAAGTCCAATTACCAACAATTTCAAGTTGGACTGCCCTCGACGTACCCTTCACCCTAATTCAAAACATACCATCCAGTTAATTATGTATTTTGCTATAGTTGGTTTTTTCCCCTCTCTATACCCCTAAGCCACCTTCACGATAATTTATGGTTTTGAAATTCCTGTGATCGCGATTATTGTAATCAATAAATTTTGAGTTTGTTTATAATTTCCAGAATATTTCTACTTGAAACCTGCGATGATCAAAATGATTTATGTCCTTCATTTGTATGTACCTATTTTTTTTTTTTTTTTTTTTTTTTTTTTTTTTTCCTTATACTAGGTTGATGGTCCATACGGAATACTCCCGTAACACCTATACACAATTACTTTTCCAAACTAACGTCAGTTGAGATGTTAGGGTAGGTAATTTTTGTCCCATTCAAAATCCTTCAAAATCGGACCATACGTTTCGTCTTACGTCGTCTCTTCGTGATAAATAATAGAAATGATACTTAGCTGGGTACTAGCTGACTGATAGCTTCATGAACTTCCCGATTAAGCCATGAAATATAGCTCTACGACATTACTTAATACACTGTAAGTAAGTACAGTACTACTTACGTTGTTATCATACAAACCCTTCTCATACAAAAGCAGTTCCTGGTGGTATTGACATGACTGCAGATTTTTTATTGGACTACCGTCGACTTGTTCACATACATAGTTTGAACCAACCTACTTCAATCTGCTCCATTTAGTTAGTTGATTTATCTCCACCAATTTTTTCGCGAGTGGTGAACAGTTTGGATGCAATTAACGACGAGATTTTTCAATTAAATCCCAACTTCTCGGCCCGCTGTATTATTGCGCCAGATAGCGAGTCTCGAAACGCTTTTTAATCCGGGGCTATTCGTTGGTGTTGACTCAAACATGCGACCTCCTCATAAACTGTTGTCATCGACCTGACCCCGCCTTACTAATGCAGATTAAAGTTAGCGTGTGGTAATGAGTGCAGGTCCCTTTCCAATTTTCACTAAATCCATTTTGCTTCTGGTCCGCTGCCGTAGTTTGACACAGGGGATCGAAAAATCAGAAATGATGGCGAAATGGTCACCTCGGTTAGGCCCAACCACTGCAAATTCTGCTTTTTCCTTGGTCATTGTTCTTTTGGCAACAAAAGTTTTGGCAACAACTGTTCGAAAGGAAGAGATGAAAAGTTGAGGATCGACTGTAAGATTTGCCTGCGCATTTTTGCAAAGCCCCTAATACCTCTCTACTTGGATTTTACCAACTTTTGTATTATTTATCCTATAAACCCGAATTTCGCCAAAGTTTTTTGTAAAGGCAAACGAAAAGATAAATTCATACTAAGTACACATCGAAATACCAGAAATGTGTCAGATGTGAGTTTTTGGATCGCAAACATATCGCTAACGAATGCTACGAAAATGAATGGTAATTTGAGAGAAAAAAGGCGATTTCCATCGTCGAACATAGTTTTTCTCAAAGATGTTGGTCAAATCCGAGTTTTCATAGGCCAAAAATCACTAACGTCTTCAAATGACTTTAAAATCACCTTAAATTATGCATGTTAAAAAAGGGGGTAATTTTTCGATAACGTAGCCAATTGGAGGGTGAATTATGTGTGGGTTACTTCAAAAATTCGCTCGTCTGGTCATGCTGCATGGCTTAACTTTTGGGGAAACAACAAAATTGACCCATTGCATACTTTTTTTTTTATGGTGTTTTTATTGAAATACTGAATAAACGTAGCTAACAGCAAATGAGTCTCAAAGTCGGAGCTTGCGATGTATGCTAAGAGGGGTAGTCAAGTTATTCCTTCTCATTACTGTGCCGTCAGATTTTAAGTGATGGTCGATTGTGTTCAGTTGATCGTTCTGCTCTAATAATGTTTTGTTTTCTGAACCATTGTCAGGCTGTTTTTTACGAGCATAGGGTATACATCCGGGCAGAAATTGGAATGTTTCGGAGAAATGCGGGGATTTGTTTCAACAAACGTTCAATTAGGTAGGTTGTTTGATCCCCTTCTCCGGCCTTCTGGCGCAAAAGTGATTCGAGAACTCCTTGGAGAGCCAATTATTGCCAGATTTGTTGTCAGTGGAAAATTGGGGCGGAAGTAAATTTGTCGTAATTAAAGACAAATAAGTTGGAGGAAATCCCTTCCTAACAGTCGACTCGTAATTGGATGGGGCCATTCCAATTAATTTCCACTCCTGTTTTAACTGAAAGGTCTGATTTATCCAATACTGACGAATGCCGCATAATGGAGCTCATCATTTGATAAGCTGGAGGTGGAGTGCACCGCGACACCAACTATCTAGCGATTATAAATGTGAATAATGCAAAGCGTGGTGGAAGGTCCTTGAAGTAGAAGAACTTAGGAACGTCGTTTTTTTAACAGCAATATTCGACAGCTTTTTGAGTAAATCAACGCTCTCATGTTCTTCCTCCGAGCTCTGTATAACTACGTCTGTAGAAGCGTAAACTTCCATCAAAGACAATTGTGTCCATTGTGTTTTTTTTTTTTTTTTTTTTACAAAAGTAAATTAAATCCTGCATTTTGAAACTATGATCCGGATAAACAATTACCCAGCTCATACATACCCTGTTGAGCCTCCGAACGATATCTAAGGAAGAAGTATGTAAAACTATGTTATCTATAAAAGGGGGCACTGGACCCGGGTAGGATAGAATTTCATCCAATTTAAATGAAAATTTGGCATTGTCAGTAACGTCTCCACTAACGCATTTGATAAACCTTAATATACTGTGTGGAGAATTCCCAGGTGCTCTTAAAATTGCAGTTGTGAGACTAATATTTAAAAAGCGTCCTCGTACCTCAGCAACTAATTACCGGCCTGTCTTTTGTTTTGTCAAATTCTGCCAAAATCGTCGAGAAAATAATCAAGTCACAACTCATTGAATACCTGGAAGCAAATAATCTCCTAGGGAGCTCAAAATATGGGGTTAGGAAAAACTTGAGCACCCAAGATGCCATAGTGGACTTGGTGTCAGAGACCTAACTAAAGCATATGATCTCATTGAGACCTCAAGACTGCTTCTTAGGCTGGCTTAGATCAAGTGGCGCAGAAATCGTCCAGCTCGTATCTATCAAGCAAGACAATACATACAAATTGTAAGCGTCAAAAGCACCTAAGAGGTCATAAGCTATGGTGTTCCTCAAGGACCTGTGCTGGGCCCTTTATTGTTCCATATACACATTAATGATATATATATTCTCGATAGATATAACAGGAAAAATATTGCTTGTGCTTATGACAGCCATATTTACGAAAAGAAATACCTGGGAAGCTGCACATTCCCACGCTCAAACAATTATAAAGAAAATACTCGATTGGTTCTATCTTAACACTTTCAATTTTAATTTGTCAAAAACCAAACACGTCACCTTTTCAATAAATAAATCTGTGAATCCTGCAACATCGAGATTGTGGGAGCATCGGGACAGTTGTAAATCGAGTCACATTTCTTGTTCTTGTGAAAGTTTGGAAGAATTCGAGACCATCAAATACCTTGGTCTTGTATGCTGGACCAACATTTAAAATGGAAAGAACATACACAAGACCTTATGATGAGGATAAGAATTTTTTGTTTGTTTAGTTTTCCAAAGAAAATGGATGTTCCGGAGAAATCATAGAACGATTTACTGCGTTTTTGTACAGTATCCTTATATATGTTATATTAGTATGGGGAGGGGCCTATTCCAACAATTTCCATGATGTAGCTTTCAATGTGGTTTTGCGAATAGCAACGAAATCTCGTAGACGTACGCCTGTGAGCAGCCTATACACTAATTTTGATGTGATGACTATGTATATATGTATGTCTAGGTCTATAAAACGGTCGATATGTTTCAAAAGCATGTAAATACTAGGGATGCGAAAGCTAAGCAATCAGCTGTATTGGTAAAATCATGTCCATCGATTGATTTCTACACGAGGCATTTGTCCTGGCTGGCGCCATCACTAGTTGAGGAACTATCCGACGCAGTTATAACTGCTAAAATACTTGCAATATTTAAAAAAGAAACAAGAAAGTTTCTGGGAAATAATCAACAGCGCAATAATTACAGACATTATTGTGATATAATTAAAAAAAGAAAATGAATACAGTAGGCCCCGCTTATATCGATCGCTTTGGGACGAGGAAGTTTTGATCGTATTAAAATTTAAAAAAAGCCTACCCTGAAGAAAGATGCTAGAAATTATGAAACTATGCACTTTTTCGCACTATTTGCACTATTTTTTACTTGATTAAAAACAGCGAGATCATGTATTGTATCATGTGCTAATGTACAATCCATAGTTGACTGTTACGACCTCACTCCCATTTTGAATTCGGCGGTGCCGTGGGAACTCGGTTATACTATTTTCTTTATGTTATGAATTCATTCATCTATAAAGACACATACGGATCGAACGCTCCTACTCCCAATATTAATAGTCCTCCATGTTATATCTGCTAAAAGGTGTAGAAATCTAGAGGGAAATACAATAGCTACCCATACCACCTTCCATAATAATCGATGTCACCAACAACAGAACCACTAGACTCTACTACAGAACATTTTTTTAAATATTTCTGTTTTTAAACAGAAGTATGATTCCTGTTAAATTTACAGGACAGCGTTTACTTATCTCTTCAGAGCGATGGAAATCCCTGGTAGGTCTAAGAAAATCGTCCATTACAGAAACCTGTGGATTTGTACATGAGTTAGAGATTATTAGTGGTGTTCGCTACCTGTACCAATGAATATACCTCTCGAGAAAATGAGTGTTTTAGAATAAGAGAGGCTACAGTAAACTGGTAAGTAGTTGCTGCAACCTAATTCGTCCGTAGTCCAGTTGGAATTTAGTAACCTATCTTTCGAATTAATAACAGACTGCTTGCCTGACGAATGGGCGTATACGTGTGTCAGGAAAAATAAATGATGAAGTTCGTTGAAAGCGTAAATAGTCGAGTGCAGAATATAGAACGTACCTACTCGCCGCGATATTTCTTGGGTACCACATCTCAGCATGCAACTTTCATCACATGATGAGAACTCCGAGTTGTGAGGACACAGAGAAAATGCTGACTTTTATTGTGATGAAATAGAAAAACCTGGATGTAGAAAATGCCTAACCTGAAAGTCCCTACTAGACGAGAAGGACAAACAGACAAGATGCTGTAGAATTGAGGACGATGTAGACGCCACATATAGGAGAGAAGAAGAAGAAGAAGAAGCAAGAAAACTCATGCAATGAGAACGGGAGACTGACAAAACTAGACAAAAGGTCCCACAACTAATTCTTTTCTTCGTTTTTTCCTGTGCGGACAAAAGAAGAGTCAGATCACAAAGGGAAAAGCACCACAAGGGAAACGCAAGAGTTCATCCCCCCTCAGTTCAGTCCTTGGTTCGCTCTTTTTCGCCCTTGTGGGGATTATTTTTAAATTAGAAAAAGTTTCTCTTTCTGTTACTGAGCCACCGTTTTCTGTTGGATGTTTCTCCTTACTTGGTTGTCGGTGGAGGAAGGGTGTCCCTTATAGTGTGCCTGAGGGGATCGCCAGCTTGACTTCAGTTACAGTCAGTGTAGTACCTTACCTTCTACTTGTATGAGAGAGGTTCCTGTATGGGAGGTTTTCTTGTCATTAACAGTTACGATCGTTATCTACTGTTCTTTCTTTTGACACTGGAGAATTCGTTGAATCCACCGCCTGCCTAACGAAACAAAGTAGCTGCTTGTCAACGGTCATAGTCATAATATGACTAACAGCTATATTATAGCTGTTCCTTATCGTTGGTGTGTTGTTGATACTTCGAATTCATAATGGTATTCAGAAGAGAAAAGGTAACCGAGAAGAAGGGGAATTTCCAAAATACTGTGTACCTTTAACAATATAGTTACTCAACATCTTCCTGTAGTATTCAGGTGTCAGAGGATTATTAATTATGGATTAATATTGATATTGTATGCACGATAAATATTATAATTGCATCACTTGATGACAATTGAATACGCCATCGCACACCGTGGATTTTGTGGCATGACGGTTAACGGATAATTTTTCAACTTCTTAAAAAATTGTGAAACGTCATGGAAATGAACTGGTAGGTACCTACTCACCTACTCCTCCAAACTGACAGAAATTATTAGTAACAGTAGATAATGTTATTTTCCTCCATCTACTGTACTTAACCTTAGAATTAGTGCTGCGAAAATATTGGTGCTACATCGGTCTAAATCCAAATCTCGTTTTTGTACCGAATTTATTGCAAATAATTTTGCGAATCATTCTTGCTGACGTAGCTGGGTTTTTGTGTGCTTTTAGGAGCTTGTATGTGTGCAAGTGCGATGTCAGAAACAGAGGTTCTAATGAAATACAGGCGATGTGTGAGGGGTCTGGTAAGGAGGGAGCGAATAAGGAAGGGTTGATGAAGGTTATGGGCAAAAGGGATCCTTGTGTACACTTCTCAGACTGTTCATTCTCTGTTTTCTCAACAACACTGACGAAATATATAAAGATTACTTCAGTTATATAGTAAAAATTGCGAAAATTCGTTTCATTCGACTATTCATAATTCAGTGTGTATTCAACTACTAAAAACAATGCAGATGATATACACGGTAACGCATACAATCACATTTTTAGACGTAAAATAAAAGTGGCGACGGATTTAGGATATGCAACAGACCCACACGACCGTCAGGTCTCCATGGGCTTGCCTAACCTCTAGCGCCTTGCAACGCTGTGTGAGCTCATAAGTCTGTAAGCTCATAAGTGTAAATGTGTCTCGTCCAAACAGCTTAACCTACCTCTGTCCCTGTGGTTTCCAAGAAGCTCATAGATAACCGTGGTGTCCCTATTGTCCAAATGATATTTCCTTGCGTAACCATTAGGTCGTTTACTAATAAGATTCAGTCAAATTATGGCTATACGAGGTTCACAACTTATCGAATCCAGTGAGTTTTCAAGATCCAGAGCTGGGAAGCATTTTTGTCCGAACAGGTTCTTTTGGGTTGGCACGCAATTCAAAACCCAAATTGTCGATTTGTCGCCAAAATCCACCCAGGTGGAGCAAATCGATATTGTAAACAAATTCAAACAGCCTAAAACAATAATGCTCAATATTCCTTAGGATATCGCTTATCGAGTTTCAATGTATTTTGCTCGATTTAAGTAGTCAAGAGACAGTTTCATTATTGTTCTGTGGTCGCGGTCTTAGTTATGAGTTGTTGGTACCTGTTCCAGGTTTGGTACCTGTGTTGTAATGAAATGTGCGGAAATTGCCTTGTGCAGAAATCATTCGTGATGGTTTTGAGGTTATCTAAATAAATTTATCAAAATTTATCTAAATAAATTAAGATGGGTGCTTATTAAGATTATATTGATTATGTGACTAGTGAAGTTGGCACATGGACATTAATGATTCGCTGCCCTTTCAGTTTGTATCCATTCAAGTGCATGTAAAGCCCAATGAATATAACACTGACGTTTTAGCCGTACGTTCATTTTCAGACTGGGCAAGTGTAATATCGCTATATGAAAACATCAGAATTTGAGACTGGAAACGAAAGATGAATCTGACAATGGTGATAGGATATTCTCGTGGCGCAATCCGAGTACCACTAAGAATGTTTCATAGGGGAATCACGTGATCCGCTGATCGTTTTGTCACTCATCGCTATATCCTCAGCCCACTCTAGTTATATCCTGCATGTATGCCGTGTTTTGGTGTATCTGGATGACAGTCTGTATTTCGGGAGAATATCATGTAGTGAATAACGCTATACCTGCTGTGGGTTGTAGTATTTGAAGAATATCTCCAAAGCGCTACAACGTTTTCAAAGGTGAGGACCGTACAGGGAGTTCAAGTGGGTGCCAACAATGGCCGATCGGATGAATACATCCAAATTTGGGTGTTCACATTCCATTTTACGAAAATAATGCTAAGTAGTAACATTCCTATTACGTATGACTTCTCGACTGACCACAGCAAGACGGAAACATGAAGGTATATGTCTCTAAAGCCAACAGGGTCTTTGTATGCATAATATGTTCAGTACTAATTTCATGCATAAAAATGTTCTCTAACCCACCAAAACGCCACCAAAGCTAACCCTTCAAAACGCTCATTCAGAAATTTTGAAGTTTCATAACTAATTATGATGAGTCTTCTCGACTGATCACAATACGACGGAAACATGTAGGCACATGTTCTCTGAAGCCAACAGGGTCTTCGTGTGCATTTTTACAATGACAATTTCTCCATAAAAATGTACTCTAAGCCTAACCCACCAAAACGCTCATTCAAGAAGTTCGAAGTTTCATAACTCATTATGATCACAATAAGACGGAAACATGTAGGTATATGTTCTCTAAAGCTAACAGGGTCTTCGTATGAATTTGTTCAATGCCAATTTCGTGCATAAAAATGTACTCTAAACCCAACCCAACGCCCATTCAAAAAGTTCGAAGTTTCATAATTAATTGTGGTTAATGGATTATGGTGATTCTTCTCGACTGATGACAATACGACTTCTCGACTGATCACAGTAAGACGGAAACATGTAGGTATATGTTCTCTAAAGCCAACAGGGTCTTTGTATACATTTTTCCAATGCCAATTTTAAGCACAAAAATGTTCTCTAAAGGTAATCGACCAAAACACCCTTTCAAAAAGTTCGAAGTTTCATAATTAATTGTGGTTTTAGTTTTTTTAATAATGAACCTTTAGAATCGAGCATGAAACAAAAATAAAAAATTACCCCCCCCCCCCCCCCTCAACTAGGTACTTTCCGTTTCAAGCTATGTAGAATCCGAAAATGGAATTTAAAAACTGCAAATGAATACGTAACAGTTTACTATCAGCCTATAGATGTCCCTTCTGCGTAGATCACTGTTTTCTGTGGTCAGTACCTCCCTTATGCTCCTCCCAGGGAAGTCGTAAATCGAGTTTTGGAGCTAACCGTGCAATATTAAAGTTTCATTAATATGCGGTGGATTCAAGAATTCTATCATTAATAAATTATTTGTTGTTACTCTGAAGCATAACGTTTGTACAAAAGTACCTGTCAACAAACTCCAAAAGATCCACCATTCTTCAAATGAAATGACATCATAGAACAGCCAGCGAACTCAACTTCATACAGCCATCCGTGATTATCATCAGGTGTTCCCTAGCAATGATTTCTGGGCGGGATTCATACCGTTTCATTCACGATCATGTTGACGAAGCTTTTCGGTGCAAACGAACGGCTGGTCGTACGATGCTCCGTGGTCTCAAAAACTTCTCAAAGTTTAAAAACTTAAAAAGAACTATACCCTTCTATTGAAGGTTTTCGAGCTACGGCATTCAGACAATTTCAACCCCTACTTTTCACCCCTTAGAGATGAGTGGCAGTAACGCCGAGCTTCGCGGACGACCAAGACCCCAAATGGAACCTACAAACCAAATTTCACTAAGTGCGAATTACGACGTACGGCGGACGGACAGAATTTTTTTAAATTTAATTTTCGGATTCTGCGTGCCTACCTTGCAACAGAAACCATAAAATTTTGAGGTGGTGGTGGGGGGGGGGGGGGGGGGGGAGGTTTGTTCATGCTCGATTCCAGGTTCAATTGAAAATAATAAACCAAAAATCTCTGTCCGTCCTCCGCACGCCGTACTTCGCGCTTTTCTTAGTTACCACGTACCAAAATTAATGAAATTTGATCAGTGGCAGTGGCATGTCGAGTTGATATTCTGTGGTATCATTTCTTTTGAAGAGTGATGGCTCTTTTGGATTTTGTTGATAGGTACTTCTGTATCTTGAACTAACGTTGTGCTTCATGAATAACAACAAATAATGAATGATTGAATTATCGAATCCCGCGCATTTTAATGGAACTGGGCCGGCTCCAGTACTCGATTGAGGGCCTTCCTGGGGGAAGGGTAGGTGTTGTCCACAGAAAACAGTGATCTACGCCGAAGAGGCGTCTATACTGGTTAATAATGAACCGTTGTGTCATAATTTGCATTGTTTTCTAAATGCTGTTGCAATTAGCAACTCCCTTGACTTCTGTCCGACACAAGAATTGGGTGTTTTCAAACACCCAAAACGCTGCAAATCCCTGCACAACGGTTTATTATTTTGTATAGAATACCCTTCTGTTACAGATCACAGCTCTATGTATAGATAACCCGTCTATATAATATGATATGTACTATTCTATACATATTATGTAGATCGCAGACCCTCCGTAGGTTGGTACCTAACCCCGTACTCGTTACTAGGTACCTACCTAAATCTCGAATTAAATGTTGCTAAAATCATTCTGCCGATGACAAACAGTACCTAACAAAAAGAAACACACATAATGAAGTTCTGAAAAGAAATTGTTGATGAGGAGTGAAAAAAGTTGCAAAAGTACCTACCAAAAAACTCCAGCCCCTTGTACGTAGATGGTATAATGAACCGTTGTGTAATAATTTACCGTTGAGTAATGATTTACCGTAGTAATAATTTACCCATCAATAATACTTCAACGTTTGTTCAAGTTTCACTACCTACCAACAAACTCCAAAAGAGCCATCATTTTTCAAATTAAATAATATCACAGAACAACCAACTCGACTTCATACTCCGCCAATATAATCAGGTGATCCCTACCAATGATTGGCCGTATTCACAAATTCCTATTGTGGGCGCGTCTCTGGTTACGAGATTTGGTTTGAATTGTATACAATTTCATTCACACTGGAGTCGAAAATGCCTGTCGGTGCAAACTTCGGGGCCTTATTGTAAACGAACGGCTGGACGTACGATGCTCCGGATGGTCTTAAAAAACTCGCAAGTTCAAGAACTATTTAAAACCGTAAAAAAACGGTATAGGCGTTTTGAACATTTCAACCCCTATTTTGAACCCCTTAGAGATGACTGACAGTAACGTCGAGCTTCGAGGACCAACTAGACCCCGAACGGAACCTATAACCCGAATTTCATCAATTTTCTTTCATGGTAACTAAGAAAAGTGGCCCGTACGGCGTACGGCGGACAGACAGAAATATTTTTATTGCAGTTTTGGATTCTACATACCTTGAAACGTAACCATCAAATTTTGAGGGGGGTAAGAATTTTTTTTTTTTCATGCTCGATTCCAATGGTTCATTATTGAAAATAATAAACCAAAATTGGCACTGCACATTCTGCATTAAAACACCAGTAAGAATTTAGAGTAGTACGGTGATGGAATTTTTAGCTTTGTTATGCCCAACCCAACTTGGAATTTGAAACCGTCTGTACAATTAGCTCAAGTGAACTTGAAGGTGGGACATTCAGTGTTTTCATGGCGACGAAAAATCGAAAGAAAGCGTTGATTTGTTCCCTAACATCCTCAGTAGCAGGTAAACAACTTAAAAAAAACTCTTTGTCGCAAGGAGGAAGGTTGATAGCGGGAAAGTACTTAAGATTAACAGGATGCAGGTGTATTTATTATCGAGTAAAACACCCGAGGGGTCGTTTCCGAGGGAGCTTCCAGGGGATTTGAACGTGGAAAGAAAGTAGTAAACCTCAAAATTAATTACAGCTCTAAACTTCTCCCCAGGAAAAGTACTCTTCCCCAGTTTCCGGGGTTCTTCACGACTCGAGTAACAGGATGTGAAACAGGTAAGAAAAACACGGCTTATTCAAAGCTTGTTAGGACGTACCTCTCGGTGAATTCAGGTGTTTGGAAATACACGAAATAACAAAACTTGCAACTAGGTAGAAAACTTGAAACCTAGATCTCTTTACTTAGTTGGGACTGTTCGTACGCGTAGCCCGAATCACAAAATCAGTTAAATTGCTATTGCACTGTTTTGCATGGGTGTATTCCCGTAAGGTCCCGCCTTTTCAACTTCTTCAAACAATCAATTAAGGACTCCATGTTTTATTGGGTTACTGTTTGTGTTCAAGGATGGAGTTTTAATTATACCTGAAGTTCAACCATTTATCATTTTCCGTCTTGTGACCAATAAAATAAGGAAGGACCGACCTAGTGATCATAACAAATGAAGAACTCATCATAAAACGGAAAATAATGAGTTTGTTGGTAAAGTTGTATGTGTCTAATCAAAATAAGGGGCCCATTTCCTGGTGATAAAACAAATAGGTACTAATAATAATAATGAAATTTAACCGTCCAATGTAATGTGGAGAAAACTATAAAAACAATTATGAAGTTCCAGCGAGATTCGTACTCCAAGTCGATAGAGGTCCCTAGAGATAGTAGTCGAACACCATGACGATTGGACCACCTCTGGCCCTGGCTACTATAAGGTTTCCTACCAGGATACGTAGACACCCCAGTGAAGGTATATACTTCCCCATGTCCAAGGAAGGCAGTACAGGACCGAAAGCAGTAGGTACCTACACGGACTGAAATAATTATAGTACATGACTGAAAAAGCGGAAGGTACAAGCAGTACAAGACTGAAGCAGAAAATGTTACTCACTGGTCTTGAAACCAAAATACCTGGCAGACATGCACCGGTTATTTAACAATGCAGTGATGAACGATGAGAAATGGGGGAGTGATTGGAAAATCAATGAGAAACGTTCACAATTTCACTGGGACAACAGTTACTGGTATGGCAGAGGAGGGATACAATCTGTTAGAGGGCATGAACTGGACTCACGATTCTGTTAGGTAGGTATCACGATCATGTCAAAGCTTGTAATGATGTTGTTGTGATGAAGTTCACTAATGACCCTGCGCTCACATAATTTGTAAACTGATGCTATATAAAAGTAAACTATCATTTGGCTGATACAGACCTCAAACGAAAATAGAATAAATACAACAACAACTGTGGCTTCCCACCTACAGTTTTCATGTTTCATTTCAAACCATCTGCTAATTTCTTGTTAAATTTATTTCATTTTATTTATTTAAAAAAATTAAGATAACAAAAGAATTACTGCGCACATTATTGTTTCATTGTACTTCTTTGCCATTTCAAAACCTCTCACTTTCTGGTTCTTGGGATTTTTGTCAACAAAACGCAACAATTTCTGGACCTGTAGGATTTGAAAAACTTTTGATGGATTTAATAAAATCTTCATACACAATCCAAACGGTAAACTTCATTCAATATCTGAGATGAATGATTTTGAAATCACCTCCTTCCTTTCAAACGTTCGCTCAAAAAGAACCTCATTCAGTATGCAGTATACCTCCCAGTTGTTAGGGAACACACTCGAGACTTCCCATTCATCGAAAAGTAAAAAGTGATGGAAAATAATGATTGACCGGTCATATTGAATCGGAATCCATATTCAGGTAAATGGAGTGAAAGCCTTTTCCTCAGCATGAATTATGAATAAGGCGTCCGCTAGAAACCTCTCCCATGGGCCGGAGGGAGGTCAAGAAAGGGTTAACGTCGACGATCGAAAAAGGTGGTAAGTTGTCCAACTTGTGAATGCCTGTCACATCTTCCTCGTATCTCTTTCCCTAACTAAATCCAGCCTAGGTTCCTCTGCTCCTAATCAATCCTTGAAGTATAGTTGGGGCCACTAGCTTACGTAGGTATATACTTCAGTAGGGAAGTAACTCACAGAATTAGGTTGGTGAAAAGGAGGTCTCTACTTTTCAAGTATTGGGTTCTCCGGTCACGTCCCCGCTGGTATTTCCTTTTCATCTCGGTTTTCTACTGGCTAACGTCGACGGAACAAGTGCAGATATTTCTTTAGCTATTACGCTGAGTGTCTTGCCTCCTCATTCGACAAAAAATGTCTGAATTTGGATAAGTTATTTCCCGTGAAATTTCAAATAGATTGGTGGTTCTGAAAAATCATTGGAAAATCAAGGCCGAACAGGAGAATTCCCGTGGACCTCTTGAATAAATATTGGCTTATTTAGCAGATGGTCGATGAGGGGCAAGGAGATAATAATTTACTCCCACACCCACTCATGCGAGTATTATCTTGAGCAAGTAGGATGTACCACTGCTCTACTCGTATATAACTCTGTATAATAAAATATAACCGGATAAGATTATGACGAAGCCATATCTGAACAACATGAAGTACGAAATTCAATTGTATTTTAATATCCTGAACTTTATAATCATATAGTCGAAGTTGAAAAAGCTGATTACGGCTGGATAAATATAACTCCTTCCTTCAAAAAGATATGAAATAAGTATCCAGCAGAAAGGAGTACAGAGGAGTTGAGTGCGATTCAAGTTTAGTCAACCATTTCCAAGACCCAAAGTCCCATCCAACTCTCCTAAGGATATCCTGTTTAGTTGGAATATTGAAATTGTTTCAAGACTTAGCAAGAGGGTGAGTTTCAATGTTTTGTTGGTACTTGATTGGGTCCAGAGGTCTTGAGAAGGGGGAAAATCGAGATTCAAATATTTGACTTTGAAGGTTGGTATCCGAAAGGGCGGAAAACGGACCGTGATTCATTTCATCTTCCATAGTTGAAAGAAAAGGAAGATATCCACGGGTCACGTCATGCTAGCCTATTAGACTCTCACATGTATTATGCTTTGGGTTCAAATGAGTATCAAATTCTGTATCAGTTTCGTACGATGAGTTCGATGATTTCCGCAGCGCTCTTGTGGATGTTGCAATGAGGTTGTAGTTTATTGTACACGCCTGCCGTGATTTGTTGTTCGTTCATTCATTTTGAATCACACTGTGAACGTTTCTTCCTGTCTGGACTCTTCTCAAAAATTACTCCGGCAAGATGGTAGGTATTAAAAAACGCTGCAAATCCCTGCACAACGGTTTATTATTTTGTATAGAATTCCCTTCTGTTACAGATCACAGCTCTATGTATAGATAACCCGTCTATATAATATAATATGTACTATTCTATGCATAATTATGTAGATCGCAGACCCTCCGTAGGTTAGTACCTAACCCCGTACTCGTTACTAGGTACCTACCTAAATCACGAGTTAAATGTTGCTAAAATAATTCTGCCGATGACAAACAGTACCTAACAAAAAGAAACACACATAATGAAGTTCTGAAAAGAAATTGTTGATGAGGAGTGAAAAAAGTTGCAAAAGTACCTACCAACAAACTCCAGCCCCTTCTACGTAGATGGTATAATGAACCGTTGTGTAATAATTTACCGTTGAGTAATGATTTACCGTAGTAATAATTTACCCATCAATAATACTTCAACGTTTGTTCAAGTTTCACTACCTACCAACAAACTCCAAAAGAGCCATCATTTTTCAAATTAAATAATATCACAGAACAACCAACTCAACTTCATACTCCGCCAATATAATCAGGTGATCCCTACCAATGATTGGCCGTATTCACAAATTCCTATTGTGGGCGCGTCTCTGGTTACGAGATTTGGTTTGAATTGTATACAATTTCATTCACACTGGAGTCGAAAATGCCTGTCGGTGCAAACTTCGGGGCCTTACTGTGAACGAACGGCTGGACGTACGATGCTCCGGATGGTCTTAAAAAACTCGCAAGTTCAAGAATTATTTAAAACCGTAAAAATATTTACGTAAAAAAATGGTATAGGCGTTTTGAAAATTTCAACCCCTATTTTGAACCCCTTAGAGATGACTCACAGTAACGTCGAGCTTCGAGGACCAACTAGACGCCGAACGGAACCTATAACCCGAATTTCATCAATTTTTTTTCATGGTAACTAAGAAAAGTGGCCCGTACGGCGTACGGCGTACGGCGTACGGCGTACGGCGGACAGACAGAAATATTTTTATTGCAGTTTTGGATTCTACATACCTTGAAACGTAAACCATCAAATTTTGAGGGGGGGTAAGAATTTTTTTTTTCATGCTCGATTCCAATGGTTCATTATTGAAAATAATAAACCAAAAAATAGCGCAATTAATTATGTATGTAATCATAAAATCGTGGTTCTGTCTGTCTAGGTACTACTTTGACTGAAATCACGAAATTTCGTTCTTCTTTTCCGTTTTATGCCAAATGAGGCTATCGCCGCCATAGGTAATCAAAGCGTTTCTCTTGGATCAATCAACCTAATCTCAAAGTGATCAAATAGAACTTTGAGATTAGGTCGAGGGTAGTCCTACTTGAAATCACCCTCAAGTCTGGGATTTGTATAGGGGCAGTCCGTATTCAAAGCTGAGGTCATCATAATAGTAAATATTCGACCAGGACGTTGCTTCATTGATGGCGATTGGATAACTGCCATATTGCAGAAAAATATTTACTTAACAGGTTCAGATTTGAATGAAATGAGATCTACGTGTCTTGGGCAGATCAGTTTGAATTTTAAGACCATCAGAATCGTGAGCTTTGTATGTTCTGAATAAAATCTTAGTTAATACTCGAACTAGCCTGTGCAATGGAATCATCTGTCGTTCGTAATTACAATAATTTTGAAGGGATTTGTAAATTTTTCGTCTTGTTGCATAGATCAGATAAGTTTGGAGTGCGACATCAAAACGTATGAATTTAACATACATATTAAATTCTGGGGATCTCTGATACGGATCTATGCCTTGTCTTCGACAATTCGCTAAAAGCGAAGGTTCGAATTGGTGGTAGAGCAGTTATTTCCATGTAAGACGGAATTGTAGTTTAGGACGGACTTAGCGTCGTTTAGCAACTTGTATTACTAGGAAAGGGCATCAAAGAGCCCCCTCCCTCCTCCCTCACCACTAGAACCGACTCTGGTATTACGAGCCTTTTCGCGAATTGATTCTGGAAGCTTCTGATCTGGGGCCCCTCCCCTCCATCGCAACCCTTACGACCAATCCGGGAAGGACGGGGAACCTTGGTAAGACTTCGCCAGACTTCCCCAAAGGAGATAATATATAAGTGCTCCCCGATTGGGTTTTTCCGGTAGACTTATCCGAGATAATTGGTGCTATACTTTACCGAAGACTTTTCTCTGTGGAGCTTCTCGTAATGTTTCAGTTGCCCCCCGAGAGAGATTGGTTGAAGGGGAAGAAGGGTGAGGGATGAAGATTAAGGGCTGAAATTATGGGTTGGGGGAAAATAAAAAATCCTGATCAGGTCTCAAATCTCATTTTCCAAGGTCAACGATTTCATGCATTAGCATGCTAACAATATACCTACACCATTATTCAATTCAGTATCCACAAGGTATGCAGGCATGTGTACCTGTTTTTCTGGGCTGCCTGTGAAACGCTTCCCTCCTATTATTCCGCGTTTTACGCTTCTCCTATTTGTTTTCATTTTCCCCCAAGCAAATTTATGAAGAGATTTACGCTTTTGTAGGTATTTGGTTCAACATTTGCTGTGGGTAAGTGACTTTTAGGTAACTTTTCGATATACCTGTTTTAGAGCACCATGAATGAGTACTTATGAATAAACATTGCGCTCTAGGGATGTATGCCACTAGTTGTGCTCCGAAGCTCGTCAGCCCGACTGGAACACACGCAGGGGTGTTAAGGTTGAAAAACGGGTGTTAAAATTGGGTTTTTCGAGGGTTTTGAGGTTTTAGTGAACATGAGCTTGATAGGAATCGTTCTCCACTTTTTTTAGGGCGAGAAGACGGAATATGAAGTTGATTTTGACCAAAGAGAGAAGAATAATTGAGGCTGTAACGTAGGTTCAGCTCCCAAAAATCATTTTTTGTCTGAAATCACCATAAATATGTAGAATAAAACCAGGATTAGTATCAACAGGTGAATCAAGACAATTAGATGGCACTATCAATGATCAAATATAATTTGTCGAAAATAGGAGCCTAATTCGTGTTTTGGGGGGCCAAAATTGGTGGAAACCATCAAAAATAGCTATTTTAATTATTGCACATGGAAGAATCAATAAATAAACATCCAGCATTTCTGTAGGTATGTCCAGTAGAATAATAAACCCATGTGACAAAGACTTTGCAGCGGTTAAAAAAAAAATCAAATCGCCATTCTATACATTTGGTGATTTGTGTAAATTGTTTGTTCCTAACTGTTATCCATTTACTTATGCAGATTTTTAGCGAATACTTATCCTCAAAAATCAAGATCCATTTTCTCTAAAAATTTTTGCACATCTTTGAACTCATCCTACGTTTGCCATAGCGGACATTTATTTTGATTTGGCTAAATATTAATTTCGTAGCCAAAATCAAATATCGTCTGTTATAATCTGAAGCGGATATCGTCCCCTGAAAGGCAGAGTAAGCGCCATTTTTTAATTTTGAGTGATTGTAACCGATGGATTCGTCTTAAAAAGACGCATCTATCTAGCTACTACTTATCGTAAGCGACGTACGCCTCTAAGGCTATCAAAAATAGCCTCAAAGTTTTCGAATCGTAACCACCAATTCGGTAAAATATCGTATCCACCATACATTCAGAACGTAAGCGCCACGAGTCGAATGTTAATACCGAGGTGAAACTTGTCCATTGTCGTAAGTGCCTCATTACCACTGTAACTTGCGGTAGAATGACAGTATGCTAATATTATGCCATCTATCGTAAGCGCCACCTATAGAATTTGAGCAAAGTATCGTAAGCGCATCTTCCCGAGTGCGCTCCAGTGGAGATACGCTAGTTTTCCAAGTAGGTACATACCTAGTTATTTTCCAGCAAGATATCAAGAATATCGTAAGTGCCGAAACGTGTATCGTATCTACAACTATTCTCCCAGTTCTTCGAAATAGCAAGAATAGCTCAAGCGGCTTTTCTCGAAAAAGTACTACTTCCCAGGGTTTTTATGCAATTTTTTCAAATAATTCGACCGAAAACGATCCAATGTACGCAATAAACGGGTTAGGCAATAAAAATAATATGCCATTCAGAAGACGATATGCATATTATTACAGATGGTGTCCAGAGACCCCCAGTGGGTCAAAAAATGGCCAAATCACCAAAATTGATGTATAGTCACATTGAGTCACATCGTTTTGGTATCCACGTCAATTCGAGTGACATCAAATTCTGTTCTTCAGGTTCCTCAGCAATTTGCACCCGCAAATTACTTTGCAGGAGTGGTTTCGTTAGCCTACTGGTCATCGTTAGAAAATAAAAGTTTTGTGTAAGCAACTCTTAAGCTAATATAATAAACTCTAATGATACCTACTTGAAAAGTGGAAATCCGGTCATCGTTCAAATGGATTGTGTTTGAAAGAAGCTCACTCAGCCCCCAGACATAAAACAGGCTCGAATTTAGTGGGATGTTCCTTTTTTTGGCAGTGTGATAAAGGTTGTTCCTTGATGAAAAGACAGTTAAATTCGAGTTTGCGATGAGGAAAATCCGTAACTAATTTGGTTTGCCCTGACTGCTGGTGCAATCAGTATTTCTGCGCATTAGAAATACTTTTTTAATCAACCAAGAAGTTTTTTCATGGCCTGGAAAGTTCTTTAATTTAATTAAAGACGGAAATTCGAGGAGATCCATTGAAACAGGTAGCTAGCTAAATTAACAAATCGTTACGAAGTAATTTGGTTGGGAACTGAAAAAATATTCTCTCATTTCTCATGGGTCGACTGGCTTGATAAAGCTTAGATATTTTTAATATATATATATGTATATATACGTAATATATTACATAATATACTAGCATGATGGTTTCTCAATGATACGTGCAGAAAATAATACTTTCCTGATTAAAATACTCGTTGATTTGGATAGATATAGAATGTGAAAATCAATAGCTGAATCTTTCTTTTTTACTAAATCCTTTGCGGCAGTCTGAAGTTAGGTTCAGCTAAATCCACGACATTTGTGTCTCAGTGAAACTTATGCAGCCAGTTGTAAACTGCATTAACAGCAACATTTATATATCTTCTTTAGTGTATGTTTGATGAACAAGCAGTGGCGGATCCAGAAAATTGTTTTTTAGGGAAGGAGGCTCAGGGGGAAAATTATTTTCACCCTCCCCACTACGTAAGCCTTCAAGAAAGTGCATACTTAGCAATCGTACGTTATGGGACCAACCTGTAGAAAATACACTTCTACTCGTAGACAGAAACGGGTAGAAAACATCTACTACTCTTTATGGTTATAGTCACTGATAAATAATACCTACCTACAACATACTTTTGTCCTGAGAGCCCCTCCCCCGTTTATTTCCTTGAGGAAGGTTGCTAAAGAGAAGGAACTTTTATCTGAAATATTATTCGTGGAAAATTCTATATTCAGGGTCTTGGCAAGTATTTCAACCCAGGAGGTTGAAGCTACCTGATTCCCCTTGCCTTGATGCACGAATTCGAGTTTCGTTTCGTGGAGTATATTATCTTGTAGAAACGTCCATTGGACATGGTTTGATGTGGGTGGTGGGTGTCGTTATCTGGTGAACAGCGTGGTTTTGAGGTTCGGGATGTCTGCGTCAACAGACGCGAAACCTGTCGCTCCGCCGCGGGAAAATTTTGACGGAGGAGGATTTTCCCATCGGAAAAACTCGGCGGGAACGGGATATCAAATTAATTGTCCTGTCGATAGCAGTTGCGTTTTCCTCGACGGACGTGACCCAAATGCGGTTCCGCGAATCCGCTGGATTAACTTTGGTGGATTTGGCTTGTTCGACAAAGGTGCATTTGGGATATGACGTCGTCGTATAGCAATAAAAATTAGCTTTTTGGTGTATGCAGCTATTACAAAACTTTATTTTGTTATTACCTACTATTTAGTTATTGTAATCACGTGCCAATACTAGTGAGTTTTTACATCTAACTTTTGGTTTATTATTTTCATTAATGAACCATTTGAATCGAGCATGAAAAAAAAAATTCTAACCCCCCTCAAAATTTGATGGTTTACGTTTCAAGGCATTTAGAATCCGAAAATGCAATACAAATATTTCTGTCTGTCCGCCGTACACCGTACTCCGTACTGGCCACTTTTCTTAGTAACTATGAAAAAAAATTGATGAAATTCGGGTTATAGGTTCCGCTCGGGGTCTAGTAGGTTCTCGAAGCTCGGCGTTGCTTCAGTCATCTCTAAGGGGTTCAAAATAGGGGTTGAAATTTTCAGAACGCCGTTGCTCGAAAACTTTCGATTGAAGGGCATGGTTTTTTTACGTTATTAAATTTGTCTTGAGCTAAACAATTTTTTTAGACCACCCGGAGCATTGTTCGCCCAGCCGTTCGTGAGCACCAAAAAGCTTCGTCAACACGATCGTGAATCAAACGGTATATCATCACTAGGGAGCACCTGATTATAATCAAGGATGGCTGTATGAAGTCGAGTTGGTTGTTCTGTGATATCATTTCATTTGATAAGTGATGGACTATTGGATTTTGTTGGTAGGTACTTGTGAAACTTGAACAAACGTTGAAGTATTATTGATGGGTAAATTATTACACAATGGTAAATTATTACACAACGGCAAATTATTACAAACGGTAAATTATTACATAACGGTAAATTATTACACAACGGTAAATTATTTCACAACGGCGAATTATTACACAAAGGTTCATCTACCAAGAAGGGGCTGGATTTTGTTGATCGGTACTTTTGCAACTTGAACAACCGTTGAAGTATTATTGATGGGCAAGATATTACACAACGGTTCATTGTAGGTATTGACCACAGAGTACAGTGATTACGCAGAAGGGGCATCTATTTCACTCCACATCCTCCTTTCCACATTTTCCCATTTTCCTTTAGAACTGCATTATTTGCGTTTCTTTTCGCCGTTTTAGTTACTGTTTATCATCGGCTGTATTATTTTAGCAACATTTAACTCGTGATTTAAGTAGGTACCTTGTAACGAGTACGGGGTTAGGTAATAACCTGCGGAGGGTCTGCGATCTACATAATATGTATAGA
Organism: Leptopterna dolabrata; assembly: GCA_954871275.1. Taxonomy (NCBI): domain Eukaryota; kingdom Metazoa; phylum Arthropoda; class Insecta; order Hemiptera; family Miridae; genus Leptopterna; species Leptopterna dolabrata. The sequence goes on along the minus strand of OX940984.1, from coordinate 20,922,887 downwards.
CTAGTTCATATTATATTATATAGACGGGTCATCTGTACAGAGAGCTGTGATCTGTAACAGAAGGGTATTCTGTACAAAATAGTAAACCGTTGTGCAGGGACTTGCAGCGTGAGCGTCCAGACTCATCCACGCAGAAGGGTCCTTCGTAAGTGGTAAATCGGGACTTTAACTCATTTTAATGTGGTTCAGAATTGTAACAAATCATAGAAATTGTAGAAACAGCCCCCTCCCCCCCCCCCCCTGCACGATGTAAACAGCGAACGATGTGTACGAACTGTTGCTCTTTTCAAACGTTACTTTACGAATGTCGATTGATTCCCTCCCTTTTTTCTAAAGGGGGAATTCCTGTTGTCACGGAAGTCCGAACTCGCTACACTTCAAAATAAATTATTGTGAAAGTAGTCCACAAATACGTTTTGGATCCTGCTACGTTACCTTCTCCCTGAGATCATTTCATTCAACAACTGGGAGTCGATCCCGGGTCCGCAGAACTTGGCTATTCTTGAACGATTTGGCGTATTTGACCGTTGATCTGCTGAGGACGCCCAATCTTCTGAAGAGTTTTCACTCTGAAGTTGATTTATTGTACAATGTCGATCTGACCGATACTTCAGGATCGTTGTCGTATAATAAAGGGTGGCCCCAGATTGAATATCTTTATATTAACCAAGATACAGGTAGATATAGGTAATAAGTAGAGGTACCTATAGCATCTGATATATCTATGTTTTCATGCGAAATATCATTGTGAATGAACGTTGTAGGAAATTCTGAGCCGGATTAAGCAGCATTTAGCTTTCCATATATATATTTACCTTTTTAGTTTTACTTTTTGATGAATTTTCGAAGTTTCAGAATAGAATGATAAATTTGTCATTGTAAAATGATCCTACTCCGTAAGAAATCATCATGTGTTATTAAAATAGCATTGTGCATACTTACCTGGAACATAATCGGTCAAATCTGTTAAGTTGAAATAAACATAGTCCTAGTTGGAATGTGTCTAGAAGATAATTTTTGTTATCGATGTGACAGCCATTACAATTATAATCAGGCTTCTGCAGTAACCGAACTTCGCCTTCAGTCAAAATCTTCAATTATTGAAGAAAAAATGGAAGCGGAATGAATTATTATAAAATGGCGGTAACTGTAGGAAAAATGACCACAACGGCCTCGCTGAAAAAGAGTCCGACGTCTATAACATCAACTGCACCCGGCGCTGCTGTAGGACGAGGAGCCCCATAAAACAGAAGGAAACAGTACCCTCCTCTACCACTGATGCTCATATATTACCCTTGAAAGCTCCGAGTGAAGGGGGAGTTGGTTGGAAAATCCGATGTTGCCCAGTGTAGAAGGTTAAAAACGTGTTGCTGCTGTAGGGTGAGGGGGGGGGGGGGTACCTATTCGATTTTTTTTCCACCCGTGCCCAAAGTGCTCTGAAACAACTAAATTTACTGTTTAGGTTTTCAAACACAGTTCGTGGAAGAGTTTGTTCCCGCTCCCCTCTCGACCATGTTGCAGCGATTTAGTTGTGAATCCGTGCGGGCTTTTTCTAAAAGGTTTTTTCACCGCTAGGAGGTTCTATTTAGCCCGTAGAGTCATTACAGTCACAACACCATCAACTGTGAACAGCCGATTGTGGTTCCGTACAAGCTCCAATTACGCAAATCAGCGGAGAACGGTCGGTCCTCAACGAGTTTTACCTTCGTTTTCCTGTTAGAAAGAAAAGAACATGTCTCCGTAATGGGTGAAAAATCGGGAAACATGAAAGAATATTGATCGTTTGATCCCAACGATATCTGCTGTACAGAAAATACTAAACCGTGGCGTAATAATTTACTGCATCAGCAAAGGCTGATTTCGAAATTGTCCACTATCTCTCTGTTGTATATGCTATAGTAAATGTTAGACTTAATCACGGAGATGAAGTCATTGCTCTTAATATTGGTATTATAGCGCAACGATTAGAAGACAGCATGATTGAAAGAGTAAGAGAAAAACGTAAGTCTTGATTTTTAGGAGGACGAGGCGGGGCTTTTCGTGTAAGGTGGGGTAAGTGCGTCCCAAAAAACATATGGTGTCACTTTGTAAGCGTGCCATATGTAAACTCGTATATTTTTTCAACTGCAAAACATCCCATTGCAATCAGCTGCTCATCTTGAGTTCAGTGCCTCTTTAATATAGCACTAATTCTCACCGTAAATAGTGAAAAAATAGCAATTTTCAAAATCCTTCCAGAAACGCACTTACCCCGGCTTGTTGGGTAAGTGCGTTATGACCCCGGGGAAAGTGCGTTTTATTAATTTTCTGAAAAATACAGCCTTTTCTTTCCTTTAAATACTTAATTTAACCATTAAACACAATAATATTGTTTAATTTACTTGAAAAAAAATATATATATACCTAGGTAATTATCAAACAAAAGTTGAAATAAGTTTAAGAGAGGAAACTTTGATCCCTGCTGATTCTAATGAATTTAAAAAATTGTCGAGTGATTCCTCAGAATCTACCACAGATCCAGAAAAGTTTGTATCGTCCGGTGAATCGAGAATTTTATTGAGCACCTCCTCTTCTTCAGGAGTCGGGGGAGCTGGGGGGATTCTCGCGACTTCATCCTTTGGTTTCATCGTCCTCATCCTCTTGACGGATGTCCCTGAAGTGCTTGCCTGCTGCTGCCGGTGTTGAACTGGCAGGATCTGGACGCCTCTGTTTGTTTTATTTGGGACTCTGCCTTTGGGAGGGGGTTTCCTTTTTGCATCCTGCTCCTTCAGTCTGTGCAGCGCGGTTTCAGAGGTCAGCACTTCAGAACCGGTGGCTACCTTCCGTTTTGGTGCGGCAGGACCAGTTTCGCCCTTTTTAACGAGTCTCAAGAGACAGTCTTCGAAATTTGGCGCCGTTGAACTTGAACAGGGCAGAGCGTGCTCTGTTAGTTGTGGTGTTTGGGCTTCAAGGGCGATTGCTCCGTCTCTGATCGCTACTACTTGAACTGTTCCTTCTGGCGGGCAAGCATCGCCAGTGGTTGGGATGTCAACATCATCATCAATAAATTACGACTGGTCCATGAAGAGAAACAATGCTAGTGAAGGTCCTGAACCATCGAGAGGAAATGCTCTGTTAAAATGACTTTGGCCATAATCAGAAGCAGCGGTGGTGGAAGGTCCTGAGCCATGAAAAGAAACAGCAGCAGGGTTGGTAGATGATCCTGTGTCAGAGAGGGAACAGCGATGGTGTTTCTCGCGCGCCACCTACTCAGAGCTGCTGGATCGTAGTTTGATTCATCAATGACGTCACGATTAAAAGGATGGATCCCGCCCTTCCGAAAGCCCGACTCGATAACTCTAGGATTCAGTTGATCCCAAACAGCTCCGACCATGTTGGCGGATTTCTTTTTCGGGAGCTTGCGACCAACATTCTTCCTTTGCCACGCTACGAGGCCAGCATCCCACTTAGATTTTAGTGGTTTAAAAACGGATAAATCCAGAGGTTGAAGGACGTGACTTGAATGTGGCGGTAACTTAAGGACAGTTTATGTCTTGCCTTAAAAGAAAGAAACCAGTCTTCCCCTGGGCGATCGTCCTTAAATCTGGTTTCCAACTGATTTTCTTCTACCCATTCCTGCACAGTATCCAATACTTCTTTCCTTGTGAGGCCAAAACCCCACTTTTCCAAAACTTTCAACCCATGAGCCAACGTACTTTCTTTCTCAAGAGGAATATCTTGCGGTCTTCCCAGGGTGGAACTTTTGCTGCCTCTTCTCCCCCACTGAGAAAAAAAAGGGGGGTGTTTTCTATCAAAACTGATAGATGGTATCTATCATCAGGAACCAATAGAGTACCGATAGTGTGTGATAGTCTATTGGGCCGAATTTCGGCCCAATGAATGACAGACGGTATGATAGATAAACACTATCAGTACTCTATTGGTTCCTGAAGATAGTGTCCCATCTATCAAATTGTAGGCTCGGTTTGGGACGGTATTTCATAGGGTTTTGATAGGGTATTTTGATAGGGTTGTGGCCATTTTTTGATAGATATACCTCCATCTATCAATTATGATAGTGTTAATCTATCAGAAAACTATCGTTTCCTATCAAAAGACTATCATTTCCTATCAATAACCTGCCATTCATTACAGGCAAAATCTATCAGAAGACTATCTATTTCTATCAAAAAGCTATCATTTGCTATCAGTACACTTTCATCATATCTATCAAAAGACTATCGAGTCCTATCAAAAATCTATCACTTGCTATCAGTACTCTTTCACCAATATCTATCGAAAGACCATCGTTTCCTATCAGTACACTTTCATCAATATCTATCGAAAGACTGTCGTTCCCTATCAAAACACTATAGTTTCCTATCAGTACGCTTTCAGCCATATCTATCAAAAGACTATCGTTTCCTATCAATACCCTATCGTTTCCTATCAGTACTCTTTCATCCATATCTATCGAAAGACTATCGTTCCCTATCAAAACCCTATAGTTTCCTATCAGTACTCTTTCATCCATATCTATCGAAAGACTATCGTTTCCTATCAAAATCCTATCATTTCCCATCTGTACTCTTTCACCCATATCTATCGAAATACTATCGTTTTCTATCAAAACCCTATCGTTTCCCATCAGTACTCTTTCATCCATATCTATCGAAATACTATCGTTTCCTATCAAAACCCTATCGTTTCCCATCAGTACTCCTTCATCCATATCTATCGAAATACTATCGTTTCCAATCAAAACGCTATCGTCTCCTATCAGTACTCTTTCATCCATATCTATCGAAAGACTATCGTTTCCTATCAAAATCCTATCGTTTCCCATCAGTACTCTTTCACCCATATCTATCGAAATACTATCGTTTTCTATCAACACCCTATCGTTTCCCATCAGTACTCTTTCATCCATATCTATCGAAATACTATCGTTTCCTATCAAAACCCTATCGTTTCCCATCAGTACTCTTTCATCCATATCTATCGAAATACTATCATTTCCTATCAAAACCCTATCGTTTCCTATCAGTACTCCTTCATCCATATCTATCGAAAGACTATCGTTTCCTATCAAAACCCTATCGTTTCCTATCAGTACTCTTTCATCCATATCTATCGAAAGACTATCATTTCCTATCAAAACTCTATCGTTTCCTATCAGTACTCTTTCGTAAGTTTTGATAGATGGAAGGGATAGTTGTTTGATGGAGTTCATCTATCACCTTCTGATAGATGAACTCTATCAAACAACTATCCCTTCCATCTATCAAAAGGTGATAGACGACGATGTGACCACACTTTCAGTGATAGATTTGATCTATCACTGTGAAAGTGTGGTCAAATCGTCGTATATCAGAATGCTATACATGTGATAGATCGTCTCAAGGTTGAAACAATAGCGCCTTTAGGTTACTCTGAACCCCTCTTCCTTACACCAAGCTATAAGCTAGGTGTATGGCGGTTGTGGTGGGGGGATGCAGCGTAAGCTAAAGGCGCTACTATTTAAACCTAATGACGACATAATTATCACAGGTATAGCATGCTGATGGACGAAGAGTTCACTCACAGTGACGTCACCCCTGTCAATTGAAACAAAATTGTTGAATAAATGATAGTAATAAATTTAAAAACAAGTAGGTGTAATAAACTAGTAACTAAGAGAAAAAGGATGCAAGTAATCGTGAACAAATTTTAAAGTTTAACAGCAATTATATTTTGATGACTTTCAAACACAAGTGTATAATAATAATATTTCAATTCAATTCGTTTCTTTGGAATATTGAATCATATGTAAGAACATTTACTAATACTACTGTTTAAAATCATACTATTTAAACAAATATGTACAGGATATTTACGTATTAACACTGAAGGTATGGAGTCAATTATTTCAATATAGGTACGAAATAAATATAATAGAGTCAGCATAATATAAAGAAATATAGCTAATGATGACTCTTATGATTAGGTACAATTCACTTTAAGTATGTACAGAATATATATATTGTAACATTAAAGGATTGGAGTCAATTTCAAATAGATACGAAATAAATACAACAGAGTGAGTCTAATATAATAGTATAGCTTATGATTAGATAAAATTTAGTTTAAATCACTGAGTAATATTGAAATATAGGTTTCATATTTAAATTGCAAAAGAAATAATTAGGGTTCTTAGCTCAGCCCCACAAAATATCCTCTCCCCTCCCTAAGTGTAAATACAAAATCGATTTATTTGATTATTATTAGACGAAAATTCTATTTTAAATTCAGTGTACCAGTGATGAAACGTTATCAAGCATATTACTTCTCAAACATGCTCATGATTTTCTCTACTCACTAACGGGTGTAATCATCGCATAAAGCAATGTTTTTTGTGACATTTGCATGGTCTCCACAATCCCGGTTTCATAATTCATCTGTATCTGTTTACTCAATAATTACATTGAGTAAACACTCAATTCAATGAATTTAAAATAGAATCTTCAATTAATGTAATTATTGAGTAAACAGATAGATAAATATTATGAAACCAGGATTGTGGAGATCATGCACATTTCTAACGAAAAACAGCTTTATACGATGATTACACCTTCTAGTGAGCAGAGAAAACAATGGTAACTAGATTCACTCTACGCCCATTTAATCTACTGACCTTTCGAAACTAATACATCTTAGAATTCCTGGTCCTGCTCCCCTCCTCCCCAAGAATAAAATTATTAAAATTCCCAGTCAGTAGATTAAATGGGCGATAAAATTACGCATGGTGACATATTGTTTGCTGCGTGCCTTATGCATGTTGTTGGGGAAGGGGAATTCGAGTTTTTCTAAATCATACCATTTTAAAACACAAGTTGGGGTAACTTCGTAAGCGTAGAAATGTTCCGAGAAGCAAACAGTAAGGAAAACGTGGCACTCCCCAAACGCCTTATCCAAAACTGAAGAGTAAAGAATACGGTCCAATTAGACAAATAAAGGGCCGTCCACAAAATTTGGGATCAGGATAACCAGGCTTGTAAGTTATGTTGTTAGGGGATGTAAGAGTTTTGGTTCTCTTCAATCAAGGAATTAATGGAAGTACGATCCACAGAGTAAAGAGCTCCTGGCTTGTAAGTCAGAGCTGGTAACCAGCTTATTAATAATAAATTGTTCAGCTGAAGCTGAATTTTTTTATAGGCAGAGAGGGGGGATTGACGGTGGTGGCAACAGAACGCAGAGCAGTTTTCAGTGCCCTGTAATTTGACTCAAATCGAAGACAGGACTAGGAGAAAATGGGACCATTACGCTGCATGGAAGAGGGATAGTGGGTGAGGAAATGCAGTTTAGGCGGAATGGCTGTGGAAAAAATCTTGTGGCTTCGATCACTGTGGCCTTCGTTCTTGGACGATTGGTTTCCACTGGGCCTGCAGCTACGGCGTAGGGAGCAGCAGAAGTGCCACCTCACACTTGTCTGTAGTAGGAAATAAATAATTGGTTAAACAGATGTGGCATACAAACTGATTCAAGTTACGTGAACCGGAGAACTGTATCTATGGAAAACAGCATTTTGAACTATCAAAATGCTATTTTCAGATGAGAATTATAATGAAAATATTTCAAAGTATAAAATGGACATCGTTCCTACCATGAAAACACTATCCCTGTTGGAAAATGATAGAGGGAATAAGCCCCTTCACTCAGTGATTGAATTTATTATTGCTCTATTAATAAATGTTCTCTAGAAATTAACTCACCAGTTATTAATAGGCACTGTTTCATTTATGGTTTAAAAAATCGATTTTGTAGAACTTGACGATTTTAATATTGATTTATTTATAACCCCTTTTTGGTTTATTATTTTCAATAATGAGCAATTGGAATCGAGCATGAAAAAAAAATTCTTACCCCCCTCAAAATTTGATGGTTTACGTTTCAAGGTACGTAGAATCCAAAACTGCAATAAAAATATTTCTGTCTGTCCGCCGTACGCCGTACGGGCCACTTTTCTTAGTTAGGTACCATGAAACAAAATTGATGAAATTCGGGTTAAGGTTCCGTTCGGGGTCTAGTTGGTCCTCAAAGCTCGACGTTACCGTCAGTCATTTATAAGGGGTTCAAAATAGGGGTTGAAATTTTCAAAACACCTATACCTTTTTTTACGTGAATATTTTTACGGTTTTAAATATTTCTTGAACTTACGAGTTTTTTAAGACCACCCGGAGCATTTTACGTCCCTCCTTTCGTTCACAGTAAGGCCCCGAAGTTTGCACCGACAGGCATTTTCGACTCCAGGGTGAATGAAATTGTATACATTCAAACCAAATCTCGTTACCAGAGACGCGCCGAGAATCGGAAATTGGGCGGAGATAAAATCATTGCTAGGGGCCACCTGATTTTATTGGTGGGGTACCTATGAAGTCGAGTTGGTTGTTCTGTGATATTATTTCGTTTGAAAAATGATGGCTCTTTTGGAGTTTGTTGATAGGTAGTGAAACTTGAACAAACGTTGGGTAAATTATTACTACACGATGGTAAATCATTACTCAACGGTAAATTATTACACAACGGTTCATTATACCATCTACGTAGAAGGGGCTGGAGTTCGTTGGTAGGTACTTTTGCAACTTTTTTCACTCTTCATCAACAATTTCTTTTCAGAACTTCATTATGTGTGTTTCTTTTTGTTAGGTACTGTTTGTCATCGGCAGAATTATTTTAGGAACATTTAACTCGTGATTTAGGTAGGAACCTAGTAACGAGTACGGGGTTAGTTACTAACCTACGGAGAGTCTGCGATCTACATAATACGTATAGAATAGTACATATCATTTTATATAGACGGGTTATCTATACAGAGAGCTGTGATCTGTAACAGAAGGGTATTCTGTACAAAATAATAAACCGTTGTGCAGGGATTTGCAGCGTTTTTGTTAGGTACTGTTTCTCATCGGCAGAATTATTTTAGCAACATTTAACTCGTGGTTTAGGTAGGTACCTAGTAACGAGTACGGGGTTGGGTACTAACCCTTCTGTTACAGATCATAGCTCTCTGTATAGATAACCCGTCTATATAATATGATATGTACTATGTTATACATATTATGTATATCGCAGACCCTCCGTAGGTTAATACCTAACCCCGTACTCGTTACTAGGTACCTACCTAAATCACGAGTTAAATGTTGCTAAAATAATTCTGCCTATGACAAACAGTACCTAACAAAAAGAAACAAACATAATGAAGTTCTGAAAAGGAATTGTTGATGAGGAGTGAAAAAAGTTGCAAAAGTACCTACCAACAAACTCCAGCCCCTTCTACGTAGATGGTATAATGAACCGTTGTGTAATAATTTACCGCAGTAATAATTTACCCATCAATAATACTTCAACGTTTGTTCAAGTTTCACTACCTACCAACAAACTCCAAAAGAGCCATCATTTTTCAAATGAAATAATATCACAGAACAACCAACTCGACTTCATACTCCGCCAATATAATCAGGTGGCCCCTAGCAATGATTTTATCTCCGGCAAATTTCCTATCGTCCCTGGTAACGAGATTTGGTTTGAATGTAAACATTCACACTGGAGTCGAAAATGCCTGTCGGTGCAAACTTCGGGGCCTTACTGTGAACGAACGGCTGGACGTACGATGCTCCGGGTGGTCTTAAAAAACTCGCAAGTTCAAGAACTATTTAAAACCGTACAAAGATTCACGTAAAAAAAGGTATAGGCGTTTTGAAAATTTCAACCCCTTATTTTGAACCCCGTCGAGCTTCGAGGACCAACTAGACCCCGAACGGAACCTATAACCCGAATTTCATCAATTTTGTTTTTGTTACTAAGAAAAGTGCCCCGTACGGCGTACGGCGGACAGAAAGAAATATTTTAATTGGTTTATTATTTTCAATAATGAACCATTGGAATCGAGCATGAAAAAAAAAATTCTTACCCCCCCTCAAAATTTGATTGTATACGTTTCAAGGTTTTTAGAATCCAAAACTGCAATAAAAATATTTCTGTCTGTCCGCCGTACGCCGTATGGGGCACTTTTCTTAGTTACCATGAAACAAAATTGATGAAATTCGGGTTATAGGTTCCGTTTGGGGTCTAGTTGGTCCTCGAAGCTCGACGTTACTGTCAGTCATCTCTAGGGGGTTCAAAATAGGGGTTGAAATTTTCAAAACGCCTATACCTTTTTTTTACGTGAATGTTTTTACGGTTTTAAATAGTTCTTGAACTTACGAGTTTTTTAAGACCACCCGGAGCACCGTACGTCCAGCCGTTCGTTCACAGTAAGCCCCGGATTTTGTTGATAGGTACTTTTGCAACTTGAACAACCGTTGAAGTATTATTGATGGGTAAATTATTACATAATGGCAAATTATTACACAATGACAAATTATTACACAACGGAAAATTATTACACAACGGCAAATTATTACACCACGGTAAATTATTACACAACGGCTAATCTACCAAGAAGGGGCTGGATTTTGTTGATAGGTAGTTTTGCAACTTGAAAAACCGTTGAAGTATTATTGATGGGCAAATTATTACACAACGGTTCATTATACTATCTCCGTAGAAGTGGAACCTATACAGGTAAATTATTACACAACGGTTTAGGGAGGTACCTAGTAACGAGTACGGGGTTAGGTACTAACCTACGGAGGTCCGCGATCTACATAATATTTGTAGAATAGTAGGTACATAATGTGATATAGAAGGGTTGTCTATACGGAGACCTGTGATCTGTAACAGAAGGGTATTCTGTACAAATAATAAACGTTGTGCAGGGATTTGCAGCGTTTTACAGTTTTGGATTCTACATACCTTAAAACGTAAACCATCAAAATTTTGAGGGGGGGTAAGAATTTTTGTTTCATGCTCGATTCCAATGGTTCATTATTGAAAATAATAAACCAAAATGTAAAAAATCATACCAACGGCATGGTTTTGAACTGGAACGCTCAAAGGCATTTTCATGAATTTCGTCACTTTTGTTGTAAAGATGAATTTGCAATAAACCGCCGATTAAAAGTAGAAAGAACATTGGAAATCCATACTGTAACGATTCACTACGTACGTACTACAAGTTATATCATGAGACCACAGGTGATACCTATGTTGACAATACGAAATTAGAAAAATACACTTTCTTCTTGGAATTGCAATTCACGTTTCTTTAATATAATATCTGTAGGATATTACATACATTCCAAATAAAAGGAATCAAATCGGTCCTGGATGACTAGCTGTTGAATTTCACAGTACCTACATATTGCCAACGGTTCAAGTAGCATCGATGAGCAATCAACAGATTAATATGCAACATTTCAACGAACCTCCGCTTTCGACAGCTTGGTTGTAGGAATCATTGTGAACCCAGGCGTTGGCCTGGGTGGCCCCTGTCCTCCTTGAAGGGAAGTTTTCCGTAGCTTTTTGCACAATTTGTTTCCGCACGTTCGACAGGTTGTAGAACAGCCCCTCCTGATATTGGGGATGGAGCGTTATGAAGTCTTCTTGAACCTGAAAGTAGGTATGGTCAATAAATAAACTGGGAACGAGAAGGGAAAGTGTACGTAACGGCTTCTCTAGCGCGCTATGTATCCATCTGCGCATTTCCCGCCACTTGGGATAACGGTTAATTTAACCCCAAACATTGCCAGGTAGTCGCACCCCCCCCCCCCCCCTCCCCCCAACAACATCAACATCAACCTGAATAACAACTAGAAAGTCATCAACAAATCCGTACCTACCACATTTTTGAAATTTAATTTACCTAATTTTTTTTAAAATGTTTCCCACTTTCTCATTAGTTTTGCCAGGAACTTTACTGTCATTTGAACTGTAAATTCACATTCTAGCAACCAAAATTCACGAAGAAATGATTGAATTGTGGCTTCAAGAAATCTACTTCAGTTTTCATGAAATAATCTTGAACAATTCACTACGTACGTACTACAAGTTATATCATGAGACCACAGGTGATACCTATGTTGACAATACGAAATTAGAAAAATACACTTTCTTCTTGGAATTGCAATTCACGTTTCTTTAATATAATATCTGTAGGATATTACATACATTCCAAATAAAAGGAATCAAATCGGTCCTGGATGACTAGCTGTTGAATTTCACAGTACCTACATATTGCCAACGGTTCAAGTAGCATCGATGAGCAATCAACAGATTAATATGCAACATTTCAACGAACCTCCGCTTTCGACAGCTTGGTTGTAGGAATCATTGTGAACCCAGGCGTTGGCCTGGGTGGCCCCTGTCCTCCTTGAAGGGAAGTTTTCCGTAGCTTTTTGCACAATTTGTTTCCGCACGTTCGACAGGTTGTAGAACAGCCCCTCCTGATATTGGGGATGGAGCGTTATGAAGTCTTCTTGAACCTGAAAGTAGGTATGGTCAATAAATAAACTGGGAACGAGAAGGGAAAGTGTACGTAACGGCTTCTCTAGCGCGCTATGTATCCATCTGCGCATTTCCCGCCACTTGGGATAACGGTTAATTTAACCCCAAACATTGCCAGGTAGTCGCACCCCCCCCCCCCCCCCCTCCCCCCAACAACATCAACATCAACCTGAATAACAACTAGAAAGTCATCAACAAATCCGTACCTACCACATTTTTGAAATTTAATTTACCTAATTTTTTTTAAAATGTTTCCCACTTTCTCATTAGTTTTGCCAGGAACTTTACTGTCATTTGAACTGTAAATTCACATTCTAGCAACCAAAATTCACGAAGAAATGATTGAATTGTGGCTTCAAGAAATCTACTTCAGTTTTCATGAAATAATCTTGAACAAGGTGAAGGAAATGTTTGGTAATAGTAGGTAAACCAGAAAATGTTGAATTCTCGATGAACTTGCCGTGTTTTGACGATTTGGTGGGGTATTTTCATATGATTTTCTCGATTGCCTCTTCAGGCAGATGCCAACTTATGAGCAAGTCACGCACTTCACCAGCCTGGGACATTGCTACAAACAAAAACCACACCGGGCGTATATATGGTGCAATACTCACAATGTTTAACTGGTTTATGGAGGTTTGGAAACTCGCAAAGACAACACACAACCAACTCGTTACCACTGACTGGAATCTGGTGTGAATGGAATGCATGGAAGACCGACACGACTTGCACAAATGCTGAGAATGCACTGATACTGGTTGGGAGCGCTTGCTCATTATATAGGGTCATTCCCCTCCTCCGCCTAAGTTGATAGAGGTATGATTGTGTGCAGGCTCGTACTCTATCAAAACACTATAAGAAAACTATCACAGTATAGGGTATTGAAAGTGTGCAACTCAGTGCACTATTATCATCTATAAGAACACTCTTCAGAGTATTTTTGTAGAAATAGATTTATCTCTCACTTACCTCATCCATTGCCATACTACTGGATCACGTGAGGGAAATCTTCATTGGAGTGGCACAAAAATGAGAAGGAAATCATGAACACAAATTTCAACACTTTTCACATTAGCAAACGCTGACTCAGATCCATCCCGACTTTATATGGTCGGGGCGTCAGTTTATCTATATTTTCCAGACCATAAATAAATGTAGTTATGCTTCCTGAAATCACCTTCAAGCACATACATGTCCATATTTTTATAGGAATATCAAGTGTTCCACTCAAAACCACCAAAACCTACCAATATACCAATACAAAAATTCGATGTTCAGATATAAATTATCAGATCCAAAAGAAACTCTTTCAAACACTATCAACCGAAGGCTATCAAAACCCCATCAGGTCACTATGAGATCTCCATCAAAACACTATCAACAACCTATCAGAACGCTATCAGGCAATGGTGTATCTATCAAAAACCTACCACAAGTTATCCTGTGATAGACCAGCACTACAGGATTTTTGATATAGACACCCCTTCATCTATTACAATTTAAATTTTACAACATTTCTACCCCATTTTTCGTACTTCTCAACACTTATTCGACCATATTATGCACATACAGATTTGAAAAATGGGAAATAATAATACATTTCACATTTTCAAACTTTTTTAAACAATATCCGCTTCCCTAATCCGCTCAAACTGTTCTCTCTTCTCAATATTAATTGTTCAGGTCCGCTTGTTTTCAATGGCCATGCACTGGAGAGTTAGGCTCCCATAATTGTCCATCAAATAAGCTATATATAAATAAACTTCATTCAACAATCTGGGTTCTAACTTGAGCAACTTTGGTAGATATAATGTCCTGCTCAGATAGTTCTCTCACCTCAACATTCATTGTTCAGTTTCACTTGTTTTCGACGCCCAACCACTGGGGAGTTAGTACATCATTATTATCAATCAAATAAACAATAAATAAACTTATTTACGCTACTTATCACCTTCGAGCAGACATGTCCGTATTTCTGTAGGAATGTGAAGTGTTTCATTCCAAACCACCAAAACCCATAACCTCCTCACTGTGATATTGAATTGATTACAAAAATTTGATATTAGGATGTAAATTAGCAAATCCGAAAGTTACTCTTTCAAACACTATCAACCGAAGGCTATCAAAACCCTATAAGTTCACTATGAGTTCTCCATCAGAAGACTATCAAAAACCTATCAGAACACTATCAGGCAATGGCGTATCTATGAAAAACCTATCACAAGTTATCCTGTGATAGACCAGCACTACAGGATTTTTGATAGAGACACCTCTTCATCTATTACACTTTAAATTTTACAACATCTCTAACCCATTTTTCGTACTTCTCAACACTTCTTCGACCATATTATGCACATACAGATTTGAAAAATGGGAAATAATAATACATTTCACATTTTCAAACTTTTTAAAACAATATCCGCTTCCCTAATCCGCTCAAACTGTTCTCTCTTCTCAATATTAATTGTTCAGGTCCACTTGTTTTCAATGGCCATGCACTGGAGAGTTAGGCTCCCATAATAATTGTCCATCAAATAAGCTATATATAAATAAACTTCATTCAACAATCTGGGTTCTAACTTGAGCAACTTTGGTAGATATAATGTCCTGCTCAGATAGTTCTCTCACCTCAACATTCATTGTTCAGTTTCACTTGTTTTCGACGCCCAACCACTGGGGAGTTAGTACATCATTATTATCAATCAAATAAACAATAAATAAACTTATTTACGCTACTTATCACCTTCGAGCAGACATGTCCGTATTTCTGTAGGAATGTGAAGTGTTTCATTCCAAACCACCAAAACCCATAACCTCCTCACTGTGATATTGAATTGATTACAAAAATTTGATATTAGGATATAAATTAGCAAATCCGAAAGTTACTATTTCAAACACTATCAACCGAAGGCTATCAAAACCCTATCAGTTCACTATGAGTTCTCCATCAAAAGACTATCAAAAACCTATCAGAACGCTATCAGGCAATGGTGTATCTATCAAAAACCTATCATGAGTTATCTTGTTATAGACCAGCACTACAGGATTTTTGATAGAGACACCCCTTCATGCATTACAGTTTAAATTTTACAACATCTCTACCCGATTTTTCGTACTTCTCAACACTTCTCGACCATATTATGCACATATAGATTTGAAAAATGGGGGGGACAATTCAGATCCAACCATCCTATAAATACGCACATCATCATGACACGATCCAAGCAACATATAACATACCCAAACACAACTCCCTCCCCACATTAGCCTACCAGGCAATATTGTGAATAAATTGATTGATTGATTGAAAAATGGGAAATGATAATACATTCCACATTTTCAAACTTTTTGAAACAATCTGGGTTCGAAGAGGAACTTCCGTAATATCCCGCTCAAACTGTTCTCTCTTCTCAATATTAATTGTTCAGTTTCACTTGTTTTCAATGGCCATGCACTGTAGAGTTAGGCTCCCATAATTGTCCATCAAATAAGCTATATATAAATAAACTTCTTTCGACAATCTGGGTTCCAACTTGAGCAACTTTGGTAGATAATGTCCTGCTCAGATAGTTCTCTCACCTCAACATTCATTGCTCAGTTTCACTTGTTTCCGACGCCCTACCACTGGGGAGTTAGTACATCATTATTATCAATCAAATAAACAATAAATAAACTTATTTACGCTACTTATCACCTTCGAGCAGATATGTCCGTATTTCTGTAGGAATATGAAGTGTTTCATTCCAAACCACCAAAACCCAAAACCTCCTCACTGTGATATTGAATTGATTGCAAAAATTTGATATTAGGATATAAATTAGCAAATCCGAAAGATACTCTTTCAAACACTATCAACCAAAGGCTATCAAAACCCTATAAGTTCACTATGAGTTCTCCATCAAAAGACTATCAACAACCTATCAGAACACTATCAGGCAATGGCGTATCTATCAAGAACCTATCACAAGTAATCCTGTGATAGACCAGCACTACAGGATTTTTTATAGAGGCACCCCTTCATATAATGAATTTTAAATTTTACATACCTCCACCCTGTTTGTCATACTTTAACGCTTTCTCAACCAAGTTATGGACATACAGATTGGTTTCAACTTTCTTTAATCTTTCGGGATGGTTAGGGGTAGGACTGGTTCCAAACCATTGAAATTTTCCTAAACCTTCATTTGATGATACCTGGAGTGCAAAACTTATATTCGGTTATAAATTTGCAAATCCGAAAGAAACTCTTTCGAACACTATCAACCGAGGGCTATCAAAACCCTATCAGTTCACTATGAGTTCTCCGTCAAAATACTATCAACAACCTATCAGAACGCCATCAGGCAATGGGGTATCTATCAAAAACCTATCACAAGTTATTCTGTGATAGACCAGCACTACCCGATTTTTGATAGAGGCACTTTTGACATTTTTGATATAATGAAATTTAAATTTTACATACCTCCACCCTGTTTGTCATACTTCAACGCTTTCTCAACCAAGTTATGGACATACAGATCGGTTTTAACTTTCTTTAATGTTTCGGGATGGTTAGGGGTAGGATTGGTTCTAAACTATTGAAATGTTCCTAAACCTTCATGTGATGATACCTGGAGTGCAAAATTTGATATTCGGATATAAAATGGCAAATCCGAAAGAAACTCTTTCTAACACTATCCACCGAGGGGTATCAAAACCCTATCAGTTCACTATGAGTTCTCCATCAAAACACTATCAACAACCTATCAGAACGCTACCAGCCAATGGCATATCTATCTGAAACCTATCACAAGTTATCCTGTGATAGACCAGCACTACAGGATTTTTGATAGAGACACCCCTTCATATTATAAAATTTAAATTTTACAAACCTCTACTCTGTTTTTCATACTTTAATGCTTCCTCGACCAGATTATAGACAGACAACTGGTTTCAACTGACTTCTCTCAACTGGCTAGGATTGGTTCCAAACCATTGAAATGTACCTAAACCTTCATGTGATGATACCTTGAGTACGAAATTTGATATTCGGATATAAATTACCAAATATGAACTATACTCTTTCAAACACTATCAACCAAAGGCTATCAAAGCCTTATGAGTTCACTATGAGTGCTCCATCAAACAACTATCAACAACCTATCAGAACACTATCAGCCAATTGCGTATCTATCAATAATCTATCACACCTAATGCTGTGATGGACACATATCATTCTATAAATTAAAGTTCGTGCCTATCAAAAACCTATACCATTACTATCACAGGTTTCGGTATTTGAAAATGTCAAATTGGCATTTTGTACGTATGTACGTACCCATTTTTAATTGTTGAGGAGTATTCGACTCATCATTCCAATGATGGAATCCGACGACTTCCTAAGAATGGGCTTTGCAGGTATTACAGGTGGTACCTCAGGTACTGCGGCATTCCCCTGCATAGTCAGCTGAATAACTGCTGTCCAGTGCAGGAAGGTATTAGTCCAGAAGGAGACCTATCCTTTATCTGCTAATCTGATTTTGGGCAAAAGCATTGTAATAGCATTTTTATAGTGTTACAATATATCGTACCTACCTACCAAAACTGCATCCTGTGAATGCATACAGGCTGTGCAATGTGCAGTGAAAGGAATAATGTAGTCCCTGTTTTCATTGGATAGAATCATATACGTTATAGTGTTCTCATGGTTGTCTGACAAGCTGACAGAACACTGACGCACTCTTCTCTGCAACATTTATAGCATGAAGGCTGTTGATTTTCATCAAACGGAATAGTTCTATATTCTCCACTGAAGACAACGTTTTAAAAAGGCTGATTTTTTAATAGGATGAAGTATTCCCATCTATAATTTTCGAATGGCGATAGTGTTTTCATGGTATGTATGACCATCATTTTGGTAGTTCGAAATATTTCCATCTATCATCTTCCAATAGAGATAGTGTTTTCATGGTATCAGAGCTGATCATTTGATAGTATGAAATATTTTCATCTATCATTCTCATCTAATGATAGCGTCTTGATAGTAACCATGTTGAGCTTTTAATAGAAGTGAAAAATGCCATCTACCATACTCATCCAATGATAGCCTTTTGATAGAACTGTATCTATAAAAACGCTATTACAACGCTATCATTACCCTATAAGAACACTATCTCCTTCTTCACTAGTCTCAAAAAAAAAATCCCCCCCCCCCCCATTGGAGGAGTAGGGATTTTTACAGTGCCACATTTATAGCATGAAGGCTGTTGATTTCATCAAATGGAATATTTCTATCATCCTTCACTGAAGGTAATGTTCTAAAAAGGCTGATCATTTAATAGGGTGAAATGTTCCTATCTATATTTTCCAATGATAGATGATTTCTATGATTTTCCAATCATTTTGATAGTTTGGTATATTCCTATCTATCGTCTTCCAACTAGGGTAGTGTTTTCATGGTATCAAAGCTGATCACTGTGAAATATTTTCATCTATCATTCTCATCTAATGATAGCGTATGTTGAGCTTTTGATAGAGGTGAAAAATTCCATCTATCACACTCATCCAGTGATAGCCTTTTCATAGTAACCAGGTAGAGATTTTGATAGAGATGAAAAATTCCCTCTATCATTCTCATCCTACGATAGCCTTTTGATAGTAACCAGGTTGAGCTTCTGATAGAGGTGAAAAATTTTATCTATCATTCTCACCCAATGATAGCCTTTCGATAGTTCTTCAGAAAGAGATGAAAAATGCTATCTATCACTCTCATTGCATGATAGTTTTTCGATGGTGTATTTGCCGCATTTTTGATAAAGATGAAAAGTGCTGTCTATCATTCTGTATGAGTGAAAGATTTTTGATAGTGAACAGGCCGCATTCTTGAGAGACGTGAAAGATGCTATCTATCATTCTCATCATGTGATAGTCTTTTGATAGTGATCAGGCCGCAATTTTGATAGAGTTTTTTCTTTCACTCTTTCACTGCCACATTTTGATAGGTTTCTGATAGGTCAGATATATCGGATTGATAGGTATCTGATAGAATGGGATGTCAACCACTATCACTTAAGGATGTTTCATCCATGTTGATAGACTTTTGATAGCATGCAAAACCAAGTGATAGGTTCCCGATAGATGAGTTTTGTCATGTGATAGTTATCTGATAGGTGCCTCATAGTTGTCTGATAGTGTGCCACTTGAGGGCAAACTGGGCCACGGAGGAGGAACCCTTTGATAGGGAACTGATAGGAAACCGATAGTGGGTATGTTCATCTATCACTGAGATAGTGTGCAGTGATAGTGTATTTTTCTCAGTGCCGACAATCGGTCCTTCAACGTAGTCTTGGGGATATGATACAGAGTAACTGCTTGATCGATCGTGATTTCGTCTGCTCGAATTTTCTGGATAGCGTTCAAAATATCCTCTTTTGTGTACGCTGACGCTTTTTGCGTTTTCCTGACGTAAATTCGCGGCATTTTGAAAAGATAGAAATCATGCTCATGCAACATGCAGTCATGCAAGGTGAAGGTGCCTACACAGTAAGAAGAAGGTATTTCTACATTGAGAAAAAATTAATAAAATGAATAGAAAAATGAAAGAACGGGGAAGAAATGAATTCCACATTGAAAAAAAAAAAAACGTGAAAGAGCAGACGCAAAACGTCGAACGCACTTTCCCCAGGTTAGAAAACGCACTTACCCCGGCCCTCCAAAAACCACGGGGTAAGTGCGTTTTGTGAATTAGAAATATAATTTTCTACTTTAAACGAATATTACTATAAGAATACAAACTAGAATATACAAGTAAACTATTGTAATGAAAAATGCGATGAAATTGAGGAGATTTCCTTGTTTAATTCCACTTGAAAATGCTCACCTTCTCACTCGACGTTCGAGTTGGAACGAAGCCTCACTGAAATGACGCTTGAATAAAATGCTAGCGCCATATGATCAAAAAAACTCATTTGCAGCTGATAGGAGACATATGTTGCAATTGAAAAGGAACAATAATAATTTCTGAGCTCGATCCAAACAGAAGTTATTTGAGAAAGACGCACTTACCCCAGAAACGCATTTACCCCACCTTACTAGTTTTTATTCCTACTGGTTATATTATGTAGGATGTTAGCGTTATTACTCAAACTTTACCCCTTCATCATCTATCTCTAATCTTTACGTCGTCATAGCGTTCTACAATTAATATGACTATTTTTTATTTTCATCCAAAAATTACAATGTGCAAATTACACACATAAATAATATATATATACTGTACAACAAACTGAACAACTAAATGCTATATAGCAACACGCCCAACGCAAGAAGTCCTCAATTAGAGGTATACCCCGACCAATCTATCAAAAATAGAACTCCCAGAATATTATCCTTCCGGGAAAAAACAAAACCTTCGATATCCTCCCGCTCCCCGCTGAGCTCAAAACCTTTCTCCCAACGATCTGAGCCGATTACTCTGTGCCCTTATGTTGTCGAACGATGGAAAATTATAAGCGATCCTCTCTCGCCCAATTTATTTTCTCAACAATCCGATTATGAAGCTCCCGGTCTCCGACTCCAATCGACTTGTCAGGATTCGCCCTTCCATTCCTTCACTCCGTACGTCTGGGCCACGCTGTGCGTAAGAATTGGAAATCCTTTTGTGTATCCCCCCTTCCTCCGACTTGAAATAACGCGAATGAATCGCATTACGGAATTTCAGTTCTCTCCTCGTTTCCTGAGCGTTAATTAACATTAAAAGTCGGCCTTACAACTTCATCGAAAGAGGCTCTACTTCACTAAAGTCCAAGATCATTCAACTGAAACCTTACCTACTCGATAGCGAAATTCACATTTAGCTCTACACATCTCTAATCGGACGGTTTTATGGATTTTTAATTGTTGAGATTTCAATCGGAAGCCCGCCAGGCAAGACTTCGATTAACGGTCGCTTATGAGGTATTTGCTCAACGCTGTCCGGTAGAAAATTAGTAGCCCCACACCATGTTCTCTTAATACCCGACACCTCCTCATAGCGATAAATTTCCTCCATCTCGTCGGTGTTCGCTATCGAGAGGTTCCACTATGTAATTGCTACTATCCTGTGCAATGCACGGGATACCCAGCTATGAAAAGCTATGCTGTTCATATTATTCTCAACATGATTTCCGTTGCGCTGTGAAAATACTGTTCGTTCGTTTTGAAACGTATTTAACTTTACACCGAAAACTGTTGCTCGAGGTTTTACCGCAACTGCTCCAGCAACTCCTCTTGAAGTATTACACGTACCTGCAATATTAGTTTCTCATGCTGTCCGATTATATTGAGATAGGGAGAGTTTCCCTGAAAGGAACATTTCAGTAACTGGCTATTCAAATCAAGTAAGCGAATTGGTAAGGGGAGAGAAGCAGAACATCGGCCGTTATGAATTCAATATTGACCCTGCTATATATTCAGAGGGGAATGGTAGGACTACGGCTATGAATCAAGCCCCTCTATACGAAGAGGCGTTTTCAGTCTGCGAAAGCCCTTGGTATCCCATTTACCGAGAGGGGTCGATTGTCTTGGCGCGTTTCCCTTGTATCATTCGAGATGTTTTCTGTAAATGGTTGCCCTTTTAGGAATTACACCCTGCCGTATTGTTTGGCGGACGGAGGCGAAGGGACGGTCACTTTTGCGTAATTGGACAACCTCTTTTATGGCAACGGGATCCCAAATACCGCCGTTCTATTCATTTTCGAACAGGAACCATAAAGAAACACATGAAAAACAACAGAACAGTTGGCGCAAATATGTCTGCTACTCATGAACGAAATAATGATAATACTGTATATCAGAATTTAATGTGATTTATGTCTGGGTTGAAAGTGTTTGTGTTTGCAAGTTTGAACGTCAAAATATTGCTTTTGAAGCCAGGAGTTAGCTTTTTGTATTGTATAAAACACAATATTCACACGGTAAAAATGTTTAACTGGGAAAAATTCCGCATATAAAACAAAAACTGTCAACAGGATGGAATGTGGAACGTTACGGTCAAACGAATCACTTGAAATAAGTAGTTGGTTTTACTCGCTCGAAGATGCATCTTTCACGTTTGAATTGAAATGCAACAACTAATAGAAGACCAATGTGCAATCGAAACACAAAGACCGATCAAGGACCTGTTTAACAAACACAGTTCTCCGAAGGGAGGCTTAGGACTCTGTCCCGCCTCCTTATTAAATCAGGGACGCTAATCGATTCCACATCACACCGGCTTAAAACTTTTTGAGGACTCCGTCCGGTAGAATTGCGATCGGCCAAGTAATTTGTGAGGACTCCATCCGGGGGCTGCGATGGGAGAAACTTGGGATTGGCGTCAACAAACCTGCTACTGGCTTCAAAAATAAACAAACTACCTAGATATTGCACTTTGCTTCCGTTGCTTCGCAATCTTATCGCTAAATAATCGTTTCTGGCCCAGTTCCTACTTGTTGAGTATAATAATCGTAATAATGAATAATCGTTGAGTGAACGAGGCAATGAGATGTTGCTGGTCAATGGATTTAAGTTTCCGCGCCACAAAGTGTTGGCTTCAGGAGAATTACGCTGGAGGTATGTGGGAATATTCACTAGTTTATGTTCCTAGTGCACGTCAATCGTGTCTGCACACTAGATAAATTTTTATTCATTGCAGATGTCATTTGAAAACGTGTAACGTGTCTCTGCCGTGGCTACATTTTATGGCGAATCCTTCCACCATTGATACGTGTACTACTAATATGTGACTTTCTTGGTTTTTTCGTGACATGGTTCTATTTTTAATAAAAATCAAGTTTCAAAGACAGATGTTGGAGGGACGGAGTCCTTACTTTCTCTTTAGCCTCTTCGGACGGAGTCCTTCATTTTTGCTAAGCCGACTCAGGTGGGTCGGGACAGAATCCTATAATTTTCTTAAGCCGATGCCAGTGACTAATGAGGGGACGGGAAGGAGTCCTGGCCCGCCCTCTCCGAATTGGTGTAAATTTTGCTCCCTGCCTTGAAAGCAAATATTGACCGAATAAAATTCATATCCCAATCTAAATTCATATTCCACTCTATTCTGGCACGATTTATAGAAAAATAACGTCCAATAGGCAGACATAGACATTTTGTAGTATAGTACATTTTGTATTTTTGTCTTTCATGGACTTGAGGCGAATGCGGTGTACAATTTGTAATCCTCTGCCTTGCTATTATCTGTGAAATCGTTCAGTGATAGGAAATGGGGTCTTCACCAACAGAATTTCTTCTGGCTCGAAGAGTGTATGTGTTACAGAAGAAATCATAATTCTTGCTTATGTGAAGGACTGTAACATTTGTTTTGGAAATTTATTTCTTGCTATGATATAAAATTTGTCTTAATTCGTGTTAATTTAGGGATTACCAATACATTTTGGGGTACAGATTGATAGATATTAGGATGATTACGATGATGATAGGGATTGTGATCATTTAGGAATTCTCATTATATCTTTTATACCTTTAAACATTTGCTATCGAATTTGAAATTGAAATTAATAATTTAGGGATTACTAATTTAATTTGTTAAAAAGAAATGCTTTATTTTGACACGAGATCAGCTATTTGGATTGCTATTATAACACTTAATTTCTTTAATTATGTGTATTTAAATTAAAAGTTTGTTTAGATTGGGCTTTTGAAGAGTTGATTTAATCATTGATCATATATCAGGATAGATGTTCTGTATCTTATATGAGAAATAATGTTCATGAACAGTTAGTTGTTGGTTTGTCAAATTAATGGTTTTCAAACATTCAAAGAGTTGGGGCCGTTGACATTTCCGCAAACATCAGGTCTGACGCCGAAGGTTCAATCCGTTTTCAGTTCTACGATAGTTCCCTCCGGGAAGTCCTGTTCCTCCTCGTCAGTGAGTTTCGCGGTTCACTCAGGTAGAAGCGAGTTCTTCCACCCAGTTACTATTACAACCAGTTACTCTTTCATCCGCCGCACAATCATGCGCTATTCGGGAACCACCCCATCTATCCCCACTCCACCCATTGAACCATTAGCCTTTCTGTTGGTTCTCCTCATGGTGTAAACTCAGCTCGAGGCCTGATGAAGGAGTAATAAAACTCAAGCGTCACGTACATAACAGATTATCTATCTTGTTGATGAAAATAGAAAATAGTTTATGGAAATAGTTTGAATCCAATAGGTTGGGTAAATGAAGAAGAAGAAGAAAAAAGTTTATTACATAACATAACAGAAACATTAATTAATTAATTTTTACAGACATCTTCCGACAACGAACTTAGTCCGTCTGTTGCAAAGGTACGAGACGCCTTGTTATTACAATATGTATTTATAGATATTATATATCTGAGTATATATGTATATTATATATGTTCTACTTTTGTATTCAGTTGAATTATTTAAACAAATATTTAATGAGTGGGAGTGCACAGACCACCGAAAAACATGTCAACTTGAACTCCATGTTTCCTCCGTCCTCCTGTCGAACTCGCCAATCAGTTCCTTCCGGTATCTCAAGGCCACGCGAGAAACGTTGCAAATCCCTGAACAACGGTTTATTATTTTGTTCAGAATACCCTTCTGTTACAGATCACAGCTCTCTGTATAGACAACCCGTCTATATAATATGTACTAGTCGATACATATTATGTAGATCGCAGACCCTCCGTAGGTTGTACCTATCCCCGTACTCGTTACTAGATACCTACCTACATTACGAGTTAAATGTTCTAAAATAGATCTGTCGATGACAAACAGTACCTAACTAAAATAGCAAAAAGAAACGCAAATAATGAAGTTCTGAAGGAAAATTGTTGATGTGGAGTGAAATCGATGCCCTTTCTGCGTAGATCACTGTTTTCTGTGGTCAGTACCTACCCTCAGGGTCAAGTATAATGAACCGTTGTGTAATAACTTGCCCATCAATAATACTTCAACGGGTGGTCAACTTGCAAAAGTACCGATCAATAAAATCCAGTCCCTTCTTGGTAGATGAACCTTTGTGTAATAATTTATCGCTCTGTAATAATTTATCGTAGTGTAATAATTTACCGTTATGTAATAATTTACCGTTGTGTAATAATTTACCATTGAGTAATAATTTACCCATAAATACTTCAACGTTTGTTCAAGTTACACAAGTACGTACCAACAAAATCCAATAGTCCATCACTTATCAAATGAAACGATATCGCAGAACAACCCACTCGACTTCATACAGCCATCCTTGGTTATAATCAGGTGCTCCCTAGTGATGATATCTGGGCCGGATTTATACCGTTTGATTCACGATCGTGTTGACGAAGCTTTTTGGTGCACACGAACGGCTGGACGTACAATACTGCGGATGGCCTCAACAATTTTTTTAGCTCAAGACAAATTGAATAACGTAAAAAAAAACCATACCCTTCTACCGTAAGTTTTCGAGCTACGGCATTCTGAAAATTTCAACCCCTATTTTGAACCCCTTAGAGATGGCTGACAGTAACGCCGAGCTTCAAGGACCAACCAGACCCCGAACGGAACCTATAACCCGAATTTCATCTTTTTTTTCATGGTAACTAAGAAAAGTGGCCAGTACGGCGTACGGCAGACAGACAGAAATATTTTTATTGCATTTTCGGATTCTACATACCTTGAAACGTAAACTATCAAAATTTGAGGGGGGTTAGAATTTTTTTTTCATGCTCGATTCCAAAGGTTCAATATTTAAAATAATAAACCAAAACATGGTCAGCTCCAGTCAGTGATCCGGTCTGTTTAGAAATCCCGAACTTCCTCCTCTTTCAAACCACACCGGCCAAGGTATATGGATGACGCAGGTTGCACATCGCACAGCGCGAATGAGAGTCCTTAGGCAAATCAAGAGGTTTGCAGTTAAGCGATAGTAGGGTCCCTCGTAGTAACAGGACCGGTTTATCATCCAAATACGAAAACGCTGCCCAGCCCCAAATGTTTGGGTTGAGAGCGATTATGCCGTGATGATACTCTTGTGTGCTCTCAAAAATGTCTAAATGCGTTGCCATCATTCGGATTCAGCATAACTTAGCCGGCAGAGTGGATAGTTCTGCCTCGGGAGAACTGTGTGATTTGGAGCGGCCCTGGCTAGGTAATTCCCATGTAAATGGCCAACCAAAGGTTTCCAATGTGGACCGACCAAGGGCTGAGACTAACGGGCAAACTTTGGCCTCCGGTGTCTATTAATATTAATTCCCAAACCCTAATGTTATACCAAGCCCCCTCTCCTATCACCACTACTCTTCTTCACATTGCTACGTAAAGTGGTTACACTGAACCCTCTACCTATGAGTTCCGTTGGAACCGTTGAATACATGACAGGCCCCAATAACTTAGTGCTCCTACTTTCAAAATTTCGTAATAACAAAAAACGAAGACTGAATTTGCAATTCCATCAGTCTCGCACATTTGCATACAATAATTAACCAAAGACTTTTTCCACGCATTTCTCTTATGTTTGATCTTCAAATTAACGTTGTCAAAAGAATTCGTTATCGGTATTTGATTGAAGAGAGACTCCTTTTCCCCTCTGACGGAAGCGATGGCATTTCATTATTCTTGGGGATCTGTTCAGCTTCAATAAGATGTTGTTTTGGAACCTGATTACTTTTTGAAGAATTTAATCATTTCTAATTGTTAACATCTGTTTGTTGATAATTTATCAAGTTTCGATATAGACCATCTTCGTTGCATTGAAGCGGCTTCTCACTTCCATGGACGTCACATTCTTTGAAGTCTTCAGCAGCCTTCCCAGGCCGTAGTTACTATCTGTTCCAAATTTTGCACCATCTCCTCTGGAGACTTTTACTTGCAAACTTGCACAAGTAATATCGGTAAAACAGTGCAGGTAAAATGGAAACACTGCAACAGAACTAGTTAGCGGTTCGGGTGTTGGTATTGGTGGAATACAGTTGATGCTGTATTCTTTGTCCTTCAACCCCGTGCATGATAAAAACTTTTCTGATCATCAGGGTAAATCCTGTTCAAACCACGGTACTGAAAGAAAAATAAGGGAGAAAACGCACCGTCTGGACGTGTTCTTGTCAAACTGAAAGTTTTACTTGACTAGGACCTGAGCGTGTATTCCAAGTGAGTGATTCGAAAATCCGCTCATTAGGTCATGCCACATGAATACCCCCCCCCCCCCCCCCCCCGCCAACCACCGATGTTACACAACCAAATCTCTCCACCAACACCCCTCTCTCACAAACCAACCGAATAATCAGTCGCCGGATGAATTCTGACGAAAAGAAACGCCCAACATCAAAAGCCTTGTGATTGTCAAAAATAAGCACCTCTGATATATTCGTGCTGAAACGCGCGGACGTTTGGCGTATGGCTTTTCGAACTGCGACTGGAACTGGGAGCATCGGTCTGAAAACATTCCCTGTGTTCTGAAAACATTTCACGTTGTCCCGCGAAAAAAAAAATCGACCCGCTGATTTCATCTGCGTCTAGTCTGTCTGGTCATTAGCGGCGTAAAGCCGTTTTTTCCTCCAGTGATAGGAGGGAGTGGATTTTATGCTGGTGAAAAACGACTCTTTTGTGGACGGCTGTATCAGCGAATCGAGTTTTCCGGTTCAACGAGCTTCACCCGACTCGCTTCGTTGCCTTTTATACTGCCCCGCCCCCATGGAAACACTATCAGTTCTAACGACCGTGTGTGCGACCGATTGGAGGTCTTGTTTCTCAGGCCCCTGACTGTATATAGGTAGTGGTCATTGATCCACTAGGTTGATATTATTTCTGCACCTAAGAACAACATCTTCCTATGTCCAAACATAATGTTGAATAATGCATGCATTACATATTAATACTCGTATTGCAATGAATTCACTTCCTCAAGTATCGTACATATAACACTAGACTTAGTCTTAACTTAGCCTATCATGAAAATAACAACTATATCTGAATGAAATCAGCTAACTTTATTAAACTAAATTTTTCCTCCCACTCCCTTTTTTCAAGGAAAACTATAAACAAACGTGATCCAGGCGATTACTGCCCACCCACTTGGTATACATGTTTTCAGTAGTCTTGGAACAAATAAATTCGACGATACCAACAACATCCCTTTTACACCGATGCCGACGTGATGGTGACACAATCCTTCCAATTTGTTTTCTGTTTTCGATTGATTTAACTGATTATGTAAATTTATGGCTGTTTTCATGTAAAACCAAAATATGAATTGACGGTTTAAATTATGAAACTTAAAAGAGTCGAGAATTAAGATAGATGACTTCTTCAAGCATAACGGACCGTTGCATCAAAAATGGAACCAAAAGTGTTTGAATTTGTGGTGAGAGCGGGCGGGGTTTTAAAATTGGGGGAATTTAAAGTCTGAGGGCATCTACAGTTCGTTATTGTTGAGCGAATCAACATTCTTCTGCGTGAATGACCCGACGAATTCATCTATTTTCTAGCTGAGTATAAATATTTTTAAGAATAATAAACGCCTCTCTTTGTAATAATAAGCGCTTTGAGCAAGTGTTTTGTCTACCACAGGTTATCACAAAATCTTTCAGAAGCTAAAAAACACCCCCGAATGTCGCTGCTATATTATTTTCCCTGCTTCTTTTCCGTCTCATCACCTTCTTCTTCATTTTCCGCATTATCCATCTGAGCTTTCGCCGCCAGGTTCGCTGCGCTCTTTAGCGCCGGAGTATTAACGGACTACCATTCGGGAATTCCCGGGTCCACCTATAATTCTGGAAGGATAATGTAACAAATGAGAAAATAAAAAATTTATTTGGTCCTGCTAACAAATTTCCAACTAGACAAAGGGAGGGAATGTTATGCCCAGGATCGCACAGTGGGACGAAATGGGTTTTCCCCAGACATTGCGATGTTATGAGCTACTCTTATGGGAAATTTTGCGCTGATTTCGAATATATCCCAAGTTCCTGTATGTACCCAAAATAAACAATTCGCGTGTTTTTGGGCAAAAAACCCACTGAAAACACGTGTAACATATACATATACATAGGTACATTAAACGCATTATATTTTTGGCATATTTATCAGTATACAGCCATTGGTATATTTGAAATCAGCGCAAAATTTCCTATAGGAATAACTTATAAAATCACAATGTCCGGGAAAACCCCATTTCGTCCCACTGTTTATCGTTGGTTGCCAACAGTTCGCGTCAAAGAAGGATCATAACAGGAAGGATCATAGCAGGGATGGTTTCGGGCTAAACTAAAATATTGATACGTTTCTCCTTTAACGTTATCTCTTTGTATATAAATAAAATCCCTCTACCGAGCGATAGAAAGCCATCTACGCTCCTCAGCCCATACCCTTGGGATTTCCAAGCAATGACGTCAAACGTTGGGTCGAGGTTGATATTTATACTAAAGAAGGCAGAGGGGGTGGAAGAACAAATAGAATAAAATAAAGGTACCTGAAATAACGAAAGACACAGGAAGGAAGAAGGAGTTTGGCTTCCGGAGTTTTTTGTTTTGTTTGAGTTAGGCAAATATATATATATTTTTTTCCAGAATCAAATTACTTTGGAAAGATCTTCCACGGAGTTCGAGCCCTTCCTTCAAGCATCTCATCGCTAGTAAATTACGTAGTGAAGAAGGGTGGGGCTATGGGGTTAGTTAGTATTCTAATCACTAGGATTTATAATGTAGTCCATCCCTTCTCGGCTAATTTTTCTACTTGTACTGTTCCTATTCCTATATACTTGTTTTAATTGTAGTATTTCTATTTCCCGCTTTCTAGATTCTAGATTTTGAGTTCTCGGTATGTCTGAAGATTAAGTTATGTATTCATCGATTTATTCCGTAAGATCAAATTTGTGATGGTTTAAAAATGCAAGTTATTTAATGTAATTAGCTATCATCTATTGTCGCTCATCGCTGTTTCCATCTTTTCTGTGTAGACAATGTAAATACTTACTCCACGTGGTCACGATCTCTTCATATGACCCTCTGACAGATAGGTGATTTATTGGAAAAAAGTAACTTTTTGGTGGGTCGGAATGACTGGAATATTACCCTGATTAACTGTTTAACTGTTTGTGTGCATATGGTGACCAGAGCAGGATATCGCGGTACTTGGAGGTATCACTACCCATGTCTGTGCATACATAATCTGATTGCAGTGTTTGACGTACTTATCCTTCAAGCAATCATTCAATCCTTCAAGCAATCGTAAGTCAACTGATAGTATTGGCCACTCTGACCATTTGTCCGCACACCATCCCTATTGACACCTCTTCACAGCACAGTGTTCAGGGACGTCACCCCCCAAGATGATCCCAATCGTGACTCACTTCGACACGGCTATTTCTACACCTACTTCCTCCACGATCATCAGCCAAAACCCTTTGGTCACATAACAAAAACTCGTCGAAGGATAAACCACAATCTTCCACCACTGGGTTAGCCAGGAGTTTCTTCTGCTCGTTTCCCCAATTTCCCAAGACCCTTCCGTCGAGCCCTGCGGGACCTTTATGTGGAAAGGAGGAAAGTCTTAACCCCTACTTTTTCGGGACTTGTTTACAAAGTGTGGACTAAGCTTTTATCCGGATGCCCAGGGTGGTCCGAATAAAAGGATGAAGGTGGAAGGAGTCGACAGAGACGGTCGGATCGTCGGTAAGAGTTGAGAAGGGGGTTGTACTACATAAATACATACGTATAAGGACGCCAACGGTGGACCCGTATTATTATTCACCGTGATCCTAACCCGAAGGAAGGATCTGCCAGAATTGCTTCATTGAGTGGCTTCTGCATTGTACGTTTCCTTACAATATTATATTAGGCCACTGGCCACCCCTTTATCCTTGCTTGTGTATAATTTTCCTATAGAGCATGAAATTCCCTCATTTTCCAATATGCAACATTGTATAATCCCCACATTACACGATTTATGGTATATTACGTAAATACAGTTCAATGTGTCGAGGTGATACAAAGATCCTCTTTCTCCTTGAGCTCCTTCAGGAAAGCTGTCATTTCAAAACGGAACTCATGTTGACACCAGTGAGCAGGGAGAAATAACTCAGACGGTGTCAAATTAAATAAACTAGAAAATTTTATTAAAATTAAGATATAGCTCGAATTTGAAAACAAATAGGGAAATTAATTATTTTTGTCGAAAGAAATGATGAACCTAAAAGGCCTTTGAAATGAAATAAGAAGCTCCTTTCATAAGAAACAAATAATAATTCCAGTAAAAAGTCTTTGCCCGGCGAGGGGATTCGAACCCTCGATCCTAGCGTCGGACAGTCGGAGCTGCTTGGATGCGACGGGGAACCATATGCCGGCCGCAGGTGGCGATACACCGATGGGGAACGCTCCAGAAGTTGCCGATCCAGAAGAGAGGGCAGAACTCGGTCGGGGAATAATAGCGGGGATATGCGTTGCTAGTTTCCTTCCGAGTAGTTGGCTCGTGGTCACTAAAACTGCCTCGTGAGTCCTGCAAGGTGGTTACAAACCATGAAGAATTTGCTGGGTATAACGGGTTTTTCGGACGAGGAAACGAGGGCAGAGACTCACCGAATCTGTCGATATGTGGAGTTAAGGAATATTTCGCGGGGATGCTGAGACCCAAGGCGAATTGAATGAAGATCGTCGGTAATAAGGATGCTGGGACCTCATACAAACGGACTTCTAGGTGATACTGAGGCCTGTGCTGCTTCCCCTTGTGTCCCCTCTTCGCCGCCCTTCGCGAACAATCGGTGGATTGAGATTGAACTTTGTTGCGGTGATGTTCGACTAATCCGCGATAACGCACTCAATCTTCACAACACCCGATCACTCGGCACAGATAATATTATAATAATGGAAAATCTTACAGCTACTTAACAACTCAAGCTACCTATTCTTTCATTTAGGGACTACAGAAGTACGTACCAAACTTGATTTCGAACTCAAATAAATTTTGAATTTTGATCAATCTGTCATTAAAATTCATTCCTTAGTTTTGTAAAAAACCATGAAATTTTAAAATAATGAGTTCTCTCACTTCAGGTGTCACTAAAAATACGTACCTACTCATTGAACGTGGCCAACGAATTAAATATCTGAATTTTCTCCATACAAAAGCTCAAGTAGAGAAATAATTGCAAACAAATCTTCAAAAAATGGGTGGTAGGCACACGAATTGCTCACACAAATTACTATAGATAATACGAATGATATAATGGTGGTCCTGAAAATTAGAAAAAATTACGTAAAATGAAAAGAAATCGGGGTTGTATTCTCAAACAATAAACATAATAAATTATGAAAATTGTTGGATTTGAAATAAATGCGGTAGAAATTTTAGGTTTTGAAGGAGTCCTCAGTACGTATCCTAGCTTCTGAGAGACGTCCTAAAAAATCCGTTTCCCTAGGCAGTATTTTTTACCTCACTATATTTGACAATGTGATCCACCCAACGATCTACGATTGCCCAGCATAGTGGTGCACCCTCTATTAGTAGCGGAGCCTCATAACGACCATAAACCGCTTATCAGCTCAACGGCATCTCAATGGAACATTAGAAGCCGGGAGTTGCACGCCCCTCTATTTGCATATTATCGGAGGTTTAGCCCTTGTAATTAGCGCTGCCTGCCGGATCCCGGCCGTACTATCTGAGTTAAGTCTGTTAACCCCGGTACGTTATCGTGTGCGTGAATGTGTGTGATGCAGCGCATCAGATATGATGACACAATGAACCCCTGGTTCGTTAATGCAAGTTTGTTACTGATTGATGAGGATTAGTTAGTTATTGGCAAAATTCTTATGTTATCGAGTTTTCGATGGAGTTTAGATCCTATATGTCGGGTGGTGTCGTGTTTCAAAATAATAAACCAGATAGATTTTTAGGAACGTTCCACCAATGAATCCTCATAATAACATTTATTTTTAGTATGTAAATAGCGAACGTTTTCATTAAACTTTGTTTCCTGTATCTTAACTGGTCCCTGAAAGTCGAAACTCTGTGTCCCGGTTCGGAAGATAAGTGTGAAAATTTTCTCGAGTCCCCTTCTTTCCATCTCTTATCGGGGGACCCGAAAACTCGGTAATGAGCCACCAAGGAGGAAAGTTTTTGGTCTCTAATAATGAGCTTGTTTTTATCACCGTCATCAACATCATCTCAGGCCTATTCATTTTACCTCGGCAAGGGGAAAGCTACTTCTGAATGAGATACGATTTTCGGCCGCTGCCACAGCTTAAGTTGAATTTCATGAAGCGGCTGTTTCTTCTTTCTTGTTTTTAGTTTTTTGACGTACCTACAGGATAATCGTTTGATTTAAGCAGGTGTATCATATATATACAAAAGTATAGGTAGTAATAATAGTAATAATAATAATAATAATAATAATAATAATAATAATAATAATACCCCCAAAAAATAAAAATGAAAAATAAAATAATAATAACAATAATAATGATACCCAAGTAACTCCATGAAGGCTTGAGGATCCTTGGGTTGCCCGGTGGACTTTACGATCATGATAAAAATCTTTATTTTAAAATCAAGTAATCTTTGCGAAACATTTAAAAAACGCTGCAAATCCCTGCACAACGGTTTATTATTTTGTATAGAATACCCTTCTGTTACAGATCACAGCTCTATGTATAGATAACCCGTCTATATAATATGATATGTACTATTCTATACATATTATGTAGATCGCAGACCCTCCGTAGGTTGGTACCTAACCCCGTACTCGTTACTAGGTACCTACCTAAATCTCGAGTTAAATGTTGCTAAAATAATTCTGCCGATGACAAACAGTACCTAACAAAAAGAAACACACATAATGAAGTTCTGAAAAGAAATTGTTGATGAGGAGTGAAAAAAAAAGAAACACACATAATGAAGTTCTGAAAAGAAATTGTTGATGAGGAGTGAAAAAAGTTGCAAAAGTACCTACCAACAAACTCCAGCCCCTTCTACGTAGATGGTATAATGAACCGTTGTGTAATAATTTACCGTTGAGTAATGATTTACCGTAGTAATAATTTACCCATCAATAATACTTCAACGTTTGTTCAAGCTTCACTACCTACCAACAAACTCCAAAAGAGCCATCATTTTTCAAATGAAATAATATCACAGAACAACCAACTCGACTTCATACTCCGCCAATATAATCAGGTGATCCCTACCAATGATTGGCCGTATTCACAAATTCCTATTGTGGGCGCGTCTCTGGTTACGAGATTTGGTTTGAATTGTATACAATCTCATTCACACTGGAGTCGAAAATGCCTGTCGGTGCAAACTTCGGGGCCTTACTGTGAACGAACGGCTGGACGTACGATGCTCCGGATGGTCTTAAAAAACTCGCAAGTTCAAGAACTATTTAAAACCGTAAAAATATTTACGTAAAAAAATGGTATAGGCGTTTTGAAAATTTCAACCCCTATTTTGAACCCCTTAGAGATGACTCACAGTAACGTCGAGCTTCGAGGACCAACTAGACGCCGAACGGAACCTATAACCCGAATTTCATCCATTTTTTTTCATGGTAACTAAGAAAAGTGGCCCGTACGGCGTACGGCGTACGGCGTACGGCGTACGGCGGACAGACAGAAATATTTTTATTGCAGTTTTGGATTCTACATACCTTGAAACGTAAACCATCAAATTTTGAGGGGGGGTAAGAATTTTTTTTTCATGCTCGATTCCAATGGTTCATTATTGAAAATAATAAACCAAAAGAAAAAAGTATGTTTACATTTACATTTTTTGTTTCCCGAAGCTTATAGAGCATGGTCCGTCTGCCCAGAGTTCAAAAAATAATATGACATAATTATTATGTCTGTTTTGCACCGCATACAGTTTTCCTAGCATTTTGCTGTGTCAATATGCATGGATGTACAGGAATTAATCCCATACTTTTTTAAAATATGAAAATAAATAAAGAACTAAAAAAAGATAAATCAACAAGTATTCAATCCAGTAGGTAGGTACCTACATAACAAAGATGGGATGTCGAGAAATGGCTTATTCAACATTAAATTCTGAGGCAAGAAATTGTCTATATAATATCTGCAAGCCATTTGAGTGTATCTTACCAGCGAAGACGTATCATTTTTATTATTCAGCGTACGAATGACCTGCTCTCTAGTAAGAAAGTATAAGTTGTATATAGTAGAGCTCCGTAATAAATATTTTAGCGGCACTAGGTACAGCTATTATTCTCCAAATTCCTATCGGCGATCACAAACATGTAACATGTTACCAAAATTTAGTTTCCGTATTCTCATTGACGACACTTACTTGCTAGTTTTCCTTCGTTCAAAAACAATGTTCACATAAAGTTTCTATCAAAATATTGTGGATGCGGTCGTTTTGGTCGTTGAGTGGGGAAAAAAATAGTAGTGTGATAACTATAATATGTCATATGGAATGCTGAAATGTTAAAATACATTACCAGTACCAATCGAGTAGCAGCACGATACTGTTTAGAATGGCCTACTCGCATCGTTTGAGAGTGATCAAATGTGGGTAAATAGCTTAGATAAAAATGCAAATATTTCCAATTTAGCCATCAGAAAAAACTGGGGAGTTGATGATAAAAATCGGTTATTCAAGTTTGAAAAGCATAGGTACCGAATCATTTGGATTTCCAAATAATTTTTGCTGATTTAGATGGATTCGGATTGTCAAACCTCATCCGACTTAAACCCTCATAAACTTTCAATATTCCTATGAATTTTCAACGCAAAATTTCTTCAGGCTAAACGCAGAAGGTAGTCCCCCCCCCCCCCCCCCCGATTATTATTATTATTATTATAAAAATAATTTATAATAATTTAAAATATTTTCTTCGTGAAACTTTATAATTTCTTATGTATGTACATGCTATATATTCTCTCTGGGTCAGATCTACCGACAAAGAAAGATGTGTTACGTAACTGTGAATTGCATCAAACAACAACAGTGATTACTATGGAGCCAGTTGTGGTATTGTAGCCAACAGTTCGAACTGTCAGATTGCTGTTAATATTGCCGGTGAGTCCTCGATCCAAGTATGGAACACGATTAGGGATCGCACACTGAATTGAACAGTTTGTTTTCATAATCAACTTCCATATTTCGAAAACGGCCATCTATCTCACTATACCGCATTTACAAAATAGCCGATTAAAATTGATTGATATATATACCTAAATGAGGTCCGGAGAGGCCTTCATCCGTGATTTCAATCATTGAAATGAATGAATGAATTGAATTGATTCAAACCGCTGTCCAAAAAGATTCAAGTTGAACAAAACCAGTTGAAATTGACGTGAAATATATCGCGAAATACCGTAATACAGTATATCATATATGGTGGGTTTTCCTCCTTTATTCCCTTTTATCGTATACTCCCGGGATCGCGGTTATCAATTTTTCGAATTACGGACGTTATGCCTGTACTGTTATAGACGGCTCTTTCACAGTGAGTGTTTGATTTACGGGAAAGAATTCTGGAAAACCTACTATGCTATGGGGAGATGTTATATTCATCGTATTCCATCATCAGACCAGCTAGTATGAGCCTCTGGGGAATTTCAAATTTTCATTCAGACAGTTTCTAAATTGGCGAAAAAGGGATGATGGATATCGCATATTGGTTTCTGATTGAGTGGGTATGTTTCACGTAACTACACATTGAAAATCGCGAGAGTAAAGAAGAAAAATATTTCCTTTTACTATCTCGTTGGGAATTCTTCACTTTCTTTACAGATACCTGACTAATATATAATACGTTACTGTACTATATAACTAATAACTGGTAGGTGTACATGTCTATATTATTCGTAAATAAACTAGTACAAATAATAAAAACCCACAACTAGTACCTACACGACTATATTTTCACCCTCCCATGTATGCAGAAGTTCAACTGCGTATAATATTATTTATTTCTTGTTTCAGGTAAATTGATCATCATTGTCTTTCATTTCTTCGTTTGGTAAGTTCGCTGAGCGCTTGAATAAAATCAATTTCGAACACAACCCATTCGTTTGGATAAATGTACTAAATTATGATCGAATGCTATTGAAAAATCGGCTTCCTCGCAATTTTTAGTATACGGATGAGTTGGGAAATGTCGAAAAATACATAGGTATTAGGAAAAGCAGCGTCAAGATATTGAATCATTATTTTTCAGAAAACTATTCAAAACGTGCGCTTAACTCAATGTTTTTGCTATTTATCGAGCGTTAACTTACAAGTTCTCTTCTTGCATTTACAAATCATTAACAAAATCATGCGGCTGTTCATTTTATTTACCAATTGTAATATGTTGATCTAATATCTTCGATATGAATATTCTTCTGAAATGAATCTCGATGCAACTTAATATGATTCGACCATCGCGGAGCTACAGAATCATGTTTAGTTCTTCTTCCCCACAGTGGTTTGGACCATTGTTCTGTGTTATAAGTAGATATTTACGTTAAAATTCGGTTTTAGTGATACATACCTACAGAAAATTACATTATGTGTGTTATTATATTTATGTGCTAGAACTTAAATCTACATTCCATGATACACCCTGATGGCCAGTGCTGAAAATTAGCTTCAGAAACATTTTCATTTTCTGTCTGTCCTTGTTTGATGAAAGTGTCATGCCACTATAATAGTCAGTAAGAAAAGATGGTTGAGTTGCAGATAACAGGCATGAGGTAGGGGTAAGGGTGCAAAGTGTTCAACTTACCTGTTGTAATTTACTACAAGTCACATAAAAATGTGAGTACCTATCAGCATTTTTCACAACACTCATTATTCCATTTTCATTCAGTCGTTTTCTTTTTCATGATTTATCGTACGTATTAAAAATGAGGAAGATCATAAACCGTTGAAGTGGGACGTAAAATGGACTCTTCAAATGTGTTAACTCCAGATCTTCTTATACATATTCATGTCAAACACGATTGTTATCGTTGTGCTCCGCAGAGGAACTGACATCACGGTGCGAATTTACATGTACGTGTTTTACAAAACAAAGCCTTTTCCCCCTCAACGCAAAGTATTTCCTTTTGCCATACCATCCTCCCTTTCATCACCGGTCCTTTGGGCTCAATTGACATGAAAGGACGGAAAAAACATACACGGAAACAAGGGGTAGACAACGGCTTCCTCTTGTTTTTGATATGGCTGCATGCAGTTTTATAGCCTCCAATCCAGAAGGATGCAACGCTAGAGGGCTGATATTCGAATAAAACTCACCAGACCATAATACGAGGGTGGATTTCAAGGGTGTTTTTATATCGAGCTCTACGACGTCAGCGTCTCTTCCTTTTATTTCGGCTTTTCACGATCCGTCATCGAAATGATTGTCGATCGTTGCTGAGTTATTGCCATTTTTGCTACGAAATCAGTTTACCAGCAGCAACCCCACGTGGGATTTGAGTCTAGTCTAACTCGAAGGTACCTGATTGTAAGTCGTAAGAACCACACTTAATTATCCACTAAAACTTGGCTGTATGCCGAGTTCGATTCTTTAGAATGCGTATTATAGCTCAAGTGTGTATGGCCACTTGGCACTACATGCTGACTGAGAATATCCAGAGTAGGTACTTGTGGTGGCTTTGGTAAGAGGCGAGGCGAGGTGAGTGAGAATGGAGGAAGAAGGTTGTTGCTGGATCGAGTACCTAAAAGGTTACACCTATAGCAGCCAGGGAGGTTATCACCTGTCGCTGCCAGGAAGGTTATCACCACTAAAGGTACTAGAGGGATTTTGCCCAGTGGTTCCACCAATGCTGGTTCCACCAGTCTGGGATCTCTTGCGAGAGAGGGTGAGGAGGCATGAGAGGAGAGAAAAAGTCGGCGACTTAAGGAGAGCGTAGAATGAGGTGACAGGCGCAGCCGACGAGTTTATATAGTTCCCACTCCACTCTAGTCGGGAGGACTACTGGGGAGTGAGTGAGCCTATGCGCCTGAGGTCACGTAGGCCACCTCACCCGTTGCGTTCATTAACTTGAACAATCTTAAGGTATACAACGTATGATGGTCTGGGAGGATCACGGCAGTACTCATTATGCCTAATTATGAACTGAGACGTAGCCCTGTGTGATGATTTCAAATCTTTGTAATACACATTGTAAGTTGGATTCAGTCGGCAAGTAATTCACTCAGCGGCAGAAAAATAAGCGCCTGTTTTTCGCGGATAGTGTCTGTTTTTTGGCTGTTGAGCAAACCAAGATCACGATCCGCGCAATGAGCATATTTTCTGGGCAATGGCTGTCAGTTGCGTGCATTTTCTTTGCATTACTTGCTGGCACAACAAGTTGATAGGTTTTCACTACATGCAGTTGGATTCTCATTGGAGTGAACAATTCTGAAATGTGCGAAGTGCCATTGAGAAGTGATTCATGATGAGCCCACAACAAAGTTCAAACGGATTTCCAGACTGGATTATAACCCCAGAGAGCAAGGGGTCTTCCCAGGATGAAGCCATTACCAGAATCACCCCATCCTCGCTTCACCTTGTTTTAAATTAACTTTTGTATTTTATTATCATGCGTGTCGGAGCAAAGGGGTCGCCGTTGGAGCTGTAGCAGTTATAACTCTGGAAGCACAATGGATACTCCGGGATTCTATGTTTCAGCTTTTTCCCTTATTAGATTACATATCTCCACCCTTTCCGACCTTCATTCCGAGCCCGAGATTGCTCATTTAGATTTCAAAGTCAGTTTTTCCTCTTGGGAAAGCAAGTTTAATTGAGGCCTCAATTAGAGAGAAATAAGAGATAAGGTTGGCCACTCTTCATGGCATCAGCTAGATATAATACAAACCCGATCGAGATAACTCATACGCTGTACCTACATCATGCGACTGAAGCATTTTGACAAGACTGGGCTCCGAGCTGATTCCATATAGAAATGAAGAGCACAAACTCAACTTGAAGTTCGTAGTGTGAGTACTGTTAGCGTGTACTGCTACTGTAGTAAAACCGATCGGCACGTCAAAAGCTCCTGTTGCACAGCAGAGGGGAAAAAAGTAGTCCCATATAATATAGCACAGGTCTTTGGAGTCAAATATAGGGAGCTGAAGTCTTGTAATCACTTTCGGGCGAAACAAAATGTTTTTTCCTCCATATCAAAGTCTGAGAAAGTTGGGTTTGTCGGTAGGTTCTTAAATAATTGTCGCACCCTAAACTATAAAAATAATAATTTATTGTAATGAGCTTAAATTCGGTGTTTTACCACGCTTTCTATTTAGTCTAATGATTATGATGAAATTCTCCGTGGCTATTTTGTTTGGTATCCCCTGATGTGTCCCCAGTATGATTCGAATCGAACTTATAGTGCGCATGCACGCTCATTTTCGTAACAAATGATTTGCATGGTATTTTCCTATATCTGCAGTCCAAAAAATAACCATTGCGAACATAGCAATGTTTACGAGAAAGCTTGTGAAACCGTAGGAAGGCTGTTTTGGTTTGATACACTAGGAGCTACAATACTAGCTACTATTGTAATAAGAATATATTTGCAACACGTCGCACATCATTGTTTAAAAGCTATTTTAGATTTTTTTCAACATTTAAAAAAAAACTAGTTCTGACCTAAACAAGTTTCCAATGTCCGTCAGTCATAATGAAGATCTCACCTTGGTATGATACTTATTTAGTATTTGCCCAGTCAATCGCTGAAGCTTCGAAATAATACCACTGAAAGATACAATACAGCCGGTAGTCGTTAAAACACCGATTTGAGCGAGAGGAGAGGGTTGAATGATAATAGAGCCTGAGGGCCTGATGAGGGCGTAAGCACCTGGATTGTTTGGAGAGTCGCCTCATCTGCCTTGAAATCGGCGGCTTCGCTAACCCGCATCCGACTTGCAGCTCCTACTCAGGTATTCCAGAACTCCCAATTACGCCTATTAGTGTTACCCTGGCAACAGATTTGCTCTTCCACCTCTCTCGATGAGCCCCCTCGTTTCCCTCAGGCTCTGTGATCGCCGAGTGGCGGAATAGGATGTCACTGGATTTGAAGATTTTGCTTGGTGTTTCACCTCGGAAAATCGAATCATCTGCGCATACGTACTAGAGAAGTACCAAGCCGAAACGCGTCGCTCAGTTGTCCCAAAATATTAGGTACACAGTGGTTTATTATTTACCTGTAGATGCCCTTCTGTGTAGATCACTTTATGCTGTGGTCAGTACCAAATCCAAGTCCAAAATAGAGTATTGGAGCCGGCCGGGGAATGACAGTTATATTTATTCGGTGGGTCCAGCTGTCATTGTTTGTTTGTTGTTATTCATGAAGCATAAAGTTTGTTCAAATTACAAAAGTATCTATCAACCAAATTCCAAATAACCACCATTCATCAAATGAAATAATATCACGGAACTATCAATTGGATTTCATTCAGCCGTGCGTGATTATAATCAGATGTTCCCTAGCAATGATATCTGGGCTGGACGTACACCGTTTCTTTCACGGTCATGTTGACGAAGCTTTTCGGTGCAAAAAAGTTCTCAATTCGAGATAAATTCACTAAAAAAAGGGGGAGGGCTCGAAAACCCCCAGTTTTACACCCATTTTTCACCCATAACACCCCTTGGTGTATTCCGAATGTGCTGCCGAGCTTTGGAGCACAACTAGGGCCCAGATGGAGCCTGTGTGCGAATTAACGACGATTTTAGACCTAAATAACCTAAGGTAAATAAGGTAGATATGGGATGGTACAATGTAGGGCGGACGGACTGGTACTTCTAGTATCTACGCACCTTGAAACGTAAAAGAAAAAATTTTGAGGGGTTGTTCAAAAAATTATTTGCTGAGCGCATACACAGGTGTATCATTCACAGAATAATAAACCAAAATGTACCCAGCGCATCATTCGTGCTATAGATACAGCAGTATTCGTAAGTTCCTTAAGCAGTAGCTTGTTTGTAACTATTTGCGCTCTATTCCTTTCAACAATGTGGTAGGCTGGGATGTGTTAAGAAGTGACTAGAATCATGAACATCCATGATTCAATAAATTATTATTTGTGTACGAATCTCAACAGATTTTGATTATTAGGATTTTTTATGCCATCCGGAACTCAGTAGTAGGGAAAAACTACAGGATAAAAATAGAATAATCTATTTCCACGTAAACTTTATTTTTATCCTGTAGTTTTTTGCTATGGATTTCCACTACTCCGCCGCAAGTGATTTAAGTTATATCAGTAGTAGGAATCGAATAAGAAAGTATGTACCTTTTTTGCCATATATTACGTTCACACAGCTGTAAATTCAAGTAGCGGCCACTTGGAAAACAAGGCGGTAACCCATCCTACAGCTTCGGGCGAGGCTTGAATCCTAAAGTACATCTCATACGTCTACAGCGATATCACTTGCCCACAAACACCGCCGGGGACCGCCGAATTGCTTTCACGATTAATGTCACTTCCACATGATTACACCGGGAGTAACGTCCCGCCCCTGGACCTCT
Organism: Leptopterna dolabrata; assembly: GCA_954871275.1. Classification (NCBI taxonomy): domain Eukaryota; kingdom Metazoa; phylum Arthropoda; class Insecta; order Hemiptera; family Miridae; genus Leptopterna; species Leptopterna dolabrata. The sequence continues at coordinate 20,880,084 of OX940984.1, read as the reverse complement.
GTCATATCCCTGAGGCTGAAAAAGTGACGGGAAGCATTTGTTGTTTTCCCAGAGGGTTTTTTTTTGTCGCCGTGAAATACTGATGATACCCACAGCCCCTCACCAGAGGAACATTTTTCAACGTAGTATCGATTAGTTCCTGTCGATATTGAGGCTGTTCCGCTTCACGCGGTTGCGAATCCTAAATGTTCTAAATCAGCACTAAAAGCCGCGTTTTAGTGAACCTTCAAGTAAAGGTAATGCGTATTCCAGATATTCTAGATATATGCATAGATATTATGCATTATTATTACGTTTTTGATGCAGTAGGCAAAATTGGCCGATGGCCAAAAATATACTTAGGTATTTATTTTGCGGATTCCACAGCAAAATATTCGGATAACCGGAAAATATGCACAATCCGCGAAATGAGCGTATTTTTTGCTACAGGACGAATTTCACGCCTATTGATCCCACGTCATGTAGATCTCTGCCTCTAACTATCCCTCACGATTATAATGAACTGAAATTATTCGACATATTTAATTCGACGTTACAAATCACTGAATTCTGTTTACATTGATCAGAATCGAGATATTGCAGAGATTTGTATATAATCCTGGCTTTTTCGCCCAGATGCTCGAGTTGCGAGCCTCCAGTGTTGCGATACTACTACGTTATACCCGTTAGGACCGTGGCCAGCTAGAATTTGAAGCAATCTCGACGAACTCCAAAAAATGCGCGCAGTTTATTTTCACGGCCTGTTAGTAGCAGATTGAGGAGTCTTGCGCCACCTAACCTTAAAATAAAGACGCTGCAAATCCCTACACAACGGTTTATTATTCTGTAAAGAACACCAGCAGGAGACCAGTGATGTGCGCTCTCAGCACAGCTTGATGCCTGCATACGCCCTTCTCTTTACAGCAAATTGTATAGACACTTTTATGGCAACGTCGTAGAATGCTCCGGATGGTCTCAAAAATTCAGAAAAAAATCAAACTATTTAAAAATGCGAGAAAACCCACGCCTCAAAATGCAGTTTTCCGAGATATGGATATTTCAACCCCTATTTTTCACCCCCTTAGAGTTGAGTGACAGTAACGCCGAGATACGAGGACCAACTAGAGCCCAAACGGGACCCATATACCAAATTTCGTGAATTTTAATTCATGGGAACTAAGGAAAAAGCAGCGGACGGCGGACGGCTTCCGGCGGACGGGCGGAAATTTTTTTTATTCGATATTCGTATTCTACGTCTCTTGCAACGTAAACCATCAAATTTTGAGGGGTTTAAATTTTGTTTTTTTCATGGTCGATTTCAGAGTTTTATTACTGAAAATAATAAACCAGAACGGTACAAATCGCATCATAGATGCACAAGCAAATAACTTCTATATTTCTATAGACCATGGAACTAGAAAGAGGACCTCTTTCTAATAGTCACGTTAAATTCCAAAACTTTTACTTCAGCCAAGAACAGTTTGATTTGAGCTTTTGAACTTAATGACGCTTGTTACGTCTGTGGTAAACTGGTAAACTACCAGATGTGAGACGTATTACCTGATCGAAAATCCTTGCGTCGATTTGTACAGAAAAGAAATCTTGAACTCTAAACCCACGGATGTCCTTCTTTTAAATAAACGAGACCAAAAAAAAAGGTCTCGGGTAGGTTCTCCAACACGGCTGTATGAATAAGATGTATGAATAAGAAAGATACGCTTCCGCAAAGCTAATCAAGGGAAGGAGCGGGAGAGCAGAAGTTGGTCGAACGGGGAGAGGCTCTTTGAATATTCAAACTCTCCTTCCCCCTTCTTCCACGACCACTCCAAAACCTTCCGGTCCGGGGTGAAACTGGCCTCGTCTTTATTTGCATCCAACAGCCACCACCACCCGAGGAGTTTTTTTCCCCCCTCAGTCGGAGTTCTACTGGAAGCCATGCCGCAATTAGAAATGAATTCACAGCTTTCCTTCCCCATGAATACACCTCATTACGATCCCCCAGTGGAAGTGAGAGGTGGTGGGGGGCTCCGCCCCTTTGGGCTCTCCCAAAGTTTTTTCCCGTCTCAAAGCGACCTTTCCAAAAAAAAAAAAAAGTTTTAAAGTTTTTTCTCCCCTGCATGTTTTAATAGTGCTTCTGCTTTTACGCAATTCTTCAGTGTGGTAGTCGCAGAGCGAACTTACCATTTCTGTCAGGCTTGCAGTTTTTTCGTCAAAGATTTTCTTTTTTCGACGTCATATTTCTTTCCATCAAAAAACGAACTTTTTTTTTTAATATTAGAAACTTCCCTTCTTTACTCACGTCTCTCCCGCAATATTCTTTCTAAATAACTCCCCGAAAGAACTTCTGACAAATCTAACGACTCTGCAACAAAACTTGAAATAACTTTCAACGCGAGACCGTCTGTCGTCAAAAGTCTAGTAATGAACAAGCAAATGAAGAGCCGCGGTCGCTTCTTTTTGGTTAGGGGGGAAAAACCATCCGGGAGATGGCTACTTGAGGTAATATTTCTGTGGCTAATCAAATGTTTTGAAGAAGTTTGTTCTAGAATTTCGTTTCCCTTCCGCGGGCAGAAAAAGTTTCGTTGACCCAAACTGAAAATTGGCGACCTCGCCAAGCCCCCCTCCCCACCCTCATAAAACGGACAAATAAGGTTAGTCCCCTCCAATGATGTATTGGTTACAGTTGGCCTCTTTTACCGTGGTTAATTTCGGAATAGTGTACAGCAATATTAGTGTAGAAATGAAAATAAGACTCATATTAACGGTAGTCACTACAGATGAGTCAAAAAACCATGAACAGTGGTGCTGAATTTGTTAATGAGTTTCCGAAGAAAATGAATTACTACCTTGAGTGCAACATTTTCAATGGGTACGTCGATAATTTGTTATTTAAAAAAAACAAAAAGTTTATTATTTTCAGGACATGGTGAATATTTCCCCTGATTTTAACAAAAAATAATCTGTATACATATTTATATACCTGCTAAATTTATACCGTCTTTAAAAACAAGCTCAAAATATACTGAAATATACTGGTATCCAACCTCAACTTTCGTACACACATGTCCACAAATCTCTCTTTATTGATCTCGAGATCACTGTTGGACTTCATGTGAACCAAGGGTTTCCTTGGTACTGTTCACTAAGTGCCTGCCTTCATCGCCAGTTAGTACCTACCAAAAAAAAAAAATCCAAAATTCCCTTATTACCGTGAAAACACGGAAAGTGTCACAAATCCGTGTTGGATTTGAACAGGCGTTTTAATCACAGTAACACAACTCATGTTTTGGCTATGAGATGCTACCTACTACGAGTATTATTCTAATTGCATTGAAAAATCGTTTGGGGATCATTAGGTACGCTACCTGCGTGATCTCTGAAAAATGGGCGAATCGAATAGAGCCTAAGTTGTGGAGGCAGAACGTTCAGAAAATTTTAGTTGGATTTCAGTTTGATGAAATTGATATGGGATCGTCAGGGTGCCAGGTCGCAGTTAACCTCAACATTTCAGCTGGTTTAATCTCATCTTAAGATAGTGGTGATTACGACGACTGGATACAGGCAGATCGACTGAATCACACTGAAATGGAAGTTTGTTCCTTTATGTCTGAACTACAACAAATGCGAGTGGATCTTTCGATTTTTGAGGACAGTTAACTGCCCCCCATAATTGACCTGCTTTTATGAAAAGTTTCTACAATCGGAACGATTGTTTTATAAGAATTAGCTATATAACTACCTACACCGGTTTTGTAGTATGCTCACGCAATTTATTATAAGAGAAGTTTCCGTAGAGAACGTAGGCGTAATTGCAAGTCGAGATGAAAAATTCTATCTTCAACATCCCCTTTCAGACAAAGACAGCAAAACAACCTGTCCCACTGTTTTGCATTTACGCACAGGCCAAAGCTCCTTAAAGATGAGCCTCCTTGCATCTGCATAGGTTATTACAGACGTCTGCCGCCCCACTGTTTACCATACTCAGCCCCGTCCCTTTGTGCTTCCGCTGACATTCTTCCTGTCAGCCTGAAAGGAAATCCTCTTTCGTCTTTGTGCGATTTTCCCTTCAGAGTTTTCCATTCCGCTCTCTATTTTTCCTCCTTATCAAAAGAACAAAAACAAAAACCTTTTTTCTCCGTATTTATTTTCCCGCTTTATTCCTCGTTGATTTTCTTCTTGAGTCTTTCCGTTCATCATTTTGACGGCGCCTTAATCAATCATTGAGACATGATGGGCCCGATAAAGTCCGTTGAAACGGTACCTTTCGATTTATTTTAGTTATAAAATCATACAGCCTACTGTTTTGAGGAAACAACAAACCTTTTTCACAGCATTTCCCCTACAGCAATGTCCAACGTTTCCATCAGTGTCAGGCAAAGTTGGCATTGGATGCGTCATTGTCAATCAACGGGATCAAAATCAGGATTATTCATTGGCATTTGAAGATATCACATCCAGGGAATCAGTAATCTGTGGTTCGGTCTTGGAATAATTTGAGTCAGAAAAAAGTTCTGCGTTAATTGCATTTCGAGTACCTAATAGCTTTTTGGAGAACAATTATTTTAGGAAGTATTTGCAACTGCAAAGTTTAATAATATTGTCAATTGCTTTTTCTGTGTCGATATAATATCTCGACTTCCCTATCTCTCCAGATTATTATTAAACGAAGTTGAATTTATATTGAAATAAAATGGTAACAAATCAGTGGTTTATTCTGTAAAATGATATTCTTTCGGGTTTGATTCTAAGTAGTTACGATAATTGCTAGAAGATTAATAAGACAACTCGATATTTATCAGTTTGACAGTGACGAATACTACATGAGCAGGAGCGGTTTAAGGTTGTATTCATTCTCTTTCGAAGGATCACTGATGATTCGCGATGTTTGCTGGTGTGGACATAATTCGATCAAATACTCGTTGTTTTAAGTCGCTACAAAATTATCCAGAAGCCGTCACTGAGTTGTGTGTTTATTTATTTCACCGGCGATCCCAATTAAATTTAGTGATCCAGTGAGTTATCTAGTGATATCGGCAGATTTCCACAAAAACATCGACGATAGGCCGTCAAATCGATACCTAGATTTAATTGGCAGCCAATAATTACCCAATTAAGCCTCAATTAATTAGTATACCATCGGGCGAGCCACTCTTTGCATAAGAGATGATCGATTGAGGCTGCAACCGCCGCCAAATGTTTGCCAAGGGATGTTTACCGTCTTAATTGGCTGGGAAATAATCAAATAGTGCCGCACAAGAAGATAACGAGATTGGAGCAGGTGAGCACCTGGCCTATGAAGCATTGTATTTTGAAATAAAATTTTACAATTTTGAAACGGTACAAAATGAATGAACGTGTCAAAATCTGATGGTTTATTTTGCTGTATAGTATGTCTAGTACGCTATATTAATACATTCAACAACGATTTAATTATTCATCCGGGATGGTAAAAATTACTGGGTAACCTGTTTAATTAAGAGGAAATAGTTCCACTAACCTTATTCACAGATAATAAATGCATAGGAGTATTTCAACTCACCGCTCAAGTGTGGTCGCTGTCCACAACTTATTGATCCTCCGTTTCATGTTTGGAACAGTGGGCAATATAATTATCTTGAAAATGGAAAACAAAAAACAAACAAAAAGCGCGGCGAAAGATTTATAATAACCCGATTTTGTAATGCAGATCAAGATTCTTCGAGAAATTCTATAATTCTGCGTACTTTTTCTAGAAAGTTCAAACTCAACAAAACTACACAATAATAATAATAGGTTTTACGAAAAATTTTCAAAAATATCAATATCAAAGTTCAGGTTGTTGTTTTTATCTAGTCTCTTTTTATAATCCATATTATCAACTTTACATACATAGATTGTTAAATTAAATTATCGTTTGTGTAATGGTATGGACTGTACGGATTACATATTTGATCATACAGGTTGGTGTTCAAGTGGAGGAAGGTAGTTTTTCTGCTTGGAACTAGGTATTTTAGGACCTTGTTTTACGCGGGCGGCCAGCAGAGCGGTCTGCTTGAGACCTGTGCAGGGTCATCTCGTTCCTTGCTTGATGAGCAGTCAAAATCCGAATCCTGAGGGAGTTGAAGGTAACCTTCTTGTTTATGAAGTATGTAATAATGTATGTCCAGTCGATTCGACATTCACATAATCTGTAGTCGAGACCACACTTCACCCCCCCCCCCCCATTCACCTATCAACAGCATTAAATTGACTTGTCTTTGCGACAGGCAAAGGACAGCCCTGGAGTAATCCCGATCAATATTGAAATCGAGCAATTACGCCAATTAATGAGTTATTCAAACGACGGGCCGTGAGGTAAAGGCAGGTGATTGGTTGAAGCATGTTGATTGAGTTTTAGAACCCCGAAGCCGTTCTTGGAAGGATCCACCCGCCCGGAATTATAAACGGGACCCCGGTGATGTATCAGTAATAACGTAGTCTCAGAAGGAAACTCGACGCCTTAATAGAGTTTGATGGATGGAAGGGGTAGGGACGATTTATCTTGGTCAAATAGTCTGAAAGGGTGTTGTGGAATGGGGAGGAGCGAGGAAATTGAGAAGGTTGCGGGAGAAAACGGGGGTGTTTTGAGAGGTGAAAGGGAAGAGGTCTAATGAAGGAAGCCGGTATAGCAAACTGCTCTTTAGGAGCTGGGCAGGAGTGAGGGATGTTGGAAGACGAAGCGAAGAGTCAGTGTTACTTCACGAAATTTGCCTCAGTCTTCGTTTGTACAAAAAAAGATACTCCGATAAATACTAAATACTGGGCCGACGGGCAAACCGGCCTATTTTGTATGGCTTTATAGGAGATGTGTCATTTTGGAGGCGTTTTACTATTAACAGCTTGATATTGGCAGACGAAACTGATGGACTGGAGACAGAATTAATTCTCTGCAGTGTATGGGAAGGGGATATCACACCAAAGCGCTCCTCCTTCTCCGGGCCGAGGATTTCCCTTCTACCATTCCCTTCAGTGTCCCCATATGCTTGAAGGAATGTGTCCACTTGACGAAATGAAAAAATCCGACCCAGGATAAATCCTACAAATCAGAAATCTCTCTTCCGGTCGTCATAGTTAATTTTTAACGAGGGCGGAGTGCATGTGGGCTGAAAAGGCGGTAGAGCGAGGCGAAATTCAAAAGCAGATTGAATGATCTGAGGCCCTCCGTCTCTGGGTTTTGGAATCCGATCAAATTTTCAGGCGAAGGATCGACGTGAAAGATGCAGAAGGACGTGAGACCTCTGAGAAGCGAGTGCGAACCGATGTTACTAGTTAAAGGCTGGAAATGTGATTCGGAAATATTCATGCGACTTGCCAGGCAACTTTGAGCTTCAGTACTCAACTTGTGGCGTCTGGTGATTTCTGTTACGAGTCTTAATTACTTCACAGTTTTCTAGAACTGCTCCTTCCCCGAACAAGTGAGCAAGATACGAATCGAATTTGTAAAACCGAAAGGGAATAAAACGACCCCCCCCCCCTTCCCCTCGCCCCACCTCTCTACACATAAAAAAATCAGTCATGCAGCATGACTTAATGAGCGAATTTTCAAAGAAATATTCGAATTAATGGCTATGGTTTTGAATAAAGGAAAACTTCGGTCTAAAATTTGGTTTTCTATGTATATTCTCTTCGTATTTATTTTAATTTGTACGTTTGTCCATCCTGATTCTACCGTTTGTTTATTACGTAATTGTACTAAGTGCTTATTTATTTGATCGCTGTGGGTAAATTCAAGGAGTTGTACTAATCGTTTGCCTCCCCCTTTTTTGCTTCGAACTCTCGTCTTCAATTAATACTTCTCACATTTTTCAATCTGACCACTCTAAGGGGGTGGGGGTAAGAGTTTAAAGATTATCCTAGTTTTGGGTAATTTTTGCGCACTTTAAATGCTCTAATTTAAGAACGGATTTAGATATCTAAAATCCGATTTCACTATCGTGTTCAGCGTGCAAAAACCTTTAAAATGAGGGGTCACTTGTTAGAAAATAACATTTTGGGGATTTTTGGGTAATTTTTGCGCACTTTAAATGCTCTAATTTGAGAACGGATCAAGATATCTAAAATCCGATTCCACCATCGTGTTCAGCGTGCAAAAACCTTTAAAATGAGGGGTCACTTGTTGGAAAATAACATTTTGGGGATTTTTGGGTAATTTTTGCGCACTTTAAATGCTCTAATTTGAGAACGGATCAAGATATCTAAAATCCGATTCCACCATCGTGTTCAGCGTGCAAAAACCTTTAAAATGAGGGGTCACTTGTTGGAAAATAACATTTTGGGGATTTTTGGGTAATTTTTGCGCACTTTAAATGCGCCAAAACCCTCCTTAGAGTAGGCCAATTTCGCCCATCTTCGAACTTAGCCTTTCGATTGCCAAGATAGATTTTTTGTGCAAATTTGAGCTGTTTATCTCAATTCTATCGAGAGTTATCGTCTGGAGTGACACATATATAAATAAATAAATATATATATATATATACATATAAAAAAGTGTTACATTTCAGGAATCGTTTTAGAATGGTCTGAAACGGATTTCTATGAAGAAAATTTCCAAAAATTTATATTATTTAAATTTCGAAGCCATTGCAATAGCTTCATTTTCTTTGAAAATTCGCTAAAATGGACTGATGTAACAAAACCGCTCAAACTCCTTCATTTACCGGACTGTCAACATGACAGTGCTATCGCCACAAAACCGTCATCTCATCGTCATTTGCTACTAATGTGGCACGAAACTGCCCGCCGAATCATTCTTCCTACAACCTCAAACTACCAGGTATCTCAAGAAACTGAACCATAATGCACTGGAACATCTAATATTTGTTTCGTAGTGACCGAAGCTCAGCTGCATGGAATTTGGTAAGCTACAGAATACTATTGTACATGGCTATATTATGGCTTGTTCAAGAGGAACAGTGTTATAGAATAAAGCATGTGGTGAAATAATTATGATGTGTAACTTTTGTACAGTGGTGTGATGAATGTGTAGGTAGGTTATGATATATGTACATAAGGACGTTTAAAATAATAAAATGCATCACTGTCCATTTTGGGTTAGGCGCAAGAGCTTTCAACATTCATATTTGGAGGAATGAAACAAAAATACAATAACAACTGATAGTGTTAATATTGTTTGTTGTTATTTTTCTAACCTTACTACTAGCGCCTAATGTATTTCGATTTTATCTATTGCCATATTTCATATTATTACGTATCATATATTATATATTATCTAACGTGATGCCATAATTTATATGCATGTCATGACCTACAAAAAAATGTTCTACGTCGGACCAGTTCACAAAGAAATGTTTCGTAGGTACTCTGTCTTATTTCACCCTTTGTTACGTTTTGCTTGAATCATCTGGGTCTAAAATTGATCGAATTATCGACTGATTCAGGTCCCTCCATTCAAATAGTAAGTAGGTCAGTATAACCCTTCCCTCAATACCGAATAATACAAACCCCAGCCTTTTCAATTCGGCCCTTCCCATTACAGGTAATTTGAACAGGCCTTCTTACACCAAAGGCAAGACCATAGATCATGACGTCTTGAGGAGCAAAGTTCAAATCCTAAAGCAACTGTTGAGGATATTCAAGGGAAATGGCGAAAGTTGGTAGTTGGCAGCTACTGGAGCTGGAGCTAATCCATTGTAAAACAATACCCAGCTCCTGCTCTTCAGACATAGTTCGGATTAGAGCAAGGGAGCACAACTATTAACCCATTTAGCCCTTAAGGGCTCAAACGGGCCTTGTTTCGGAGAGCTCTGCCGACTTTGAAGGACGCTGTACTAATTGCTGGGAACAAATGGGCTTAAGGATACCGCAAATCAGTCTTTGGGTTCAAACTCGCTGTCTCCTCAGAAGGCGTGTTGAAATTCGATTAGGACTGTGCAATACTTGATACAAATAAATACTGATTAATTATTATTTAGTGGTGCTCTATTTGTTAGTGCCGATAAATAATGAGCCTGATCAAATTTTCAATATTTCTGAATGTTTGGAAAATCCTCCCTCTAGAACACCAACCGTAACGTCTTCCGAAAATCCAATGAAATTTTAATTGTGACATTCAATGCGACTGTGATTCGGACATTCGGCCACATTATGAAATAGAGCGCTCGTGTCGCTTCGGTTTCTTCCAATTTCCACCTTGAAATTTGCACATCTATTAGGATCCATTCACGGGAATTGACGTCAAGAGTAACTGTCAAACCTGAAAGCCCATAATAACAGTTTGAACTTCAGTTTATGAGTGGATGAACCTATAAGTACCTACTTATTTTTAATGTAATAAGCTCGTGTTTATTGACATAATAATAGGCTCTCTAAGGGATGCAGCAGATAGCTTCTTCTCATTCCAAAATTTGATTAATCACAATACAAATCACAAAAGTTTGTTCTGGTAGAAAACATGAGCTTTAATCAAACGATAAACTTGAGCTCAAGTTTCTTAGTGAAGAACTCATTCATTTTGTATTGAAATCGAGTTTCCCATTGCGTGTGTTCTCTGACCCATATCCCCTGTTGTTTGTTCTGTTTACTCTTTCACTAGTGAAATAAAAGGAAAGAAGCGTACCTCATTTTTCATTTAAGAATATTATATCGTTATATATTATATTGTTAGGATTGACTCCATGATAGGTACCTATTCTCTACACAAGAAAACTCGTCCACTGCAATCACTGAATGACTTGGAACTTGGAAAATGTATGGCCCATTGGCCACTACCCCTTATATTTTTTCTTCCCATGCTCATTCCCTCATTCATTTACTCATTCAATAGAGTCCTACTCTTTAACTTGCTAACAACTTCTACGACTGTTAAACCTCAATAAATTCCTCGGTAACACTGTATTCTGTTAAGAATTTCCAATTTCAGTTTATCCGAGCGAATAGCTTCTTTTTTTGCAGCGTTTCGAATTCAATGTTTTGTTCGTCATTCGTGCCCGCGCCAAATCCGCCAGCTCCAGTTTTAATTCAGAACGGAAAAACCTCTGGAAGAAGGATCAGGAAAGATTTCAAATGAAACGGAAAAATAGTGGGACGGGAAAGAGATGTTAGGGAAGGAGGGGGAAAAACGAGTGAAAAAAAAGCTTACGTGACAGGAAGTCATCCCTCCTACCAGGGAAACCTTCAGGACTCAGAATTGGAAGCCAATGGGAGCGACTGGCTTGAATGGAAGAGGGAGGGGGAGAGGTACGGGATTAAACTCGCAATATTTCTTGAGCGTTTTCTTCCTCCCTAGTAGCGACAACAAGAACAAAAGGAAGTCTCTTTATACTCATTCAAAGGTCCCTTCTCCCTCCACTACATTTGAAATTACTGCTTTAATTAAAAAGCCCTTGTAAATTAATCTCTGGAAGGAGGAAAGCATTTTTCAAGCATGGGGTATTCGTCGCTTCCCTTTTTTGGGGGAAGCACCTCGAACCGTTCTTTCGTATTTTTCTTCCTGTTGCAAGTAATTTCCTGTTGGATTATCTAAAAGGGTTGTAACCCTCCCTGTGAAGCTCGGAAAGCTCTGATTTCAAGGTACAGAAGATGCCGGATGTAGAGTTTATTGGTGAAGAGGGTCAGCCGCTTTTGGATCACTCAGCTCCTCTATTTTTTACGGAAAAAGCTTGCTTGTAGTACTTACTAGAATTTTTTCTGTCCGAGAAATAGTCTATTTCTCGAGTCACCATTCTATATTAGGTAATTTAGCGGTGTCAGTGATTTTCTGCCATTTCTACCGATTCTGGACTCACAAAAATGCAACTTTTTTTGCCTTTTTTTTAATTCCAAAAATTCCCATTTTTGAACTCATTCATTTGTCATTAGTCATTACCAACATTTTGGCAATTTTTTTATTTTGTTAGGGAAATTTCAGTTTCAGGAGGAATGCTATCGATCAATACTATCTGAAAATTTTTATCACAAAAAAGTTGAGAAACTTGATATTTTTTATGTTTTCTAAGGCGCAAGTTTAACATTATATAGTCTGATCGTCTCGTTGTTCTCAGACTTTAATTTTCGAGATATCTAGATATCAACGTCCTACTAATCCGTCCGTACTGATATTGATGAAATATTTATGGTATATTCTTGATTTATTGAGACCTCGAAGTTTGCACGGATGATTTGGGTCCATCCTGTATGTCTATCAGGTATATGCAGTGCATATTATTTAGGAAAATTTTAAAAATCCGGAGAAGATTCGGAATACTCAGGAACGTTAAATGTATCGAAACATTAGGAAAAAAATTTTTCTTCGAATAGGTTTCTGGTAAAGAAAAAACATTAATCTACCTGATTTGTCGGAGTTTGTAGAACCATCCCAACGCAATGGTGGAGAAATAATTGGCTCTTACTATTGGTTCAGTTCACTGTTCAAAACTAGGAAATGCACCGTGATTCCGCATGGTTTAACCGCTAAAGTACACTTCGCATGCCATCACTTACAGAAGTGGCGCTTAGTAGTTAAGCGCGGCACAAGTGGCCTTACCATCTAATAGCCGGCCCTTGTTGCTTGAGATAACCTTCCAAAAGGAGGAGTATAGTTCCCAGAATTTATGTCTGGAAACCTCCGTGCGTCGCTAAGCTCCTCGCATCTACCGTTGAGGAGAAGCTGCTTCCCAGTTTACTCCCCTCCTCGCACCCATCATGCGCCGGTTCCCTTCATAATGTTAATGGAGCTTAACAAACTTAGACTCCCTTTCCTTCTTATTAGTCGTATGAGAACTGCTCAAGATGTTTACAACTACGGCAAAGTTTGGCTGCTGCATCCCTTCCATCTGACACCCGTCATCCGCCGGCAATAACCCCTCATCAGTCTTGCTAGCAGCAGCTGCGGACGAACTGCTGTGCGCCCGGAGAGTTCAACATATTCCGGGTAGTTGGGGAACGTCAATCCGCCTTTCTGAGTTTGAATGGACCTTTGTGGCGGGGAGGGGAGGGGGATTGTGATATGCGTTGTACAGCCAGCCGTCAGTGTCAGCGTTGGTCATGAGCTAGGATGTTTCTCGAAACAGCTACGATTTGAACCTCAGAAACGTACATTTTCTCTCTCTGACGATTTTCAACAATATTGAAAACCCCCAAATTCGTATTTTCATGTCTTGAGTTAACTTTGCAGTGTGCTCTAAAACGGAGAAGAATCGAAAAAATGTCAAAAAATCATGTAGTTACCTACTAAAATTCTTAGATCTATTGCAATACCGTCTTTTTTCGAAAATTTAAAAGAATTTAAATCCGGCTTTCAGTAAAATTTCACTTCTTTGTTTTTCCTATGTCATCAGGCCAGTGGCTGTTTCTCTTTTCAGGCATCAACATTGTTTTTCTATTCAAAGCACCTATTCTTGATCAGTAACAATTATTTCTCACAGTGATAAAATTGTTCGAGCAGTAAATATAGAAATCTTTTACCAACGGTTTTAAAAGACAGCCCAGGAAACCTCTGATAGTAGTTACATGATACCATTGTCAACTTGTAAATTATGTCAGCATCTTTCCGTTGAATAGTTGGAATGGTTGGACGTATTATATTATATTTATTTAACCATCATCGTCTTCTATAATAGTTCAGTGAATAGGTGACTCATCATGAGGGTTCCATTTATTCACATGACTCCATGATCTGGCATCCACTATTGGTTACCCACCTTTGCTTCATACAGTGGTAGAAATACTTAGCAGCTCTGTATGAAGAAGAAAAATCCGAAGACTTCTCCGTCAGGAACTCCTGTGCGGAAAGGTGAGGCACATTAGAGAAGTCGTTGTATCGAGGGTTCCCTCAGTTCTGTAATCGTTTTTCTCGAGTCATCAATCACACGGCTGAGGCCTTGACCTGCAGTTCACTCAGGCTCATTTCATCAACTCACAATTCCGTCACGAGTTTCTCGCGCCATCAACGATCGTGCTTATCGAAATCGTTCGACTTCTTCATTTTTCCCACTTCTCCATGTATTGAGCGAACCTAGAGCCCCGTTCAAACTACTCCATCACTCCTACTTCTACCGAGCGTTGTGACATGTATGTTATAACCCGAAATATCTGTACTATCGGCCCACACCTCCGTAAGTAAATAAAATACGGCTTAACCTGTTGACCATCTAGCCAAAGACAAAATTCATTGACATTTTTCATGAAACTTCTAATATTCATGTGTGGAAGTAGCAAATTATTTGACAGAATCATGCTATCGTTGAAAATCTTCAGATTGTTCAGATTGATATTTATGACAGCGATTGGATATTGAGCACTTCAAGCTATTTAGCAGAGAAGTTCATGGATGCAGCTACATACGTCCAACATCTTCAAATGACTTGATCGTTTTGACGCTCTCGCCTTAAGCTTTACGGACGTGCAGGAAGAAATTCTTCACCGAGACGTAATATTAAACCCTCTCTCTGTAGCCTTGGATTTAGCACGTCGTAGTAGCTCCTCCCGGGATGAAGTTAGGTTTTCATTGATATAAATTCAATAGTTAGGTCACTGTGAACAATTTTTTCGCAGTAAAGCTTTTATCGACTTGGCATCAAGAACGGTGTTTACCCGCGCGACCGTTTAACACAGCTGAAATTTTACGTGGACCATCCTTATTGACTGTACCTACTCCAAAGGCTTTACTTGTGATACCACAATCAGCCTTAAGCACTTTTATTTATTTATTTATTTCACTTTTACGGGAACAAACCCGATTTCACAAGAACATAATACAAATCAGATGCATGCTTTTGATGCATCTTTTACGATTTCGATGCAGACCTCGTTGGTAGACGCAGGAACACCACGAAGCTCTACGTTTAAACCTCTGGAGCTGTGTTCCAGAAAATTGCATTTTTGTTGGAGCTCGCCGACTGCTCGTTTTAATTCGCCATTTTCCTTCGTCAACTCATCCACTGTAGCCTTTGTGCTCACCATATCCTCCACAAACTTCTCGAACTGGGCGTCCATGTAGCCGACGGATGCCTTGAGATCCCTGATGGCCCCCACCATTGGCGCGAGTTTGTCAAGTTTACGGCTTATTTCGCCGATGGCCCTTCCTGATTCTCCTTCCATAACCTGCCCTACGTAATCTGAGCCCTGCTCCTCCTCTCCGTCAGTACCACCAGAAACCTTCCATATGCCGGGCGCTTTGTTCACCGTGCAAGCGTCACACTTCCACCTGTCTCTCGTTTCCTGGCTCATTTTCCTGAGTTTCTCGACAGTTTTTATACGAGTACACGACGGGTGAAATGACCGCTCGCATTGCGAACACTTCGCAGTCTTCTCGGGCGAGACAAGATCACGCGTACAAACACCACAGTCCATAGTTCTTGGAGTGTTATCTTTCCCGTCAGGCGTGACGGGTTGAATGAGACGTAGGCACACCTCGCACTCGACAGAACCGATAAGATCGCCCGAACCGATCACGTATCAAAACACCACGAAAGAGGAAGAGATGGAAAATGTGACAAAACGAGACAGGAAAAACAGAAGATAAGGAACGCAGAGAAGGTGATGACTCCTCGACATCTACAAAGCGACTGGTAAAAGTAAAAATTGTCATTCATCAGGCTCGTCCGTTGGGCCATTCAGGTGCCAGGTAAACTGTGCAAAGTGCAGATAAAGGTCCGTCGGAAACTCACCGCTGTCACAGGTGCTCCAACTGGTTGCCGAGTAGTGCGTTTGAGTTCATGCATATTATAATGAAAGACGCACCTGGAAGGCTCGAGGGAGCCATCAAAGCTCACAATGTCCCTCTCTAAACAAACAACCGAACAAACCGCAGGAAACTCCCGTCGGCGTCCCGATACATTGATATATTCTCGCTGAAATCTGGTAACGCAATCGATCCAAAGCTATGAGCTACGCTGGATGTGGAGTTTCACACTACGTTTCATCCCTGGCGGAACAGCCGCCCCTCACCCTTGTCCGATTAGACTCACAATCATGAGCCCTTTGATCTCCAGTTCCAGTCGAATTCGTACGGAAGGCTGTCTGGAGCGGCGCCGGTCAATAAATATGCGGAGTTGAATGATCAATGGCGCTGACGCCCGTTGACGTGGAAACGAGCTTTTGACGCGTTTGGTTGGTCCAAATGTTACGTATGACGGGACTTTGTGCCATGACAACTATTCGGAACAAAATCCAAACTAATCAAACATGTTATCCATTCAGGTAATTTGTGTTGAATTGTGTTGAGGCTTAAAGTCGAAACTTGTAATCACTAAATGGTAACCTCAGAGTTTTTATCGATGATTTGGGACCACACTGTGTTATAGCGCCACATACCAGTTTCGAAAACTACATGCTCTTCAAACTGATCTAGTAACCAACCTTGAAGTACTTACAGTAGGGTTTGAAAAACATTTCCATAGGTACATACAATGCTGCTGAGCAAACATGATATTTAACGTCAGAAGATCGATACTTGAGATACCTGCATTGACGATATTAGGCCGAAATCCGATACAAATGAACGAAAAATCAGCCTCCTATGAGAATCCCCCCCCCCCCCCCCCATTGGTGCTGCCGAGCAAAATTTGGCGTCGGTATAATCAAAAACCGTAGTTTATCACGACCAGGAGGTTACAAGATAATCACGTGTTGCTGTGTTTTGTTGATCTCCAGGGCACCGACCTCGTATTTTCTCAAGAAACCCACCTCTACGAATATACCTCTAATTGGCCTTTTGCGTAATAAGAGGTAGAATTATTTAGGTCCTCATCAGGCAACAAAACCTTCAAAAGCCCTGTTACTTCGTGGCAGCTGCCAATCGTTGTTGGGATTAATGTTTATTTCCGACAAACGAGGATATCGGGTTTTACAAAGTATGATTCGTGTTAACAAGAGGTAGGCGCTTCATTTTTTCACATTTTTCGAATTGGTATCTTTGCTCCTCAATAAAGGGAATTTTTCCTCGCCTTCGCAAAATGTTTGATTAAAATATCTAATTACATAAATATGGAAAACAGAAAGAAAGTAAAATCGAATCCTCCTTATGTAAAAGCCTAGCAAGTGAGACGTGGGCATTTATTTATTCTACAAATACGGGCAAGCCCATTTAAAAAAATGAAAAATTTATTAGTAGACGAACACATATAGACGGTACATAATAAGTAGGTACCATAGAAAAATAATCAGGAACATAATGACTAATTAGTTGAATAAAATTAAGAAAATGAAACAGAGGAGGATTAAAGGAATTATACGAGATATTATAGGAAATTATAGGCGATAGCAACAATTTGAACCATGAGTAGCTGTATAATAATAATAATACAATAAAATAGGTTGACTTGAGCAAATACACATGGCTACTTACTGAGTTGCTTACTCAAAAGAAGCAAGTTTCAGCGACGCTGATAATATACCGTGTAATATAATTCGAAGTGACATCTATTCGATGAGAAACCAACCATGGCACGGTGTCTCGCCGTACTATAAAAATAATTTGAATTTATGAATTCAAAGGCTCTCACTCTATAAAGATCATAAATCTGCAAGCTTATTGAATCCATAGAGAAGGGCGTTTTGTTGACGTTCGCTACGACTCCATTACATTTTTCATCCCCTTCTACAAACAAAGGGCTTATAGAGGCATGAGAAATGATATCCGCAAACGATTCTCAAAAGGCGAAGACCTACCATCGCCACGGCATCATAATATAAATATTCCAACTCCCTCTTTAGCTTTATCTGGAGCCATTCTTACCTCACTAGACTACTTTGAGGACCTCTTTATTTCTTTCCTGAATGTGCGTCTGAAGCAATAAAGAAAATCTCGGATCCTGTATCGGGATCCTAAACATAGAAATATGCATATTGTTATAATATTCTAATGATTCTGAAACCACGGCCGGCTTCAGAGAAGGCCGCGGCAGTAGAGAATTGACAACGTCGCACTTCAGACCGGCCGCAACAATCACCCATCATTAAGCCTAGGTTTGTTTATTTCCGGGTTTCGATAGTTTACCTCTAGATCTTCTCGCGAAAATTCTTTTCAACAATAATATTGTTAACAAAGTTTATTGTTTTTAATGACAACAAAATACCGGAAATTTGTGTCGTGCCAGGGTGCAAAAGTAATTACGGAAGTACAAAAGAATATGTGATTTAGTTTCGTTTCTCAAGGATGAAGAGAAGAAGCGGATTCGTGCTAATTGATAACCAAAACCAACGTCACTGATTTGTACCTACATAGTTTTCCGAGAATGATTTAGGTACTGTAGATAAGTAGGTACCTTCGACAGCGAGAATAGAAAGAATGAACCCTTGCAAATCTAAAGATACGTACCTACAGTGCCATCCATCATTCAGCTACAGTGATTGTTATGATAACAGAATATTCCTTGACATTCATCATTGAATGTTATGAACATTTTAATCTCTCAATAGTTCAAGGATACGTTTTTGAAGGCTCCTAACCAAAAAGACATCCCAACATTTGTCTCAAAGAGATCGTTTGGGTGTGGCGATTACACATTAGAAGAGAGCATTGCGTGCGGTCAATGTGATTTCGAATAATTATTCCAAAAACCTTTTTGATCAAACATCAAAAAACGCTGCAAAATCCTTGCCATATGGGTTTTATCATTCTATTGGACATACCTGCAGAAATGTTGGCTGTTCATTTATTGTTTGTTTCATGTGCAATAACATTAATATAGCTATTTTTGACACTTTTCACCAATTTTGGCTCCAAAAACTCGAATTGGGCTCCTATTTTTGAAAAATTATCTTCGATCACTGAACTTGTCATCGAATTGTCCTGATTAACCTGTCGAAACTACTTCCTGTGTTCTACAAATTTCTGGCCATTACAGCCATTTTCACAGGTTTTTGACCCATACATAACATTCAGTTTTGAGAATTAAAACTTCGTTAGAACCTCAATTCCTCACTCTTTGGTCAAGATCTACTTCATATTCGGTCTTCTAGCCTTAAAAAAACATGGAAAAAGATACCTCAAAAGCTCATTTTACTAAAACACCAAAAAACCCTATTTTTACACCCATTTTTTCACCCATAACACCCCTGGGTATATTCCTATCGAGGCGCAACTAGGGCCCAAGTGGAGCCTGTGTGCGAAAGAAAGAATTTTTTTTGACCGTGAAAAGCAGGCCAAAAAAAAATTTCCGAGCCGAATACACATGTTTAGGTATTCAGAGAATAATAATCCAAA
Organism: Leptopterna dolabrata; assembly: GCA_954871275.1. NCBI lineage: Eukaryota > Metazoa > Arthropoda > Insecta > Hemiptera > Miridae > Leptopterna > Leptopterna dolabrata. Next base: position 20,860,943 of record OX940984.1, on the reverse strand, counting down.
ATGACATTCGCAAGTTGAAGAAGTTCCAGAAGTAGAAGACTACAAGCAAACTATAATTATTGTTCCACTTCGTTTTCTCCGAGTCAACTTGTTTGTTCCTTCCTGTTGTTCTAGGTTTAGTTCAGTAGATAGATTTCTTTTAAATAAAGCGTTATTCAGAAGACGTTTGTTTTCATTACTACACCTACTCGTAACATAATAACAAAATAACTGAAGCAGTCTTTCATGGAGCTAAAAGAACGCAGTGGTTATGAGATAAATATGAGACCGGCCTGAACAAAGAAGCTATTACAGCGTTGCCAAACCTTGCGCCGCGGCGTCCTCTAAAGCCGGCCATGTTTAACCCATTTCTTTTTTCATTTTCATCGAGCTCTTCAGTCAATCAGCAATCATCAATCGCGGAACTATCCTGTAATCTGGAGCTACCCTACCTACTATCTGGAAGCAAGTCTGTATGCCTTTGCATCCACCATCAGTCCTCATAGTGATTTTCTGAAAGTTTCTACAGAGGGACGCTCGAAATTTGCTATCCTCATCCTCAACTTGTTGCAAATTTTACCTGAAAAATCCTTGAAACGCCATTCATTTCAAATATGTGGACTCTTGCTGAGGTGATCCAGCCGCATCGGTTACAACGTGTTGGTATATGCAGCCATCGTGAATTTCCACCCGTAGCGATTTACACGAAGGAAACTCGCAATAATCTCACCCCATTTCCCCAAGCGTAAATATTTCTCTGAGCCCCCTTGCGGACGTCCAAACCCCGAGAGTTATTTCAATATTTGAGTCCCTTATATTGAAAATAGTCGCATTACCCCTCTCTGCCCTTGGCCCAACGAGGGGCCGTATAGACTGGTTAGCGGTTAGCGGTGGCATTATGGACCGCCTCATATTTCACTCAGATTTTCCAATATCGCTCTGGATGGCTTCACTCTCTCTTGAGACTTCGGAAATATCTCAACTTTTACCATAGGTCGGTTTGAACACCGCAGAAATGCCTTCGTTGAAATAATATAAGAATACACGGGAATTTCGAATTAGGTAGGTAGGTACCCCAGCTCTCAAAAGTTCCGCACAGGTGCTGGTCCTAGAAATTCAAGCCCTTAGTATTCATTGTGTAATGTTGAAAGAAAAGCGATGTTTTGCCTCGTGACAGGACCATTTTGCGCTGCTGACTCTTATGTCCCATATTCCTTTGCCTAAAATATATATTAGCACCGTAATCCCCAAAATAAAAAACGCTGCAAATTATTACACAACGGTTTACTGTTTACCTCTATATATGCACCTTCTGCATAGATCACTGTTTTCTCCCAGAAAAGCCGTAAATCAATATTGGTGCAGGCTGAGCAGTTACAGTTTCATCAATCTGCGGTGGAATCAAGAATCCAAAAATTAGTTATTTTTTGTTATTCATGAAGCATAACGTTTGTTCAAGTTACAAAATTACCTACCTATCGAAAAAATCCAAAATAACCTTCATTCTTCAAATGAAATAATATCACATATATAATAACAACCAACTCGATTTTGTACTGATTATGATCGTAATTATGCCTAGCAATGATATCTGGGGTGGATGTGGACCGTTTCATTCACATTCATTTTGATGAAGCTTTCCTTTGCAAAATTCAGGGTCTTGCTGTGAACGAACGGCTTGACGTACAATGCTCCGGTTGTTCTCAAAAATTGCCCAAGTTCGAGATCAATTTAAGAACTTACTAAGAAAATTCGAGATAACGGCGCCCTGAAAATTTCAACCGTATTTTTCACCCCTTAATTCTCTCACAGTAACGCCGAGCTTCGCGGACCAACTAGACTCCAAATGGTACTTACAAACCACAATTTCATCAATTTCGTGGTAACTAAGGGGAAAAAAGTAAGGCCCTTTTAATTCGATGAGTACGGCAAACGGACAGAAATTTGTTAATTCCATTTTTGGATTCTACGTACCTTGAAACGGAAAACATCAAATTTTGAGTTTTTTTCCCAGGCTCGATTCCAAAGGTTTATTACTGAAAATAAGCCAAATGCACAACTTCATCCGATGTGGGACCAACCAAACTGGCTTTACGCTAAACTTTTCGTTTCATTAGCACCTTTATTTCTTATGGTTTCAGTCATTTCAAGGATATTGCGGTGGTGTAGAGCAATAACTTAGGCAGAACGGTTATCTAAGTATACAGAAAATAATATACCGTTGTGTAACTACTGGTAGCGTTTTTTAAGTTAGTTATGAGTGGTATAAATGGCCCTTTGCCAAGATCATAACACAGCAGACCAATCGACTCGGTAATTGATACAAATCGTTTTATTATTCGAAAATGAATACGAACTGCACCATTATGTATATCCTCCCCTATAAAATATCCCCCATTCTCGTACGCACAACCCAACGCATTTCTTATGCCCGTTCAGCAAAGTGCGTGTCGGTTACTTTCGGTCGAAGGGGCCGTATCCCTTTTGTCAGCACTTTCCTACTCCTCTTCTCCCTACAGTACTGGAGAAACCAACAATGGTTTTCTACCCCTAAGAATAAAACATGACGTACGGTACAACACCTAAGTCGTTCATTGTTCCTTCACCTTCCATCTTGCTTACCGGCCACTGCCCTCGACCAGCCTTCTTTTGCATTTCTCACCATTCGCACTTCCATTCTTGTTCCGTCACGCTCGCTACACGAGCAAAAATTCTCATTGCCTATGACGAAAAAAGAAAAGAAAAAAAGTTTCGTTACTTTTCAGAAGATTCTATGTCTCTCCATAGAGTTCCTACGGAATAAAAAGTTCTTGATTTCGCCTAATTGCAGACGCTAAGATGAGTTCCAGATTTTCAACGAAACAAGTGGATCAGTTTTCCTGTGAGGGGGGGGGGGGGGGCAAAATCGCTAAATATCAGCAAATATTGCTAATAATCGCCAAGGGATGATGAAGCACCAAAATTGTAGTGAAGGCAGACTGGAGACGAGAAAATTCTATTTCAGTGTACCAAGCTAAAAATTTTAGTCACCTTTTAATGATTTTCCTCAAAATGGTTGGGTCGAATTTGAGTTGTTTAAACTTGAGATTACTTGTGGAGGGGGAAGGGGGGGATAATTATGTCGGCTGTCTCCACTAACTAAACCACTCGTGAGGAAATCGTAGAAACCCATTTCAAATAATAAAAACGGAGTTACTGAAAGGTCTTCTATTTCTAGTAATACGCGTAGTAATATGCCTGGTTTCGGTGATCAAACCATCGTCAGTAACAAACAATAACTAATTCTTATAACAATGTTAATAGTAATAACTAAGTTATTGTTCCTACTGACGATGGTTTGATCACCGGACTATTATAACAGCTTATTTTCCGTGTATTATTGGAAATAGTCAACCTTTCAATAACTCAGTGTTTATTCCTTGGCTTTCTTCGTTTGAATAGGTACATACTTTAGTGCCCAGCTAGTTACAGCTAGGAAGGCCTCTTCAGGGAGGCCTGGCTCTCACTTCATTATAATTTACCTTATCTTTAATTATCATTATTGTAAAAACAAAAGTCTGATCTTTTTCCTTGAAAAAGTAAAATAAGATTAAAGTAAATAGAGAAGAGAGCGCGAAAATTTGGAATTCGGAATCACGCATCATAATACAGAATGGCGGACATCATAATACGAGAGGGCTATCTATTCAGGAAAATAATAAACCGTTGTGTAATATTTTGCTGCATTTTTAAGTAAACTGCTAACTGCATCAAATTAGATAGCTGCTGCCTTATTGGCTGAAGGGAAAATTCGCTTATAGCTAACCGGGGCTTTGACACCGCGATGCATAAATTAGCGCTTAGTTACAGATCCTCTTTCTGGCCAATGGCAGGGTATTTTGGCGATAGCGACTGGCGTTTCTACTAGTAATCACTAATCGCCAACTACTAATGAAACGGCTAATCGTCAGAGGTCGCTTGGGAATATGAAGCCTGATCCAAAGGTTAGTAAATTCACCCGCTCTCTCAACAGCCCTAGTCCTCTGCCCTATAATTTGACAAGAGCGCAGGTCAGGAATGAGTCCCCGAACGGCGGTTTTAGCCTCTATTTCTCCCCTTTATTCGTTAGCCGTTGGGAACAGTCCCCCACTCTTCTTCTACCATCAGCTCCACAGTATGAAGGACCTGTAGAACACTGCGCTGTTTACTTTGTGAGGTCGAAATGCTTTGAAATAGTACACTCGCTAGGCGCTCTAATCACTGAATGAGGTCTCTAAATTGGATTTCAATGTGACTGAATCGATCGATTATTTATATTTCATGTTATTTATCTAGCTATGAATGTAATTGTAATCTTTATCGAAACCATTCATGTATTGATGACATCACAATAAAAAATGTGCATTCTCTCGTGGAGCTTCCCAAATCTATTTGCCAATGCACTTTCCATCTACTTGCCAGAACAGCGGATAATATCAGTTACCATTAACCTGAAACTTGTTTCTCATTAAAAATAACGAATTTTTTCATGATATCTATGGAATAGTAGGTACATGCTTGTTTGGCGAGAGGACAGGTCTGTTTGAGTCCCTCAACGGCTGTTTAATTTTACCTCTATTTTCTCCCTGTACTCGTTTCCTTAGGGCGCAATCCTCCACGCACCGCCCAGTTAAATAGCACGATATTATGAATGACCTATGGCGGAAACGAAATTTAGTCAATCATTTCGGGAACGTATTGGCTTGTATCAGAAGAAATTTTGAGTCAACCAACATTAGTAGATCTTGAATAAAGGTTAGTTATCTTGAATAAGGGTTAGTTATCTTGAATTAAGGTTAGTTATCTTGTATAAAAGTTAGTTATCAAGTTATCAAGATTAGTTATCTTGAATAAAGGTTAGTTATCAAGTCTTGAATAAAAGTTAGTTATCAAGTTATTAGTAGATCTTGAATAAAGGTTAGTTATCAAGTTTCCTACCTCGATCCCCGAGTTTTGCTTAATAGTTAAGAACACATCATGAACTGTTGAACATTGTAATGTTAACATAGCGGTCACTTCCAGAAGCGCCGGTTTGCCGATAAATCTGTGTGATTGTTTCGTATCAAAATCGCCAGACTTCGTGTTTCAAAAGTGCCATAGTAGAACCACAGCAATTTCGATCTACTGGTGAAAATTCGAGCTACCATGCCTCAATGCACGTGGTGGTGGGAACGCTGCGGCTGCTGCAAGCCTGAAACCTATTTGGCGCTTGTCCTACGGAATAGCCCGGTGCTTCTGCTATAGGTTTACTGGCGGTAATGAACTGCATTCTTTGAGGGATGGGCGCATATGAAGGCTCAGCCAAGATCGAATTTTGATTTGGTTTTTCATTTTCAGTAGATAATGAACCTTCGGAATCGAGCATTAAAAAAAAATTTTTTTTAAACCTCTCGAACTTTGAATTTCCGTTTCAAGGTACGTTAAATCCAAACATTTAATTAAAAAAAAGCTGCATATTATTACACAAAGGTTTATTATTTACCTGTATAGATGCCCGTTCTGCGTAGATCACTCTTTTCTGTGGTCAATACCTACCCGCGTTCTCTTCTCCAGGTAAGCACTAAATCGAGTAGTGGAACCGGCCGGGAAATTACCGCATATTATGCGGTAGATTCAAGGATTCTATAATTAATTATTTATCGTTATTCATGAAGCATAACGATCCTTGTTCAAGGTACAAAAGAAGGTACCTACCAACAAAAACCAAAATAACCAACATTCTTCAAATGAAATAATATCGCGGAACAACCAACTCGATTTCATGCAGCCTAGCGTGATTATAATCAGGTGTTCCCTAGCAATGATTTGTGTGCTGGATTTGAATCACGATCATGTTGACGAAGCTTTTCGGTGCAAACGTCAGGGCAGTACTGTGAACGAACGGCTGGACGGACAAGGCTCCGGGTGGTCTCAACAATTCCTCAATTCAAGACTATTTTAAAAACGCTGCAAATCCCTGCACAACGGTTTATTATTTTGTATAGAATACCCTTCTGTTACAGATCACAGCTCTATGTATAGATAACCCGTCTATATAATATGATATGTACTATTCTATACATATTATGTAGATCGCAGACCCTCCGTAGGTTAGTACCTAACCCCGTACTCGTTACTAGGTACCTACCTAAATCAGGAGTTAAATGTTGCTAAAATAATTCTGCCGATGACAAACAGTACCTAACAAACAGAAACACACATAATGAAGTTCTGAAAAGAAATTGTAGAGTGAAAAAAGTTGCAAAAGTACCTACCAACAAACTCCAGCCCCTTCTACGTAGATGGTATAATGAACCGTTGTGTAATAATTTACCGTTGAGTAATGATTTACCGTAGTAATAATTTACCCATCAATAATACTTCAACGTTTGTTCAAGTTTCACTACCTACCAACAAACTCCAATAGAGCCATCATTTTTCAAATTAAATAATATCACAGAACAACCAACTCGACTTCATACTCCGCCAATATAATCAGGTGATCCCTACCAATGATTGGCCGCATTCACAAATTCCTATTGTGGGCGCGTCTCTGGTTACGAGATTTGGTTTGAATTGTATACAATTTCATTCACACTGGCGTCGAAAATGCCTGTCGGTGCAAACTTCGGGGCCTTACTGCGAACGAACGGCTGGACGTACGATGCTCCGGATGGTCTTAAAAAACTCGCAAGTTCAAGAACTATTTAAAACCGTAAAAATATTTACGTAAAAAAATGGTATAGGCGTTTTGAAAATTTCAACCCCTATTTTGAACCCCTTAGAGATGACTCACAGTAACGTCGAGCTTCGAGGACCAACTAGACGCCGAACGGAACCTATAACCCGAATTTCATCAATTTTCTTTCATGGTAACTAAGAAAAGTGGCCCGTACGGCGTACGGCGTACGGCGTACGGCGTACGGCGTACGGCGTACGGCGGACAGACAGAAATATTTTTATTGGTTTATTATTTTCAATAATGAACCATTGGAATCGAGCATGAAAAAAAAAATTCTTACCCCCCCTCAAAATTTGATGGTTTACGTTTCAAGATATGTAGAATCCAAAACTGCAATAAAAATATTTCTGTCTGTCCGCCGTACGCCGTACGCCGTACGGGCCACTTTTCTTAGTTACCATGAAAAAAAATTGATGAAATTCGGGTTATAGGTTCCGTTCGGCGTCTAGTTGGTCCTCGAAGCTCGACGTTACTGTGAGTCATCTCTAAGGGGTTCAAAATAGGGGTTGAAATTTTCAAAACGCCTATACCATTTTTTTACGTAAATATTTTTACGGTTTTAAATAGTTCTTGAACTTGCGAGTTTTTTAAGACCATCCGGAGCATCGTACGTCCAGCCGTTCGTTCACAGTAAGGCCCCGAAGTTTGCACCGACAGGCATTTTCGACTCCAGTGTGAATGAAATTGTATACAATCCAAACCAAATCTCGTAACCAGAGACGCGCCCACAATAGGAATTTGTGAATACGGCCAATCATTGGTAGGGATCACCTGATTATATTGGCGGAGTATGAAGTCGAGTTGGTTGTTCTGTGATATTATTTAATTTGAAAAATGATGGCTCTATTGGAGTTTGTTGGTAGGTAGTGAAATTTGAACAAACGTTGAAGTATTATTGATGGGTAAATTATTACTACGGTAAATCATTACTCAACGGTAAATTATTACACAACGGTTCATTATACCATCTACGTAGAAGGGGCTGGAGTTTGTTGGTAGGTACTTTTGCAACTTTTTTCACTCCTCATCAACAATTTCTTTTCAGAACTTCATTATGTGTGTTTCTTTTTGTTAGGTACTGTTTGTCATCGGCAGAATTATTTTAGCAACATTTAACTCGTGATTTAGGTAGGTACCTAGTAACGAGTACGGGGTTAGGTACTAACCTACGGAGTGTCTGCGATCTACATAATATGCATATAATAGAATAGTACATATCATATTATATAGACGGGTTATCTATACATAGAGCTGTGATCTGTAACAGAAGGGTATTCTATACAAAATAATAAACCGTTGTGCAGGGATTTGCAGCGTTTGCAGTTTTGGATTCTACATACCTTGAAACGTAAACCATCAAATTTTGAGGGGGGGTAAGAATTTTTTTTTTCATGCTCGATTCCAATGGTTCATTATTGAAAATAATAAACCAAAATGTTAAAAAAAATCGGCATAACGGCGCCCTGGAAATGCCAACCCTCCTATTGTTACCCCTTAGAGATAACTGAAAGTAACGGACTCCACGTAGGTGGGATCCACGTACCAAATTTCGATAATTTTCGTTCATGGAAACTAAGGAAAGTGAGAAGTACGGCAGACGGAAAGAAATTTTTCAATTCCATGGATTCTACGTACCTACCTTGAAATTCAGGAAATCTTTTTTTTCCTTCTTTTTTTTGGTGCTCGATTCCACAAAAAGAAGAGTGGGTTGTTCCGTGGTATTATTTCGTTTGAAGAATGATGGTTATTTTGGATTTTGTTGGTAGGTACCTACTTTTGTAACTTGAACAAGGCAAGGAACGTTATGCTTCATGAATAAAGATAAATAATTAATTAATATTCTTGTATCTACCGCATATTAGTTATAAAGATTTAATTCCTGCATTGGCTCCAGTACTCGATTTAGGGCTTTCCTTGGGGGGGGGGGGGGGGGGAGCACGAGGGTAGGTATTTAACGCAGAAAACAGTGTTCAACGTAGAAGGGATACAGGTAAATAATAATTTTTGTAATAATTTGCAGTGTTTTTTCTCCTGAATCGCCCTAAAACAATGATGTGTTGCTATATTGCAAATAAAATTGAAAAACTTTTTCCCTCGCTCATTAATGGTTAACATAGACGCACTCTCGCTTATTCCGACGCACCGCAGTCTCCTCGCAGTCTTCCCATTCCCTTTTATGCTGCATCATACACGCGATCACGCCATCTTACGGGGGGGGGGGGGGGGGGAACCTTCATCACACAGAAAGCAGAGCTCTTTGTTACAGCTTTACTTTTGTTCAGTGCACACCACAGAATGTTCATACTTCATTTATTTGGGTGGTGAATGGAGGTACCTACCCGCAACAACAGTACCTACGTTTTCCCCGAACTTTCACAACCTATCATAAACCTCGTGTTCATTAAATTATTTCACAAGATTTCAGTAAGCTGAAGAAATTATTTTGTAATGAGTGAACTTTCGTCTGTAGCAGGTTTGGCAATAATTTTGTTAGAAGAAAAATAAATTCACATTGGTTTTCCAGTCACCGTCCTTGCAGTATAATAAATCAAAATCGGAGGAAATAAAGTGACCTATTTCATTTTTTAACATGTGGTTTTTTTAGCATGGAACATGCTTTAGCCTTGGACTAACTAGCCAAAAAACGTTACGCGGAATGGGTGACGCGGAATGGGTGACGCAGATGGGTGACGAAATTTTCTTATGATTTTCACGTACAACCGAGTAGTTGCTAGGGAAATGAAACTTCTTTCATTTTCATCGGACAAAAATCGATTTCCATTCGTTGGAGACCTCTTGATTTATCACGAATTTATTTCGTATTTGTTCTTGGTATTTATTTCCTAGTTTCATAATATAACTATATAAATGGATGTTATACATCAGTAGAGGAAAAAAGGGGCTTCTGGCACAGGGGCTAATGAAGATAACCTGACACACCTGAGAAGTGGATGGTAACAGTAGTGATAACCTTTCTCGCGACTCATAGTACGTATAACCTGTACTTTTTTAATAACTTGTTGACACTTCGAGGGTAGTTGGGGGCCTAGCCCCCTTTCTGGCTTTTAAATGACGTCACTGGGCGTCAGGACCAACACGCAGTATTTCCGTTTCGCGGCGAAAAAATTTTCCTCCGTCGACGGGGCTCGATCCCCCAACCTTTCACTTGGAAGTTTGATGCTTTACCACTAGGCTACCGAGAGCCTCTTAAAGTAGGTTGTGAATATGATGGTATACGAATACGCGGCAAAACAGATCGATGGTCCTCAGCAAACCCTCCAGCTAGCATATAAGTGGATAGTAAAATATTATCGATAGTTTGATTCAGCGAGGCACGATGAATGCATAGACGTGACATTATTTCAAATACCAGATCGAGTGTGGAATTGAGCTTGCGTCACTTGAGCGCTGGAATGTGGAGGAGAGGGAGTTTCAGAGGAGATAGTTCAGAGATGGCCAACAGAGGGCATGGGGGCTGACCCCAACACTTGCCATGTAGAGTTACTTACAGTAAAAACATTTACCGGTGTAGATGTCCCTTCTGCGTGATCACTGTTTTTTCTGTGGTCAGTACCCTCGAGCTCCCCCAGGAAAGCCCAAAATGGAGTATGGAGCCGGCCCGGGAATTAAAGTTTCATACAAATGTGCGGAATTCAATAATTCAATCAATTACTATTTGTATTTATTCATGAAGCATAAGGTAAACAATAAACTGTTGTTTAATCATTTAACTGTATACATGCCCCTTCTACATAGATAGTATAATAAACCGCTGTGTAATAATTTACCCAATAATACTTCAACGTTTGTTCAAGTTGCAAAAGTAGGTGCCTATCAACAAAAGCCAAAACAACCATCAATTTTCAAATGCAATAATATCACAGAACAATCAACTCGACTTCATACAGCCATCCTTGATTATAATCAGGTGCTCCCTAGCGATGATATCTGGGCCAGATTTATACCGTTTGATTCATGATCGTGTTCACGATGCTTTTCGGTGAAACGAACGGCTGGTCGTACAATGCTCTGGATGGTTTCAAAAATTTTTTTTTTAGTTCAAGATCGATTTAAAAACGTTAAAAAAAAAAAACCATACCTTTCTACTGAAAGTTTTCGTGCTACTTGGTCTAAAATTTCTAACTTCTATTTTTCGAGCTTCGAGGACCAACTAGACCCCTAAACGGGACCTAAAACCCTAATTTCATTCAATTTTCTTTCATGGTAACTAAGAAAAGTGGCCCGTACGGCGTACACTGGACAGACAGAAATATTTTTATTGCAGTTTTGGATTCTACATACCTTGAAACGTAAACCATCAAATTTTTTTGAGGAGGTGTAAGAATTGTTTTTTTTTGTTTGTTTTTTTCCATGCTCGATTCCAACGGTTTATTATTGAAAATAATAAACCAAAACGCTACAAATCCCCGCACAACGGTTTGTTATTTTGTACAGAATACCCTTCTGCTACAGATCACAGCTCCGTATAGATAACCCTTCTATATATGTACTATTCTATACATATTATGTAGATCACAGACCCTCTATAGGTTAATACCTAATCCCGTACTCGTTACTAGGTAGGTACCTACCTAAATCGCGAGTTAAATGTTGCTAAAATAATTCTGTTGATGACAAACAGTAACTAAAATGGCAATAAGAAACGCAAATAATGAAGTTCTGAAGGGAAATTGTTGATGTGGAGTGAAAAAAAAAAAAAGGTGCAAATGTGCATACCAACAAACTCCAGCCTCTTCTACGTAGATGGTATAATGAACCGTTGTGTAATAATTGACCGTTGTGTAATGATTTACCGTTGTGTAACAATTTACCCATGCGCCCCTTCAAAAATGCACGTCCTTCTGCCGTCTGATGCCCGCTGTATCATCGACAACTACCTCGAAATTGGTTCAAAGTAGTCGAAATTTTGCATAAAATACTCCTCTTGGGCCGTCAATGGACTTCAGCTCGATTGGACAAAAAAGCTGTCGGTTTTATAGCAAACAATTGGTAAAGATGACAGTTTGCGTCGTTTTTAATCGAAATCCTTTAATTTATGGTTAACTACAGGTTATTATTTTTACACTCACTACTCAACGGTCAGGTAAGTACGAATAATAAGCACACTTGTGACAAAGACTTTGCGTTTGCAGCGCTGTTAGGCAGGTTACTATTAATCTTTTTTTTTTTTATTCACTATTGTGCCTTTCTTAGTTGAAAGCTCCACCACCAACGTCAAGGTGAAGGTACTTCGATGGAGTCCTACTTACTAATCATTAATACTGCTTGGGGGGTCTTTACGACCGCGCTAGAGGTCCATTCACACAAGTCTACATTCTAAGGACAAATATACATTATGAGGTTGACGTGTTTCCGGTAGGTAGGCACATTTCTAAGGAAAAGTTATACCATTTTGGGCAAAATTTGGGACTTTTAAGGGAAAATGCCGTGTTTCCGGTATAAGAACACAATTCCATAGATTGTCATACCTACCATTTTGGGCGTTATTTTGAGGGATTGCCGTGTTTCCTGTAGGTAGACACATTTCTAAGGAAAAGTTATACCATTTTGGGCAAAATTTGGGACTTTTAAGGGAAAATGTCGTGTTTCCGGTAAGAACAATTCCATAGATTGCCATACCTACCATTTTGGGCGTTATTTTGAGGGATTGCCGTGTTTCCGGTAGGTAGGCACATTTCTAAGGAAAAGTTATACCATTTTGGGCAAAATTTGGGACTTTTAAGGGAAAATGCCGTGTTTCCAGTATAAGAACAATTCCATAGATTGTCATACCTACCATTTTGGGCGTTATTTTGAGGGAATGCCGTGTTTCCTGTAGGTAGACACATTTCTAAGGAAAAATTATACCATTTTGGGTAAAATTTGGGACTTTTAAGGGAAAATGCCGTGTTTCCAGTATAAGAACAATTCCATAGATTGTCATACCTACCATTTTGGGCGTTATTTTGAGGGATTGCCGTGTTTCCTGTAGGTAGACACATTTCTAAGGAAAAGTTATACCATTTTGAGCAAAATTTGGGACTTTTAAGGGAAAATGTCGTGTTTCCGGTAAGAACAATTCCATAGATTGCCATACCTACCATTTTGGGCGTTATTTTGAGGGATTGCCGTGTTTCCTGTAGGTAGACACATTTCTAAGGAAAAGTTATACCATTTTGGGCAAAATTTGGGACTTTTAAGGGAAAATGCCGTGTTTCCAGTATAAGAACAATTCCATAGATTGTCATACCTACCATTTTGGGCGTTATTTTGAGGGATTGCCGTGTTTCCTGTAGGTAGACACATTTCTAAGGAAAAGTTATACCATTTTGGGCAAAATTTGGGGCTTTTAAGGGAAAATGACGTGTTTCCGGTAAGAACAATTCCATAGATTGTCATACCTACCATTTTGGGCGTTATTTTGAGGGATTGCCGTGTTTCCTGTAGGTAGACACATTTCTAAGGAAAAGTTATACCATTTTGGGCAAAATTTGGGGCTTTTAAGGGAAAATGACGTGTTTCCGGTAAGAACAATTCCATAGATTGTCATACCTACCACTTTGGGCGTTATTTTGAGGGATTGCCGTGTTTCCTGTAGGTAGACACATTTCTAAGGAAAAGTTATACCATTTTGGGCAAAACTTGGGGCTTTTAAGGGAAAATGACGTGTTTCCGGTAAGAACAATTCCATAGATTGTCATACCTACCACTTTGGGCGTTATTTTGAGGGATTGCCGTGTTTCCTGTAGGTAGACACATTTCTAAGGAAAAGTTATACCATTTTGGGCAAAGTTTGGGACTTTTAAGGGAAAATGCCGTGTTTCCGGTAAGAACAATTCCATAGATTGTCATACCTACCATTTTGGACGTTATTTTGAAGGATTGCCGTGTTTCCTGTAGGTAGACACATTTCTAAGATATGCCTCATCACCATCCGTCCGCGATTACACACCCATCCGGCACCGGTCGCCTCTAGCTGTCATACTGTGTGTGTGTGTGTATATGTATGCGCGTGTGTGTACACGTGTAAACACACACGTAAACCACTAACATACACAATGTAGTTACTAGGGACACCATGTGCATGAGACTAAAAGTAAATACACACGGTTAATAATGCAAACATCCGACACAGTCGATAGGTAGGTACCCACTTCATCCTTTTCTTATCCTAGCTTCCTAATAACCCATATATCTAGGTGTTTATAGCACAATCTTAAGGCTAACGAGTCATGATTCTTATATCTATTTCGTTTATGGGATAAATACGCTACATAAAAGACTAAATAAACGCGTTGCATATTGGACAAAAATCGATGCAACTACTACCCTGTCTACACGTACCTAAGTACTCACGTGGAAACACGATATAACTAAAATTGCAATTGTATTACTCATACAAATTTTACGGTTAATTGCGTACAACAAGTGGCACACCCCACCGTTGCACAATCATTATCATGTTCAACACATGATGGATGTACGAGACCCTCAGCATATACGTACGACTGCGTACAAATACCGATTAAATGGAAATCAGGTAACGTAAATATCTATCATCGCTCAATAAAAAGGACATGTAGGTTCGCATGCCAAATGGATCACCATAGGTACGTCCGCCTGTATAAGACCATTTACATTCAATTCTAAATTACACGCAGAACAAACTATGGTACCATTTCTATACGAAAAAACCATCCCTGGCTAGTTCATTGATACACAGTGAACCGCTATAGCTACTAAATGAAGCAAAATCTTTGTCCTAGAGACATGGTCACAGAATTACATTTGTTTAAACACCCTAGAACTAAAGCTCTCCGAATCTAAATTCTACGAAGCAATATTGGAACCGGTAGTAGAAAGTTCAACAGAAGCCTGCACCACAACAATCCAAAGACATGTACCGATGAGTTATTGCCTCTATGTAAAGAAATCAGATGAAGTGGAGGACGTGCAGTTGGACATAACATCAGATCCAGTTGTCTACAGAGGGAAGGATGTGGTCTCTCACTTTGTTCAACAAATTAAACAAATAGCAGAGACAATTTCGATAGCTTATTCGGTGAATATACCAATGATACCGCTATCTGAAGAAAAAGAAACGAACTTTCATTCTGCGATGAGATGTTACTTATGTAACTTACAGTTCACCGAAAGTGATGGGAAAGTACGTGATCATTGCCACATTACTGGTAAATACAGGGGCCCAGCACACAATAGCTGTAATCTGAGATGTCAGAACCCCGAAATTTGTACCAGTCCTGATACATAACCTCTCAGGATACGATTCGCATTTCATTGTCAAGGAGCTTGGATACGACGAACGAGAGATCGCGACGAAAATTTGGAAAGTTCCATGCATCAGTAGTGGTGAGGGGTAAGATGACGTCACAACGTCCCCCACTCATATGAGAGAGGTCTGGTTTGAGTTTTTATGGGTCAAACATTGGTAGAAACGTTAAAATCGCGACTGTTTCGTTGATAAATATACTTTTTACATCAATTTTTAGTAGGATGTCGGGGTGTGTTTTATGACGTCACAAATCCCCTGCTCACCGTGGGAGGGGTCTAATTTGAGTTTTTATGGGTCAAACATTGGTAGAAACGCTAAAATCGCGACTGTTTCGTTGATAAATATACTTTTTACAACAATTGTCGGGGTGTTGATCGTGACAAGGATGTCGGGGTGTGTTTTATAACGTCACAAGTCCCCTCTGCTCACCGTGGGAGGGGTCTAATTTGAGTTTTTATGGGTCAAACATTGGTAGAAACGCTAAAATCGCGACTGTTTCGTTGATGAATATAATTTTTACAAAAATTTTTAGTAGGGAGTCGGGGTGTGTTTTATGACGTCACTAATCACCTGCTCACCGTGGAAGGGGACTAATTTGAGTTTTTATGGGTCAGACATTGTTAAAAAACGCTAAAATCGCAACTGTTTCGTTTATAAATATACTTTTTACAGTAGGGTGAGGGTATGGAGCTTGTGACGTCACAAATCCCCTACCAACCATGGGTCTAGTTTGAGTTTTTATGGGTCAAACATTGGTAAAAAACGTTAAAATCGCGACTGTTTCGTTGATAAATATACTTTTTACAGTAGTGTCAAACTGTAGAAATAAAATCGCACGAGGTCAACTGACGTCATTCTACCTACGTAGCCCCCTTTTCAACCTGTACAAAATAATCGCACGGGGGCCAAAGGAGGTAATTCCGCCTTTTTTGGCCTGTACAAAATTATTCGCGCGAGGAGGATCTGCCTTTTTTAGCCTTGTTATAGTAGTGTCAACATGTACAAACGTTTGCATAAGGTCGCCTGAGGTCATTCCAACTACGTAGCCCCCTTTTCAACCTGTACACAAATTTTTCGCATAAGGCCCCCTGTACAAACGTTTGCATGAGGTCACCTGACATCATTCCACCAGCCCCCTGGGGACCAAAGGAGGTAATTCTGCCTTTTTTGGCCTGTACAAAGGGGGTGGGTGCACAATGCCACGGGAGTGGTTCATCATAACCGCAATCTGTCACCTGTCACCTGTCACTTTTGATGGGAGGGCAGCTCACTCTCCCTAGGACGGACGGACATTGCATTTTTTTGGGATCTACGCACCTTGAAACGGAAAAGAAAAATTTTGAAGGGGTGTTATAAAAAAAATTTTTTTTTTTTTTTGCTGAGCGAATACATAGATGTATTATTCACGGAATAATAAACCAAAAGGCAGGGGATCATTTCACTTCCGGTTTTTGGTGCATGGAACTAGGCTAAAAAAGGCAGATCCTCCTCGTGTGAATAATGTTGTACAGGCCAAAAAAGGCAGAATTACCTCCTTTGGTCCCCAGGGGGCTGGTGGGAATGATGTCAGGTGACCTCATGCAAACGTTTGTACAGGGGGCCTTATGCGAAAAATTTGTGTACAGGTTGAAAAGGGGGGCTACGTAGTTGGAATGACCTCAGGCGACCTTATGCAAACGTTTGTACATGTTGACACTACTATAACAAGGCTAAAAAAGGCAGATCCTCCTCGCGCGAATAATTTTGTACAGGCCAAAAAAGGCGGAATTACCTCCTTTGGCCCCCGTGCGATTATTTTGTACAGGTTGAAAAGGGGGCTACGTAGGTAGAATGACGTCAGTTGACCTCGTGCGATTTTATTTCTACAGTTTGACACTACTGTAAAAAGTATATTTATCAACGAAACAGTCGCGATTTTAACGTTTTTTACCAATGTTTGACCCATAAAAACTCAAACTAGACCCATGGTTGGTAGGGGATTTGTGACGTCACAAGCTCCATACCCTCACCCTACTGTAAAAAGTATATTTATAAACGAAACAGTTGCGATTTTAGCGTTTTTTAACAATGTCTGACCCATAAAAACTCAAATTAGTCCCCTTCCACGGTGAGCAGGTGATTAGTGACGTCATAAAACACACCCCGACTCCCTACTAAAAATTTTTGTAAAAATTATATTCATCAACGAAACAGTCGCGATTTTAGCGTTTCTACCAATGTTTGACCCATAAAAACTCAAATTAGACCCCTCCCACGGTGAGCAGAGGGGACTTGTGACGTTATAAAACACACCCCGACATCCTTGTCACGATCAACACCCCGACAATTGTTGTAAAAAGTATATTTATCAACGAAACAGTCGCGATTTTAGCGTTTCTACCAATGTTTGACCCATAAAAACTCAAATTAGACCCCTCCCACGGTGAGCAGGGGATTTGTGACGTCATAAAACACACCCCGACATCCTACTAAAAATTGATGTAAAAAGTATATTTATCAACGAAACAGTCGCGATTTTAACGTTTCTACCAATGTTTGACCCATAAAAACTCAAACCAGACCTCTCTCATATGAGTGGGGGACGTTGTGACGTCATCTTACCCCTCACCACTACTGATGCATGGAACTTTCCAAATTTTCGTCGCGATCTCTCGTTCGTCGTATCCAAGCTCCTTGACAATGAAATGCGAATCGTATCCTGAGAGGTTATGTATCAGGACTGGTACAAATTTCGGGGTTCTGACATCTCAGATTACAGCTATTGTGTGCTGGGCCCCTGTATTTACCAGTAATGTGGCAATGATCACGTACTTTCCCATCACTTTCGGTGAACTGTAAGTTACATAAGTAACATCTCATCGCAGAATGAAAGTTCGTTTCTTTTTCTTCAGATAGCGGTATCATTGGTATATTCACCGAATAAGCTATCGAAATTGTCTCTGCTATTTGTTTAATTTGTTGAACAAAGTGAGAGACCACATCCTTCCCTCTGTAGACAACTGGATCTGATGTTATGTCCAACTGCACGTCCTCCACTTCATCTGATTTCTTTACATAGAGGCAATAACTCATCGGTACATGTCTTTGGATTGTTGTGGTGCAGGCTTCTGTTGAACTTTCTACTACCGGTTCCAATATTGCTTCGTAGAATTTAGATTCGGAGAGCTTTAGTTCTAGGGTGTTTAAACAAATGTAATTCTGTGACCATGTCTCTAGGACAAAGATTTTGCTTCATTTAGTAGCTATAGCGGTTCACTGTGTATCAATGAACTAGCCAGGGATGGTTTTTTCGTATAGAAATGGTACCATAGTTTGTTCTGCGTGTAATTTAGAATTGAATGTAAATGGTCTTATACAGGCGGACGTACCTATGGTGATCCATTTGGCATGCGAACCTACATGTCCTTTTTATTGAGCGATGATAGATATTTACGTTACCTGATTTCCATTTAATCGGTATTTGTACGCAGTCGTACGTATATGCTGAGGGTCTCGTACATCCATCATGTGTTGAACATGATAATGATTGTGCAACGGTGGGGTGTGCCACTTGTTGTACGCAATTAACCGTAAAATTTGTATGAGTAATACAATTGCAATTTTAGTTATATCGTGTTTCCACGTGAGTACTTAGGTACGTGTAGACAGGGTAGTAGTTGCATCGATTTTTGTCCAATATGCAACGCGTTTATTTAGTCTTTTATGTAGCGTATTTATCCCATAAACGAAATAGATATAAGAATCATGACTCGTTAGCCTTAAGATTGTGCTATAAACACCTAGATATATGGGTTATTAGGAAGCTAGGATAAGAAAAGGATGAAGTGGGTACCTACCTATCGACTGTGTCGGATGTTTGCATTATTAACCGTGTGTATTTACTTTTAGTCTCATGCACATGGTGTCCCTAGTAACTACATTGTGTATGTTAGTGGTTTACGTGTGTGTTTACACGTGTACACACACGCGCATACATATACACACACACACACAGTATGACAGCTAGAGGCGACCGGTGCCGGATGGGTGTGTAATCGCGGACGGATGGTGATGAGGCATATCTTAGAAATGTGTCTACCTACAGGAAACACGGCAATCCTTCAAAATAACGTCCAAAATGGTAGGTATGACAATCTATGGAATTGTTCTTACCGGAAACACGGCATTTTCCCTTAAAAGTCCCAAACTTTGCCCAAAATGGTATAACTTTTCCTTAGAAATGTGTCTACCTACAGGAAACACGGCAATCCCTCAAAATAACGCCCAAAGTGGTAGGTATGACAATCTATGGAATTGTTCTTACCGGAAACACGTCATTTTCCCTTAAAAGCCCCAAGTTTTGCCCAAAATGGTATAACTTTTCCTTAGAAATGTGTCTACCTACAGGAAACACGGCAATCCCTCAAAATAACGCCCAAAGTGGTAGGTATGACAATCTATGGAATTGTTCTTACCGGAAACACGTCATTTTCCCTTAAAAGCCCCAAATTTTGCCCAAAATGGTATAACTTTTCCTTAGAAATGTGTCTACCTACAGGAAACACGGCAATCCCTCAAAATAACGCCCAAAATGGTAGGTATGACAATCTATGGAATTGTTCTTACCGGAAACACGTCATTTTCCCTTAAAAGCCCCAAATTTTGCCCAAAATGGTATAACTTTTCCTTAGAAATGTGTCTACCTACAGGAAACACGGCAATCCCTCAAAATAACGCCCAAAATGGTAGGTATGACAATCTATGGAATTGTTCTTATACTGGAAACACGGCATTTTCCCTTAAAAGTCCCAAATTTTGCCCAAAATGGTATAACTTTTCCTTAGAAATGTGTCTACCTACAGGAAACACGGCAATCCCTCAAAATAACGCCCAAAATGGTAGGTATGGCAATCTATGGAATTGTTCTTACCGGAAACACGACATTTTCCCTTAAAAGTCCCAAATTTTGCTCAAAATGGTATAACTTTTCCTTAGAAATGTGTCTACCTACAGGAAACACGGCAATCCCTCAAAATAACGCCCAAAATGGTAGGTATGACAATCTATGGAATTGTTCTTATACTGGAAACACGGCATTTTCCCTTAAAAGTCCCAAATTTTACCCAAAATGGTATAATTTTTCCTTAGAAATGTGTCTACCTACAGGAAACACGGCATTCCCTCAAAATAACGCCCAAAATGGTAGGTATGACAATCTATGGAATTGTTCTTATACTGGAAACACGGCATTTTCCCTTAAAAGTCCCAAATTTTGCCCAAAATGGTATAACTTTTCCTTAGAAATGTGCCTACCTACCGGAAACACGGCAATCCCTCAAAATAACGCCCAAAATGGTAGGTATGACAATCTATGGAATTGTTCTTACCGGAAACACGACATTTTCCCTTAAAAGTCCCAAATTTTGCCCAAAATGGTATAACTTTTCCTTAGAAATGTGTCTACCTACAGGAAACACGGCAATCCCTCAAAATAACGCCCAAAATGGTAGGTATGACAATCTATGGAATTGTGTTCTTATACCGGAAACACGGCATTTTCCCTTAAAAGTCCCAAATTTTGCCCAAAATGGTATAACTTTTCCTTAGAAATGTGCCTACCTACCGGAAACACGTCAACCTCATAATGTATATTTGTCCTTAGAATGTAGACTTGTGTGAATGGACCTCTAGCGCGGTCGTAAAGACCCCCCAAGCAGTATTAATGATTAGTAAGTAGGACTCCATCGAAGTACCTTCACCTTGACGTTGGTGGTGGAGCTTTCAACTAAGAAAGGCACAATAGTGAATAAAAAAAAAAAAGATTAATAGTAACCTGCCTAACAGCGCTGCAAACGCAAAGTCTTTGTCACAAGTGTGCTTATTATTCGTACTTACCTGACCGTTGAGTAGTGAGTGTAAAAATAATAACCTGTAGTTAACCATAAATTAAAGGATTTCGATTAAAAACGACGCAAACTGTCATCTTTACCAATTGTTTGCTATAAAACCGACAGCTTTTTTGTCCAATCGAGCTGAAGTCCATTGACGGCCCAAGAGGAGTATTTTATGCAAAATTTCGACTACTTTGAACCAATTTCGAGGTAGTTGTCGATGATACAGCGGGCATCAGACGGCAGAAGGACGTGCATTTTTGAAGGGGCGCATGGGTAAATTGTTACACAACGGTAAATCATTACACAACGGTCAATTATTACACAACGGTTCATTATACCATCTACGTAGAAGAGGCTGGAGTTTGTTGGTATGCACATTTGCACCTTTTTTTTTTTTTCACTCCACATCAACAATTTCCCTTCAGAACTTCATTATTTGCGTTTCTTATTGCCATTTTAGTTACTGTTTGTCATCAACAGAATTATTTTAGCAACATTTAACTCGCGATTTAGGTAGGTACCTACCTAGTAACGAGTACGGGATTAGGTACTAACCTATAGAGGGTCTGTGATCTACATAATATGTATAGAATAGTACATATATAGAAGGGTTATCTATACGGAGCTGTGATCTGTAGCAGAAGGGTATTCTGTACAAAATAACAAACCGTTGTGCGGGGATTTGTAGCGTTTTGGTTTATTATTTTCAATAATAAACCGTTGGAATCGAGCATGGAAAAAAACAAACAAAAAAAAACAATTCTTACACCTCCTCAAAAAAATTTGATGGTTTACGTTTCAAGGTATGTAGAATCCAAAACTGCAATAAAAATATTTCTGTCTGTCCAGTGTACGCCGTACGGGCCACTTTTCTTAGTTACCATGAAAGAAAATTGAATGAAATTAGGGTTTTAGGTCCCGTTTAGGGGTCTAGTTGGTCCTCGAAGCTCGAAAAATAGAAGTTAGAAATTTTAGACCAAGTAGCACGAAAACTTTCAGTAGAAAGGTATGGTTTTTTTTTTTTAACGTTTTTAAATCGATCTTGAACTAAAAAAAAAATTTTTGAAACCATCCAGAGCATTGTACGACCAGCCGTTCGTTTCACCGAAAAGCATCGTGAACACGATCATGAATCAAACGGTATAAATCTGGCCCAGATATCATCGCTAGGGAGCACCTGATTATAATCAAGGATGGCTGTATGAAGTCGAGTTGATTGTTCTGTGATATTATTGCATTTGAAAATTGATGGTTGTTTTGGCTTTTGTTGATAGGCACCTACTTTTGCAACTTGAACAAACGTTGAAGTATTATTGGGTAAATTATTACACAGCGGTTTATTATACTATCTATGTAGAAGGGGCATGTATACAGTTAAATGATTAAACAACAGTTTATTGTTTACCTTATGCTTCATGAATAAATACAAATAGTAATTGATTGAATTATTGAATTCCGCACATTTGTATGAAACTTTAATTCCCGGGCCGGCTCCATACTCCATTTTGGGCTTTCCTGGGGGAGCTCGAGGGTACTGACCACAGAAAAAACAGTGATCACGCAGAAGGGACATCTACACCGGTAAATGTTTTTACTGTAAGTAACTCTACATGGCAAGTGTTGGGGTCAGCCCCCATGCCCTCTGTTGGCCATCTCTGAACTATCTCCTCTGAAACTCCCTCTCCTCCACATTCCAGCGCTCAAGTGACGCAAGCTCAATTCCACACTCGATCTGGTATTTGAAATAATGTCACGTCTATGCATTCATCGTGCCTCGCTGAATCAAACTATCGATAATATTTTACTATCCACTTATATGCTAGCTGGAGGGTTTGCTGAGGACCATCGATCTGTTTTGCCGCGTATTCGTATACCATCATATTCACAACCTACTTTAAGAGGCTCTCGGTAGCCTAGTGGTAAAGCATCAAACTTCCAAGTGAAAGGTTGGGGGATCGAGCCCCGTCGGCGGAGGAAAATTTTTTCGCCGCGAAACGGAAATACTGCGTGTTGGTCCTGACGCCCAGTGACGTCATTTAAAAGCCAGAAAGGGGGCTAGGCCCCCAACTACCCTCGAAGTGTCAACAAGTTATTAAAAAAGTACAGGTTATACGTACTATGAGTCGCGAGAAAGGTTATCACTACTGTTACCATCCACTTCTCAGGTGTGTCAGGTTATCTTCATTAGCCCCTGTGCCAGAAGCCCCTTTTTTCCTCTACTTACATCGATAGTAAACAATGACGCTTGTTTGGTTGTCACTTGGTTGTTTCGATGTGTATAAGCGTGGCTAAAGCATGTTCCATGTTTCTTGAATTTTAGCCGTAGGCTCTAAGCAGTAAGCATCCGGGGGTCCAAGGGGCTTGCCCCCTGGCGAGGCGCGGAGCGCCGAGTTTTTTTACAATGGACATTATTTACATGGGGAAAAATAAGACATATCCATGTACCCATTTATCTGCATGCAGTGGAGATACTCAACATCATTTTACTTTCCAGTCAACGTCCTTGCAGTATAATATAATTTGTGAGAATTTTGCTGTGCGTAAGTGCAGTAGAATGCTGCAAGGCAGGAAGTTTACTTCTCAAGACCACTTGTAGGGAGCAGTAAGCGAGTACTGACCCCCACTTCTGCTCGCTTACGTCGAATGGCGACGTGGGATTATCTTAGTGCTCAAAATTTCAGCACTAAAGAGCGCTGTATACAAAATAATAACATTTATGTGTTGCTCAAAGAACCACTCGCAGAGATCTTGTCAACTCAAATGAAACCAGACCAAACCTCCCAAAAGGCGGCAGAGGTTTAAAGGAAACCCTCTCCAAATACGCGATGAGCTCCCGAAAACGTGAGAATGAAGGAAGACGGAGGAAACACCGAAAAAAGCTCCAATTCACATTCAAGGAGCAAAAGCGGGCAAACGCCCTTTGTTGATTTTCAATCTTTTTAGAAGCAGAGAAGTTTCAGTTCTTTAAGAAGATTGTCCCAGATCAAACGATGGTATCGAGGAGGGTGGCGATTTGATTTCGTCGATGGTTTTGAATTTCATTGGTTCTTCTCTCCTTTGGAGCTACCCCTCCTTACGCGGATGAAACTAAGCGTTTCTCCTTCTTTCTCTCGCCGACTCTAATCGTCTACTACATAAAGATGAGTATTATTAACGGGAATGCGGTTCCTCACCCCCAGACCTGTCTAGGGGAGGTCCTTTTCGACAAATCATTCCCTGAGTGGTTTCTGGTTCGGCGATAAGCCGAGTGTTTTGAGGATTGGAAAGGCCCCTTGGATGACAATGCAGTATTTGCAACTCGGAAATCCTCAGGAGCTGATTCGAGATAAGTTAAAGACGAAGTTTGAGGGGAAAAAAATCCGATCAGTGCGTGAAAGTTTTGCATTTCGTCTGAATCGGGGATCAGACAGTCGGATCCGCGTTACCGTTGTGACCTGAAGATTTGACGGCGCACAGGGTTCTCCTCCACCGCGCGACAGAGCGGTTTTGCGGGCTCTTGCCTACCCGTCCTCTCACTCCTAGTATAATTAATAAAATTATAGGCCACACGTTTTTGGTTTATTATTTTCTGTAATGAACCTTTGGAATCGAGCATGAGAAAAAAAATACCCCCCCCCCAACTTTGATGGGTTCGGTTTCAAGGTACGTAGAATGGAATAAAAAAATTATTTCCGTACGCCGTACTTCGCCCTCATCTTAGTTGCCAAAATTAATTAAATTTTTTTTGTAGGTCCCGCTTGGGGTCTAGTTGGTCCGTGAAGCTCGGCGTTACTGTCAGTCATCTCTAAGGGGTGAAAAATAGGAGTTGACATTTTCAGAACGCCGTAGCTTGAATACTTTCAATAGAAGGGTATTTCTTACGTTTTTAAATTGAGTTTGTACTAACGAATTTTTTGAGACCACCCCGACCATGGTAGGTCCAGCCGTTCCTTTGCGCCGAGAAGCTTCGTCAACATGATCGTGAACGAAACGGTATAAATCCGGCCCAGATATCATTGCTAGGGATCACCTGATTATAGCCAGGTATGGCTGTATGAAGTTGAGTTGGTTGTTGTGTGATATTATTTAGTTTGAAGTATGAGGGCCGTTTGGATTTTGTTGATAGGTACTTTTGTAACTAAAAAACGCTGCAAATTATTACGCAAAGGTTTATTATTTACCTGTATCGATGCCCCTTCTGTTTCTAAAAAAACCGAGCCTAATTCGTGTTTTGGGGGACCAAGTGGTGGAAACCATCAAAAATAGCCACTTCAATAATTGCACATGAAAGAAACAATAAATGAACAGCTAGATATCTGTACGTATGTCCAGTACAATAATAAACCCATGTGACCCGGACTTTGCAGCGTTTTTTCTCTCAGTGTACAAATCACATTTCACTCATTTTGATTCTTGGTAACTAAGGAAAGTGCCAAGTACGGCGGACGGAGAGAAATGTTTTTATTCCACTTTACGGATACTATGTCGGTACCTTGAAACAGAATGGGGTTAGATATTTTTTCCTGCTCGATTCTAAGGTATGATTTTGAAAATAATGGACCACAACACCTCAGAAACGGCGTGAAATTGAGTTTTAAGGCATCTAACGGACGAATTAATTCTGCAATTCGTAATGTTGATGTACGTGCGCACAACTGGAGGGGGACAGTTGTGGGTGAATTTGACGGTACACACAGTACATTATTGGGAAGCTTCTCTGTATGTTTTAATTTTGGGTACCTACCCATGTGTAGGGTTCTCTCTGAAGGACCGAAAAGTCACACCAATAAATTTTGGCTGAAACCGGTGGAATTCCTCCATTCCTCGAATGGCACCTGGTTACCTCGTTATTTTGAATCTTTACAAATACTTGTGGTGTTGTAATTTATTCCTAATAAACTTTTCTTTCTGCAGGTAATTTACTTCGCTGGTCACCTCCGGCCGTTTGGGTAAGGCTGCACTATAATAATCTTCAAATTTCCTTCAATTTTGATTCAGTCAGTTACACTCGGAGCAGTACCATCCATTCTTCATTTCTATTGTACCGTCATGTAATTGAAGGTGATCAACTAGTCGAATTGAAGATCTCGAAATCTTTGCCTGTCCAAGATCTTTGTCTGTCCAATCAAACCATTATCCAGATAACTGAGATTGGTGACATGACGAAGGACAGGGAGTCGGATGATTGCTCTGTTTCAACTCTTCTAATGGTGTATAGGTTATTAAAAATACGTGAATATTGAACCGTTGGAATCAAGTGAGCATGACGAAAAAATAATATGGATATTTTATGGTTTCCGTTTCAACGTACGTAGAACCCGAAAATGGAATAAATAAAATTTCTGTCCGTACGCCGTACTTCGCGCTTTCCGTAGTAAGGTACGTAACAGTTCCTAGTGCATGAGCACGCAGAACTGTTACTCAGGAACGGTGCCACCCGTCCCAATGATAGGAAGGAAAACAATCAATCCACTTGCTGCCTTCAACAAGGTAAGATCACACCTCCCTCATTTTTATTTATATCACTCGATATTTAAACCATTTCATCCTTTTAGCAATTCTGCGGTTGCCCGATAGGTCATCCCTTGAAATTGTCACCCGTCGAGAAATATATAAATCCACCCCCCTTCCTTTGGGTAACTTTAGCTTCCCCCTTAATTCTCGCCCTTTAAACAAACTTCTTGGAGCTTTATTCCTTAATTACCCAGTAAAAAAGTATCGAGTCAGAGCAGAACCGTTGTCTACTTAATATCTTCCCTTCTCCTGTAATAGCATCTAATTTAAAAGAAATTATTTTATTAGTGCAATTTAGGAGAGCGACCCAATCCGAGCAAAGTCGAGGTGAATATAATATGTATTACCCATTCTGTTACAGGTACCATATACCAAAATTAATGAAAATTTGTTGTATATGCCCCAATGGTCTAGTTGGTCTGCGAAGCCCGGTGTTAATGTCAGTCATCTCTGAGGAGTGAAAAATAGGGGTTGACATTTCTAGGGCGCCGTTATACATCTGGCTGCTTCTTCCCGGATCTGTCATGGTTACTGCTTCACATTTTTTCTAATACCACCGCAGGTCAAAATTCGATATTCCTGGTTGATTCGACGTATTCAATTTATTGTGTAGTTGAATTGATTTTGTATTAATTTCAAAATGTGTACTTAAGGCATTGTTTCACGAATAAAGAATAAATAATACACAAGAATTGTGAACGGATTTTTTTCCTGTAATGAGGAGGATGTTATGTAAGCTAAGCTGTTGGATTCTTGTCGAAGGATTGCCGTGACCGCGACCTATTTTCCGATCCATGTGAACGGATTTTCCATGTTCGAATCTGCCGCATAGTTCTGACTAGCGTAAGAGGTTACTCTAACCCTAAATATCTCCATCTAATACTATAAAATAAAGGTTGGAACCGAAAGTGGTAAATTCACGCCGCCCCGTTCGATCGAGAGGAAAGACGGTTAGTGAGGGGAAACAATGAAAATGATGGAAGATGGCGAGCAGTGGTTTGAGCCAAGAGGTGCTAGCGTTGAAACGCCCTGGAGGATTTGGACCGTTGCCACTGGAACATAAATATTTTGCGTTTTTACCGTTATATCCCTCCCTTCCCAAACCTGCTGTGGAAATATTCTACCTTCCGCCCTCTCACCACTCATCAGCGCTGCTGTAGGTGGAGGTGGCCGTATTTCTCCCAACTTTTTTTTCCACTCGTTCGAGCAATAGGTTTAGGTATTCTGATATTTATTGTGCTGCGAGGCAAATGATTTCAGGTCTTTATGTTTTTTTAAAAGTTTCGTGAGATAATCCAGTTTGGAATATGTATTTTCCCGGACTCAGAGTACCTTTGGTGAGGAGGTCATTCGAGTGTGACTGTATTTAGACAAGCTGTTGAAAATTATTTCATAATTAAATCTGTACTAATTTGTACAATACATCTAACGGAGTACATTCATATTACACTACAGCGCATATTGCCTGGAATTGTGGCCAGTCATGCAAAACCCTACATCTCAAAAATTGTAATTTTGAGAAATCGAGAAAATATTTGATTTGTACATCATTTTACTGACGAAAACCTAACTTTCACTCATTTTCTGAATGCGTTTTAAATAATAACAATACAGCAGTGTATCATCATTGATGTATAGCAGATCAGCAGCTTCTCAACGGGAAATTTGCATAGATTTTTCAAAAAAAAATTCCTGAAAGCTCCTAATGGCTCAAAAGAAAGAACAATAATAAAGGTGTACGGCAAGAACAATGAATCTGTACTCAGAAAATTTTATTGAATGTCCTCTGGCGGGAATGTGACATGACGCAGAAGGGTTGGAAAATTGTTAAATCGTTTGGAAAATCGTTATTCACTTGTATTTTACCGTTAGTTTGACTTGGAATCGCTATTATAGGCCTCGTGCGTAGGGCGTGCTTGCTTCATAGATCCACTAGGATTACAGTACCTAGATAAACGTATACGGTCATTTCATTCCTCTGTTCACCAATCGTACAGGCCTTTTCCACTTAGGTTCTGTCGAAATTATCAATCTGTTTCCCACCGGACATGATATAATTTCTCAAACTTCGTCAAATTATAAGACCTGTAGTAAGGAAGACCGAAGAAGAAGTAGTTGGTTGTGCTGACCTGTTAAAAAGTTCGTTGGTTGATTGCTGTGTGATTGCGATGTCAAGAATCATTATTGAAACCTCTTTTTTGCCGTTTAATTTGCACGTTTTGGCTAGTGCATCCAAGGTAAATGGACGAAAATTATTTGAAGTTGGTCATATCTTGTCCTGCGAAGAACGGGGATTGACCGACGGCAGAGACTCGCAATGCATAGGTAGGTAGTTTGGCAAACGTCAGTCAGTGAAGCCCCTGTTTCCTTGAAGATTGCTGTGATTGCTGTAATATTATTACTAATGTACCTTAGAATTTATTGTACCTGTTCCATTCTTCGATTTCGTTGGTTTTCTAAAGGCTGATGTGGCTGCGCCACAAAAATTATCCAGGACTCCATCCGTTTTAATAGATGTTTACTACAGAAAATCCACAAAATTTGTTGATGGCTATCTGATTTATAAAAAAAAAAACGTACTTTTGTTCATCAATATAAGTTTCCCAAGAAGATAGGTTACTCCCAGTGAACTGATACTATAGTTTTCTATCCAATCATAGGGACGGGTTGATCGCTAGTGCGGTATTTATGGGTAGGTACTTTTAAATAGTTTTTAATGCAAGTACTTATTTGACACCAACCACACTCTCCTACGTAGTTTTTGGTTTATTATTCCGTCAATAATAAACCAAAACCAACTATGTACCTATTCGCTCAGCAAACAAATAATTTTGGAACGCCCCCTCAGAATTTTTTCTTTCATGTTTCAAGTTGCGTAAATTCCGAAAAAATGCGGTGTCCGTCCGACTTACTCCGTATCATCCATATCTACTCTTATATTGTCTAAAAAATTCGTTCTTTCGCACATAGGCTTCAATGAGGCCCTAGCTGTGTTCCGAAACTGCAGCCCGATCGGAATATACCTACCTACCCAAGGGTGTTACTGCTAAAAAATTGGTGTAAAAATAGGTTTGTTCGGTGTTCTAGTAACATGACCTTGTGAGATATCGTTTTTCATGTTTTCTAGGGCGAGAAGACCGAAGATGAAGTCGATTTTGCCGAAGAGTGGAACAGTAAAGTTATAACGAAGTTTCAGATCCCGTCATTCATTTTGTATGAGTCAGAAACCTGGGAAATTGTCTTAAATCACCATAAATTTTTATAATAACACTAGAAGTAATTTTAACACTTGAATCAAGATAGTTAAATGGTACTGTCAATGATCAAAGATAATTTTTCAAAAATGAGAGACTAATTCCAATTTATGGGGGGCCAAAATTGGTGGAAACCATCAAAAGTAGGTGTTTCAGTTATTGCACATGAAAGAAACAATAAATGAGCAGCTTTCTGTAGGTATGTCCAGTACAATCACCTTGTGACAGGGACTTTGTAACGGTTTTTCCGAGGATAGGCCGCCATAAACTTCCGTCAGAACTAACCAACGAAGGTAGACGCATAATTAGCAGGTAAGATAACGTTAATACTTATAATAACCTTTTTATACTTCTAGTGTTAGTATAGAAATTCGTGGTGATTTCAGACAATTTCCCAGGTTTTTGGCTCTAAAAATGAATTTTGGTAAAGCTTTGTTAGATCCTCAATTTTCCACCCTTTGGTCAAAATCGACTTCATATTCGGGCTCCTCGCCCTAAAAAAGTGGAAAACGATACCACAAACTCATCTTCAGAAACAAAAAGACCCCTAATTTTACACCCATTTTTCAGCCATATTACCCTTGGGGTATATTCCGATCGGGCTGCGAAGTTTCAGGGCACAACTAGGGCCCAAATGGAGCCTGTTGCGAAAGAACGAATTTTGACCGAAAGTAAAGGTAGATAATTATACGGATGATACGCTGACGGTGGACAGACATCGAAATTTTTGAAATCTACGCACCTTGAAACGTAAAAGAAACAGTTTTGAGGGGATATTATAAAAATTTTTGCTGAGCGAATACATAGGTGTATTATTCACAGAATAATAAACCAAAAGTGGACTGTTCACTGGAAACGGGGATGCCGCCAGGGGCAGGGACCCGATGGAGCAGGATTTCGCACCAAAATGCCACTCGGAGCGCAGCGATCGTTTCGCACGAGGCCTACACCTGCAAGGCGATGATCAAAGCTATTTCTGTCGCGTATTCAAACGTCTGGAAATCACTGAGCCCTCCCCCTCACTATTCCCCTTGTCATTCTCTCAAAACAGATTCTGATTGATCTGTTTCAATCCGCATATTCATCCGTTCCAATCCCCCCAGGAATCCCCGTCCACAACGCATCTCCCCGTATGGTAATACCCAAGGATTCCCCGTCCCTCACCTCACAGCTGAGAAAGATGGGCCATTTTTTCCTCCCCCGCGGTAGCTGAAAGAAAGAAAGCCACCTGGGCTGCCCTTTTCCCCAGACGTTCCCGAGAGAAAGCTTTCCAACCCGAGCCAAACCGCAATGTAGAGAATTGCGGTATTGACATTGGTTCGCTGTGCGTGCGTGCGTGCGTGCGTGCGCGCGTGTGCGTGTGTGGGGGGGTTCACCCCCCTCCATCCCTCCCCTCCATTGACTCCGAAAATTGTATCACACAATTAAATTGTCAAGTATGATAACAATCACAAAAGTAACAGAAACAAATACAACAATACCGGATCAAACGGTAAATCAAACTTGAATAAACAGTTAAACAATATTACGTTTATTTGGTTACAAACGAGCAATGTCATCGCCTTTTTTATTATTTTCCGAGCAAGTAGGAGAGGTGGGTTTGGGGTGAGACGTGTTGCGTGGATTCCTCGACATGCCTATAAAGGTCTTTTCACAGTAAACCGTCACGAGAGCTGCCCGTCACCGTCACGACATTCCGTCGGAGACGGTCCGTGATTCCTAATCACATCGGAGTTTCGTCCGTCATGAATCCGTCGAAGATCCGTGCAAAGCGTTAGTCGTTTGGGAAGTGAGAACTGAGCAAATGATATAATGTAAAGTCTAATATAAAAATAAAGTACACCTATTTCTTATCAGTTGTTTGATATTCCTCCCCAATTTATTTCACTCCAGATGGTTTTTTTTAAATCAGTGACCATTTTTGATAGGAGTGGGGGATATTTCCGCACTTCCTCAGTCAAATTTCGTCACTCATGTTGAAGAGTAGCAACAATCAACTGAGAAAAAACTTCACGTAAATGAAAAATGGCGGAAAAAGGACGGCCGTCAAAACCAGCAGGATATTTTTCGCCAAGTAACGTCGAGATGACGGACGCGTCACGGCGAGCGACCTGTGGGCGCTTCAACGTTGACCCATTTTTACCGATTTTTGACCCTCACAAAGTCAAATTTGACCGCCTCTTTTTTTGTGAAAAATATGTTTATCATCGAAACAGCCCCTCTTCCTGTCTTGAATCACCATCCCTCACAGTGTCAGGTAGTAAATTAATATTGATTTTAGCCCTTAATACCAACTTTGGGCCCCCAAAAATCCGAATTTGACCCCTAGTCTCTATGAAAAACAACTGAAATGGTATTTTTCTGTCTTTACTCACCCTTTCATACCACTTTCAGTGATTTTATATCAATTGTTTGCGATTTTAACCGTTTTTACCAATTTTTTACCCCTAAAAACTTTAATTATACCCCTTAGAATTTTTGAAAATAGCTCATCTTCGAAATCATCCTTTTGCTTGGCGAAATTTGGAATTTTTATCATATACCCAAGGTCAGATATTTTCTGGAGAGACACATGAATAAATAAATGTGTATAATATACATATTAATTTTTGTTGAAATCTATGGATGAAATCAGGATAATCTGAAAACGATTTGCCTACGAAAAGATTTCAAAAATTTGTTCTGACAATTTTGGACCCATTGCAATAGCTTCATTTTCTTTGACATTTCGCAAATATTGTTGCCAAAAAAATATGTTTTATTTATCAGTTTATCTTACACTTTCTATTTCTGACCCCCCCCCCCCCCCACCCCCAATTCAACAATCCTGGCTACGGCAGTAGATATTGAGCATTCATTCGCCTCTTGAGTTTGAGTCGCCAATTTCGTGACCCGAGTTATCCTCCATTAGTTTCCGATCGAGATCGCGTCATTTCAATAAGGCGTTATTTTTTAGAGGGCCGTAGGTAATCTCCCTAGTTGACGTCGGTGGTTAGGCTGTTTCGACGAAGATATTTTTCCGCCGACTTCTCCCCAATTGCGGTATTGAATTCGCAAGAGTGCTTTATTGAAATTGAGCTGTTAGCCGAGATGCGATCGCTTGGAATTCATGCTTTATAGACCGCACTTCATCTATACAGGGGTCGCGATCTTTCATCATTAGGGATGTCGGAGTAATTCAATAAATCGATGTTTCGATGCATCAAAGGAGAACCCAGTTGAAGAAAAAAAAATCCCAGTAAAAATTTTCTATTGTTTTCTTTGAATTTTTGTCTTAATTTTTTGTTCAATTTCTTTATAATTGTCTGAAAAAAATTGGTTTAAATGTTTCAATTTTCCGAAAATGTTGAAAAACTTTCTGGCAAACTGTTTTCAACTCTTTTTAATAAACGTTAAAGAAAAGTACAGTACGCGAAAGTTACAGCGCTCCAAACGTGATGTCATCCAATTACCTAGGTTATTTGACCATTATTTGCTGCGTTTTCAAACAGTTATAACTCGGCTTCTACTGAACCGATCGGTTCACATTTTGAATACTTCCTCAGGGAGCCCCAGTGAACAAGAGTGCTAAATTTCAGCTCTTAAAACCCTCTCTAACCTACCCTAGAAACTGCATCCCCAGCTGTGCCCCCGGCCCCCGTTCATGGGGGAAAATGGTGGGGGTGAATGCACAAAGGCACTTCCTTGTAGCATAGCGAATGATTGTACACAATTTCAAATCGATCCGTTATGCCCATGAGGCTGTAACCCTGTCTGACAAGAACAACGAGAAAGAGAACAGGAACTAGAAAAAATTGAAAAATAGCGATTTTTCGAGCTTCCATAACTCCGGCGCCTGATAGTCCCGAGGTTTGAAATTTGGTCCACACCCTCAGGGGCCCCTCGAAAATGGGTGTACGAAAAATCAACACTGGGACCCCAGGGGGCCAAATCACAGTGCCAAAAAAACCCACTTGTTCCGTCATGTAAGCAGTATCCTTGGGCCCTTCGATTTTTTTCTGCACAACCGTTTCTGGCGATAGAAAGGAACACCTGATTTGAATTAAATTCAGTTTTGGGCAAATACTGATATCTGCACGATCAAATTTGCCTTTGGGGCACCAGGTAGGAGTGAGGTTTGGGTCTAAAGGGAACAGTAGGTAGTATTCCTGCTGCGTCTGCTCCTCCGTGATTTCTACGACAAAGAATAGTAAAGTAATGAAACAGCAGTAAAGTTAAGTGGGGGCTTTACGTTAAACTGCCCTGCCATCGTCACGGAGGTTATCAGCTGTCTTTTCAAAAGGATCAGAATTTGATCAGAACATTTCGCTTTTGGCCACCTCTTGCCTCACCGCCCTCGGTTGATGCGAGGGGCGTTTGGGATTCGAACCGACGACGGACGCAGTCGCCGTCCCCGTCCCAACCACCTACTGAGAACCACCGGCTCGCCCTACTCAGCTGCGAATAATAGTGAAACCTACGTACTTCGGGTGATCCAGGTACCACGTCGTCACAAATGACAACGAAACAAATTATTCAGTTAGGTATTGATACAAATAACGACAAGGGCTGGCTTAGATCAAACAGAATTTCAGATGAACGGAGCTGTTTGCTTTTTCTCGATTGACTCGTTTCTGTAGCACGTAATTGCAATTTTATTACTTGTATGTTCCAATCAATGTATTCTTTCAATTTTATCGATATATCAAAACAGTGAAGCTATTGCATTTGGTCCACAATTTTCGGAACATGAGTTTTTGAAAATTTATTTATAGGCAAATCCATTTCAGAGCATCCTGAGTTGACTCCTAAATTTAAAAAGTTGTTTGTATATATATTTGTTTATTTGTATTTTTGTATTTATATATTTATTTATGTGCCCAGACGATATTTGGCCTTGGGTACATTATAAAAAGTCCAGATTTCTCCAAAATGTTCACATTGCCAAACAAAAGGATGAATTCTTAGAATGAGCATTTTTCAGAAATTTGAGTTTTATCGGGGGTTGGGGGTCAAAAATCGGTAAAAACGGTCAAAATTGCGAACAGAAAAAAAAATTGATGTAAAATCACTGGAAGTGGTATGGATGGGTGATTAAAGACAGAAAAAATACCATTTCACTTGTGTTTCATACTACAGAATAGGGGTTAAATTAGGATTTTTTGAGGTCAAAAATTGGTATTAAGGGCTAAAATCTATATTAGTTCACCTGACATTGTTGTTTGGGATGGTGATTCACGAAGGAGGGACTATTTCGATGCTAACAATATTTTTCTCAGAAAAGAGTGGGACAAATTGCGCTTCATAGGCGTCAAAAATCGGTAAAAACTGCTAAAATCACGAGAAAAAAAATTATTATTTTCACGAAAGTTGTATGGTTTTTCGCTATATCATCTTTTTACACTTTAGCACGAATATTTCTTTGAAAGTTTGCTTTTACAGTCGGGCTCCATGACTGGAACTTCTTATCTTCTCGTCTTACAACCATACAGATACATTTTCCATTTTTAAACGTAGTTTTGATAATTTCAATCAAATTCAATTCTGTTAATTATGTATATAAATCAAGAAACAGGTGGTAATAATTCCCGTTTAATCAAATAAATAAACAAAATTGTTTACTTATGAATACATTCAGAAGGTTTGGGGCGCAGAATAGGACCCAGCTAACAGTTCTTATAAGGCGCCGGTCCCTCTCGTGTGTGATCTTAACGCACTCCGAGCCTTGTAATTAAAGCGAACTACACCGGAAACACGAGCGAAGGTTTGAGCTGTGTCACCGGTCGAGTTGTGGAACGCGGTAGGTAGTTAACATAATTCGCCAATTTCACGGACGGGCGCTCGACTGCTTACCGCAGCGCTCCGTTTTTCCGCTGAGCCAAGCTCCCAGCCCCGACCTCAGGCGGAGTTTGAAAACTTCTAATTGTTCTGCTTTCCTCAGGAGTTGCCCCTCGGGCCCCAAACGCCGAACCCTTAAAACTTATAATTCGCGACATCTCGACTCGGTTCTTTTTTTTCGCGAATCAAAACTAGGCTCCCCGTTGAGTCGTCTGTACCATCTTTCGTTTGTATTATTAGAAGAAATAAAAAATGAACCAACTTTATTTAAGTTTATAAATCCAGTCCTATTCAGTAAGTATTTACGGTACTGGGTTGCGAATCAATTTCCCTTGCCAAAATGTGTGTTCAGAAAACTCTAGTCATACATGATCATATGAGCGAATTTTCAAAGTAACGTGCCTACTTCCTGTCGATTTTTAGCCGTTTTTAGCGAATTTTCGAAGAAAGGAAGCTATTGTTCTCGGTCCAAAATTTTTAAAACTCGAATTTCCGAAAGATTTTTATACCAAAATCCGTTTCAGACCATCCTGAATTCCCTGCCGAAAGACACCAAAAATTATATGTATATATATATATATATTTATATATTTATATATTTATATATATATTTATATATTTATATATGTATGTGTCATTCCAGACGATAACTCTCGAAAGAATTGAGATAAAAAGTTCAAATTTGCACGAAAAATCTGTCTTGGCAATCGACAGGCTAAGTTCGAAGATGAGCAGAATCGGGTCACCCTAAGGGGGAGTTTTGGGGAGTTTTAGGGGGGGAAAATTACCCATAAATTCCCAAAATGAAAAAGTCTGACAAGTGACACCTCATTTTAAAGGTTTTTGTACGCTGAACACGATGGTGAAATCAGAATTGCGATATCTCATTCCATTCTCAAACTGGAGCACTTTGAAGATGAAGGAACGTGGTTATTTCTTGAGATGTTCTTCCTGGTTCGTCTGCTCTAATCTGATAACGGAATGGGATATCGCAATTCTGACTTCACCATCGTGTTCAGCGTTAGAAAATCTACAAACCGAGGTGTTACTCGGCAAAAAATGGAACAAAAAATTTGTTATGTACCCAATACCTACTCTTCTGGTATTCAAAACATTTTTGATTTCCCCCTCCCCCTCCTTCCACCCAAATTTTACTTTGCGTAAAACTAATCCTGTTTTAATTTTGTATGGTATCAAGTTGGGAAAACATTGGCCGAAAAATAATTTTCAGAAAATTTTAGGCGGAGGAGGAAGATGCCGAAAACTTCGAAAATTCGCTCTTATAGCCATGCTGCATGACTGTGGTTTTTCTTAATGTTTTTTATTTATATAGCGATTTTCGACCCACAATAAAATCTCAACTTCGACTTGATTAAAATAATGGTACCATCCTCCTAAAGCTTTGATGAATTTGCAGTATTTTTTTTTTTAAATATTTCAGCAATTATTCGATAACTTGCATTTTATGAGTAACAATAGGTAATTCTCACTGTTGAAATGGACAGACATCATTTCTGTCTCGACTAACCATTTGGTTGAT
This sequence comes from Leptopterna dolabrata, assembly GCA_954871275.1. Lineage (NCBI taxonomy): Eukaryota > Metazoa > Arthropoda > Insecta > Hemiptera > Miridae > Leptopterna > Leptopterna dolabrata. The sequence goes on along the minus strand of OX940984.1, from coordinate 20,823,955 downwards.
CTTACATCAATATTAATTGTACGTCGCCTGTAGCCATTATAACCGATTATTGAACCACAGCAACTTAATTGCCCCTTTCGAAAATGTTTCATTCACCAGCTCACCCTTCAGATAGCAATGATGAACGTTTTCGCGAAATTTGGAATCTTTTATTTCTTAACCAAGGACGATAATTATTTTCCTCAAAAAAATTGCCTAAACTCAACAATCTGGCGTGAATGATAGATATGAATCATTATAAAACAGCTACCTACTGTTTTGTTTTATTATTTTATATTATGAACCTTTGGAATCGAGCATGCGTCCCCCCCCCCCCCCCACAACAAAATTTGATGGTTTCCGTTTCAAGCTACGCAGAATCCAAAAACGGAATAATACGCTACAAATTATTACCCAGCGGTTTATTAACTAACTGAATACCCTTCTGCGTAGATCACTGTTTTCAGTGGTCAATACGAGCTCTCCCCAGGAAACCCATAAAGTGATTACTGGAGCCGGCCAGGGAAATACAGTTTCATAAACATACGCGGGATTCAATAATTCAATCATTAATTATTTGTTGTTATTCATGAGGCACAGCGTTTGTTGAAGTTACAAAACCACCCATCAACTAAATCCAAAAGAGCCATCATCCTTCAAATGAAATAATGTCACAGAACAGCCAACTCGACTACATGAAGCCATCCGTGATTATAATCAGGTGTTCCCTAGCGATGATATCTGGGCCGGATTTATACCGTTTCATTCACGATCATGTTAACGAAGCTTTTCGGCGCAAACGAACGGCTGGACGTATAATGCTCCGGCTGGTCTCAGAAAATTCTTTAGTTCCGGATCAATTTAAAGACGTAAAAAAACCATAGGTACCCTGCTATTGAAAGTTTTCGAGCTACGGCGTTCGGAATATGTCAACCCCTATTTTTCACCCCTTAGAGATGACTGACAGTAACGCCGAGCTTCGCGGACCAACTGGAGCCCAAATGGACCGACACACCAAATTTCATTAATTCTGGTTCATGGCAACTAAGAAAAATGCGGATACGGCGGGCGGACAGAAATTTTTTGTATTCCATTTTCGGATTCTACATGCCTTGAAACCATCAAATTTTGAGGAGGGGTTTTTTCTTTTGTTTTCTCCGTACTTCGTACTTGCCTTAGTTATCATGAAGGAAAATTAATGAAATTTGGGCTCTAGTTGGTCCCCGAAGCTCGGCGTTACTGTTAGTCATCTCTAAGGGGTGAAAAATAGGGGTTACGAATTTTCAGGCCGCTGTTATGAAGATTTTTTTAACGTTTTGGTTTATTATTTTCAATAATGAACCATTGGAATCGAGCAAGAAAAAAAATTCTTACCCCCCTCAAAATTTGATGGTTTACGTTTCAAGGCATTAAGAATCCGAAAATGCAATAAAAATATTTCTGTCTGTCCGCCGTACGCCGTACGGGCCACTTTTCTACTTTTCTTAGTTACCATGAAAGAAAATTGATGAAATTCGGGTTATAGGTTCCGTTCGGGGTCTAGTTGGTCCTCGAAGCTCGACGTTACAGTCAGTCATCTCTAAGGGGTTCAGAACGCCGTTTCTCGAAAACTTTCGATTGAAGGGTATGGTTTTTTTACGTTATTAAATTTGTCTTGAGCTAAACAATTTTTTGAGACCACCCAGGGCATTGTACGTCCAGCCGTTCGTGTGCACCAAAAAGCTTCGTCAACACGATCGTGAATTAAACGGTATAACTCCGGCCCGGATATCATAACTACGGAGCATCTGATTATAATCAAGGATGGCTGTATGAAGTCGAGTTGTTTGTTCTGCGATATTATTTCATTTGACAAGTGATGGACTACTGGATTTTGGTGGTAGGTACTTTACCTATACTTGATCAGATACTTCTGAAACTTGAAAAAACGTTGAAGTATTATTGATGGGTAAATTATTAAACAATGGCAAATTATTACACAACGGTGAATTATTACACAACGGTAAATTATGACACTACGGTAAATTATTACACAACGGTAAATTATTACACAACGGCTCATCTATCAAGAAGGGTTTGGATTTTGTTGGTAGGTACTTTTGAAACTTGAACAACCGTTGAAGTATTATTGATGGGTAAATTATTACACAATGGCAAATTATTACACAACGGCAAATTATTACACAACGGTAAATCACTATACAACGGTAAATTATTACACACCGGCTCATCTACCAAGAAGGGGCTGGATTTTTTTGGTAGGTACTTTTGCAACTTGAACAACCGTTGAAGTATTATTGATGGGCAAATTATTACACAACAGTTCATTATTCTGTCTCCGTAGAAGGGGAACCTATAGTACTGGTAAATTATTACACAACGGTTTAGGTAGGTACCTAGTAACGAGTACGGGGTTAGGTACTGACCTACGGAGGGTGTAGAATAGTACATAATTATGTTATATAGAAGGGTTATCTATACAGAGAGCTGTGATCTGTAACAGAAGGGTATTCTATACAAAATAATAAACCGTTGTGCAGGGATTTGCAGCGTTTTAAATTGGTCTCTAACTTCTGACACCATGCGGAGCCTTGTCCGTCCAGCAGTTCGTTCACAGTACTGCCCTGAAGTTGGCACCGAAAAGCTTCGTCAACATGATCGTGAATGAAGCGGTATAAATCCGGCCCAGATATCATTGCTAGGGAACACTTGATTGTAATTACGCGTGGCTTTATTGAATCGAATTGTTTGTTCCGTGGTATTATTTCATTTGAAGAATGATAGTTATTATGGATTTTGTTGATAGGTACCTACTTTTGTAGCTTCAGCAAGGAACTTAATACTTCATAAATAAAGATAAATAAATAACTGTAGAATTCTCGAATCTACCGCATATTATTTACTAATTCCTCGGCCGGGTTCGGTGCTCGATTTAAGGCTTTCCTGGGGGGGGGGGGGGGGGTTGGAGCTATTGACCACAGAAAACAGAGTGATCTACACAGAAGGACATCTATACAGGTAATCTATACAGGTAATCTATACAAGGATAATCTATACAGGTAATCTATACATCATCAGCGTCAAGCGGGAAGACTGTAGCGGAATTAGTTGAGCTTGGTCGTAGCAAACAATGTTGGAGTGTGAGCCTCGTGAGAGGGGGGGGGGGGGGTCAAATAGTACAAATATGTTATTTTGAAATCCGAGTGTTTGCAGGAGCGTGATAAACCCCCACAATTCCATTTATTCTTCTTGACTTTAAAATCTAAAGTTACTAATTTAAGTTAATAAGTATTCAAAATTATTTAATAATCATTTCGCCTCCCACATTTGCTGTGACGAAGCGCACATAACTCGGCCATTAGTCGATCTTAAAAAAATGCACTTCCCAATGCATGCAGTTTCCAATACTTCGGAACGAGAATTCGACTTCATGAACTATGAAATCCACGTTTGATGCCCGTGACGCTATGGCGTGAGCAGTGAGATGCAATACTCATAAAACACCTCATCATGAGCAACGTACGTGGATGGCACTTTTTCTCCCTGTGTTATGAAAGTCTCCATTATTTATTTCAACAAGTCTCGAGTAGCATCAGTTATGGCAATAGAAAGAAGAATATCACAGGATTTTGATCCACATGGAGTTTTAGAGACAACATCGTTGAGCCCTTTGAGCGGGAATAAGCATGCACGGAAATTCCGTAGTGTTGTTGATTTTTGGAATTATTAATAAATTGTGAGTTACCTCTTAGCAAAAAAAAAATGAGGTTTTTGTTTGCATGATCAGCTCAGGATTTGATGTGTGCATTAGAGGAAAATTTCGTATGTACAAACACAACAAGCAGTATGTAGTACAAATAAAACCTCGAGAGCGCAAAAAATATTTAACAACCACTTTCCCCGTGTTTCGGGGGAGTCAGTTTATTTTGGCCCCCTTCCCGAGTGGCTTCAGCAGCATCGATTGAATGTATTTGGCGCTGACGATGAAAAACCGTTAAATACCACGAATAACTCGTGGTCAGAATGGATTCACCTAGTGAGGCGAAAACGGGGCGTGGGGGGGGGGGGGGGGGGGGATATTCATTCGTGCAGCATGACTATAAGAGCGAATTTTCAAAGAAATATTTGTGATATTGTGTAAAAATATGATATAGCAGAAACCATACCTCTATTCCTAAAATTATATCATTTTGCTTCCTCACTACCGGAAGGTAGCCTCCAAAACCTCCAAAATGAAAGTTTCCACTAGGTACTATTTTGCGTTTCAGACATCAAGGAACGTTTTGGGTTCCGTGTCTGTCTGTCTGTCTGTCTGTCTGTCTGTCTGTGGTCAGTACATTGTAAGCCCATGCCACCCAAAATAATGTTGTCGAAATGGGCTGAAATTTAGGTGAGAGTTGGGTCGCAGGTGGTCCCATATCAAAATCATTGAAAAATACTGTAACTTTCGTCTGCGCATGCGCAATCGTGAACTACTTGAACCGCCCATAACTACCTTAAATATCGTTGAAATGAGTTCAAACTTGGAGGGACGATCAGGAATAATACTTTGATAGTTCCTTATGAATGTAATAGGACTGTAACTTTCGTACTGTAACTTTCGTCTGACCATATCCTTGTAACGCTTCTAACTACGCGAAAAATAGTCGTAGAGAGCTGAAATGTTTAGGGTACTTGCGGGTAGGATCGCAGATGGTCCCGCATATTATATTATTATCATGTTACCTGACGTTATTCTATACATTCATGTGATTCAACTGAGGAAGATGTACTGCCTACTCGAATTGGCAGACTTTTTTTTAACGTTTTAAATTTATCTCGAACAAAAGATTTTGTTGAGACCAACCCGAGTATTGTACGACCAGTCGTTCGTTTCCACCGAAAAGCTTCGTCAACATGGTCGTGAATCGGTATAAATCCGGCACAGATATCATTGCTAGGGAGCACCTGATTATAATCACGGATGGCCGTATGAAGTCGAGTTTATTTAATTTGAAGAATGAGGGTCGTTTGGATTTTGCTGATAGGTACTTTTGTAACTTGATTGGTACTTATTGATTGATACTTATTGGCTGGTACTTACTGTTATGCCTCATGAATAACAACAAATAATATTAATGATTGAATAATTGAATCCTTGGCATTTTTAGGACACTGTAATTCCCTGGCCGGCTCCTGTACTCGATTTAGGGATTTCCTGGGGGGAGCCCAAGGGTAGGTAGTTACCACAGAAAACATTGATCTACGCAGAAGGGGCATCTATAAAGGTAAATAATAAATCGTTTTGTAATAATTTGCTGCGGTTTTTAACTTTAAAAAAAAGGTTTGATAATTATATATAATAATATAGACATTTAATCAACGATGTTAGTGGCCGATAATATCGGTGTTGGAATACTTTTATATAGTCATCAATACTTCTTTTCTTTTGGTTGAAAACCGCTGCAAATTATTACACAACGGTTTGTTATTTACCAGTGATGGTCCTTCTGCGTAGATCACTGTTTTCTGTGGTCAATACCCCCTTAGACCAGGGGTTCCCAACATTTTTTGGCCGCGCCCCCCTTTGCCCTATGCGAGCACCGTTGCACCCCCTTCCTTGTTCAACGTAAGTACCTATGCTCTCTCCCGCCTCAAAAATGGTAATGAACAAATTCAAACTCAATTTTAAACTGAACTTTTTATATTAACAGTACCTAGGTCATTTAAATTTTTAATTTTATAATATTTTATTCTATTAATTTTTTAACTATTAGTTCTGTGGTTAATTTGAAACTTGACTTTGTTTTTCGGTGACTAATTTCGCTATGTTCGGAGTGATTTTCGATAAGGCGGTGGCATCGAAAGTGACCTAAGATGCTTAGGTGACTTTCGACATCTAAGCAGTTTCGGGTTTTAGAATGTCAGAAAGTGTGAAATCCCGATTCACACAGGTTGGTAGAAGAGAAGAGCACGAATTTTCAAAGCAACCATGAAAATATTTGGATAGATAGGATAGTAATCTATCCAAAATTTCTCCAACTCTGCTGCTTCGAATGCCATGTTCATAGTTGAATCACTCTGCAAATCTACACTTCTTCTTGAATTTCGACTAGAAATGATTCCACGTTTACAGTAATCGGCGAGGATGTTAACATGGTTGCCAGCCAGCGGTGTTTATTTCAGGAAAATAGCACTGAAGTTCTTCATCCAGCCTAGCGAGGTGTTCGCAAATGGTTTTTTTTACATTCCATGAATAATTCGAGTGGTTTACCGTCCAAAAGTTCATTCAGACGACGGAATTACAAGAAATTGGGTGTGGGGCCCTCCAGTCGTCGCTTCCACTAACGTATCTTCTCTGAAAAACCTGTTATGGAATCTGAAGCAGAGATTACGGTTGACTTTCCTAAATCTTTGTCAAGTTTATGGGCCCCACTCGCGCCTCCCCTGGAAGTGGCGTGTGCAATGCACACAAAAGGGGCGGGACAGTGGCGAGAAAGGACGTCAGTTACCTTTTGATTTTGTGGAGTGCAACTAAACATGGCTTTTTCAAGCAGTGACGAAGATGAAAATATGTTGGATTTGGTGTACTTGGCGAATGTGAATTAAAAAAAATAGGAGGTATTGGGTTCATCCATTGTGGTTGAAGAAGGGGAAACCCGGTGGAACAATCGACGTTATGCGTGAATTGAATATGTACCCAGAACGGTTTCATAATTTTTATAGAATGTCTCGTGAGTGCTTCCATAAAAAATATTCTGCCAGGCCTGGTCTTGGCCATTCCTATTGCAGTACCTAATCCACACGATTGTAATCAAATAAACATGGGTATTTCCCAATTTCCTCACAAAATTCTATGTTGAACTCAATATCATCCCGCATTTTGAATCGGACAACGCGTGGCGAGGAACTGGCGTGTCCCTTCTTCTACACCACAAGAAACGGCAGAGAAGTGGCACGGGCGAGAGGGCAAATGCCCCCGCCACGTCACTTCTGTGTACATTGGACCATTTGTTTACATAGGAGAGACGCAGAAGGGACAAAGGTCCGCGCCACGTCTCTGCCCGACGTCCGTTCTGTGTCAATCGGGCCTGACTATCGATGTTCGGTGACCGATATTGACATCGATGGTAAGTATCATTGATGTCCTTGCTTCGATGTTCCACCCCTAACCTGAAGCAGAATGAGGGATGAAGGCGATGTCCCGTCCTCGAACTCTCCTTGTAAAAGTTCGGTTTCACCATTTCTGAAATCACCGTCGGGCCTCGAAACCTCAGAACTCCAAACGACGACTGTTAGTGAGTTCAGCTGTAAACGACGTAGCGGACCGGGTGTCGCCCAAAAGGAAAACCCACTCGGTTATCTCGGTTATGAGGAATCGTTAAAGTGCTGACCCTTTTCGTCGCTCTTCGACGGCGAGAAGCGGTAAACCGTTGGACGCCAAGTTTTAATATCCTGGCGAGGCGAGCGAGCTGTCCGTTGCCGCCTCCCAACTTGTTGCCAACCGCAGACAACGCCTCGCCGCATAGTTACAGATGGACGCGGCTCTTTGTCGCTCGGCTCTGCCCTGTCAGTTGACTCGGTTTTGGTCGTTTTGTTGAGTTATTCTCTCGCATCAGTTACAGTGTTTGACGTTGAAAGGTCGGCTAACGTTTATGAACTTCCAAGTGCGCTGTGGTGAGGTGTTTCAGCAGCAAACAGTCGCTTATTTGCAAAAGCCGTAACTTACTATTTATTTCATTCCCATCAAACTGTGGGAAAACTACGCTCCGTGGCACGTAAAATTTTTATTTTGGCTTCCAGGTTTACCAAGTTCTAATTTTATGGTCGTTCTTCCCTCAAAAAATGATCACAACGATCATTTTTGGCTAAGATAAAGATCATCGTAGCCTTTTTCAGTCTGTGAATACGCAAATCATTGCCACGCTTGTTGATTACATAATATTACTGATTACATTACATAATTTCATGTTGAACATTGCATAATATTCATGAGTTCCATTTCTGTCGGTGCTTGTGTCCGCAAAGCATTGCGTTGCTCATACGAAATCAGATGACAATATAAATCTGTCGAAATTGCAAACCCTTGGGCCCAGCGATAAGTTGGTCGTACAGTGCTCGCGGGGGTGTCGTTCAATTCCAAAGATTTCAATGTACCTATAATCGAAAAAACCTCGCCCGTTCACCTGCATACCATATTTGCTACGTTATGGTCAACGTTGAGTGGCCAAAATGTTGCGGGCGACTTTCTCATTCCTTCCTCGATCTCACGGGTTCGTTATTTGGAATAATAAACTTAAATCCGCCAATAACTTCCGACCCGCGGGTATTGCCCGTTCAGTTCTTCCCTTCCAGTCCCCAACTCATTCCATAGATCCCTCATCGTTTAGTCTCACAGAACTTCTTGCTAAGTTTTCCCCTTAAACAGAAGAAAAACGCCTTGGAAGGTGCGCGTAGGGCGCGGGTTCCCGAATCCACCGAGAGGAACCGATTTCGCCCACTTGGAAGTAGAAAATCTAAGAGACACGAGACCTTTGAAAGCATTTTCTTGTTCCCGAAACAGTTGGTTCCCGACGATGAACTCGCTTCGCACATTTCTCCCTGAGGTCTTGTAGCCGAATAGTTGGCAAGGAACGTTAGTAGATTCGGCCCGTTTCCCAGTTGAAGAAAATAGGTCGAATCGATTGTGAGCGATGTAACACCCTTTTATATTGTTCTCTAGAGGAAGATACAGAAAGCGAAATCATTCTCGTAGGAGGAGAAGCTGTTCTATATTTAATTTTTTTTTTTTAATCGGTAAGTGTTATGTTCTGGAAGAAAACAAGTGTCGCGTTGGAGTCTTGATGTGTTGAGATTCTCAACGTAATTCACGTCACCGAATTACAAGCGAGTTTTCATATTCTCCTTGTAGCTCCGGATTGGCCCTAAATATTCCCAAATATTTGATCATTTTCACTGTAACAGTTATTTCCCATGTTCATCGAGGAAAGAGGGTCAAATTTGAGTTTTGGGGGGGGGGGGGGGGGGGCAAATTGTCGCTTAAAATGCTTTAAAAAGCTCGAATTCTCAGCTACGAAGATTCACTCTTATGGTCATGCTGCATGATAGGAACTTTTTTTTTTCGTTTTGCTAACCTGCGACGGAAGAGGAGGGCGGTCGGCCTGGGGAAAAACCATTTATTATAATTAGGGTGAGCAGAACCGGTCTAGTGGGGGCTAAAGAAAAAATATGAGGGGGCGGGGGGGGGTAAAAAGTAATTTTTTTTTGTGTTAATTCTGGCCGCTGCCGAGAGTTAATGAACTTATTAACGTGGGCAGGTGGTGGTGGGGGAAATGGTCTAAGGGCGTTGTTGCACTCTTTGGGGGGGGGGGGGGGGTCTGAAGAGGGGATTTCCTCGCTTGAAATATTGAAACGCTGGTTTATGGGGGGGTGGACCCCCCCGAGCTAAGGGGGTCGTCTGACGTTAATATAAACTGATATTGTCCAGGAGGGTTTGTTTGTCCCTTCGATCCAGCCAACTTGTGTTCTAAAACTCATTCTCTCGAATTGAATTTGAAGAAAAAAAATTAGCGAACTTTCGAAGTTGTTGAATGAATTAAACTGGTTTTTGACTATACTTTTGGTTATTTCAGTAGTCTTTTTTAGTCTTGAACCACCATTTTATAGCGGTTTTGGTGAATTGATATTACGTTGGTGACTATAGCAATTTTTACTAATTTATAGCTATTTTTACCGACAAAAATTCCAATTTTACCCATTTTAATGTTCGAGCGCATCCTCGGTTTGTCATAAAAATATTTTTTAGGCGATATTTGGGATCTCCTCCTGTATAGATATAATAAGAATTGTTTCTAGGGATAGATTCAAATTGCTCTGACATCAGTCAAAAAATTATTCAATAAGTAAATAAATATATTATAAGTAAATTATACTCCTTTTCACCGGCATCGTATAGCACATTAATGGTTAAGTAGGATGCTTGGTTCACCGTACAAATTTCAAGTTATACCGACAGCAAAACAATTGCTGTTACATAGGTGCCATAAATATTAGCGGCGCCATTTCTGTTGTTGTGGTGCCATCCTGGCACTAAAGCAATTCTGGTGACCCTAACATTATACCCTGTAGATTTCAAGTCGTAAGACTCATTATTCAGCTGATTTTACCATTTAGCGGTGCCGTTCCCAGCGTTGTGGCGCCGCACCCTGGCACCGTCATGACGCCAACAACTATGTGAGTTCCAGTTGTCCAACTTGTGACATGTTACCCTCATAATTCCAAGTAGTAGATAATTTAACTGATCTTTGTAATAAGCTAGTTGTATGCTAGTAGCGTTGCAATTGCTGCCAGGCACAAAAATCAGTGGCGCCTCACCGCATTTCTAAAAAGGGGTTTCTGATGGAGGAAGAAGAACTACCTACGCTGCGTTTCTAACTTACAGGAAATTTCTTAATATACCTCATGTTCCTTCATAACATTGATAATTACCAGCAAAAATCCCAAAGAACATAGAAAATTCCCATTTTCCCCCCGAATAACACCAACTAAACTGGTTTCGCATGAATGAAGAAATAAGGATTATTCTGCATCATTCCAGACCAATTAGAGCCCTCAAGCTATGTAGCCACTATAATTTTGGCTATTTTCCAAGTTTTTTGTGTTTTTGGATATCTTTGTAAACCGTTTCAACATTACAATGTTCATACGTTCATTATAAATTTAGTTCTTAGTTATCTGTTCTTCGTTGTGTAAGGCTGACTATAGATTATCACATTTTCACCTCCGCTTGAAACCCACAGGAAATTCCCATCTCAACGTCAGAGTCAACACTTTCAATACGACGATGTCACATTTTGTGGTGAAACCTTGAAATCCTGCGGTCGCTGGCTTCTACCCGCTTCTCACCATCACATAATGCTACCTACCGAATACCGGGAAAATTGAAAACGCTATTTCGGACCCGTTTAACCCTCGCCGTCCTATAGAAAGGTGGAAGTCTTAATTCAACTTCCCCCTCGAGAAATGCCACTCCGGTAATTGCAGGGTTAAACATATTAGTTCGAAACCTTTCTCACCCTTTGTTTGCTCGAATGTTTATGTCTTTCCTTAATTCGAAAAGGCCGAAAACTTGATCTGCGGGCAAATCTCCCCTCCTGGTTTCAGTTACAGGTGTTTGGGTGTTTGGCGGGGTTGAAGCGTGTTTCAACTTTGAATTAAGAACAAATAAAAACGGGTTTCGAAACAATGAACAAACAGCGTTTAATTAGAATCACTTGGAGAGAAGAATCAGATATAATTCTGCATCAGTATCTCTGGTACACTAATTAATTAGTAACGTCTGGCGTGCTCTTTATGGGGTTCGAGGATTAGTTAGAACGAATGATTTAGAGCGGAGAAGGAGATATTTATTCCAATTATAACTTTAGTAGTAACTGGGTAATGTCTAAAGAATTAGAACTCATCGAATATAAAATATCTGCTGAGGTGTTGCAAAATGCTTCCTCCTAAATATTACAAAATCATCTTAGATCTGGCTGCAATAGCTGTTACAACTACGCACGGGCAGAGAACATTGATTTCAATATAAATTAAATGGGAACATGAAGATACCTAACCAATTGTTCCTGAGGATTTCATCATAAGCGGTGGACTAGAGCGGGAGTTATGCTTGTGGTAAAAACTTCATTTACACATGCGCAGGCGAATATTTTCGTCCGATCTTGATGATATTGATGTGTCATCGTAGAAATCTCCCATACCTTCCAAATTTCCGTCCATTACGACAATTTTGTTTTATAGTAGGTCAATGCGTCGCAAGGATTTGCGGGTCTACAGTCAAAAGAAAAACAAGAAACACAGTTAGTTCAAAAAGGTCACAAAGGCGTACACACGCGGAATAGGGCATGCTGCATGACTGGGACGTGTTGTGGCATCTCGTAACTGGAAAATTTCATGAGTTTTAAACATTTTCAATAACATGAAACTATTTCAATAACATGAAATATCCTTTTATAATTATATCATCATCAAACTTTCTACTAGTTGCATTTATTTCATTCCTTCCTGTATCTTTATTTAAGATCCCTTACCAGCACCCATCACATTTAGGCTTTCATTCGCTAGTATCCTGCTAAACTATTCGGAATTTCGTTTACTATTGACACACGCATTTGGAACTTTTTCCCGCGTTTTCTGACGCGAAGAATTTAATTAAACTCGGAAAAGAGCTAAAACGTTGACTGATCGTAAGAGAATCTCATTACTCGCCAAAACACGGGTAACTGACTTTCTTTTCATAGGAAGTTTTCTTACCCCTAACGATATTTTTCCACCTTAATATTTTATCCCTCTTCTGCCAAAGGTTATTTCTGCGCCCCCATCACATTCAGGATCCCCCGCATTGATGTAAACCGACACCTAATTCCTTCCCCCAGCATCCGGGCAGCTTATTGTTAGGGGAAGCCCTAAACTGAACTGCGTAACTGCCTGTGGTAACGTCAGCGTGACGTTATCTGCATTCGAAGTTTTAACGAGCCGTAAAATTTCCTGCGCTGGCGCCAAAGATGGCGTTTCTGCAAGATCAATTCGCGCTTTTTTCAGGATTTCATTAAATAGGTCATTTGGACGTAGCTTATAAATATTATAGTTGGCTGAAATTTGCGAAATTGCGTTCTAGATTCACTAGAAATCCTAGGGCAGCGGCTCTGCCAGTCCGAAGTAACCAAATTTCAGTCCGCTGTATAACTTTAGGGACGGATTTTCGTAGTAACAGAGCTGCCCAAAATAAATCCAAATGCGAAAAAACGGACTGAGATCCTGCGAGCTCCCTCTACTCACCAGAGGCCAATTCACTGTGCGACGCCTTTATTGTGCGCCAATAAATGCATTGTGCGCGATCTCAAGCCTGGTTTACTCGACGGAGGCCATTTCATTGTGCGCCGCCTTCGACTGTTATCGAACATAATATTTCTATAAATAATTATTAATGTGTATCGCAACGTTTGACCCGAAAACAGAACCACTGCGAGTCCGAACCGCTGCTTTAGAAAAGGAATGTATTTTTTTTTTACATTCATTCCTTGTGAAATAATATTTTTTTACTCTTTAGTCACCGTCCTGTTTCAATTTTAGTGGTTGTATTCACATATTTGGTAGGTAGTTTTAGATCCACGCTCACCCTTGTACAACGAAACCACCATGGCAGTCTTGGCCTTTTCCCTGAAAACAGCATTCTGTGCCTTCTCTATCTAATCTACCTTTTCATTCGATTGCAGTGAGGGTTGTGGGACTCAAATGAGAACCTCAGATGACGTTACTAGCCCTTTCCGTCACCACCTCACGCCACTTGATAGTTCAGGTTCACCCAATAGCTGCAGCAGGTTACTGTACTCAGAGTCCTAACATTTTAGGAATCCGCCATTTTCATCAAGTTGAAAGGTTAGCTTTGCGGATTGCGGTGTCAATATTATCATCAAAATAGCTTCTCCAGTTATCTCAGTACACGTTTTTTACTCTCCCCCCGGGTTTTGGCAGGAATCCAGACCAAATATCAAGTTCCTCCATTGGTAGTAAATAATGAGGGGGTTTTTCAACAGTTTGGGGGTAGGGAAAGAAGAAAGTCCGTATCTCCACTCACAAAAAAAGTATCTCGATTCAGGTTACCGAGCTCCCTCCCTCGTCATTCTCTTCAAACGATCATCCGATACTGCGTTGATTTAAAGTTCGTACGAGGATAAAATTTGAGGGGCTTTGAATCATTTTGAACTGTATAGAGTTCTGGGACTCGCGCCAAGAGCTGAACTCCCTGAAGTGGATAAACCATTAAATTTACTCTCGACATGCAGGTGAATTCAAATTATCGATATTCCTGAATGTAGTAGAAAACACTCTGAACATTAACATTGTTTGGGTCATGAAAAACCAACTGATCCTGTAGATAACCTATAGATAACCTGTAGGGGGTGTAGTAGAAAAGACTTCAAATGGGGTACTAGAATGAGTCCTAACCTAAAAATGTCTGCCAATTCCAGCAGGCGGTAAGCTACCTCACTTGAATCACATGAAGGTATAGAATAGTCGGGTAGGTTCCCGGGTAGGTTTTGCTTAAAATCTGAATATGACATTTTTGCGCGCGAGCGCATGCGCAAAACGTGTGGAATGCACAGTAACTTTTTTTTTCAAATGAGTAACCTCCATTTGTATTGCAGATTCGGATTCTACGTTAATATTTATGAAAAAATGACCCGTCATTCGAATTTTTTAATGCGCAAATACGCACAAAATGTTGGCTAAACGCAGAAAATCGAGTTTTGTTTAGTAAACTACCAAATGTGATACGTAATTTTAACGTGTTTTTCCTCGCTGAATAACGTGGTGTTGTTACTTTCTGTTTTGAGCAAACCTTATTTTATTTGTTCTCAAAAAGGCACCGTGAGAGATAAGTAGGTAAGTACCTATCATCGCGAACAGAAAGAGCAGGGTCAAAAATTCTAATGACGGGTCTTTTTTTCATGTAATTTAATGGACTATCCGAATCTCAATAAACATTGGGGGTTCTCATTTGAAATAATAAACCAAAACAAAGTTAATGAGCGCTGCGCATGTTTTCCGCATGCGGACGTGGGCAAAAATGTTATATTCAGATTCTACACACCAAAAACTTGCGGAGGGGGGGGGGGGGGGTTACCGTTTGAAACTTCTTCTTCAAAAACACATTCTTAACGGAGATATTTCGGTGAGCCTTAAATTTTGGTCACCCTGTAGGTGTGTTTCTGTAAAATCTATTCCGGAATATATTCATGACCCCTCCCACCAAAATGTTAGTCTGCATCCGTCCTTGACGGGCGGTCAGGTTTTTGTTGTTTCCCCATAATATTTGGATTCTACTTACCTATATTCAAAAGTACACCATCATGAGGGAAGGTTGAATTTCGTTTCCTCCATAATTGAAATTAATGAACCAAAAGCAGTTACGCCGTTGAGACATGGTTTAGAGGAATCTTTTCAGTAGCTCATTTTCATCTTCGAGCCAAAGTTTATTACGTATTACACATCACAGCTGCTAACTAACCAACATACAAAAGACGTCGTATTAACACCATATCCCATGTCCATATCCCATTTTTTTTCTCTATACAAAATCCTTTATGGGATTCCACCAAAGACAGCATCAGAGTTCTGCTCACTCAGGAAGGGGACATTGAACCAAAAGTGTTGTAATAATTTGCTCTCAAGGAAGACTTAATAATACATCCCCTCTTCCATCACCCTACGAGATTCTTCATTAATTTGAATGTTTAGAGAGCCTCGACGTCAAAAAAAACACTAGGTAGATGTTTTTTTCTCTCAAAAGATTTATTCTTTCCTCTACCCCCCTCACCTTTATTTCTAAATACCTTCACCCTTCATCGCGCCGTAAAGATCCTTTATAAAAACAGTTGGGAGTTGAAGGGATGAGCTAAGGAAGCTTATTGTAACTCCCATAAAAATGCGAAGGGTAGCACCTGTACAATATGAGCTTAATTTTCTGTGTTTTTTTGTTTAATTTTTTTTTCTCTCGGTAAGAGCGCCGGAAGTTTTTAATCACGCCCACCTACTCCTTTTTTTGCAGAAGATAACAAATTATGTCGGAACAGTTTTCTCTGGTTAATCTCAACAGCAGTTGTTACTAACGCAAATTAGGCCGTACATCTTTTCCTGGCGTTTGGGAGTTGCTGAGTTGGATGTTGCAGTGGGAACCAGTCATGTAGCTCATTTCACTCTTTGTATTTAGTTTGGTGGGTTTCTGAAACATTGCATCATCATTGCCATTTCATAGTTTGGCTAAGTCTCGAGGTTGCTTTCGCCCTTGCTCGAACAGGACTGCTCAGATTTCTAGTGGAAATTTCTGTATCCTAAACTGAGCTGATTAAATTTCGAAGCACTGATTTTCCTAAAATTTGACTTGAAACACGGAAATCACTGTCCTGAAAACTACAGAAGTTTTGAATAATATTGTGCATAATATTACGTACAATGAAGCGCCCTGAAAAGAGGGCGTCACTCGACAATATGTAGGTTTAGACTTTTTATAATAACGGCCGCAGCGCGTTACGGGGAATTATTACAACACCTCCCTACTCACTTTACCAGGCTTAGGACTGGGAAAGCCCTAAATGGAGTACCTACTGGAGCCGGCCCGGGAATTAAAGTTTCATAGAAATGCTCTGGATTCAATAATTCAGTCATTAATTATTTTTAGTTATTTATGAAGCATAATGTAAATAATAAACCGCTGTGTAATAATTTACCTGTATAGTTGCCCCTTCTGCGTAGATATTATAATAAACCGTTGCGTAATAATTTACCCAATAATACTTCAACTATTTTTCCTACCTATCAACAAAATCCAAAAGATCCATCATTTTTCAAATGAAATTATATCACAGAACAACCAACTCGACTTCATACTGCCATCCGTGATTATAATCAGGTGCTCCCTTGCGATGATATCTGGGCCGGATTTATACCGTTTGATTCGCGATCATATTTACGAAGCTCTTCGGTGCAAACGAACGACTGATCGTACAGTGCCCCAGATGGTCTCAAAAAATTCTTTAGTTCAAGATCAATTTAACAACGTAAAAAAAAACCATACCCTTCTATTGAAAGTTTTCGAGCTACGGCGTTCTGAAATGTTGACCCCTATTTTTCACCCCTTAGAGATTACTGACAATAACGCCGAGCTTCGAGGACCTAGTAGACGCCAAACGGGACGTACAAACCAAATTTCATTAATTTGGTTCGTAGTAAGAAAAGTGCGAAGTACGGTGTGCGGCGTAGGTACGGCGGACAGACAGAAATTTGTTGTTGCATTTTCGGATTCTACGTACCTTGAAACGTAAACCATCAAATTTTGAGGGGGGTTAAAAAAAATTTTTTCCATGCTCGATTCCAAAGGTTTATTGTTGAAAATAATAAACCGATATTGGTGGCTTCAAATTCTTTGTCCATAAGACATTTCGTCCATATTTTGCAAGAAACGCAATTTTACGTCGTCCATAACGGGTAAGTACCATGAATTCTGTTTGCATTGTTGCTCAATAGTTTGTGAAGAAAGATAGACGATCGTAGGGCTGAATCGGGAAAATGTGCCTTCTTCATAATTTGAGAGACCTCCAAACTGTGAGATTTCAAAAAAGAGGCGGGGAGAGGGGCCCTGCTGTTGCCTGTGAGGTTGTAGGGATAAGAGTTCTGATTGGCTGCCCGTGGCAGCAGAGGGGAGACGGCCACTCGAGGCGTTATACCCGTGTGGCGTAAGCAGGCGGCTTCTTTGAATTGTCTTTTTCTTTTACGTGATTTTCTTCTTCCATAAAGCAACTTATCGCTCAACTTTTTAACTTTCTCAAATACTAAGAAGAAAATAATGTTATAATATCAGTTGCAACAGTATTCTCCATGGATACAAACATGGCAATTGCCCATTTTCACGGAAGCGGCTACTTTTTTCACAACTTACTCGAGTTGTGCAACAATATTAGCCCGTAACCTCGATACAATGAGTTAATTACCTCAGCCGTTCTTTTGTGTAGTGATGTGCGTTCTGAGCGTATTGCGTACAGAGCAGTAGTTATCTAGAGGGAATGGTTATCTTGGAATATTAACTAAATAAATATTGAACTTTTGTAGAAGAATTTTCAGCATTTTTCTGTTTTGATAATAATTTGGAAGCCAGCTGGAAGCTCAACCGATGACCGGAAAAAATTGAAAACGTAGGGAACCAGTCAGTTCCCTTTGGGCTATCGCCCAAAACAAACAAAACCGTCAGTTTCGGTTGGAGATCACTTGTGGGATGATGGCAGGGACCCCCAGCCAGGACAGGGCAAGGCTCAGACGCCCCCTGAACCCCTCTGCAGGTCTGGGATGCCACGAACGCATTCCACGGGAGGGTAAATACCAGACAGATTATCTTGTTGGTTGTTATTGCCTCGAGGCTACGATTCCGTATAATCCCCAGGGACTTTGCCGGGGCAGGAGGATTAAGAGATTTCAGAGGTCGTGGATGCTGTACACCTCTCACCCTCTGGTGGCTTCCTTCCTGCCACTATCTCCTCCCTTCTTCTATTTCACTGGAAATGAAAGCTCGATACTTGCTCGTAATGAAACCACGTAGCCTTTTACGATGTCGCCAAGGCAGCAAATGAATATACCACTCATGCCCGTCCAATTAAACTAGCTGGGGCGCTATGAGAATTTAAACGAGCTCAGATACGCGAAAAACAATTTATAGTTCAACTACTAACGACTCTACTCCCTCCAACACGTCCAGCTTTCACTTCATCATTAAGCATTTCCGCCGTAATAGGTTACTCCAATAATGTCTATGCTCATTTCTCATTGCGAATATCGGAGCTCCAAGGTTGTATTTGATTCAGACGAATTTATGATCTGATGAGCTAATAAATAATGGATGGGTTGATTGATTTGCTGTAGAAAGCCATATTAACTGAACATGTGAGCCCGCTGATGACGAGCCTATATTTGGCATCAGTAACACCGAGCGTACTCACAAAATTTCAGTCGTAAAACTCAGAATTACATTATTTCAGCGGTCTTAGGAAAGTTAGCCCAGGATGGGAACTAATCTCTCCCTATCAAAACTTGTTTTTCTACGTAGGTTGTAAAAACCAAATCAGAAAGTTTCAATTATGAGCGATTTTTCAAAGACGGCTACAAGACGGCTATACAACTACATGCATCATTGAACAGCTTACAACGTATTTAACCGCAAAAATCCAAATTTGGAAAATTTGTTACCCTGAAGTATTCAAATTAGATACCTGTTAACTCTTCGGAATTTATACCAATTTGAGCAATTTCTAGGCTGAAAATAACTCAGTTTTGGAGCCATTCGAATAATTTGGCTATTGAAGTGGTATTTAAACTTTTTCCATCTGGTTTCAATAGTTTGTCATTTTTGGTAAATTCTGATTTTTAACGATTTTTTCTGAAGTTTTGCTAAAACTATAAGCTGGGGGATACAAAAATTCATACATAATAACAGAATTGCTCGAATCTCGTTGATACTGTTAAGCAGCATATTGAATTCTGTCGTATCTATCCAACTCCCCCATGAACCAATCCCGACATCTGAAAACCTCCCTGATTATCTCAAGCTGGAATTTTAAGTAGGAATGATTGTTAAGCAGGGATAAATCTCGAGTTTCACGGACCGTGTGCGGGGCGGAGAGTGAAAAATGCACCTTGTTAACAGTCTGGAGACCCTTAGAGGCTCAGAGATTTTCAACAGGTACGTCATCCCTATCCCTTTTCAGCAGGGCCCGGTCTTCATTAGAACTGCCTTTAGAATACTCCTCAGAACATCCCCTTCAGCCCACCACTCCATCCGACACTTGAGACGGCACAGGCCATTACTCGAGGAAGTATTGTGCCTCCCCCACACATATTAGTTTTGACGGCAGTTTTCATGCAGAAATTTCTCGTTCAAAACGAATTGTTCTTCCGCCTCCAACGTTTTGCCTTTTTCTTACCAAGTTTATTGCAATTTATAAGCGAATCTTCAAAGAAAATGAAGCTATTGCAATGGTTCCAACATTTTCAGAACACGAATTTTTGATATTTTTTGTAGGCAAACTCGTTTCAGAGCACCCTGAATTCATCACTAGATTTTAACAAAAATGTATATATATTTATATATTTATGTGTCACTCCAGACGATATCTGACGTTGGGTGCATGATAAAATTCCAAATTTCGCCAAAATGTTCGTATTGCCAAACAAATTTTCAAAAATTCTAAGGGGGTCAAATGAGAGTAGTTTTCAAGGGTCAAAAATCGTTTAAAACGGCTAAAATCGCAAACAATTTAAATAAACCACTGAAAGTGGTATGCAAGAGTGAGTAAAGACAACATTTCAGTTGTTTTCCATACAGAGTAGGGTCAGATTTGGATTTTTGGGCCAAAAATGGGTATTAAGATCTAAAATCTATATTAATTCACCTCACGTTGTGTGGGATGGTGATTCGCGACAGAGTTTCATTATAAAAATATTTTTCTCAACAAAAAAAAAAAACAGTGGGTAATATTTGACTTTATAAGGGTCAAAAATCGGGGGAAATGGCTAAAGTCACGAAAGAAGGATATAATATTACAAAAAGTGGTACATGGTTTCTCGGTATATCATCTTTTTCACGCAATCGCAAGAATATTTCTATAAAAATTTTCTCATATGGCCATGCTGCATGTTTTTTTTATTATTATTATTACCTACTTGTTCCCCTTTCTTTTTTTCTGGCATCTATTCACTCGACGTTTTCAGAGGGTAAGTCAGGTCGCTCCGACGTTGCAGGAAATCACGGTAATTTATATCAATAAGGGGTCGACCTAGGGGTGGAGTAATGGCTGTAATGAGGTTTATTCATCATAATATGAAATAACGGTTTGAGCCTCGTTTCATGACTTTCAGTCCTCAACCTCTCGATGTAGGTATTCCTACTAATTCCGTAGTTTTAAACTGACAAACATAACCCGTCGCTTAAGCATGTAATTATAATTATGTACTGTATTTTTCGTAAATTGGAACTAACCATCGTCTTGACCTTCCATATCTGTCCATGGTCTGGATGTGCAAATCACATTTGTCATAATTATATTGGAATTGACCCGGTTATTAGTCGCTGTATGGTTCAGCTATGCTCTCTGCCAGCATGTTTGTGGAGGATTCAAAGTAGATTTCACAGGATTCAGTATTTCTCACTAGAATGTTGAAGACACTTTTTTTTCCAAATTGGGTTTCAGTAACGTTATATTACGAGTACCTACCTAAAAGACACTGACTGCGCCCCTAAAAAAAATGCATGCATACTATACGTTGTAACCAGCTTTCTTAACTGATGTTTACAACATTTATCCTGTAACCAAATACTCGATTTGGCTCTTACGGATGTGTCATCGCAGAAGAAGCAGAGTACAAACAGTGCTGTAGGTATGTTTTTCATTTAAGAACATCGTTACACAAGGACAAAACAAGGACCCATGATTTTTTTGGTTACAACGTTATTCTACTCAACGTATTCGGAGGCAGTTTTCCACTGACAGTCTCGTTTTTTGAGTGGTGTAATGCTTCCCTGCGTCCTTGTTGTCCTTCCATTTCATAACATTTGTGGTTCTTTTTTGGTGTTTTTTTTAATCCACTTTTTGGTTTTTTCTTTTTTAACGTTTTTTCTACACTGTAACACAGAGAAACTGACCGCTTCGCGTCCATCTTGCTGACTGGTTACAATATTTTTCCATGCAACACGTGTTTTGACGAGAAAAAATATGAATAAAAGATCAATTTTAGAAAATGGTTGATTGGGTATTTTTAGCTGTAATTTGGTAGAACTCCGTTATTGCATGATAGGGTAAATAGGTAGGTACGTCCGTTCTGCAGATTGGTTTATCTTTAAAACTGCCGTACCTACCTATTTATCCTATCATCACATGATAATCGGAAAATCTTATGGTTAGCTCCTTATTCGTTTTTTCAGGGGCTAAAAAAACAACCGAAGGATCGTTATTGACTCTGAAACTAAACAACCACATCATCAACCTAAATCTAGATAGACGTGAAGCCAGACAATCATTTGTGTTGGAACTAACTTCCAAACTTTGTTCTTACTCACCATCAGGCGCGGATCCAAGGGGGGGGGGGGGGGGGGGGGGGGTCACAGGGGTCATGACCCCCCCCCCCCCCCCCCCCCCCCCCAGAATCAGCCTGCATTTCAAAAAGCAGAGCTGAATGAATTGTTCACAAACCCGAAAACAAAAAAAAACCAAACGAAAGCCAACCCAGTTTTTGTGAAATCAAAAAAGAACTATAAAAAATCTAAAAAGATTCGATCAAAAATGTCAAAATTAGTCGAATACAATCGTACACTTGGTCCTACCAATGTTACTTTATATACAATTATGTCAATAAATTTACCTTGGTGTATCCGTCAAATTACACCTTGTTTATTTCTTCTTATTTTTATTAATAAATTATTATCTTGTTTTTGTTTCGTTCTCGTTTTCTTTCCTGCCAAATTCAGTAAAAACGATACTGAACTCACTGAGATCAACAATAGATTGTTGTGGTTTCAATGTTTTGATTTGCAAACTCTGAAGTTAGCTACGCTGCCATAAAATGCTCCAATTTGTTTGCAAACACATTAGGACACTGTTTTAGAAGAAAATTGAAAATAAATACATTTATCAGTTAAATAATTAATAGATATTGAAAAATATTTTTTACATAAACAATGAATTTTATAAATAAATACAATTAATTTTGTAAGTAGACAAATTGGACGATTTTAGGCATAAGGTTGAAAATTCGGTTTGTATTGTTCGTTTGGTTATTTTTTTATTTTTTGTTATTTTTTATATTGTTCTACCCTGTGACCCCCCTCCGGAAAAAAAATTCTGGATCCGCCCCTGCTCACCATGTCAATCTGTATAACGTTACTGCATATGTCTCACTTCTCTCATGCCGGTAATATCCTAAGTTTTAAATAAAATTGAAGTTATTGCAGTATATTTCTACGAAGAACAAAATACAGTGTTATGCCGGTTCCGGCGATCAAATCGTCCTCAGTAACATACAATAGCTGATGGCACAAGGGAAGGGGAGGGGGCAAAGTGGGGAGTATTACGTTTCGTCCCTGGGGCGGCGAAATTACTACGTTTCGTCCCCGTAGGAAATGTTAGCGTTTGTCCCCGCTGTTACGGTTCGTCCCCTCAGCAAGAAGTACCTTTCGTCCCCGATGTTACATGCATTCCACTAATCTATTCAGAAGTCCCAAACAACCTGCTCATTCACGGGATAGTTTCTGGGATTGTTTATCTTTTTTGAGATGTGAGCGCTAGCGAGCATCCAGATCGCTTGACAATGCATTCCACTAATCTATTCAGAAGTCCCAAACAACCTGCTCATTCACGGGATAGTTTCTGGGATTGTTTATCTTTTTTGAGATGCGAGCGCCAGCGAGCATCCAGATCGCTTGACAATGCATTCCACTAATCTATTCAGAAGTCCCAAACAACCTGCTCATTCACGGGATAGTTTCTGGGATTGTTTATCTTTTTTGAGATGCGAGCGCTAGCGAGTCTAAACGTCTAAGCGTTGTGGTCACTACTATTCGAGTTTATCGTCATTATCTTCTTCGGGGATGAAAGGTAATAGTCCGTAGGGCACCGCACTCGACTAGCGGGGGACGAACGATAGGAACGCGAAGTGGACTTTCGCTTCTGCGGGGATCAAACGTACGACGCCCGCAAAGTGAGTTGTTTTATCGCCAGCGATTTAGTTTGTAGGTAATTTCGGAAACCAGGTAAATAGTGGATATTTCCGCGAACACATCAACTTTTCCCCGTCGCTGATCAACGCGAAATATAATTCTAGAAAGAGAATTGGCCCCATTTCCAATCTACGGGTATTGCAGCTTTTTCCTCTCCTGGTTGAATCCCGATCAACTTACCACCCATGTACTGTTCCATGTTCTCATTCTGCCTTTTCATTTCGCTCTATTCGCTTAATTAAATTCTTTATAATCCTATTCATCCCGCTCATCTTCCACAAAAAGGAAAGTTCACACAAGAAGAAAAGAATACAGATAAAAGCACCTTTTTTTTCATTCCACCAGCCTGAAGCTGGATTCCGATTCGCGGATGAAAGCGGGTGTTTGTACTGGACAACGGCAGCTTCTTTGAATCGCGGCTGAAGTTAATGAAATGTGACTACACAAGGAGAAGAGGCTGAAAACGAACTGGGCCCCACGTAAAATCCGTTCAAAGGGACCTTTTCCTCTGAATTATATCTCTTTTGGTCGTGTGAACGGGTAGCACGGACGGTCAGCGAGTCTATTGTTTGAGCGTGAAAGGGAATCAAAGGAAACCCTTTGTGGAAGAAATGAAAACCGACGGGAGGAAAATCTTAGAATTGGGACAAAATTTGTATCCCTTGTAAATTAAAATTTATCTCAGTTTTGTTAGGAAGGAACGTTTGGACCCATCTGCTAACCATGAGTATTCAGAACAAAATTATAAAGAATACGGAAAACAATGGAAATTTGTATAAGCTTATCTAATGGCTTAATAATCATGAATATTTCGAACAAAATTGTAAAGAATCGAGAACTTCATGGAGTACGGAAAAACACAGTGGAAATTTGATACGCTTACCTAATGGCTGTACGGTATGTGAGCTAAAATACTTTTACTTTACTTACTTTTACAATACTTTACTTTTACACTTACTTTATATAAAAGAAGTGTTGTCGTATGGAATACTTGCGTCGGATACACCCAACGTCACCCATTGGTACCTAGAGTTCAGCTGAAATCGCATGAGGGAGCTTTGGTCCAACTTCATCCCTGTTTACTATTCACGAAAGTTTGTAACGAAGTGATGGTTAGTAATTTCGAACGGAAGAGTTCGAAAATGGGAAGATTGGAATAATTATAAACAAATGAGTTCAAAGATGAACAATTTTTGAGCGCAATTTGTCAAATTTTAGTTTGCGGGTCAAAAACTACTAAAATTTATGTAAAATCAAAGTGGTATAGAATGATGGCTTCAGACAATCAGATACTTAGGTTGTTGTTAATTACTATGTGTCATTCCAGACGATATAAATATATACGTGATGGAGAATTTGAAATTTCTCCAAAATTTTCGTAAAATCAGTTTGGCCATTTAAAAAAAAAAAGTTGCAGTCATGCAGCATGGCTATAAGAGCGAATGCTCAAAGCAATAGGTATTCGTGCTGTTGTGTAAAAAGATGATATAGCGAGAAACCACTTTTCGTAAAATTATATCCTTTTTTCATGATTTTAGACATTTTTACCGATTTTTGACCCTCGTAAAGTCAAATTTGACCCACTGTTTTTTGAGAAAAATATTTTTATCATCGTAGGCCCTCCGTTATGAATCACCATCCCACACAACGTCAGGAGAAATAAAATTTATTTTAGCCCTTAATACCAATTTTTGACACCCAAAACAACTAAAATGGTGGTGAAGTGGTGGTTCTGTACTCACCCTTCCACATCACATTCAGCAGTTTTATATCAATTGCTCGCGATTGTGGCAGTTTTTACAGATTTTTGACCCCTAAGAACTCGAATTTGACCCACTTAGAATTTTTGAAAATTGCTCATCTTCGATCTCATCCTTTCGTTTGGCAATATACAAACATTTTGGCGAAATTTGGGATTTTCATCATGTATCCAAGGTCAGATGTTATCTGGAGTGACACATAAATGTATATATGTGTATATCATTATACACTGCTCAGCTTGTGTTGAAACAGTTCCAGAGGAATAAAATATTTTTGGCACAGATGTGCAACGAAAAATAGAGACAGACATAAGAAAGACTTATACGAACAACTTGCTTATACTCATACGAAATACTTACTGTTAATATTTCGGCGTGTGCCTAGAAAGGCATCTGTATGTCTCTGTTTTTCGTTGCACATATGCAAAAATATATATATATATACATAAACGTAGGATTGAGGAATGACCAGTCTAGTCTTGTTTTTGATGTGTTTTTTTAAATTCCCACAACGTTTCTACCCAGGATCTGGGTCCTATTCATGTGGATTTGTGGTCCAAAGGTAAGTGTTATAGGTGGATAGGTGATAATTTCCAATTTGATTCACTGACCAGAGGTAAAAAGCAAATTACCACCTATCCACCTATAACACTTACCTATGGACCACAAATCCACATGAATAGGACCCAGATCCTGGGTAGAAACGTTGTGGGAATTTAAAAAAAAAAACATAAAAAACAAGACTAGACTGGTCATTCCTCAATCCTGAATTGTGATCATCAACCTAGTCATCAGAATGAACTTGTTACTTAAATGTATGCATATAATTTTTTTTAAATCTAGGAATGAATTCTGGATGCTCTGGAACGAATTTGACTATGAAAAAAGTTTCGAAAATTCGATTTATAAAAATGTTCGACCCATTGCAATAGTTTCAATTTCTTTAAAAATTCGCTAAAACAAAATTTGGCTCAAGAATCGTAATTATTGGTAAAAAGCCATAAAACATTTAGGAGGATGTTAGTTCAATCATTCGCTCATATGGTCATGCTGCATGACTGGATCTCTCATATTGGCAGAAAAACGTCGCTGCGTTGGGAACACTGGATATTGGTTAATCAATGTCGAGTTTGTACAGCAAAACAAATGTTTGCTCGGAAGAATGTTTACCCGGACATTATGTCACCGGGGGGGGGGGGGGGGGGGGGGTAGCGATCTGCGGTCAGAACAGAGGGAGACAGCTACAGCCCCTTGTAGAAGCGAAATGAACTAATCAGCTGCAATTAGTTGGCTCTCCGGTGGGTATCGGAGGCTGACACACCCTTTACTACAGGGGCGGGACAACGACTGCCTCTCGGCGACGTCAGATGGGCCGCCCCGTTCTGTTCATCACGGGCGCCTAATCCTCCACCTCTCGCCGTAACCGGTTTAAAGGGTCAACGCCGCACATTTGCTACGGCGATTCATCACGTCGGCGAGGGGCCAATGGGAATTAGGCGTCTGGAACGAACAGCGGGGGGGGAGGTCCTTTGCTCGGTGTGCGTAAATAATGGGCCAACGAAGTTAGTGGAAATTCCTCCACCTGGAGAGATTACCACTTTCGACGACTTGACTGATTGTTATCCAAATTCTGATCGCAAATGACCGATTTCACCTTACTTAACTGCATTGTCAAATTCAAAATTTATTTGTGGTTTATTATTCTGTGAACGATACAGCTTACCTATGTATTCGCTCAGCAAAAAATTTGTATAACACCCCCTCAAAATTTTTTCTTTTCCGTTTCAAGGTGCGTAGATTCCAAAAATGCAATGTCCGTCCGCCGTAAGCCGTATCACGTGTACAGGCTTCATTTTCGGTCTAAAAAATTCGTTCTTTCGCACATATGCTCCATTTGGGCCCTAGTTGTGTCCCGAAACCCCGGGTGTTATGAGTGAAAATGTGTTTGAAAATAGGTACCTTATGTGTCTTAGTAACATGTTAGTAACATGAGCTTTTGAGGTATCGTTTTCCATGTTTTTGGGACGAGAGGACCGAATATGAAGTAGATTTTGACCAAAGAGTGGAAAATTGAGGTTCTACCAAAGGTTCAGTTCCCAAAATTGATTTTTTATGAGTAAAAAAAACCTGGGAAATGGTCTGAAATCACCATCAATTTGTATAATAACACTAGAAAAAATGTCAACACGTGGATCAAGACTATTAAACGGTACTGCCAATCATCAAAGATAATTTGAAAAAAAAAAGAGGAGCGTACCTAATTTTTTTTGGGGCCAAAATTGGTGGAAACCATCAGAAATAGCTATTTAAATTGTTGCACTTCAAAGAAACAATAAATGAACAGCCAACATTTCTCTAGGTGTATCCAGTAGAATAATAAACCCATGTGACAAGGACTTTGCAGCCTTGTTTTTTTTTTTTTGGGGGGGGGGGGGTGTTATCCTGTGAGTAATACACCTGTGTATTCGCTCAGCAAAAAAAATTGTATAACACCCCCTCAACCTTTTTCTTCTTCTACGTATCAAGGTGCGTAGATGCCAAAACTGGACGGACCCGCCCATATCTACCTTATTTTCGGACTAAAAAATTCGCTCTTTCGTTTTTGTTCCATGTTTTTTAGGGCGAGGAGACCGAATATGAAGTCGATTTTCATCAACGAGCGAAGAATTGAGTTTCTAACAAAGTTTCAGCCTTAACTTTACCATACATCTGGGTCCGAAATCGTCGTTCTTCCGCACACAGGCTCCATTTGGGCCCTAGTTGTGCTCCGAAGCTCGGCAGCCCGATCTAAATACACCCAGGGTGTTATGGATGAAAAATGGGTGGAAAATTGGGTTTTGTTGGTGTTTTAGTGACATGAGCTTGTGAGCTATCGTTTTCCATGTTTTTTAGGACGAGTTTTTTTAAAGGTTTTAGTGAACGTGCTTGTGAGGTATCGTTTTCCATGTTTTCTTAGGGCGAGTTCCATGTTTTTATGAAGTCGATTTTGAGCAAAGAGTGGACAATTGAGCAATGCGGAATAAACAAAAAATAAACCTTTAGCTTACCACCAAGTTATTTAACACAAAGCTTTCGCTCACCTTCTGAGCATCATGATGCTGATGATGCTCAGAATTTGAGCGAAAAGCTTTGTGTTAAATAAATTGTTGGTAAGCTAAAGGTTCATTTTGGTTTATTATTTTCAATAATGAACCATTGGAATCGAGCATGAAAAAAAAAATTCTTACCCCCCTCAAAATTTGATGGTTTACGTTTCAAGGTATGTAGAATCCAAAACTGCAATAAAAATATTTCTGTCTGTCCGCCGTACGCCGTACGCCGTACGGGCCACTTTTCTTAGTTACCATGAAAGAAAATTGATGAAATTCGGGTTATAGGTTCCGTTCGCTGTCTAGTTGGTCCTCGAAGCTCGACGTTACTGTGAGTCATCTCTAAGGGGTTCAAAATAGGGTTGAAATTTTCAAAACGCCCTATACCATTTTTTTACGTAAATATTTTACGGTTTTAAATAATTCTTGAACTTGCGAGTTTTTAAGACCATCCGGAGCATCGTACGTCAGCCGTTCGTTCACAGTAAGGCCCCGAAGTTTGCACCGACAGCATTTTCGACTCCAGTGTGAATGAAATTGTATACAATTCAAACCAAATCTCGTAACCAGAGACGCGCCCACAATAGGAATTTGTGAATACGGCCAATCATTGGTAGGGATCACCTGATTATATTGGCGGAGTATGAAGTCGAGTTGGTTGTTCTGTGATATTATTTAATTTGAAAAATGATGGCTCTTTTGAGTTTGTTAGGTTAGTGAAACTTGAACAAACGTTGAAGTATTATTGATGGGTAAATTATTACTACGGTAAATCATTACTCAACGGTAAATTATTACACACGGTTCATTATACCATCTACGTAGAAGGGGCTGGAGTTTGTTGGTAGGTACTTTTGCAACTTTTTTCACTCCTCATCAACAATTTCTTTTCAGAACTTCAACTTCATTATGTGTGTTTCTTTTTGTTAGGTACTGTTTGTCATCGGCAGAATTATTTTAGCAACATTTAACTCGTGATTTAGGTAGGTACCTAGTAACGAGTACGGGGTTAGGTACTAACCTACGGAGTGTCTGCGATCTACATAATATGCATATAATAGAATAGTACATATCATATTATATAGAAGGGTTATCTATACATAGAGCTGTGATCTGTAACAGGAGGGTATTCTATACAAAATAATAAACCGTTGTGCAGGGATTTGCAGCGTTTTTTGTTTATTCCACAAGATGGCTTACCACATAAGGTGTGAAACGAATTGATGGAAAATGGAGGTTCTACGAAGTTTCACCCTTAAATTTAGGTACCTTACATTTTGGTCCGAAATCGACGTTCTTCCGCCCACAGGCTCCATTTGGGTCCTATTTGTGCTCCGAAGCTCGGCAGCCCGTTCGGAATACACCCGGGGGTGTTATGAGTGAAAAATGGATGTAAAAACAGGGGTTTTCGAGTTGATGTTTTTTTTTTGGAGGTTTTAGTGAACGTGAGTTTGTGAGCTATCGTTTTCCATGTTTTTTAGGGCGAGTTCCATGTTTTTTAGGGCGAGTTCCATGTGTTTTAGAGCGAGTTCCATGTTTTTTAGGGCGAGAAGACCGAATATGAAGTTGATTTTGACCACGTGAAGAATTGAGGTAAACGATGGTTCAGCTCCCAAAAATAGTTTTTTTTTAAGTAAAAAACGCGGGAAATCGTCTTAAATTATATACCTACCATAAATTGTATAATAGCACTAGAACTATGTGAATCAATTAAATGGCACTACCAATATGTAAGATAATTTGTCGAAAATAAGAGCCTAAATCTTTTTTGGAGGCCAAAATTGTTGCACTTGAAAGAAACAATAATTGAACAGCCAACATTTCTGTAGGTATATGTTCAATAGACCCATGTGACAAGGAATTCGCAGCATTTTTTTTTCTTTTTCTTTGACAAGTTCAGTTTAATATCATTACATCAGTAATATACCTTATTGATTACTGGTTCCTTATAATTACTAGGTGCCTTCAAGCATGGTGAAGAACACAGTTAACAGCAGTTTGAAGCATATGATAGGTGTTTTCCGCTTGTAAGACTGGTGAACAATGTCTCTAATATGACTTTGGCCTTGGACTTGGTCTCTAATAATGGGCTTTTCAGTCTTTGAATGTCGATTGGTGGAAATTCTTCGCTGACTATTGGGTTGCGGTGCTCAGCATTTCTGCTTACAAATGACCTCATAGCCTGCATAAGGCATTCATCTGGAGGTGCGAGATGGAAATTATTGTAAACGGTTTCATTCCTCATGAACTAAGATGCGTGTATGATATGTCTCGGCAGGGTGTCATTTTGTTGAGGTACAACCCTTCTAAATTGGCTGGGTGAGCAAGTCCCCCATATAGGGAGTAAAATCGTCCAAATTGGCCAGATTAGAATTTTATATACACAGTTTGTTTGGAAATGGAGATTTATTGTTATTTAAGAGGCACTTAATTGTCGGGTTTTAATTCTGAGGTGTTTAAGCAGCTCATTGATGTGGTTGGATAATGTGTTGATCGAGTATCACGCCCAGACATTTATGGGATTTCGCTTAGGGTATTAACTCAATTGTGCAAAGTAGTGGAGGTTCGGTAAATCCGTTTGTAATTGTATGAAACGGAGCGAGACTTGTGGTATTCACTTTAAGCCTCCATTTCGTGCACCACTTCTCTAATTCTTGTATAATTATGGCATTACAAGATTTCATACGCTAAGTCAGCATCGGAATATTTTTGTTTCTAAAATGCATTTCTCGTCCGTTCAAATTAGCCCTAGGGAAAAGTTCCCTAATTTAGTAGATACTTAACTTAGCTCATTCATGACCTCCAAATACACGCTTTTTCTCATCCAAATATGACCTGACGGGGAAATTCATAAGCCACAAGGTTTTCTGGCGCAATATCGCCAATTCTACATCAAAACGCTGCAAGTAATATTTATTATTTTCCTGAATGGATCGTCCCCTTCGTTTTCTGTTGGAGCATAATCGGGTTATTTATTCGTGAGAAATTGAGAGTAGGTACCTCAGCTTCACGTGTGTGAATGCGCAGTGGCCGTACCAATGATCCAATCGTTCTGTACTTCAAAAGGGGACTATCTGGGGCCAAACCCGGCAAGGATTTACGGGCACACAGACGGACAGAGAGACACCGAACCAAACCAATGTCAAAAATAACCATATTTCAAATGAAGACATAATATCCCGGAACAACCAACTCGACTATGTAAAGCCATTCGTGGTTATAATAAGCTGTTCCCTAGCAATGATATCTGGGCTGGATGTATAACGTATGATTCACCCTCATGTTGAGAAGTTTTTCGATGCACTCGTTTACAGTAAAATGAATCGCTGGAAGTACAATGCTTCGGGGTGGTCTTAAACAATTTTCGGAAAAATTCAAAAACTTCATGAAACCAATACCTACCCTCTTATGGAACATGATGATTTGGTACTTTCTAGAGTTTCGGTCCTGTGAAATAAAAATCTGTTTTTTGAAAACGTTTCAGAATACTTTTATTATATTTTCAAGCCAATTTCGGAGCAGGGAAACTTAATAGACACTTGTTCACATTGCAAGTTCTGGTTTCGGTTCATCCAGAAATTTTAATGTGATCTATCAAGTTCCTCTGCTCCCGAATTTGTCTGGAAAATTGAATAAAAGTATTGCCCAAAAAACGTATTTTTATTTCATAGGACCGAAACTCGAGAAACCGCAAAATCATTACCTATCTTCCGTCGGTCCAGAACCTCCCCATCACATTTCTATGGAATGTTTTCGAGCTACTGCGTTTTGAACATTTCAGCCCCTATTTTCCACCTCTTGGAGGTAACTGGCAGTAACGCCGAGCTTGCCGGACCAACTAGAACCCAGATGGGACCTGCAAACCAAATTTCATTAATTTTGTTTCATCGTAACTAAGGAAATTGCGAAGTACGGCACCGGCCTACGGCGCGGCGGACGGACCGAAATTTTTGTATTCCACTTTCGATTATAAGTAACTCGAAACGGAAACCACCAAACATTCGGTTGGGGGGGGGGGGGGGGGGGAACATGTTTTCATTTCATGCTCGAATCCAAAGGTTCGTTATTGAAAATAATAAACAACCAAGAACAGCCTGTGAGAAAACTTAAATACTCGTACATGAATATTTTATTAAAAAATATCAATATCTGGAAATGGAATTGAAGTGCGAAATTGAGCAAAATTTTTCAAAATTTATGCAGTTACAGGCTTAATGTTAGACCGTTTTTTCGTTGAAAATTTGACAAAAACGCTAAGAACGTACCTACGTATTCTATGTAACTTTTTCACTTTCTAAGACACTCTCTATGACTTTTTCACTTCAGGTTGCGCAAATTCCTTCATTTATATTCAAACACATAACTTCAACCTTGAAGGCTTTTGAAGTTTTACTAGCAAAATACTGAAAAGGGCATATTAACCAAGTACCCTTTAAAGGATGAGTTGAAGTTCGTAAAATCTAATGGAATCAAAGGGGCACTTTCACCCGCAAGTCTGTATGAGGGCGGGAAAACCCTCTTCCAGCGCTGTTTTGACACTAAGCCCCCCCCCCCCTCCCCTCCCCTACATCTTGCTCTTCACGAGTATTAGCATTTGATGAATGATTCCTGAAAAACAGGAGGGCTGGATTAGAGACTAATCCAGTAATGAACGACCTTTTCTTCCCCGTATTCCATCCCTTGAGGACTCGTCCAGGGCTCTGGGGACGCCAGGCAATTTGTCATTTGGAGCGATTCTCACGGACTTCGGGAAAGGGTGTTTCTATCGACTGGCGGAAAATCTCGTATGAGTTTGTGGCCTTTGTGCAGTCAACCCTTGAGGATTTCGGGAGGAACTGGTGAAACAATATTGTGTGACGCGTTGTCTGAGCGAGACGTTGGGAAGAACCGGGTGTGCGTTTGGGACCTTTCAACGGGGCAAATTCTAGTGGGCTTGAAAATGTGATGTGTTTTGGCATATTTCAGGGAGTGTGAAAAGTATGAGAAAATGTGATAATTTCGTATTATGTAATTTAGTAAACATGAAAAGTGCTCAGTACGGCTTACGGCGGACAGACAGAAATTTTTTACTGCATTTTTGGATTCTACATACCTTGAAACGTAAACCATCAAATTTTGAGGGGGGGGGGGGGGGGGGGTTAGAATTGTTTTTTTCATGCTCGATTCCAAAGGTTCATTATTGAAAATAATAACTGTTGTCTCCTTGGTGTTAGAGGAAGAAGTGTGTGTGGATGTTATTTGATAACGAGGTTTTTAAGATACCTACTTATCCTGTTAACAGACGTGTTATTAAGGCAAGTAAGACACCTTAACTCCTCGAATTTTCCATGGATGATTTTGGATCACCGAGTTTGATCCGTCATTAACAGAAGTTATTAAAATAATTATACATTTATTTTGAAAAGACTGGTTCAGCTCAATTCGGGAATTGTTTGTTATTCCATCAATTTTAGTGGTGGAATCGAGACCTGCGGATAAACTAACAAGATATTGAGAAACCTTTTCATGTTGAATGAAAAGAGCCAGGGATACGAAACAAAATGGAACAAAGTGGTGATATATCCATCCATAAAGGGAAAGTAAAATGCCTACCCCAAGAGTACAAAAGGCACCGAGGAAGACTCAAGACAAATCGCTATAGACACGGCCCGAACAGATGTTGTAGGAACAGAGCGGAATGTAGTCTGAGGATGAAGGGAAGAGAAGCCTACGGACGGGAGGGTATAAAGGATAAAGGATGAACGTGAAACAATCAGGATAAGAGAAACTTCGCCCGCCCCTCGTATAGAACTCCCTTCGATTCGTCGGGTTCTTTGGTTAATCCGGTGAAAGGATTAACGGCTTTTCCGCTTGAGAAAATCGGATGTTTGTTTACGGGAGGCGGCAACTGTTCCTTCCGCTAACGGAAATGAGTTACATTTTTATTGGGCTTATAAATTAGGATTTTCTTTACACAAGTCAAGGGGTGGGTGCCTACCTAATAAGAAATCCCTGTAGAAAACACAGGCAATATTAGGTAAATATCTACCATAAATATTCTAAAAATAACAGTTTTTAGCAGACTGGTTGAGCTTTTGTTGCAAAACATTTAATCTTCATCAGACTTCCATGAATTAATCTTGCTACATAATCATTTACGAATTTAATCAATGTTGTCAATCCATTAGTCAAAAGTCGACAAATGAGCTAAAAACTGACTTTTTACTTTCCTTACCCACCCTCGTTATGATTCAGTCATGAACAACACGCTCAGAGAAGCAATAGACAAGTATGGCGTACACGCGGCAGTGCATGACGCAGACGTATATTTTCCCGCGCTTCTCGGATTTTAATTTTTTATATTTTTTCATTTCCTTCTTCATAAAAATAAATGATCACCTAGCCACACACAAAGTACTTTTCACCTACCTTTGAACTAATAACTAACTGCGAAAAATCTCATTTTTAAAACGCTGCACAGTCCTTGTCACGTGGGTTTATTATTCTATTGGACATACGTACAGAAATGCTGGAAATACATTTTTATTGTTTCTTTCATGTGCAATAACTGAAATAGCTATGCTGATGGTTTCCACCAATTGGCCCCCAGAAACACGAATTAGGCTCCTATTTTTGACAAATTACCTTTCATCATTGATAGTATCACTTCCAATGATACCCTCTCCCCTCCCCTCCACTTCTTCTTCTTGATTCACCTGCTGATACTACTTCCAATGTTATTTTTCAAATTTATGGTGATTCCAGACAATTTTCCAGGATTTGGACTCATAAAAAATGAATTTTGGGAGCTGAACCTTCGTTACAACCTCAATTCTGCACTCTTTGGCCAAAATCAACTTCATATTCGGTTTTCCAGCCCGAAAAAACATGGAAAACGTTACCTTCTTCACAAGCTTTTGTTCAACGATTGGCTACGTCCAAGGCCGAATGTCGAGATAGAGATGGAAGCCGCCGTTAGAGAGAGTTTTGTGAAGTGAAGTTGGGCTCTATATGGACTCTTCTTGAAATGATACCGTGTGTGGTCTGTATAACGGCGTTTAGCTGTGCTAGATGTATCAAAGTGCTTCACAAAAACTAATCTTAGTATCTAACGATCGCAGACAACGTGATGTAAGATTATTAGGGAAGCGGT
The DNA here is from genome assembly GCA_954871275.1 of Leptopterna dolabrata. Taxonomy (NCBI): domain Eukaryota; kingdom Metazoa; phylum Arthropoda; class Insecta; order Hemiptera; family Miridae; genus Leptopterna; species Leptopterna dolabrata. The sequence continues at coordinate 20,788,699 of OX940984.1, read as the reverse complement.
TGCAACCTGTAGGTTTGGATCGAAGTGGAAAGTTGAAATTGATTCAGGATTGATTTAGCCTAAGATTATTAGCTGAGATTATTATTGCAGTGGAATACTGTTACTAAGATCGTTACCGATGTAAGATGGTGGGGCTTGGCAGAGGAGGAAAATTTAAGGAGAACCAGTTCAATAAGAAAGGATTTCCAACTCAACTGCTGGAGTCCCAGTAATCTCACTAAAAATATAATAATAAATTCTGCCACCCAATAGGGCTAAGAATTGTGCTATAGGGAAATTAATTCCTGCTGACCTTCTTAATGGTAATTAAGATTATCTGGTCTGAGGAATGAGAACAAGTAATTGAGATTTAACCAGGAGACTTGTATTTCTCCTATAAAGGTTTAGGCTCAGAGTTCTAGGGGAAGATTCTAAGATTTAGAATAGAAGGGTCGAACCGCAAGGGTAAGGGACTGGTGGTTATTAGAATGGTATTCGAATGACTCCCGATGGAAAGGCTTCAGGGCAACTAACTTGCTCTAGGAGGTTTCAGAAGAGGTGGAAGCCGAAGAGCTGTTCCTTTGAGATCCAGAGGTTCCAAGGAACAGTTCCCGTGACGATATTATGCAGCTATCGTCACTAGCTGCAAGTTTCCGGGGGTACCATGAATGCGATAATATTTTTAACGAGATGAGTGTGATGATGAAATGCTCTAGCTACATAACCTAAAATAAGGGGAAGTCTCGCGTCATCGGGTCGTTAATTGCAAAAAACCCCTCCGGAGGCGCTTGGGTAGCGTTGAAAAGGGATCGAGGGTGCCAGGTTTCTTGAGCCTCCCTTCCCACCCCCGCCAATTCATTGGGACGCGGTCCTTGGCAAAAAAAGTTTAATTAAATTCTACTTACGAGAACGAACATCGAGGTTTTAATTAAACTTTTGACTGATGATCGGGGCTGGTGTCATAACTCAAAGGGCGAGTAGGGGGTCACTTCGAGATTGGAGTGTTTGATTTAGGTCAACATAACCAGAATTGATATTGAGTTGCTGAGTAGATGAATGCATTTTTTTTCTCACAAAATGAGTCGGTGTTATGTTGGAGTATGAGTGACAAAATATGTCGTTTTTAGTTGTCAGGATCGGAAGTGAAGGCTGAGGGTCATTTAAGGTAATTTTATGGTGATTACTGGGTAGTTATTGTTGTTTTTGAGGTGCTGTGAGGATTATTGTGGGTCATTACTGTATTTTAACTATTTATATTTAAGTTGTCACGATAATAAACTGCGTTCCACTTGAACTACCAACCCAGTAAGCACAATAGTAAATTCTGATGGCTCTGACGAATAACTTCGAAATGAAGAAAAAGGAAATTTCTACTGTTGCAAAATATATTCCTGCTTCTTAATTATTATCATTTTGACATTGCGCGTAAGAGAAGTAGGTATCATTCAACGGACGTACTAGAAGAGAGGAGGATATTCAAACAGAATTGGTCGAGAGCTTTTCAGTTGATTTGGTATACCTGGTTTCCTCCTGCTCTGCCCCCATCTCAGTAATATCTAACAGAAGAGTCCACTGGACCATAATATTATTGTATAGCGAGTTTGACGACTAGACAGCGGAATGAAAGCATTTGTTCGTCCTGACAGATGCGTCCCATCTCACTGCGTGTGACAGGCTGTGCGAGGGCCTATTAATTTGGTGATTCTCACGCCTGCACGGTTTGAAAACTGAGTGGCATATTACGTGAATGGCAAAAGTGAGTGGAAAATGAAAAGCGGACAAAGTAGGGAAGAGGAATTTAATAAATGTTAAATGTGTTATGTGTGTGTTGTTTAATGTGTGTGGTATTGAACGTATGTAGGAACTGTGGTATCTTAAAAACAAAACAACAAGGAGATTATTCTACGATGGTAACCACAAAATCAATCAAACAACAACACAACGAATGCAAAACAAAACAATGGTAAGTAGAAATACTTACTGGAAATTTTTGAATAGTATAAAAACACGTAGGTATTGAAAAAAAGCACTAATGAGGTGGGTAGAGTCCATACACGTATTATGTGGACTAAGCAATGGTAACCAGTTTCCTATTTTCAGGATGAACAAGGACACACAAAAATAAACATCTTATTTATATTATACAAAATATTATAATCGTTTCGTTGAGTAGGAAATAGCTTGGTTTCCAGCTAATCATTCATCAACACCCGTCGAGCTTAATATTTATTGTTTTGGAGATGGTTTAAAAAAATAAATTAATTAATTTAAAAGACGTTGCTGCAATGAATAGGTGATACCCACTTTTCCGATACTAGTCATATTTTTATTACATCTTTTTATTACCTCTGAAACAACATTGTGGGCTGTCTTTCATCTCCCTATTTTCTTGAATTGTGAAATTCTGTAGTATCCATGTCTAGATTGAGTGAATGGATACATTCTAAGGATTCGTGTGGATTTGGAAGAGTTGATTCAAGTCACGTTGAGTTTGTGGAACCTTCATAGTTACAATTGATAGAACTGAAATGTAAGGGAATGAAATATTTTATTCGAATAGCACAGATATGGCTTTACAAAGGTTGATCTCTTCTAAGTCTGTTTCAAAAGGGAGAGAGAGAAAAAAACTTGAAAATAAACTGACGTCCATAGTATGGCACAGTTAAATACATTAATTCTATCAATAAAGAAATAACAGAAGTGCAAATAATTTATTGTCAGATCTCAAGCTTAAGTGATTCACTCACTAAATTTAAATCTTGTGTTTATAACTATATTATAATAATTGCTTTGGGAGTCCACCAAGTGGTGTTATTTGTTCTCCATTCACAAAAATAGGTACAAAAATAAATGTATAGGTATCTACTAAGTATGAGATGCCTCAGCTACTCTTACATGTTCGTTAAACATAAATTATATTAGTAGCTCTATGTCACAGATAAATGAGAAGAAAATAATGTTTTCTCTACATTACGAGTTGCTATACGGAGGCAAAAAGTAGCCATTAAGGTACACGTCCTTCCGTGATGATAAACTTCCGCAGTCTCACTACCTGTTGAACAGAAGATTCAGTCTATTTAAAGTCGCATTCATTGCTTATTATTTTCAGAAACTTTTCTGTCAGTGATCCCTCCGCTCTAAAGGTTTTGCATAATATGCAGATCATAATATGCTCGGCCGTATCTTTTTCTTCTGAATTACAAACTTGACAGGACACGTCACCATCAAACTCCATTTTTATGCCAGCTGTATAAAGGGAAGACTTGTTCTTTCCAGCCATCCTTAGCTGAGCCAGTAGCCGTTTGCCAAAGAGGGAGGGCGATGAAGAGTTGATATAATGGGTCATAAGATGGGGCTCGGAACTGTCCAATTTGAAATACCCATGGAATGTTGATTTTTAGTACGGTAGTTTTGTCACCTGCACTCGCATAGGTCAACAGCAAGAGACAGTGCACCAGCTTCTTCAAATATCCGCTCATATCCATACTCCATACCTGCATTACCCGATTTAGTTGGATTTCACCAACTTCGAGTAAAAGTGCGGGTTAGCAAACACTCGGAGTTAAGAGGATCTTCGATTTAGGAGAGGTTCCATTTCACCATGGGTTTCAAGGTGGGAGTTAGTGTTAGTCTTCGGTTAGCTTCGCAGTGGCTAGCCCCAGACCAGTTTTCCCACTGATAACATCGATAACGCCTCTTCTGTCTTCCCCCATGAGTTTCAGTTTGTTGTTTGATAAGTTGAGTTTTGTCGTTCGATTATTTATGATGGAGAGCCAGAAGAGAAGGAGAACTGTAAATTTTTCGAAGGCAGAGGAGGAGTTGCTGGTTGAGCTGATTTTAAAGAGGAAGGAAGTAATAGTACACACTTGGTGTATGTATCGACAAGCTGAGGATGTACTGACACCACCAAAATCAGCTGCTGACAAAAATGAACCTGTGGCCAGGTATCTGAGCGCCATGTACAGTTTGGATGCTGAAGGTATTGCATTGTTCCTGAAACCAGAAATGATCAATTTTTTCAGTTCTCTAGAATCAATGTGCATAGCAATGAAATTATTTATCGAGATGTATGGAGGGACCATGTTCTTGATGATAAATGGTAGCTCAGTTTTGCATAGGTATTACAACCACTAGTATCGTTGCCATATAAAAATACGAATTACTTGCCTCTGAGAACGCGGAGTTATTTCTTCAATCATTTCCAAGACAGCTGTGAAGGTTGCTTTCGACAGCCGAAATCGGTCTATAAAATCGAGATCGTCGTACACTTCCATATAATTGACTCGCTGTTTGAAGACCCGCGGTCGTCTTTGCAGCCGGATGATCATCTCGATTTCATCGTCGTCATCCTCAAATGTTCTACGATATGCCATTCTCGCAATTTTACGCGAAACGAGTACTGTATATGAATAAAACAACGCGACGGCCGAAAACTGACAGTTTATAGGGGAAGTATTATCAGATAACACTGGAAAGAAACGCGAACCAACAACAACAACAACGACTCAAGCAGTAACTCTCGGAGTCAACGCGTTATTCCCTGGATGGAGTAGGGATTAAGGTCTGGGAGTTTACTCGCTCAGTAAACCGGGGGTTAAGACTAACTCGGGGTGGTGAAACGCATTTTTCTCGCAATCTTCGAGTTACCAGTAAAACGAACCTTAACTCGAGGTGGTGAAATCCGCCAGTTGATTTAAGTTGGTGGTTAGTGCCTGTCTATCAGATAAGCGCAGTGACGTCATAAGTTGTTTGAAAGTACATAAAGGTTATTTTAAAAACCAAGTTCATGATCTGAAAATCCTCCAATTCTTTTCACTTTCCAGTGAGTTAGATAACTCCTGTTCTTGTCAAGCATAGTCATGTTAGGTTCTTGAAAACGGCTTGTTAGCAACTTTTTATATTTGTATTTTATTTATTAGTTGTTGAAGTTGTGTTTGCGCCTATTGTGATGAGCTCTTTCATAAACATCATGCACCTGCCAAGCCGAGTAAACCGGTATTTTTGAATTGAACATCTCAAGGCTCCATTCAAACTCCCTTTCAATAGACCAGCTTCAGAGTAATTTGCCTGGTGAATTCACTCAACCACTTCCGACCCTTTTGAGCCTTCAGTCCATTTTTACTCCGATGTATAGGCACGAGGCCGGAGTTTTTAAAAAGGAGGAAATCGCTAATTAGTGCGGCTAACTGATGTGACGTTTCTGGCTATAATGACGTAGCTTAATATTATACTACTGCTTTTGTAGCCCAGCGAACTCCCCCGAGCTCGTAGCTGTGGCAGTCGAGGTACACAGACCGCAAAATGACTCATTGGTTTGATGGTCTTTTACTCGCCAACTTCTCTTCGTCCTCTTCAATTTTAACCTTCTTCTTGCTGTGTGCCTTGATACTGTTTATACTTTGTTTGTCTTGTTTATTTGTATATTTACGAGCCGTGCTCAATATACAATATAAAGAAATGAAATTACAGCTGGCCTACAAATAGAAATTTTATGGGATTTGATAACATGAGATAAGATATAGATTTAGGTAGGCACATTATATATTATTCTATTTTTAAGTCACAATAGGTAGTAAGTGTAAATTCCTAACTGTTTTCGAAACTTAGCATGTCGAGTCGTGAAAAGAATCACGGATGGGGAAAATGGAGTAGGAGCTTCGCTTGCCGTAGGAGTCTATTAAGGGCTGTGTTATACAGATAGTTCGTCGGGGCTAATGGGACGTGGAATAGGGAAGAATGGGATGGTAGCTTGGTAGGTATGCTGAAGAAGATACTGGCGAGGAGTTCCGGACAATCTAAACGGCCTGTGTCTTGGTTGTTGTCTCATTTTTTAGCGAATTTTCGAGGAAAAGGAAGCTATTGTTCTCGGTCCAAAATTTTTAAAACTCGAATTTCCGAAAGATTTTTATACCAAAATCCGTTTCAGACCATCCTGAATTCACTGCCGAAAGACACCAAAAATTATATGTATATATATATATATATATATATATATATATATATATATATATATATATATATATATATATTTATATATGTATGTGTCATTCCAGACGATAACTCTAGAAAGAATTGACATAAAAAGTTCAAATTTGCACGAAAAATCTTTCTTGGCAATCGACAGGCTAAGTTCGTAGATGGGCAGATTCGGGTCACTCTAAGGGGGAGTTTTGAGGAGTTTTAGGGGGGGGGGGGAAATTACCCATAAATTCCCAAAATGAAACAGTCTACATTAAAGTGACACCTCATTTTAAAGGTTTTTGTACGCTGAACACGATGGTGAAATCAGAATTGCGATATCTCATTCCGTTCTCAAACTGGAGCACTTTGAAGATGAAGGAACGTGGTTATTTCTTGAGATGTTCTTCCTGGTTCGTGTGCTCTAATCTGATAACGGAATGGGATATCGCAATTCTGACTTCACCATCGTGTTCAGCTTTGGAAAATCTACAAACCGAGGTGTTACTCGGCAAAAAATGGAACAAAAAATTTGTTACGTATGCCCATATTTTTTATGCATATCAAATTAACCGAATAGCGTCATACTTGAATACCTATAATTACCCAATAAGTTTAAGATTGCCCATATTTGAATGGGATATCCCAAACATCACATTTTACATAAAATCAGTTATTTCTTCGAAAATTCGCTCTTATCGCCATGCTGCATGACTGTGGTTTTTTAATCTCATTTTCGTGCTGACAGGTTTTCTGTACAGCCCAATTTACGTAACATTGTTGCGGACTGGAAAGATCAAATTGTTACTGGAATTTTGTAAAAGTAACCTAGTGTGGGTTATTAGATTTTGGTCAGTCCTGCATGAAAACTGGCATCGCCTGTAGTAGGTTCACGGGTTTTCTATTACTCGTCTAGCGTATTAAATGGGTGCTTTTGTCATTGATATGGACGATATGAAATGCGTTTCATTTAAAGCGGTTCATTCGCCTATCAGTTCCAACACTGTCCCGATGACTGTGTAATCGCCTGGATAAATTTTCCAAACCCCCCATCGGTGTAACGTGAATGAAACCCACAACGTTGAAAACACTTTCTGAAACAGACCAGACTCTGCGAGAAGGGGGATAATACCCAATTATAATGTTTACTGAGCCCATTGTTCCCACACCGGGGGACGGGTGTCATTGTTGAGATGGGCGAATGGCTGTGGAGGGGTTAGCTATTGTTTCCTGAAAGATAATGGGGACAGGACGAGACGAAAGTGCTGCTGCTGGCGGGGGATTAAGGAACCTACGTGGAAAATCTCCGTCGAGGTTGAAGAGCGTAACATGTCCCTTTTTCGCGAAAGACAATGGAAGGAAAATTAGAACGGGGAAAAAAAGGGCAAAAGCACAGAGAGAAACCAGAATGTATCATGCATGCGGTTGGTGATGCTCATTGTGCGTCCCTGTTGTTTCCAGGCCGTCATTAGCAATTCAGAGTATTCGTAACTAATTCATTCGTCAGACCAACTGGTCCACCCTGGCACGAAATAAGAAGATACAGACATTATGATCCGACAGATAATTGGATTCCTTATCCGTTAGTCCGGGACCAGAATTGTATTGTTACCATTCACAGACCCAACAAAACCGTAAGGTGTCCATAAAACGAAAGTCATACATCCATTAGCCCCAGCTGAATTTCTTTGGAAATGTACGTTTTCGATGTCGAAATTGTTGAGAAAACGTTCATGTAAGTAGGTAGGAACCTTCGCGAAATGCTGGGATAACGATCGCTTCACTCATGATAATCCCTAAGGATTCAGAAATAGTGGTGGACATTTTCAAAACGCCATAGCGTCGACATTGTCCAATAGAAGAGTGTAGTTTTATATACGAATCCGAATAAATTTCGATTTTTCGAGGCCGCTTTGGCCTCTATCCATTTATTTTACCCATCACCACGAGCGCGAATCGACGGCGAAAATTGAGCTGTACTGCGTAATAGGGAAACAACGGCTTCAAATCAAATATCGTTTTATGGAATAGATTTTGTTGTTCTGCGATTCTGTTAGAGCCCAAGAAAATAATATTCCTTCGAATGGTGTATGTGATGAATTTGGAATTTGGTTCATCACGGTGGCGTGAAGGAAAAAGACGCAGGCGGCGGTAGTCCACCGATCATCTACGACTTTTGGGAGGAGATGGAGGTGAGTGAAGGAATTTGCCCAGGCGGCGGTAATCCACCGACATCTAGGTTCTTAACAGAGAGGAGGTGCTGTCTAGGCGGCGGTAGTCCACCGATCATCTAGACATAGAGGAGAGGAGGTTTTCCCAGGCGGCGGTAATCCACCGATCATCTGAGAGGAGGAGCAAGGTAGAGGAGAGAAGAGAGAGAGAGCTAGTTAGAGGAAGTGTCGAATGAAGCTAAAGCCCCAGGATCCAGGGTTTTATAGGAACTGGAGGCCTCTCCCTCCAACTCCCTGTTGGGAGTTGGTGGTGGGGCTCCAGGTTGTGTCCCTGGGTTCTGTGGCCTGTCTCCCCACTCAGTTGTTTATTGACGGAAACTAAGTTTGGCATAAGAATATTGGTGAGAGCTTAAAGTTACTAGTGGAGTGTTCCCGGGAGGGACTCACAACAGTGTAGTTGTTATTCTCTGTAGAGACAAACAATGTACTCGTAGTATATGTAGATACTTGGTGATTATGTAATGTAACCTCATCGCTTATAAATCGGTGATGGAAGAATGGCCTGGAAATTAATTTCAAATGTCACAAACTCACCAATGAGCCAGTTTCCAACTACATTCGAACTCAAACTGAAGGTTTTTCCAGGGTAAAGCTTACAGGTTTCGCACAGCTCAGATGAGTCTCACAGCCAGATTTAGGTAAGGATTTTATAGAATCTTATCAACGAATATCTAGGTGTGACACAATGGAAAGCGGAGAAGAACATATCGATCTTTCGTTAATGTTATTAGCATTCAAGGTTATAGCATACAGGAGGGTTACCTCGCTATACAAAAAGTAATAAACCAATGTGGAAGAATGTGCAGTGATATTCGAATTAAATAAATGGCGTGGAACAAAGTGAAAAGCTTTCTTGGAGTATATCGTTTACTCAACTCTACGGTCCTGGTATTTCCATTCTCGTTCATTTACATAATACTTCGCTCTGTTGCCCACCGTATCAGCCATGAACCTCTCACTGGAATCGGGTGTCATTGGCCGGGGCCCAAACAAACCCAATAACATTTCCAGCGAACTTTACGGTCCATCCGCTTCGTGTAAAAATAATTTTTTGACAGTTTTTCGAATAAAAAAAAGGGAGAAATAAAATACGGAAAAAATTACGGGGAAAGAGAATTCTCGAGAATGAAAAACGGTTTAGAAAAACTTCCTTCTTACTTCCACCAAGATTAATGGCTTCTTCCGATTCTTTGGACACAATAGGCGGGTTCAGGTGCCGTTCTTTCGACTTAGCGCCTCGCTCTAGCGGTAGAGACCTTTTCCTTAACGTTCATAGGAACTACTTAATCTTGGGCTTTTGCTCTTCCTTCCCTTCTTCTCCTTTTTTCTCGAGACCGAATGAATTTATCGCCGAGGGCCGACCGTCGAAGCGGAAGCGAGAGGTGTATGGAGGTAAGTAGATTTATCTTTCCGCTGAGAAAGGCTTGAGGAAACTCCGGCAAGTTGCTAGGAAAAGGAATTTGACATTGGGGTTAGAGGGATTGCAGGTATATTTCTTGGCGGGCGGTTTCAGGAATCGTATAGACCTCAGAATGCTTGTTCGGCCTACCTTAGCGTGAGTATATGATGCTACGCTTGGACAAATTCCGAAAGCTAAAAATGACGAACAGAAGATCCGGTGACGTTTAACCGTGAAGCCGTCGGGCATGTTCTCTGCAGAATCAAATTCAGAACACCTTCAGTACAATATTATCTGGCAGTAGCGCTTTCGAGCAGCTTTTCCTGCTGCAGCACGAAGATCTGTCAATTTGCGAGAACGGGCGGATTCGCAAAATAGATCAAAAACTATCGATCTCTACCAGAACCTCTCTCGCGCGTCATCTTCACCAGACGTTGTGTCAGAAACAAGATAGCCGATCGTCAACTTGTACAGGTACACATCAATCTCACGAACAATGAGATGTGTCATTTACGGTTGTGAATGAACTTACATAAACCCCGAACGATCAAAGATGGCACACAGGACTATACCATAATACATACAATCTTGGATTATAATAAAGGATCTTAATGAAAGAGGCCATTTCGATTGGGTCAGCATGAATCTATTATTCATGCACTCGAATGTCTACGAATAATGATTCCAGGGGCGTTGCGTCCATAAGGCCACTTGGGCCACTGCCCCGGCACCCAAAAACACTAAAAAGACCAACCAATCGTTCAGTTGAGCTCAGTTCCCCTCCGTACACTGTACCTAGCATTTTTCACGAAGTTCAAAAGCGACTCGCCAGATTTCTCTGGCTATGGATATTCAATATTCTAGTACAGCATCCATGATGGATCCTTAATGTTAGTTCCATAGACTAAGCATGTTATCGGAAAAAGCCACAGTAATTGATGTCCTGCAATCGAAATCGAAACCTAGGCTCCTGAAACTGGCAGGAAGGTCCTGGGACATAGTGTTCCCATGTCAACCGAGAAAAGTGGCCTGTCCGCGCATGCTCAGTCGAGTATAAATGTTGTTCACCACCCCACTTCGGGCCCTGTCCCCAGAATCTTATTTCCACCTCAAAATCGTTCATTTCACAATCGATTCGATCCCTTCGATTCAATTTGTCATCTCGATACGAGATGCTTCTTCCGATTTGTTTTTGTTGTCTCTGAATCACATTTGCTTTCTCTGTTGAGTCTGTTGTCAGTTTTCGGTTTTTTGCGTCAAATTTTGTGCGTTTTGCGTTCGGTCCTGTTCCGATGACAGATTTGTACTCGTATTTGACCTGTTTGCTGTCTGTGATCTTGTGGTTTGTGCACTGATCGGTGTCAACACACACTTCCTAGCTTCTAGTCATTTTGGTTTTGTGTTCTGGTTTGGTGCCCCACCGTTCCCAGACCCAACGCACTGCTACTGAATGATTCTCTTTCGGAAAGTTTGGAGTTGCTGTTGGAAAGACGCATGTTATGTCTTTGTTAGAATAGGATGGTTTCGCCGGTTTGATTTATCTTCTCTGACTGAGCATTATACTTCACAGACATACATCAAAATCCCTTCGGGACTCGCATAATTATTATTAAAACGTGTTGTTTTTATTAAGTACTTCCATTTTTAATCCCGTATACTTTGATCTCTGTTGCAGTTCTGAGAGATGAGTTCCGGTCGGTCCCGGTCAACACGCGCGTGGCCTCCGGTGAGACTGCTCTTCTCGAGTGTGGTCCGCCCAAAGGAACTCCCGAGCCGTCTCTGATATGGAGGAAGGACGGCAATAACATCGACTTTGAACAATCAGACAGGTGAGCCAGCGTAACCTACCACCATCAAGTCCCAATTGATTACCTTTCAAGGAATTTATAACAACCTCTGCCACTAAGAGTAGCCACGTGCCCTTCTCCTTATGTAGTGGTCTCGTTGGAAATCCTCTCGCGATATTTTGGAATGGTAGGTATTTTCAGTAGCAGGTAAACTAAAATATAAGGCTCTCCTTTCCCCACCCACTCAAAAAACTAAAAAAATGTATCCCTCCCAATCTCAAGGGGAAATTGATGATAGCACTGGTCGCCTTCACACTTTGTATACTGTGACTCCATTCATTTCATATTCACTTTCCTCCACTTGCTTGCAAAACGTTTAAGTAGCCCACGACGCCTGCCTCCGGTTAGCTCACAATATTAATCCTCGTAATTCAGTATCAAATCTTAAATTTTTTTTCTTTGTCCATCAAAAATTACCTCAATCTTCGGCACCTCGTTTTCATCTTGAAAATTATTCATTGTTCCATCTTATCTAAATTCTTCATCGCTCAGTTCCGTCGTATCTAGATTCCGTTGTTTCAAACGCCGCATCCTCTCAATCGAACGCGCTGAGGATATTTCGCCATAATACCCGTGTTATGACCGTTTGGAGTAGTTGGAGGAGGCTGTGGACTGCCCTTCCTCTCCGTCTCACGTCACTCCCCACGTTCAGCTAGTTTGAGAATAATAATAAAATTCTATGCTAACACTGAATAGAGCATCCTCCCTCTCTCTTCCTTCTTCCCTACTCGCCCTTCTTTTTATTAACTTTAATTTTTTGTACTTGACTTTTTAAAAAAGCAATGGTTTATTTTTTTAAGTTCCTTTGTACTCATTTTAACCATTTCGTATCGCTCTCATAACTTATTTTCGTGCCGCAACACACTTTTATACGACACTTTCTTTGCCGCTATTTTAAGAATACCTTTTTCTTGTAATTGCAAATTGTTGTAATTCTGCTATGAATTATTTTCACAATAAATGGTTTTTTATCATTATTATTATTAAATCCATAAAATGACAACGTCACCTTCGACTTTCAGATTGCGAATCGTTGACGGAGGCAATTTGATGATCCGTGAGGTCAAGCCTAGCGACGAGGGGACTTACCAGTGTGTCGCCCAGAATTTGGTCGGCCAACGAGAAACACCCCCTGCAACGCTCACTGTACATGGTAAGCTTGTACTCAAAGTCAAGTTTGCCTCATTGTGATAATGATTCTCAGAGAATGATTATTGAAGAATTATAAGTATTAGAAAGAGGGAAAGCTGAATTTCGTAAGTATACATAGTAGGATACATAGTTCATCCCACATGATGTATATTATTTTTTTGTTTTATTCCCAGTCAAGCCGTTCTTTTCGAAAGAGCCGTCCGACGTGACGGCAGTGAGCGAGTCAGCCGTGGAACTGGAGTGTCGTGTTGGTGGCGACCCAACTCCCAAGATCCTCTGGAGAAAGGACGACGGGAAGATGCCGATCGGACGAGCGACTATCACAGAAGATAAAAGCCTTCGTATCGCCCACGTCCAACCGGAGGATGAGGGCGTCTACATCTGCGACGCCAGTAACGTTGTGGGCGCCATAACAGCTAGGGCAACGCTTACCGTCCACTGTAAGTCAAATTGTATGGTTGAAATTTTGTGTGTGAATATTGACGAAATCCACGGATCAAAGGAGTGTTTACTAACATCATCAGTAGGGACTGGAATTATATGCACAAAATTTGGCCGAAATATGCACTCGAAATGGGCAAAATATGCACCCCAAGGAAAAATACGTTTAAAAATAAACCAAAAAAATTTAAAATATTTCTAATATGTACTAAATTTTGCTGTGAGACGTACAGGTAGTCTATACATTATGTTCCAGTTATTATCGCGTCCTTAAAACATTATATAAAAAGATCAAGGAAGAAAATGGAATGAAAATGTACACACCTTTTTTTCTCGACTATACAATATTTACATTTATGCAAAAAAGTCACTCGCTATCACAATTATAGCACTGGATCACAATTGATTTTTCCAAATTCTCAACCGTAAATCTCCTACGGTTGTCGCTGAGGAACAACTTTAAGGCAGAAAACGACTTGTCGACATCACAGGTCACGATGGGTAAAAATTTCAATGCTGAGAGTTCACCTGGGGTAAGGTCAAATGAGAGGTCAGAGTGCACCCCTCTCAAAATTGTTAATACCTCCAGTAAAAAAGGCCCTCCAGGATTTCGCTGTAGGACAGAATCCAGCTTCTTCCTGCTTCGCCTGCTTCCCCTGGTCAGTTAGCACTTTCCTCTTGTACTCGTACCTTCTGAACTGCCTACCAGGTACACGGATTAAGGGTGAATGTCCTAAGAATATCCGTGACCCCTTTTCAGAAACACATACCTCGGAGGATTTGGCGATTGGAATATCGAAAAATAGGGAAATTCGCAGATTTTGATTAAAAATGCGAAATATGCATAAAACGGCCAAAATATGCAAAAATCTCCAAAATTAAAAAAAATTCAAAATAGGTATGCTATTTAAATTTAAATTTAACACACGCTAAACGCTTCAGATACCCTAAAAACGGAAAAGTAGAACGATATACACGATTAAAAAAAACAAATATGCAAAATATGCAAATTCCAGTCCCTAATCATCAGCATCTAGAACCTAGCAGATTTTGTACCTATCGATCGAGAAAGTTCAAGCCTTCCATAACACAAGAGTACAAATTTACCATGACATCCATCCCACTCCACAGGAAACATCGGAACCTGTTTATAGTAGTTTTAAAAAAAAGAATGAAAATGAGTAGGTCCCTACCTACTTACCTACATGTACCTATTTAAAAGCAGTTTCGCAATTTTGCTCAGGTTCTCCCAACCAATATCCCTAAATCATGGATGTCCATAGGCATCCTCCATATAATACATTCAAATATAACACTTAAAACATGTTTAAAAAATAAATAAATACATAAAATGAAACACTTCTAGACTGTGCAGAGACTAATCTCCTACGTGGACATAGCCCGTGGTAGGGGTTTGACGTCTTTACCATATGGCACGTCAGTGGTAATGTTATGTACTTTCCATTCCAGTTTAATTCTAGGTTAGGAATGTATAATGGGAGTCCTTCCACTTACAATCCATCGCTTAGAAACTGTTTTATCTACTCGATCTTGTATCCATGTTCTATAAACTGCTTTCCAGCTGCACCAGAGTTCGTGGTGAAGCCAACAGACTCGGCCGTCTCCCTGAACGGTATCGCCCAGTTCGACTGTGTCGCCAAAGGCAACCCCCGTCCGTCCGTGTTTTGGACGCGCGAGGGCTCCCAGCTCCTCATGTTCCCGGGAAACTCCTATGGCCGAATGGCCGTCAGCGAGGGCGGTCGCCTCAGCATCACTGGCGTTCTGTCCCAGGATACTGGTTTCATCGTTTGCTCCGCACTGTCCGTAGCTGGTTCTGTAACTGCCAGAGCCTTCCTCCAGGTTAGTCCCGGTTCCAAGTACGTCACTAAATTCCAAACCTATTCCAAATTTGGGTGCTAACTTCCCTTCTCAAGCATAATTTCCTTAAATAATCGTAGAAATAATCATTAGGGAATATCGCAGTTAGCCTGCGGAACCAGAGCAGGGTGACTTCCTGAACTTTGAAGCTGTATAAACCCATTTGGAGAATCAGAAATATAGAAAGTTACATATCAATCGATTCAAAATTGAATGCAGAGTTCAAAAATGCAAAAATCTAAAAAATCAAAATTTTGTATTCTTTGCTTCTCTATCAACGAAGAAAAGTTCCAACTTTTTACAACAAATGGTTCCGAAGTGTTCTGACCAAAGGAATCCAACGGTACCAAAGCGATTTTGTTGACCGATCTGATGGGGTTGGAGTTTTATATAGATGAAAAATATTGCCGAAAATCAAAGCAATTATAAGTGGATCAAGGTGACTTGTTAGGAACGAGCTGTTACGCCACCGCTATGAGACGAGTCATCCATAGAATGTACTACTCCCGGAACTGTATATCCAGTGATCTACAGTGTGAGGCCCTTCAAGTTAATCGGCAAGTATAGACAACAAGTTACTAAAATGGAACAGTTATTATACCTCTTACTCAAATAGCTTTCCTCAAATTCGTTTCACGGACTCCTGAGGGATAAGTAAGATTGCTTGATAAGAAAGTTATGGTAAAATGCCACATCAAGTTCTTTTATGGTTCGGCATTAGACTCAAGTTCATAATCTTCTTGTTTGATTGTCTTCAGCATCTCTAAAACTTTGCAGAGTTTCACTCGGGATCCTATTCCGTGATTAAGCAATTACTCCAGGAGGGGGGAAGTATATGGAATTGTAAGTGTTGTGATCTGATCAGAGCTGATGCGATGTAACTTGAGCAACGGGGCAGAAGTAACTCACATCTTTCGACAATATTGAGGGGAGAGCGCCAATAAGATTAAGGCGACGTTATTCTCACAAGAGGGTAAACAAGATCACCTCACGTGAGGAGCATCAGCGATTCTCATCAGAGCCCACCTCCGGTGATACAAAGATGCGATGGCAGTGTTGGGAGGATGGAGGGGAGGGGGATAGAAGTCAATTATCCCATCTACCTACCTTCCCTTCGCTGAACCTATCTAAGTAGGGAGTTGTAGCTCCCTCTCATGCAACCTTGCAAGTTTGGAAAGCTCCCCTCACGATGCGCTTTTTCATCCACGTCATCGCCTTTTTGTTGCCATTCTACTGCCCCAACCTGCTATAATGTATGTTATCAATAAAAAATTCCATATTGGTAGCCTTTGTTCCTCGTATGTCTCTGAAATTGATAAAATTCAGTGTATCTTGCCCAGCCGTTCTCCAGTACATGTCAGTGGCGTTGATGTCACTCAGTACTTCTTTTGGTTTATTATTCTGTGAATAATACACCTATGTATTCGCTCAGCGAAATATTTTTATAACACCCCCCTCAAAATTTTTTCTTTTCCGTTTCAAGGTGCGTAGATTCCAAAAATGCAATGTCCGTCCGCCTTATCACATGTACCGGTTCCATTTTCGGTCTAAAAAATTCGTCCTTTCGCACACATGCTCCATTTAGGCCCTAGTTGTGTCCCGAAACCCCCCTTGTTTTAGTAACACGAGCTTTTGAGGTTTCGTTTTCCATGTTTTGGGGGACGAGAAGACCGAATATGAAGTCGATTTTGACCAAAGAATGGAAAATTGAGGTTCTAACGAAGTTTCAGCGTTAAATTTTTCGTTAAATTTAGGTCTGAAATCGTCGTTTTTCCGCACAAAATTCGGTTCCCTATTCGGGAACACATTTGGGTCCTAGTTGTGCTCCGAAACACGGCAGCCCGACGGCATAAACCCAGCGGTGATATGGGAGAAAAATGAGTGTAAAAATAAGGGTTTTCGAGGGATTTTTGAGGTTTTATTGAACATGAGCTTGTGAGGTTTCGTTTTCCACGTTTTTTAGGGCGAGAAGACCAAATATTTGGTTGATTTTGACCGAAGGGTGAAGAAATGGAGTTGTAACGAAGGTTAAGCTCCCGAAATTCATTTTTTATGAGTCAAAAACATGGTAAATTGTCTGAAATCACCATACATTCGTATAATAACACTAGGAGTAGTATCAACAGGTGAATCAAGGCAATTAAATGGTACTATCAATGATCAAAAATATCTGTTGCAAGGAAAAGCCGAGCCTAATTCGTGTTTTTCGGGGCCAAAACTGGTGGAAACCATCAAAAATAGCTATTTCAATAATTGCACATGGAAGAAACAGTAAATGAACATTTCTGTAGGTATGCCCAGTACAATAAAAAACCCATGTGAAAAGGACTTTGCAGCCTTTTTACTCAAGTGCTAACCTGACATAATATTCCTGTCTTGAATCTGTAAAGGTAACTTCAATGTTTCATGTTTGCCTATAACTAGTCTAAAGGAAATTTTAAATGAAGTAGTTCCTATAGACGTTTATATTCATCTGTATGGGTGAATAAATGGCTGGAGAGATGTTGGTGCCTTTTTTAATTGCAGTTGAAGCTGTATGGTGTTCTTCTCAACACTTTCTACTTCATCAAAATCCTGCCTGCGTAAGGGATCATCTTCATGCAAAATTAAATGCAAATGAGTTCCAGAAACTCCGTGTAGCCAAGAAGTTGAACGCTGATGATGAAATTGGATTTTTTTGAAGCAAGCTCATATTTTGGCGACTATTGGCTGGAGCTTAGACGGGAGTTGCACACTGTTAATATGAATTATTTCTATCTAAGAGGAAAATCGATCAGGAGAGACCCCCAATTATTGGGTGGGGGGGGGGGTATTGATGATAGGAAGCTTATCGATTTATGAGATGTGCATAACTTAATTTCAGAATGGAGGTTTGAAAGTTCAAAACAAAAATCCAGTTGAAAAATTTTAAATTTCAAGTTGTCTGAAAAGTGAGGCTCTCCTTGTAAAACCTTAACCACCTTACTAATTCACCTTAATTTGATTTGTATTTCATCTTCATATAAACGAGGGCAAGGAAATAATAAGTGAGATGAATAATAATGTAAGAGGTTTGTTCGATTGTTTTATGTATTACCATCGAACAAACCCTAATAACTGCGTCGTAATTACTTGCCACAATACATATAATACGTGTATTCTAAAAATAGGAGCATGCATTGATACATCGTTAGTAGAACTAAATACCTGATTCAATTCGTTGTGAAAGAAAAATAGAAGGTAAGTACCGAAGTACGGAACATCTAGGGACACAGCAGCCGAATGCTGAAAGTTGGGATTGAATTATTAACGTTACTTGAGGGGCTGGTCCACTTCAGGGCATGCATTTTTCCTTAGGACGGTCTTCCAAATTCCGTATCAGAGCTGCGACGATGTCCAGAGTGTCTGCAACTCAAGGCTTGACTTTTTACTCGATTTCCCGTGATGTGGGGTTTCCTCGAATTTGTTCGCCCACTCACCTTTATTGATAACAATGTATATTTCCCAGGTCCGATCCGCAGGCGACTCGCCTCCTCCGATCATCGAGTTTGGACCGGCCAACCAAACTCTGCCCGTCCAATCGACGGCCGTTATGCCCTGCCAGGTCCGAGGGGATCCTCAGCCTAAAGTGAAGTGGTTCAAGAACGGGAGCCCACTCCAGCAAGGTGACCGTGTCACTATTTTCAACGGCACCCTGGAAATCGACAGTGAGTATCGCTTTGAATCAGCAATTTGGAACAGCATGCGTCCGGATTTTTAAGGCAACACCCAAGTCTGGGCGGTTTTTGGAAAAAGACGAAATTTAAGAATAGGTGGATCTAAAAATAAGATTTGCCTGCTTTCTCTGGATGCTGTAAATGGCTCTCTACGTTCGTGCCCAATGCAACGGATTGCATACTGTCAATAACCCAGAGATCTTAGAGACGTGTAGCATCGGAGTATTCATGGTAGCCCAAAAAACCGGATCACAGAACACTTAACTGCTTCATTTGATTAATGACCAGGGACACTCGTAGGTAGGTACCTCATATTTGAACTTTCTGATTCGTTTTTCCCAACGATTTCCTTGGGGTTGAGTTGATCTTCATGTTAGTTGATTGTTGAGTTTTCAATTTTTGTGGTTTCCGAATTAGTCTCATTTTTTGTGATCGGCGATAAGTCTTAGTGATTAATGAAAATTGTCATTGTTTGTCTTCCACATAGCTAGCATAGCTAGCATTGTAGTCCAGGTACAAATTTTAGATTATTTGGGTGACATTCTTTAAAATTAAATCCTGGACTGAATATTACTACTACTAATTTTTCACCTGACGCTTCTGCTGAGGAGCCTTCGGGAAGCTACGCTAGATTGAGTAGTCTAAGTAAGTAATATTAACTCATTAAAAAAAGGATCATTATGAGAACAATGTTTATGGTGGTGACTTTAAATTTCATTTGGTGTTCAACCCCCCCAATCGTTTGATGCCATTTCTCTAGGCCATCTTATCAATTTACAAATCCGGTTGAGCGCTATTTGATTTCACCGGATTATCCTGGACAACTCTTTCTATGCAAGTAGAGTGGCAGTAAAGGGAGCACACGACTATTAGGATTATCCGATCATCATTATCAGCCCATCAGCTTACTTAGAAGGCACCGCGGGGAAAGTGGCTGAGGGCCTTCGCAATCTTCACCGAAAAGGTGACTCGTCAGAATAACAAAAAAATTCCAGTCATGCAGCATGGCTATAAGAGTGAATTTTCAAAAAATATTCGTGCCATTGTGTAAATAGATGACATAGTGCAAAACCTTAACACTTTTCGTAACATTATTATCATGATTTGACCCATATTTTTAGGGGGAAATATTTTTATCGTCGAAATAGTTCCTCTTTCTGTCGTGAATCACCATCCCACACACCGTCAGGTGAGTTAATATGGACGCACTGCAATAGCTTCATTTTCTTTAAAAATTCGCTAGTAAAACAGTGAAGACGTCATATGAAAAGAGAATCATAGGAATGAAAGTGAAAAGTAAACATTCTAACGTTGTTTAACTCGCCAGGCAATAGCTCTTAAACAATTCCGTCCCCGTCATGTTCCCGTCTAGGTAGCTACGCGTCGGAGCAATGCCTGAAAAATCTGGTCATGTGTTCAAGAACATCATCAGTTTTTAGGAAAGCGAGGGCATCAGACGTTTTGCATTTCGTGGCAAATTCAGGGTAAGCCTTATACTTGGAACTTTTCTCCTCGTAGATTTACATAAACGAAAAACGCCCCTGAATGCGTACGTTTCGGAAAACATAAATAGCTGCACCCATAGCCCCTGCCTCGAAGCCCATAACGACAAGTTGGTGACAGACGGGAAGACCTCTGCCCAACATTTCATACGAGATTTGTAGGAGTATTTCCTTGTCTCTTTTCTTTTGTTGGGTTTCACTAGGCCGACAGGAAGAAACTTGAAGAAGGAGAACGAACACGTTGCACGGTACGAAGTGAGAGATTAACCAAATCGGCTTAGAATAATATATAAGTATAGTCCCATAATAATATAGAATTAGAATAATATAGAATAATATATAAGTATAGTCCACTAAGGTGCGTCAGAGATTGGGACTGCCAACGACGTATGACCGCACGAGTTGTACGCGCCTCGCTTCATAATCCCAGCACCGTACGAGTTGTCTGTACAACCCTTTCACCGAAAACCCAAGCTCTTACCATTACAGAACTTGACACTTTAAATGAAGCAATTGAACGCTAAATGTTCCTATAAAAAGACGGAAGTTAGATTATAAAAACTCTGTAGTTTACAAGTTGTATCGCAGAACTTAGGGTTATTACCCTTACCAGCTCTCGTTCCTTTCATTCTCGCTCTAATGGTGTTTTATCGGGTGAAATTCCTACTTCCTTACGGGGGACATGCCATCACCTTAACGATAATAACTGACTACGGTTATGGGAGGGCCCGTCGCGACCGAATATCCTGGTAGACCGCGTAAAAGCTTGCTACGGCCATCCTCCTCAAGTGTAGCATAAAACTCAAGAGCCTCGGCAATTTTTAGTTTTTTCGTACTGGTGGTCTTGCCTTGCAGAGGGCATTTAAAAATGTGAAAGTCTACAGGCACTAAAATCGTTGCTGTCAAGTTTTCATACTAATCGACCACATTTTCAACACACGTTGGTTTTGAAACCTGCCCGGTCGAATATGGGGCTTACAGGGATGATTGTGCTGATTCCATCTCACGGAAAGATATTGCACTTCAACTAGTATTGTTCAGGTGCTATATAAGTACAACAAATCAACGTTGAGCGATTTATCAAAGCTACCTATATAATTCCATTTTCAACTAAGGTACCTACGAGTCGAGCCACATTTGAACCATCTCGTTTTCGTCATTCATGAAGTTTCATGACAGAGGACAAGCATTATAAATCAATGTAATTGATCCTAATTGTTAAGAGAGAGAGAGAGAGAGAGAGAGAGAGAGAGAGAGAGAGAAATTAATGTATTGGCAATTGTGCAATGATAATAATAACGCTATTATTAATAAACTATCCTTAGTAACCTAAGACATCAATATAACAGATCTGTAGGTAAATTCTTGAAGGGATTCTTGATTTTTCCTATATATACCAGGAGCGTACTTTTTCCTTGTTGTGAAAAAATTTAAATGCAAGTGGGAATTGATTCTAAGCGCAAAAATTACCTGGGTGATCTACGAGTGAAAACTTCGGAGTAATATTATTGATACTGATTCTTACATTTTCTCAAGGATTTCATTTTAATGCTTCTAGATGAGCACTTATCCAAACGCTGCAAATTATTACACAACGGTTTATTATTTACCTGTATAGTTGCCCCTTCTGCGCAGATCACTGTGTTCTGTGGTCAATACCTACCCTCGAGCTTCCCCCACGGAAGCCCTAATTCGGTTACTGGAGCCATCGAGCTGGGAATTGCATTTTCATGAAAATGCGCGGGATTCAATAATTCTATAATTAATTATTCGTTGTTATTCATGAAGGATAAGGTTTGTTAAAGTTACAAAAGTATCTATCAACCAAATCCAAAAGAGTGACCATTTTTCAAATTAAGTAATATCACAGAACAAACAACTCGATTTCTTACAGCCCACCCGTTATTATAATCAGGTGTTCCCTAGCGATTATATCTGGGCCGGGTTTACACCGATCCATTCACGATCATGTTGACGAAGCTTTTCGGTGCAAACGAAATACTGATCGTACAACGCTCCGGGTGATCTCAAAAAATTCTTTAATTCGAGGTCAAAAACTCAAAATTCAAAAACGGGAAAAAAAACCTTCTATTGAAAGTTTATGAGCTCCGGCGTTCTGAAAATTCCAACTCATATTTTTCATCCCTTAGAGATGTCTGGCAGTAACGCCGAGCTTCGCGGGCCAACTAGACCTCAAATGGGACCTGCAAACCAAGCCTCATTAATTTTGGTTCATGGTATCTAAGAAAAGTGCGAAGTACGGCGGACGGCGTACTGACACCAGAATTTTTTGATTACCTATATTTTTGGATTCTACATACTTACTTTGAAACGGAAACCTTCAAATTTTGAGGGGGGTTGAAAGAATCTTTCATGCTCGGTTCCAAAAACAAAAATTGGCGAAAATTGATCAACTATAATCAATTGCAATACTAAAAATGTACATTGTGGATCGGATATTTATCAAACACAGGATTTTAGCGCTATCTTTATACCTAATTGTTGTCTGTCTATATCTTTTTCGTTTCGTCACTACCGACGATAGGTGAGTTATATTCATGCATGAACCGAACAAGTTGTATGGCTCTGAGCGCATGGGCCTTTATTCCAGATAGGTTTGTAAATTAAGACTAGGTTTTATTCATGCGTTTTAAATTTATTAGTTAGGTAGCGATTACCCCGCTCGGGGGCGCTGAATCGTCTGAGGGGTGATTTGTGTTACGTTTTTTGTTTCCAGCAAAAAACAAGATCTCTCCGACTTTCAGTGAACGGTTGAACAGGGGTATTTTTCACCGCTAGAAGCTAAATAATGACAGGAAGGGAAAAGAAGCAGTGTATCAGAGTTTACACTTGGCAAGTATGTACCTACGCCATGACAACCCTACATAATTATGTCCCTTAATTATGTTGACATAACACAACAGCCACTTTGAAACGTATGGCAACTAGACCTTTTTTTTTTAACGAGACTCGTGTATCGCGTTCACAATGAAAAGTGAAAGAGAGAGAGAAAAAAGAAAAAAAAGGAACAGCCTTCCCTTCCTCCACCACTACTCGAACTCCCCGTACGCTATCCACCTATAGGGGACTCGGCACTGAAAAGCAATATCCCTTTCTAGTGGGTCACGTTAACGTTACCCTTCATCGGATCGATAGCTTCTCATTTGTTGTGATTTCTCTCGAGACCCTCCTCCCACCGCCCATTCACTTACAATATCGACTTGCCATTCATACTCGAGTACTCCCCTCTATTAAAGTAGCTATACAGTTATGCAAATTTTGATCCGTTTGATTGATCGATCCATCGGCCTGATTGTAACGATCCAGTCCCCCTCGCTGTTCACCTGTACGTTCGTGGACAAAAAACAGGATACGCTTCCATTATTCTGTATTTCTTCTTCCTATTCTTTAATATTATGTACCACTACGGTCCTTATAAATCGATCAAGATAATAAAGTTTGTTTGTTCCACAACTGCTGTTAATAATTATTTATGGTTTATTATAATTTATCGTTTTATTAATTAATGGTTTATTATAACATTATTATAATAAATCTTACCTATGCCTGATACAGTAGGAATTCATAGTTCGTAAATTCATGGTTGGGTGAATGTCATCACAAGGGCTGCACGGGGTCTTACTTTTCAGTATTGTCGAGCATCCAACTTCTCTCCACCTGTACTTACTGAAGGAAAAGGGGAGCTGTTGGAGATTCTGGTGTTTTTACGACCAATCGTAAACCACGGAGACTTCAAAGGTGGGGGAGACGGAAGAAAAGGGCAAAGAATAGGGAAACCAAGGGCGTTAGACGTAAATAAAAATAGCAGCTGTAAAAGTCATGTTTTGAGTACCTAGTGGGAGTAAAGTACGTGTACAGCACGTGAAACATAGCAGTCCTTCACGTCGCCTTTGTGATACCATCATGTGAAACCAATCACTGTCAATGGCTATCTACGTTTCATGGCAGGGCCTCTCAACGGGTGCCCAGGGATGCTCCAGTCATTTCCTCAATCTGTGAAACTATCAAACCTTTTGTACCTACTGCATATTTTCGATGTTAGTAGATTCTACAATCCTTTGTAGGTTCTTGGACTAAATAGATGACCATTCATGTCATAAGAGCCTGATGTCCAGTATCTGCATAATCTGTGAAATCCATTCTGCATTCAGCCGTGTGGAGCTGATTGTTTCCAGAGGACCAGTGTGGAAGCCAACTCAGCCACATTTCCGAATAATTGCAGAGTCTATGATGATCTTCCAGGCCGTTCAGGATCTGAATTTCTGAAGAATCTATTCGTTGTGCACTGTACACGTCTAGGAACCAAACGTACCTATTCAAGAAGTTGTGAAATGCAAAAAGAAGGCGGAACTGTTGATTTTGGAGTACGTGCAGACTAGTGGAAATAGAAAAATTGAGTGGAAAAAAAAAAGAAAAATTGAGTTATTGAAAGTTTGTCTATTTCCCCTTGAAGCACTAATTGTAATGCTTGTAATACTTCGTAAACACTGTCGTCAGCCAACCCGGTTTGATAGATATTGTGACGTATAGGAGGAGGCAAATTCATTGCGTTCTATGATTTTTCCTCGTGCTGTACGCTACCAAATGTGTGTGCTTCCAAATTTACAAAAGATAGCTCTACTATGTATATTGACTTGATCAGCCCGGTGTAAAATATCCAACATTTGAGTCAACGCGATTAGAACCTGTCACCAGAACTATAGGCTGAGTGTTGAGGAAGTATTCATGAAATGGTATACAATCAAGTATTAAATCTAAGGGGTTATTTCCGCTAGTGAAAGTAATATTACCATACCTTCCGGAGTCCGTCGTCACTAGCTGGTTCATTACTGGGGGTGAGCGCTTTCGATGTAAGGATATCATCATCAGGCCGTCGAGAGAATACTCTCACACTAATTCTCTGGACGGCCTGATGATGATGTCCTTACATCGAAAGCGCTCGCCCCAATACTCAACCAGTTAGTGACAACGGACTCCTCCGGAAAGTATGGTAATATGGTACATAATCAAGTTCATGCATTTACATCTTTGGAATATGTTATAATGAATCTGGGCGATGACTAATTTCATTGTGAATTTTTTCCTCTTGCCCATCAGTCGTTGCTTTCCAGGCTCTCATGAGACTGGAGATTTCTCCGCTAATCTTGAAACCCTCCGGTGGCAAAAAGGTTCAACGAAAGGCGAGAGATATATACGGAATAAAATTACGGGTTTCGGATTTCAAGCCCCCGTTCACCCCCAGTTCCATGCATATTTATACGGGTCTGGATGGTGTTTAGCATGCGTCTTCAGAGCAGGCCTTACAGGATTTGAATACAGTCTCTGGCCCCGTCCTCTGGCACTCTGGGAAACTTGATTCCTGGACGAGAAAACGGGATGGGCTCGGTCTGGGAATAGGGGAATGAATATTGTGTATTTGGGGGAAGCCTCGCGTTTAACGCATCTGAAGGAAAGACCTTTTCGAAGGGGAGATGAAGGCAACTATTTCACGTCTGCCAGTCGGAATTTCATGCGATGAGCGATGGAGGGTGGGAAAGTTTGCAAACTGGGAGGGCAGGCCGCGCGAGGGCTTCAAAGTTGAATCGCTCCTGGGTTTCCATCCAACGCCCCTCTCATCCTGAGCTCACACTTGGGTTTTCATCTAATGCCCCCTTCATCGCCCCCTGTGGGATCATCTCGGTCACGTATCGTTCAGCTGGTGAGCCAAATGTTTAACTTGGTTAACTGTTGTTGTGGTCATGCTGTGACACTCCAAAAGCATTCCTGTAAATAATACCGTGTAACAAGGTCCTGAAATGTATAGATGCTACATCGTAGTAAAATACCATGATTCAAATACCAACAGAAGTAAAAGTGAAGTGTTCGAATTTCTTTAAACTGTGTCCAATAATAAGCACTTTTCGTCAAAGACGGCCTTGAAATCCAAGGGGTTTTAAAGTGGCATTTTCGAATTTTGATATGCTTACCCACCTACTTGTGTACGAATGGGGTTATATTCTAATTCGTGTCGCTTGCAAAATAATTGTACCTGTTCCAATGTAGTAATGCTGAATAGTTAAGCCAAATATGTGTAAGCTTTTAGGAATATCGAGGTTTGGTCAGTCTGCGATAATTTTAATCAAGTCAGCGACACTAGCAGGGTGGTCTGACTTACAGCCTCGTCTGAGTTGGTTCTTCCTTTATTTCTATAGGAAGCCCTACCTAAAAGCCTCCCCAGTGTATTATTATATGTTTTCATTCTTACGAGAAACTCGGAGAACGCGAAAAGCGGACAAATCCCTCATAACCCGTAATATTTTCCATCCGTCAAAAGCAACGGAGCAATGAACTGAAGCGTCTCTCTCGGCCCTTGTTTTACTTGTAAATTAATTCACCGCCGAGTTCCCTCGAAAAGTAGTTGTCGCCCTGTTCACATTCCCGAGGGAGCGCTCACTTTATTACATTTCCTCTCTTAATATTATCGTTACTTTGTCGAGACAGTTGTGAAGTCGACGACAGCAATTGAGTTGTGTTAGTTATGTTTCCGACTTTGAGGTCTCCATTTTCATTTCTCTTTTGGTTTATTATTTCCGATCGCAATCTCCCGCGTTTCGGTGTCATTTGCTTCCTTCTGTCACGTGAATCCATGTTGGCGATAGCTGTAGAAGATATGAGTCGTCCAGAACTTAACATTTGTCTAGTTTCCAGTGAGCCCGCAGGGTGCGCTGCAAGCTTCAGTTCAGCTGTGTTCAATAGAGTGCCGCATAGTGCTGGTACCCTGCCAAAAAAGGAGATCGGTGTACTGATTAAATACATACTTCAAGGAAGACCCACCAAACCCTCCTACCTACTCTTAGTGGGTTGGCTACGTTAATAAAAAAATAATATGCACTTTTACAAGAATACCACATCCCTCAACTCTGCATACCCACTCAAAATTCCTGATTCTTTTGCGATTCATTTCATACCCGTTAGAAGTTGTTATTTGTCAGCCCATGCGCAAACCTCAAGGAGTACCTTACTTATTTCAATTCAACATTATTTCAAATAAACCATTATGTCATAATTTGCAGCGTTTACTTGAATTTAATGACAATAAATTATTATGATCTGAATCGAGTTTGTTGGCCAGCAACTGCCCCCATATAGAGCCGTATACCATCCGGTTCATCTTCATCTCCAAATTCTTCGTATGTTTCAGCCTTCGGTGATGGACGTACCAAATAAATCTAATGATGTTGGTCATTTCCTGGTATTCCATTGTAAAGGATTTTAGCATCCTCCTGAAGGGATTACCGGGGCCTACGAAAAAATCAATGATTATGTTTAAAGTGCCCAGTGATGACAAACGGAATCGGCAAATAATGACATACTTTTTAGGCCGTAAAAACCGTAAACGTTTGCTGGAAAGGTGATGAAACTGTTACTAGGTATATTTAATGGGAAAAATTCATGAATTGATTATATATATATATTTATATATTTATATATTTATATATTTATATATGTATGTGTCATTCCAGACGATAACTCTAGAAAGAATTGAGATAAAAAGTTCAAATTTGCACGAAAAATCTTTCTTGGCAATCGACAGGCTAAGTTCGTAGATGGGCAGAATCGGGTCACTCTAAGGGGGAGTTTTGGGGAGTTTTAGGGGGGAAAAATTACCCATAAATTCCCAAAATGAAACAGTCTGACAAGTGACACCTCATTTTAAAGGTTTTTCTACGCTGAACACGATGGTGAAATCAGAATTGCGATATCTCATTCCGTTCTCAAACTGGAGCACTTTGAAGATGAAGGAACGTGGTTATTTCTTGAGATGTTCTTCCTGGTTCGTCTGCTCTAATCTGATAACGGAATGGGATATCGCAATTCTGACTTCACCATCGTGTTCAGAGTTGGAAAATCTACAAACCGAGGTGTTACTCGGCAAAAAATGGAACAAAAAATTTGTTACGTACCTACCTATCCAATACCTACCTACTCTTCTGGTATTCAAAACATTTTTGATTTCCCCCTCCTCCCCCTTCCACCCTAAATTTTACTTTGCGTAAAACTACTCCTGTTTTAATTTTGTATGGTATCAAGTTGGGAAAACATTGGCCGAAAATTAATTTTCAGAAAGTTTTAGGCGGAGGAGGAAGATGCCGAAAACTTCGAAAATTCGCTCTTATAGCCATGCTGCATGACTGTGGTTTTTTCGATTATAGCGATTTTTGGGTAGGTCGAATCTCGAATATTATAAATGATCTATCTCGCCTCCGCCTAATCAAATGAAAACGTAATTTGATAAATTACATTAACCTTACTCTCCGGTAACCCCCTTTTTTTCTCATTAAACTTCCAATTACATTTTCACTGCCTCCATCGAACGGAAAATGCATTTTAATTTATAATCCGAAAAACGTCACAGCTTAATCAAGCTGACGATTTCCGATACATGCCTCAACGAAAATAAAATATGTCTTCGGTACCTATGTTTTCTTCTAATCAATTCGACCCGTTTTGGTTCAACTTTTAATTAATGAACCTTTATGATTGCCAAATTTTAGTACACATTCAAGAATTCGGTGGTTTTCGTTTTATGGTAGGTACGGGTTATCCACAAAATTGAAATTCCCTACCGAGCCAAGGGTAACACTATAATCGGCGTTTTCCTTGGTTCTCAATACCAAATACCTAGTTACATTGATCTCAATCACTTGATTCACCAGCCATATCCGAATTCTTTTTCTTTCTGTCGACTCGAATCTCTATGCAAGAATCCCCTTTCGCTATTGACTTGAATTAGCTATTCCTCTCT
Source organism: Leptopterna dolabrata (assembly GCA_954871275.1). NCBI lineage: Eukaryota > Metazoa > Arthropoda > Insecta > Hemiptera > Miridae > Leptopterna > Leptopterna dolabrata. Next base: position 20,759,811 of record OX940984.1, on the reverse strand, counting down.
ATACGCCTTTCGATTCATCTTTTTGTTGATGATATTTCATATATTATTATCTATTTTATTTTTATTTTTTTAAATCACATTTTGGTTTATTATTTTCAATAATGAACCATTGGAATCGACCATGAAAAAAAAAATTCGTATCCCCCCTCAAAATTTGATGGTTTACGTTTCAAGGTATGTAGAATCCAAAACTGCAATAAAAATATTTCTGTCTGTCCGCCGTACGCCGTACGCCGTACGGGCCACTTTTCTTAGTTACCATGAAAAAAAATTGATGAAATTCGGGTTATAGGTTCCGTTCGGCGTCTAGTTGGTCCTCGAAGCTCGACGTTACTGTGAGTCATCTCTAAGGGGTTCAAAATAGGGGTTGAAATTTTCAAAACGCCTATACCATTTTTTTACGTAAATATTTTTACGGTTTTAAATAGTTCTTGAACTTGCGAGTTTTTTAAGACCATCCGGAGCATCGTACGTCCAGCCGTTCGTTCACAGTAAGGCCCCGAAGTTTGCACCGACAGGCATTTTCGACTCCAGTGTGAATGAAATTGTATACAATTCAAACCAAATCTCGTAACCAGAGACGCGCCCACAATAGGAATTTGTGAATACGGCCAATCATTGGTAGGGATCACCTGATTATATTGGCGGAGTGTGAAGTCGAGTTGGTTGTTCTGTGATATTATTTAATTTGAAAAATGATGGCTCTTTTGGAGTTTGTTGGTAGGTAGTGAAACTTGAACAAACGTTGAAGTATTATTGATGGGTAAATTAGGTATTACTACGGTAAATCATTACTCAACGGTAAATTATTACACAACGGTTCATTATACCATCTACGTAGAAGGGGCTGGAGTTTGTTGGTAGGTACTTTTGCAACTTTTTTCACTCCTCATCAACAATTTCTTTTCAGAACTTCATTATGTGTGTTTCTTTTTGTTAGGTACTGTTTGTCATCGGCAGAATTATTTTAGCAACATTTAACTCGTGATTTAGGTAGGTACCTATTAACGAGTACGGGGTTAGGTGCTAACCTACGGAGGGTCTGCGATCTACATAAATATGCATAGAATAGTACATATCATATTATATAGACGGGTTATCTATACATAGAGCTGTGATCTGTAACAGAAGGGTATTCTATACAAAATAATAAACCGTTGTGCAGGGATTTGCAGCGTTTTTATTTATGTAGGTATATTTTTGCAGTTTACACTGACTGACTATACGGTTACGAAAATGAATGGGTAGGTATAATAATGTAAGACTAATAACGAAATCATAATATTCCCAGCCTGAATCAGTGATCTAGTAAACGGTAAATTCGACGCGAATCCTGCGACCTTAGTTCCATTTCCTCGTGCGATGTAGTCGTCACTAGGGTCACCAGATGCTCCAGCTGTTGCCTCCTAGCGTATCTAGACTATCTAAACCCCCGTGGAATTCAGAAACCTGGAGGCCTGCCTCCTGACTTTCTCAAACCATTCGGCACATCCGTACTTGAAATCTGCATGCGTGACAAGAGCAAACCAATCGCCATTGTCCTGCGAGGACTTAATACACGATCTCAGGTACCGCCTCCTGAAGTGAAGTGAGAACCGGACACACAACTTGGAAATATGATACGTACTCTCATCCAGATAGCCTCGACCCATGGTTGAACATTCAGTAAGCTCAAATAGACTCGTCCGACCTCATTTGAAATTCCTCGTGCCGCTGCGTCCTCGTCAGACGCTATAGCTGCTTCCTCCAACCACACAAGTTATCAAAATCTCCCTGGAACTCGAAGCCACATTGCTGAGCCAACTTTTCCGTGATCAAAACCAAAACACCTGCCCCCTGGACACCTCAGCTACTAGAGAAGATGTCTTCGTCTAACACAGCTCAAAAAACTTTTACTGAGCCTCAATGAATTATTCGCACGCAGATTACCTACTTTATGAAAGACAGACTGGACAATATCGCAGATCAGTAAACTCTCACCGTGGCAAACCACATGCACCACTTCTGCTATGGAGGAGCCAAACAAGCAACACAGGAGAATCTCCCGATGTCCAGGATGGGGCAGAAAATTAATGGCGTAGCCGAGGCGCCTGAGGGGGTGGAAACCCAGGAAAGTGGAAAAAGGGCTCAGACAATTAACGATCCACAGGGTTTAAACGATTGTGAAATTCAGTCTGGGATAAACTACCTCAATTAGAATTCATGAATTCACCCTTTTTCCATTTGGGATGAGAGAGAAACATTGGAACGGGAAGCCGATCTCTGGTAGAAATGGAGAGAGATTGTGCTGGAAAAAGATAAGATGAGAGGAAAATTGAGGAAACGAGATGCGACCTAACTACCTGCATATTTATGCATTGACAATGCTGAATCTCATGTTTCAATTACCTACTGAGTTCATTTGCAATGTCATTGAAGTACTTATTTAAATATAATCCTCCTGAAAGGACATGCGATGGCGTCTACCGGCCAGTTGGATGCCTTAACCTGGAATGGTTTATTCACTTTACTGCAGTTGAAATGCAAGGTGCACTATATTGACCATTCCAGTACAATCGAATGGGGAGTTCGTGTGAAAGCTACAGACACCTTGGAGAATTTTTTAATCGAAATGAAAAGACTGAAAGTTGGACAGCATCTACTTACTCTTATTGGTCTGCTCTTATTCTACTCTCATTATTGAGTGTATATAAGAGTAGAACATTTGGACATAATTCATCTGATATGTTTTCAGTAAAACAATATTGTGCATGACAATATTTCAGTTCATTACAGTAATCATGTCTATAATTATTCTTCCGCACAGTGTGTATATTTCAAAGATTCTTCGTGTGAAACACAGTGACCAAGAAACGATCGTGAAGATATTTCTCGGAATGCATTTAAAGTTTATCTTAATCGTAAAAAGTTGATACGTTGGCTATCAATAATAGCCGTCATAAATCTTGAATGGGGGAACAACACTCTAATTCAGCATAATGCTGAAAAAATAATGTTCTTGTTGATTACGAAGCGAAATAAAATCGCGAAAAAACAGTCCTTTTTGTAGGTACATTTATCCCGAATTTTTTTTAATGGCTTCCTATAACATTGCGTGCTGTTATTTAAATAAATAAAAGAAAGTTATAGATCAGATTATTCAGGCTAATTCCTTGCTTTTAATCCCAACTTTGTTCTATCGCTTAATTAGTAGTGGGAAGGGAAGGGAAATAATTTTTTTTTAATTCTTTTTCTGAAAAGGTTAGTTGAAAAACCTCCCTTTTCCCGCCCTTCTCAGAAAAGACGAAGGGCAGATCTCCGGGAAGTCCGACGGAAAAATAGAAAGAAATTTCACTAATTAAGCCTCCTTTTTCCGTCCATTCCCTGCTGGGAAGGAAGGAGCTTTTTATGTTTGATCTCCATTAAGCAGAAGCTAAGAAAACCAAGAGAGATGGCTTGGGTTCTAAAGTTGAGTGATGATGGAGTGGAGGAGGGAAAGGAAAAATTAAACAAATAGCTCCGACAAAGCATAATTAGCCAGACCGCTTATGAATAAACTGTGAGTAACCAGGCTTTGAGGCTTGAAATTATGGAGTTATTATCCTTGTAATGTTGATCGTACAGACGAATGCTTGATAGGAGGGGTTGGTAAATTTGTAACTTCGTGTATCTTTGGTAGTCCTAAAGTTGTTTCTGTCAGTCCATAATAACCAACAGGAAGGTTGCCAACCCTCATGGAATCCCAATGATCGTGTTTTAGGGTTCTTCGGCCTGTGCTGGAGAAAAGGTCCGGATTTTAAAAATGTCTTCTATCAACAGTTTATTCAGCTTCCGTTGCCTAATTTGGATACCTTGGATTCGGGAACCTATCCAAGGACTTCCCTGGTCCTAACTTGTACTTCCTGAGTTTTCCACTTCCCTATTCCTAAGTTGATTCTTGCGCCACTTGTGGTAGACCTTGCATTACTTGGTACGAACCAAACTATTCCATTCGCCTTGTTGTTCACTATTATTATTCTTCCAGACTTCTCTCATAGATTGCGGGACCTATCTTGCCCTGTCCTAAATCTTATTGATGGTAATTGGATACCATTTTAGAACTCCCTCCACCTACCACGATTCTCAGCAGCTTAAATCCACTTGCAAAAATGTCTGCTGCCTCTTTGCAGAATGCAGTTGCTCTTCTATCGTCCTTCTCCAGGGCGGGCAGTTTTTCAGAATGCCGTGGAAGTTCCTCCTTCCGGTTTGTAGGTCTATGCACCCCTGGTTGGCTCCATTAGGTAATTATTTGTTACTTTGCCTGACCAAAATACCTAAAAATCTCTCGAGACGGCACTTTACAAATTAATGCTTGTAGGAATCCACGCTGGCTGTCTGGCCGTATTTCACGAGTAACAGACCGCGTATATATCACCGTTGCAGGTATAATGTTCTATCTTATATTTCATATTCACTTCTTGTTGGCGGGCATCTTTGAATGAGCAACTGCAGTGGTCCCTGCTTATTGGAATCACGTTGGGACTGATCAATTAAACTGATGATTATATATATATACGCGGTGAGGTAAAAAAAATAAGGGTCGTGCTGCAAATTATTACGCAATTTTATTAGTATCCTAAATCATAGTACATATATCACCAATTAAAATTACATGTTTAATAATGAATTAAAATATACGGTAGGTACATAATACAGTACCTAATCTAAAATAGGAACGATATACGAATATCATGTATGTAATGTATGTGTACGCAGTCATCGTTTTCATGTCATCTATCATCGATAAGAAAACACCTAGTTTACATTTTGAGTTACCTACATTTTGATCCTAATAAACGGAACCTTGATTCAATAAAACGGGTAAACATCAGTGTGAAAGTCATTTCAGTTCCGTCCTGGCTGAACTTGAACCGCTTAAATGGGGATTCATATCAAGATGGTTGCGAATAAGCAGTAATAAGTTGCTAATATACCGCTGTATCTTGATGAGGATATCACACTGAATTATAACAGAAGTAAATTTATTATAGAGCATAAGAAATGAATACGGATGAAATAGCTCCATCCAGGCGATTCCAAGTAGGAAAATTAAAAAATTTAAACGCACGGCAAAGAAGAACCAAATTATGAAATGGAGGACAGAGAGAGCTAGGTAACAAAGACTCGAATGTGTAGTGCTCTTACGTTGCGGTGAAAGTAACGCGGAAAATAAGAGGAAAGGTTTAATAAAAATAAAAACTCACACAAACTTCAAAGATATAAACTGAGATATACCTAGTTTTTAAAGCGGGAACATAAAGCGGGGTCAGGGGGTTGAGGGATGTTTTTTTCTCTCTCGCCAGCAGCTCTTCATACCACGAGTTTTAGTGAGCATAAACAATTGAAGCTCCAGAGGAAGGAAGGTTTTCCCAAGGATTATACTCGAAAAATGGTCGCGGGAAAAGGGGTGCAGGGAACATTTCCCAAGTGCTTGGGGGTGCCCCTGGCTTAAGCAAAAGCTTTCCCTCCTACTCGAGTTTATTTTTTCAAGTGTTCTGACCTCTTTCACAGTATCTTCATTCCTCGCCCACTCTCCTTGAAGTATTTCAACCGAAGATACCTTTCGAGGTCTGAGTCTGGACGGTTTTTCGGAGTCTGGGGCTTTTTTCAAGTGTCCTTTCCCCACAGGGCATTTCCAACCTTTTCCCTCCCTGGAGAGTAGAATCCAGTAGAATAAAAGACCTTGCAAAAGAGGACATTCGTTTCACCGTTGTCTGGTCCCGGAAAAACCCGCTAGTGTTCTGTACGGGGGTATGTAGTGCTTTCCATTGACCCTGGGCGTTTTTTGCCATCTATGTGGGTCGAAGGGACTGGTGGTGGGATGGGAAGGGAAAGGGTTCAGGGTGCATTTTATTTTTGCTCGCCTCTTATCGAAAAGGGTCGAACCGGCAAACGAGAATTTTATTCGTAGGTGGTGTTTCCGTCGTTTCGCCTGATGTTCGGGTATCATATCGAGTACAAAATGGTGAAAACGTTTGGTGTCTTTGTAAAAACAGCAGTGAGTCCCATACAAAGCATAAAACTTTACTATCAATGACGCTCAAATTTGGGATTAAAAAAGCCATGATGCATGTGCAGGTACAAAAATACATGCGTTGAATTATCTGGGTACTTACTTGACTTTGCTACGAATTACAAGTTGAACGGTCTGACTGGTAAATCAGGCCCAATTTTTGCCTAACCACAAGTCCCTTTTTGGACACACATAAAGGATGACAGAGGCACAGCAACTCACCACATCACTCAAGGAAGAGGATCAAGAATGATCTCGAATATATCAAAAATTTGTCATAATCATGCCATCACTTGGCATTGAACCAAAATGTCGGGAAAATGCCTCCACCAATGAAACCAGTTTTCTTGTTCGACCTCAACTTTGCTGGTTTCTTTGGTAATTCATGAGTCAGCTGCCTGTTTGTTGTGAAATTATGCAGTTTTCAAATTAAATTGTCTCGAAGAATCCATTACCTGCGAGAGAGCGGTTTCTAGTAATACTGCACTCCTTCTTCGCCGTGATTTCGATTATTACCGCTTTTTCCCCACCCACGGAGCTAACCTGGTGTATCCATTTACTTCCGATGGGACTCTCGGAAATCTCCGGTCCCGAATCATTTAACCTTCCCGAAGATCTATTCCCTCCATCCCGCCCACTTGTCACGCTCGCGTCTCCCAAGAGTGACAACCTTCCACCCGAAAGAAGAGTGGTTTTCTACCCAGAACCGATAAATCTCCTATAAAACCTCCCCCATCTCGTTCAATGCTCGTTAGTTTAAATGAAGTATTTCCACTGGAAGAATGGGAAAGGTCGTAGATTACCTCCGTTTTTCCTCTGCCCATTTTCTTTCTCTCTGGTAATGAGAAAGGATCAAGGGACCGCGGAGTAACGGATGGCGGCGGAATTTTCATGTCTCCTCTGAGACGTTTCTTTGGAAGTGTCAATTAACTTGTAACTGCGAAGCCGTTAGAGCTAAGAGAATGAAAACTCACTGCTTTTGAAGACCTATAATTCGGTTCATTTGTTTTAAACAAACACCTACATCCACTGGATGTCACTCAAGTTATGCAGTTTCCCGCATCTGATGGATGTAAAGGCTATTTTACTCCTTGTGTAAACCATATCCTACAGGAATATTTTTAGCCAGTTTTTTTACGTTTAAATGTTATACCACCATGAAGAAATTTTACCTTCATTTTTTGTCACCTACATTATGTATGTTCTGGGGGCGGGATGCAATAGTGACACGAAGTTTCCGAATGGATCGCCTACCTATATGTCTGATTAAACGTGCATACATACTCATACAGACGAAATGTAGGTAGCTACCTCACCCTGCTGTAAGACCAGATGAGATGTATCTGCTATCAATTAATATTAGCGGTTTCATTACCTAACTTTTTTGGTATCTACGTTTCAACATCATACTTTCTGCTTGCAGGCCTCGAATTCAGGGACTCGGGCCTGTACACTTGTACGGGGGTGTCGGAGAGCGGAGAGAGCTCGTGGTCAGGCAACCTTTCTGTGGAGCCAGCTGGCGGGAGCGATATGCACAGGAGTCCCGAGCCCAGCTTGTTTCCGAGGCCCCCTGGCGATCCTAGGCTCCTGAACGCCACGCATTCCGCCCTGACGGTCATCTGGGAACCGCCCTTGGGCGGTGGCATAATCGGCTATACGGTCGAGTACTACAGCCCGGACCTGCAAACTGGATGGGTGATGGCAGCACACCGAATCCACGATAACTTCATTGTGGTAAGTGAGCTGGACGACAGTTGTGATATTTGGTGTGTATCCTCAGCCCTACCTACCAAGCTAGAGCGATGTATTGAACTGTACCATTATGAGGAATCCCAGCAACTCAGAACGTTAATTTATCCAATGTGGGGTTACTGGCTGGGGCACTAGCTCCACGTCCAGCATTTTTGAGGTGGGCAGATAATCTGTTGATTCCTCGTTCTGTTCATTAACGCCCGCAAGTCGTTAATAAATTTATAAGTTATCAATAAATTAGCTCCAGAGCTATAAACGCTATAAATAAATAAATAATAAGCTATAGATGGGTAGGTACCTAAGATGACCAATCAGTATGAACAATCTTATCAACTTCTTCATACAGGTGAAGGACCTAGCCCCAGATACTGGATACATGTTCATCGTGAGAGCTGAAAACGCTCACGGTACCTCAGTCCCGAGCGCAGTGTCAGGTCTAATGAGAACTCTGAGCAAGGACTCGCGTGCTGTACCACCACAGCAGCTCGACGAGGCCAGAACCAGATTAGGTACCAAAGTCTTGATCTTGAAGAACCTCATTGCCACGTCGTCCACTGCTGTCAAGATTAGTTGGGAGGTGAGTGGAATCTGTCTTTACCTTCACCAGGATGCACTGGCAGGTTTTGCTGTTTTGGAATAACTAACGCATAGTATCCATAAGCCTTCCCCTGGTATTAGTAGAAGCTATAAGCTCTCTCAGAGCTCGAACAAGGAACCAGCCCAATCATAATGATGGTGAGCAGACGATAATACTATGGCCCTAACTGAAAACAATCTTGATCCTTTGAAAACTGGCCTGATTAATAAATCAAACAGCCATCTTAAATAATAAATTATGATTTAAATAATAATAAATCATTTCGAATAAAAATAATAAATAATTTTCGTATGAGGCTTTACGTCCATCTACCTAGTACCTTGTCGGCCTTGTCTGGCTGTTATTGTGAGCTACTGTAGTAAATTCTTCTTCAAAATTGTTGTGCTAACCTTAATCAATATTACAGCTTGTTGGGAGCGACGAGTTTTTGGAAGGGATCTACGTCAGGTTCCGGGAACTTTCCGGCGGCTCCCTCAAATACAACATGCTGACTGTCATGAACGCAGGGGCCAGCCAGTACACGGCTTCCAACCTCCGCAAGTTCACCAAGTACGAGTTTTTCCTCGTCCCCTTCTTCAAAAGCGTCGAAGGACAACCCTCCAACTCCAAAGTTGTTCAAACCCTCGAAGACGGTAATTATTGATCATTCTGTCAACTTCATCGTCATTTGGTTTTGTCGAAGAAGATGTGTGCAGCTTGGGTTACATCAAGATGTCCTTATTATTCCAATCAAAACGTTCACATCCATATTCAGATCATTGCCTGAAAATTATAATCGGTACCGACTGCGCTTGTGGAAAACATGTAGGTACCTACGTATACAGTAAAACTTCCGTTACCTAGTGGACTCCAATCAATAGTGGGCAGATTCTATGGTCCAGGCAGAATTTCGTATAAAGTAATGCATAATAATTATTCTCCCTCTAAGTAGTGGACCATATTAATTGTGGGCATGGACCGGCGAGGTCCTCGTTTCCTATGGCACAGTGATACAGGAAAATACTTCCAAAATCGCCTTTAAATTGGATACATCTAGGTAATTTCTCTGTCCCTCTTATTAATGTCCACCTTTCTCTGTCCCTCTTATTAACTGGGAGGTATCACTGTTACCTACCTAATTTTAGAAAACACACCCGCAAACTTTTGAATTTCAACAGGGGAATGCAAATTGTTGGGGTATTCTTGAATATTTCCTTCTCATGTCAAGTTCTCTCATCATGTTCGTTGAAGAAATTAATGTCAAATGTCGTACCTATGCAGTTCCATCGGCGGCTCCTATGAATATCCAAATGGAGATGGTGAATTCAACAACCGCTCACATAAGGTGGACTTCACCTCCTCCTCAGCACTACAACGGGATCATACTGGGCTACAAGGTACCTCCAAAAATTTATTAAAAAATAAATCAAAATTTTCAATTTTTTTCATTAAAAAATTAGAAATGTAGAATAAATTCGATAAAATTAAAATTTATTTTAATTTGGTAGAATGTATTGTAGTCAGTTGTAGAACATAGTTTACTTTGCAATTGGGATGGAATGGGGTAGATGGGGGTTGGCAGACGGCGGAAGGGATGTTGAAGGAGTGGCGGGTTAAATGGTTTGAGTGGTGGGGGAGGGGCTTTTTCAACGAGCGCCTTAGGCGCCTCGCAACCAACTAGTTACATTATAAGCATGTAAGCCGGTCTCGTATATCAATAACATCTGAAGGAATAGCACTGCCAACCGGTGCGCTAATGTGTGCCGGCATTGTAAAAGGGTATGGGTTACGAATTGTGGGGCAGATACTTAACTTGCAGCAGGCAATTACTCCTATTTTTTGACGGCTTAGTCTTGGTACAAGGATTTTTACAGTGCACATGTAATGCAGATGAAATATAACCTAAAATCCTGCAGCTTTTGAGATGGCTTTGAACGTATGAATGCACCATACCCATGTGGGTAAAGTGTGAATTATTGTAAACAAGCAATAATGGGGAATTAGACACTGACACTACTTGTTAGAGAGTTCGAACCTAACTCAAACCTAAGCTCTAAATGGCACAAGGAATGCAAGATTACTGCAGATTCACATGCGGTGTTCAATAAAAGAAAGCCAGAGGCAGGGGAATTACACAAAGTATACAAAAAGGAGGAGGATTCTCAGTTCAAGCACGACTATTGATGGAATGGGTGGGAAAGGTTCAGAGGGCAGAGATGACGCTGGGTTGCATATGCAAGGTTAGTTTCGACTTACTTGTAACGTACCTATGACTCAACAACACAACTGAACGTACACGTTTTACATAGGCATGTTCAGGAACAACAATAACGAGTACTTCTTCCAGTGAGTTCAGACTTGACTCATGGCAGAAGGCGAAATTCCCATTCTTCCATGCATGATTGAAGAGGAGGTAAGAGTTCCAGCCTCACAAGAGATTCCGAGGCGCCATGTTGGACTGTCGTGGCGGAAGCCCCTCATGCCAGCCTTCCAGCAGGTGTGCCCCCTTATGCCACCTGACGGCGCCTTCTCGTTCACAGGCCCCTTTGGAAGGATCGAATGGCTTCCTCGAAAGTTGGCCTTTCGCCAAACCAGGGTGCTTAAAAAAGTTGGTGGCCCTTAAAAGGGCCGTTGAAATTGGGGTTCTATGAGCTGAGGACGGTGTTTTCCCTCAGCTCGCAAATGTACCATCTGCACTAAAAACAGCATTCCCAGATTTGAATTTTTGTGATACTCAATGCTGTTATAATAATTATTATAACAGCATTGAGTATCACAAACAAACAAATAATTATTATTCTTTTAATGACCGTGGGAGGTTCTTATTGTTACAATATTTAGTTTGATGGCTTTGTTATTCGTTCTTTTGAGGTCTATTTCCGATTCTTATATGCAGATACAAGTGAAGAGCAACTTGACTAAGATTCCTCTGCAAATGACTGTCAACTCTACAACGAGATCCGTAGTGATACACCATCTGAGTACCTTGGGTGAGTACACCGTCCGCATAGCTGCCTACACCCGGGTGGGGTTGGGCCCCTATTCTCCTCACACTCCGCTCAGCGTGTCGGCGGCTCTGCAAGGACCTCATGCCCAGCCGAGTCACTCATCTTCCGACGCTTGGCTCATGGTCACATCTATCGCCATCATCATCGTCGTCCTGGGTGCGGTCGCGTCTGGATTCGTATATCTCAGGAAAAGACAGATGGCAAAGGACCTCAGCCATCTTGGAAGTAAGTCACGAAATAAAGACGTCGTACCTGCTCGTATCAAGTGATCCAGTTTTTTAAGGATAGTTTTAAAGGCAATTTTATGGAAAAATAACGTGACGGCAGGAATGTGTCTGTACTCAGTTTGCATTCATTTTATGTGCCCTGTGTGACGGAGTTAGTTTTTACTTTGTAGCACATACCTACACGTACTCATACCTACGGGTACCAAACCCTCAAACCGTGGTGCCAAACATAATTGCCGAATTAGATGAGTCGACGACCTGAAGCAATACACGTGAAGTAATATGCCTTATGCTAGAATATATTATAAATTGTTCGGGTCAAACCTTGAAAGAACGTTTTGGAAATGAAAAACTCTTCTTCTCCTTGTACGGTGTTCGATTCTCCGAACGTTGGCTGCAGAGAGAGCCACCCTATCCTCTGCTAGTCTGAAGAAGTCGTCTGCCTCCTGGACCCCAGTCCATTCTCTCAGTTCCTGAGCCTTGACGTTTGACGTCTTCCAGTCCCTCGCCGTCCCTCAATCTTTCCCTTCATGATGAGCTGCTGCATCCGATACTTTTCACCACGAAGAATATGACCTAACTACGAAACTGTGACACTTGACTACTTTCAGAATCAGTCGTTTGACTCCCGCGAGTCTCAGGACCTCATAGTTTGGCACGAGGGCAGTCCAAGGGATCCTACAGAGCATACGGCGGTAGGTCCACATCTCAAGGCCTCGAGCCGGTTAAATAAGCTCATTTTAAATGCTTTCACACCATAGAAAAGAACGGACCACACATACCACCTGACCATTCGCTGGCGCAGCTTAAGGTTGAGATTACGGTTGCATAACAACCAACTCATCACGGAGGGGAAATGAAAGACTACATGTCCTCAACAATCAAAACTTCTTCTTGGATATTACGTTTCAGTTAGTAGGCGTCAATCTGGCTCAAATGTTTGTTTCAAAAGTTGGCTACTGTATCTATGAATTGTTTTTGTTTAAAAATGCATCTTATTTTTTCTTAGAACTGAATAGGTATTCTGTTTGGTAATCATGAATCAAACTATGTCTGCAGGTTCATCAGTGAGTGCAGCTAACGATCTTGCAGTTCTCCACGGGAACGGGAAAGACACCCTTTGGATAGACAGAGGCTGGGACAAGTTGGGCTCAGGATGTAAAATCAGTCCACACGAGGCCGGTGACTACGCCGAAGTGGACACCCGGAGCCTCTCCACGTTTTACAACCCCAGGAAGGAACAGCCAACGCCCTACGCCACCACTACGCTCCTCAGTAGAGTTGAAGAGGCTACAGTAAGGAAATTGGTATCTAAATAGACGCTGATACTTCGTTTATGAGTGCCCTATGTATGTGTATTAACCCACTTGTGGAGTTCCATCATATCGTATAGAACCCTCAGTTCGAATATTGGATTGCATCATTGCATATTATTGGATTACCTGTTACTGCTGGAATGCTATGTCTGGTCGGATTGCAAGGAGTAGTCCTTTGGTCACATGGTGTGTGCTATTCATTACAGCTCTCACATGTGTCCACAACTACTACCTCATAATTTTTTCCTTAAACAATATAAGTCTATTGGCTAACAAGTTAAATGTGTTTCACTACCTGGCTATCTTCAACAACTTAAACCCTCCATTTTCCACCATTCAGTATATACGTAGGTATCCATATCGGATACCTACCATATCGGCTAAGGTTTGAGTCTGCAAGTCCATATCGGCAAAAAGGTTTGAGTCTGCAGCACCTAGGTACCTAGTTTTTCGCTGCTAGTCTTGTTCTGTAGCATAGTTGGTTTGGTTCTGTTACTGATTGAGTTTGTCGATGTTTCAGAAGTCTGACGGGAGGACGCATCCGTTGGAGACCAAAGATCTCATGACGCAAGAGCTGAGGCCGATACTCCTTGGTGAGATTTCTAGTCCTTTGCTTTAATCTTACGTTTAACTTACATACCACAGACTAATAGGATTGTTACTACAGCTGATCGTTCAAAATCAGCCTGGATCACAAAACAGTCGTTTTCGATGCAAGAACATCATCAGGCTTTCGAAAAAACACCGAACAGTTCGTCAATCCCTACTTATGTTCCACCTACCTTTCGTGTCTCCCCGATTTTCTGTGGACTGAAATATTGCGATCAGAAAACTGGCTTTTGTAAATCAGGAAAACACTGCGAACTGAATGGATCATGGATACTATAGAACAGAAAAGAGTCCAAGAATCCCTACAAACGGCCAGACTTCTGACGGTCAGGTAACCATCAGATGGTCACTGTGAACAACCTATAATCTTTGTGGCGAAGGCGCGGAGATCCATCCAGACTTCTTGTAGTTCAGTCGTTAACCATTAGAAATAAGATCAGTTACGAAATTCGTTGGACTAAATTGCTGCGCCCTTTTCTAATGCTTGTTAGGTATCACTTTCGATTTTACAGAAGACCCGCAGATGAGGAGGCTCCAACGGAAGACGACATCTGTGACCGACTGCTTGCAGAACGGGTTCCCGAACTGGAACGAGTTCTTGCCGCCTCCTCCAGAACACCCTCCACCCAACGGTGACACCCGGGCTTCTCACCGATCTTACCAGGCAAGAACGGTGTTGATACAGTGACTTTTAAACATCCGTATCGTCGAAATGCTGATCTAAATTAAAATACATAATTAGAATGAAAGTTGCAGAGCATCAAATTCTGCGTTCAGCAAGCACTTCACTATCAGATTCGGTCAAGTCTACAAATAGAAAACTCAAATTTTCTATTTTCTGTTATCCGAAAATTTTACATGTAAGGTGCTTGCTAAACGCAGAATTTGATATTATATAGCTTTCACTTTACACGTTTTGTAAATTTGTAACAGCCGTTTCGACAGTATAGACGTCTAAAAATTGCTATAATAATATATCAACTTTTCAGCGATGTTGGTAAAATATTGTCGTTTTTGACCATTGATTTCGGTCATACTGCCGAGTCGAATTACAAGTTGAGGGTATGCAAGGATTCTAGGATAGGTATACAAACCTAGTATTTTTCAGTTAGATAAATAAAGCGATTCCAACGGTTTACAGGTTTTCTACAATTTTTCCACCGGCGGCACCAAACAGATCTTATTTTCACTGGGTTATACTGTGATTGTATGTATTTCAAAGTACCATACGACGAATTCCAACGTAAACCCGTTTTCAGATCTGTGGAAGTCCAACGATGGGACGAAGGTGCGGTAGCTGTTCCTCAAGAGACGGAGTCACACAACGGTGTCAACCATGGCACACGGACCCCTGCAATAGGCACATGCATGCTCACCCCGTAAGTTGTATTAGCTGTCAAGCTTTGTTCCTTGCTAAGAATTCGGTTTATCATTTTCAATAATGAACCTTTGGAATCGAGTATGAAAAAAATATTAACCCCCCTCAAAATTTGATGGTTTCCGTTCCAAGGTACGTAGAATCCGAAAATGGAATTAAAAAAAATTCTATTTGTGCGCCGTACTTCGCACTTCTCGTAGTCACCATGAGCCAAAATTAATGAAATTTGGTTTATAGGTAACATTTGGGGTGTAGTTGGTCCGCGAAGCTCGGCGTTACTACCAGTCATACGTAAGGGGTGAAAAATAGGGGTTGACTTTCCCCGTAGCTCGAAAACTATCAGTAGAAGATTATGGTATTTATAACGCTTTGGTTTATTATCCTCTGAATAATACACCTAGGTAGGTATGTATTCGTTTCGGAAAATTTTTTTGAAGCACCCTCACAACATTTTTTCTTTTACGTTTAAAGGTGTGTAGATTCCAAAAACATAATTTCCGCCCGCCGTATCATCGGTATCTAGGACCTTAATTTTCGGTCTAAAATCGTTCTTTCGCACATAGGCTCCTAGTTGCGTACCTTATCACGGCAGCCCGATCGGAAAACACCCAGGGGTGTTTGAAAAATGGGCGAAAAAATAGGTATTTTTGAGGTTTTAGTGAACATGAGCTTGCGAGGTATTGTTTCCCTTATTTTTAGGACGAGGAGACCAAATATGAATTTGATTTTGACCACTGAGTGAAGGATTAATAGATCTAACGAAGTTTTAACTCTCAAAATTTAATATTTATGAGTCAAAAACCTCTGAAAATGGCTGTAATCGCAAGAAATTTGTATAATAACACAGGAGGTAGTATTAACATGTGAATCAAGACAATCCAGTGACAGTTCCACTCATCGAAAATAATTTGTCAGAAATAGCAACCTTATATTCGAGTTTAAAACCGTTTAGCTAGCTTTGTGGGTCTCTTCACTGAGGTCGCAATCGTGCCGCATTCAGTCGAGTACAATAAACCCCTGTGACTAGTGCTAAAGAATTTTTTGAGACCACCAGGACGTCCAGCCGTTCCTTTGCACCAAAAAGCTTCGTCAACATGATCGTGAGTGAAACGGCCCAGGTATCATTGCTGGGGAACACCTGATTATAATCACGGATGGCTGTATGAAATCGAGTTGGTTGTTTTGTGATATTATTTCATTTCAAGAATGATGGGCTCTTTCGGATTTTGTTGATAGTACTTTGAACGAACGTTATGCTTCATGAATAACGACAAATAATTAATTATTGAATCCCGCGCATTTTTATGGGCCGGCCCCAGTACTCGATTTAGGGGTTTTCTGCTGGGAGCTCGAGGGTATTTATTGACCACAGAAAACAGTGATAAATAATAAACCGTTGCGTAATAATTTGCCGCGTTTTCACTTAGTAGTAAGTCTAGTCGTTGTTGAATTGTCGATGTGTATCCTGGATTGAATGGGACTATTGACTCCTTCTACTGTGATCTGCAATATGAGAATTGCACCTATAAATTTGGCTTCGTTTCAGGTGCCACGTTGCGGGCACGAGTGCGGGCGGAGTACATGTGGAAGCAGCTGTAGTTCCCACCACGGCCACCACTGTCCGGCTCCCCCGATGGCCCATCGCCTGAGGGAGCCCACTCCCGACCACACGCACGAAGAGTCCGCGTCCCTCTTGTACGGCCAGCCAGTCAACAGGTGAAGTCTGCTGTCGAATCGCATAAGCCCTCATGTTCCTAGTGTCAGCATATTTAATGTTACATGTATGTACCTACCCTGGTGTAATGTGCTGAAAGTATGAGCAGTAGAAACCCGCGGGTGAGAGCCAAATATTGGGCATTCGTGAAGCCTACTATATGAATCTTTTAGGTACCTACCGAAGAAATAATTTTACAGGCAAAATTATGAACCAGTCCGGGTCGCCCGTAGGCACACCCCCCTTACTGTTTCCATGGTAATAATTAAATTCTGTCGAGCTTATTACTAAACGGTGAGTGGGTATTTTTATTAATGTTAAAATGCTCATCATGTTCTAACTTCTGTAGGGAGGGTTTTCTGGATACCATAATTGAGTCGCCTAGAAGCGAAATTTGTCCCATCTAAATTTCGGAAAATTGCAAAAATAATATTTCAGGTTACCTGTAGAAAAACCATGTCCCATTGTTCCTTGGAGTCTACTCAAGTCGTTCGTACTCGAAAAACTAAAGAAATATCAATAACTGCTGAAAAACTAGATTGGATAAGTTGAATTTTGATTCATTATGTTGAGGGTTAGGTTTTTTTTCACCACAGCAACTTTGGTCCTATATTTATTTTAATCTACACAATCTAATATTTTCCAGCAATTTTTTTGATATTTTTATTTGTGAGCACAATTATTTTAAGATTTTTACCTAAACAGATGATGTTCTATGTCCAGGGGTGGAATACGCATCTATTGTGGTTTTCAAAATTTTTCTTCTATGTGCCTGGTTGATTTGCTCTCCTTTTCTCTCCCTCTGGTAATGAATTTGCTAGAATCTGCATGGTAAAGATCACAGCGCTCGAACGTTTCTCTTAACTGTTTAATGGTTAAAAACAGAGTAGGCCCTCGCCAGACGCCAAAAGCACGAGTAAAACACCGATAACGAACGCGGTTGTACCGAAACGAATAGTGTTGCTCTTAACTAGTGTTGCCAATTTTAATAGTTTCGTTAGTATATCAGTTTTATCCTGGGGGACGGGGGGACAAGGTTCATAGACAAGGAAAAAGTAAGAGGAACGAGGACGATTCTGGCATCAAAGCAGCATTCTGGTTGGTTAACAGCTGACTTGGAATCAAAGTGAAACCTATCCGGTGGATAGACTAATTTTTATTTCAACCCTTATTTTTTCTCCCTTCCTAAGCTTGATTTCAGTACCTGCCTGTGACATAATGCCTTTTGATTCCAACCCATTGCACCATTAGATTCCCCATGGAATTACCTTTAGAAAATCGTCAAAATTTAGATTTTTTCAAAAAATGTACACGGTGCGTTTTGATTCCAAATGATTCCATTGTAATTATATCATTCCCTAAAGCAAAATACTGCGCGCTTCGTGAACTAGGCGAAAAGGTATTCCTCGCCCTCAAGACCGTTAGGTCGTGCTGGCTTTGCCTATCCAGCCCCGTTCGTTCCGATGCCAAGTGTCCGCGGTGACGATTTGTCATGTCTTCGGCCCACGATAATGAATGTGATGACTTGAGGATATACTATTTTGACTACCGGAATTTGCTGTATAGTAGGCCCTGGCAACGACCAGCGAAGAGCGAAAATCAGATAACTGGTGGGGGGGGGGGGGGGGGGGGGCAACTAGTTGATGAATGTTGCTGGAAGACATTAGTTATGGATGATGATGATGACCTTCCATTACGAATAAAAAGATGCCGCATCATACATTTCATAGTATAAAGTGATATACAATTTTTTTTTCTTTGCTTTGAATCTTTCCAGGGTCTGCGGTAGCTGTGATATCCACTGTTGCCATGACAAGAATCAAGGAACGTCAACCTCGCACTCTTCCCATCGACACAACAACGAGAACCCACCTAAATGCGGTAACTAGTTGTAACTTTGAATTGTTCATCCTAATCATACTTTACCCCTGACGGAATTGCGTTCCTTTACTTGGCACAGGACGTTAGGAAAATTGATGGTTTGCCATAGTACTGCAGCCTATAAGAGCTAAGGTAATGTAGTAAGATCATAGATAGCAGCATCAATTAATTTTCCCCGGTGAGAATATATTGTACTCCCACTATGCCGTTCACCGAAACTGGTCCGGAGTTCTACTACCTTGAATACCTCCAAAACACTGCTGAAAACAGAATGTTCTGGCTCCAAATTGTTGCAGATTTATTAAGTAGGTACCTGTTTAAAATACTATAGGAAAATCAGCTTGACTGAAAGACTTCTTGGATTTTTTAGAATCCTCTGAGGAGGAAAACATGGAAAAGAAACTTGTTGATTTTCTGAAATTTCGACAATGTTTCGGAGGGCAACCGAGGTCGAATACTCGGATTTATCATCCGATCCACAAAACACAACATATATATTTTTGGAACAAATTTTCAACTAGATACCACCTGTATAACTGGAAAAATATTTAAGCAATGTGTTGTCGAATGAAGTCACGTCGCTGCAGAGGGCCCAACTGCCGTCATGACACCTGATGGTGGCCGTGTAATGTCCACTTGAAACTGTTGGACCCTGATCGGCTATGACGTCATTGCAGGGATATGTCGCTCCGAAGATGTTTGTAGAATCCGGGCTGAAGCCTTCGATGGCACAGTCATGAGCAATTAATAACAAGAAAATTATCAGGACGAAATTCTTGGGCAATCGTCTTGAAGCCACCCACAACTATCCTCCGAATTTGAGCGAAATCGTTCCGTTAAGATCTGAGAAGTCGTTGTGGCATTATATTCACGTTTGCGCATGCGCAGTGGTTATTACTGATCCAGTCGCGCCGAAATCGTAGGCAATCGTCTTGGAGCCAGCCCCCAGCTCCGGAAATTTGAGCAAAATCGGTCCATTAGGAACTTACTATTTGTTGTTTCACGAAATTCATAGGGAACCCACAACTACATTACCCGCTCTTTTGGGAGTGTCCTAGTCGCTCTCTAAGTCACCGAAATATCCTTCAGGGCGGTCTTTGTCCATCTCCGTGTGGCTCTTCCATACTCCGGTACGCGCTGACTCTTTGCCAGTTACCGGTAACTATTATTTAGGATTGTGTTGGTTTAGGGGCAAAAAGAAGTGCCACTTATCTTGCTGAGCATATGAACAAATGGACTTCTAGACAGTATGAAAGTCATATTTACATTTTGGTTTGGAGTTTGTTGTGGGTATACTCGTACATATTGATTTTCTGCTGTTGTCAGGGGGTGATTGCCAGCCAGTCGACCACGAGAGCGACTCAACGTGGAGGCGGCAATGGGACGACTGCAGTTCCTCCCATCCCAGCGAAACGTGCTGTTCCTGCTCCGAATCCTCGTGTCTGTATGCGGAAGCGAACCAGCCCTGCATCACGAACAGGGCATAGCTAATGCTTCCCTGCCAGGACCCCGAGCCCCAGGAGTCCCAGCTGTACGCCAACCAGCTCCCGCCCGCCCTCCACATCTGATCCGAACAGAGCGACGGAAGCGTCATCCGCCCTGGTTCAACTTCCAGCTTCTGCTCCCGAAGCTGTCCAGCCGATACCAAGCTGACGCCATTGGGGACTGCAGGGCAAGAATAGCACCAACGCTTCCGGTACTACTAAGGGCTCAAACCTCCACAACCCTTCTCCCGTCATTCCTTCAATAAGTTCCTTTGCCTAAAACCAGCGTTTCAATGGGATTTGCGCATGATCAGTTTTCATTTTCCCAGATATAAACCCTTCAAGCCAGAGATTTCATAAAATTGTTAATAATACTTGAGCGCGAGAATAAGTGTTGAAATTATGACGTTGTGACGTCACGACTCCCTCTTGCCCGAGAGAGGGAATCAAAGCTCCTTAAGAGTTGTGACTTCACGCACACCTTTCCATAGTTTTTTGTATATAAATACGGCGATTTTCTAATGTATTAAATCCCATCTGGAGGTCAAAAATTCACATTTCCGACACATGCGCATCACCCATTCGATAGGAATGCCAATCCAATACACCTACCAATGAGGGACCTTCGTTGAACTGAATCATAAGATAATTTTAGACTGTTACTGAGATATACGTACTTCAATTGCATAATGATACGAAATAATAATAGCTAGCCTGACAATACTCACAAAAATCTCGTTACAACAGGAACAAATAAAAATAAACATGTCCTACTAGACAGTAGGTTGATAGTTGTACATAAAGACGCGCGAAAACTCGTTGTAAATATTTAAAAAATACTGTAAAATGTTTGTAAAATTAAATTTGAAAAAAATAGTTTAAAGTCTATGTATATTTTACAAATTTGAACAGTTAGAGTTGTATATTCGCTGTAGATATATAATTCAACCTTTGAACAATTCTTTCAAGGAGTTGGTTTTTTGCTCGAATGAAATTATGCTTTGAATAGGATTTAGGAATTTACGATGAAAACTCATGAGCGAAAAACCCTACCCTTCGTAGCCATGTTAGTATGTAAGTCAGAAGCCATCAAATGGACTTTGAAAATAAGTGGTAGTTATAGGTGTAACGATAAATTATTTAGGGTGGTGAGTGTATGAGATTTTCTTTTTTGATGAGAAACCTTTTCGAAATCGCCGGTATCAATGTTGAACGTCAGAGTGCGTCAAAATTGGCGGTTTTTGGTGGGAAACGAAATGTTGAACAAAAATTAATTGATTGCACGGGATTTGAACACATGGCCTCTGAATAATTGCAGTGGCTCCCTTCCCAGCCCGGAGCCCCCAGTTGGCGTTTCCGGTTCCTACTTGTGAATCAGTGTCCACAATTGTCCACAGTGTCTAGCGCGAATATGAAATTTAGCGGCTGCAGTTGAGTGAAGGATGTTTAGCATTGGCTGCGCCCCTAGTGGAGCGTAAATGAAACGTCATCCGCCAGGTGCTACTTACCCATGCTGGCTCTCAAAATCGAAACCTCTGACCCGGTTAGCTTTTTGCTCTTGACTTGAAAATTTCAATATTGGATAATGTAGAAGGTGATGTTCGTATGATTCCCAGTGTCTCCCAACGATCGCCATTCTTAACCTCAAAGGGGGATTAGAAGTCCTTTTTCTATGTTCCTACAGCCACTAATCTATCTGACTTGAAAATGGACGAATTTAAGAGTGTGCTGAAGCAGGCCTTTACAATTATTCAGCTGACAAAAACAATTGGATACTGCATGGCATCTAATAAAACGTAATTTAATAGCCACTTGAAAATCGTCAAGAATAATATCAACATTGGCAGATGAATGGGTAAATTACCTTTTACTGCAACAGACAATTTATTGGCAGCCAACATTGATTTCGTATCGATTGTGAGAAAATAGAGCGAATGGAAAGAGAAGGATTGAGGTCATTAATTGAATTATTTTGGTGAATGGGAAGGGACTTAATGCAGCCGCCTCAACACGGCAAGTCCTGGTTACTGGTTCATGTTATGTACAATAGCTTTGTTCGCACTGGCTTTTTCTGACGGTTAGCTGACACCTAGAAAACCGTAAGAAACGATCCATGATCCCATACCTTCTTGATAAAAGTTTGAGGAGGGTTTGTAACAGTTCCCGCACGCAGAGCTGTTACTGAGGAACGGTGCCACCCATCCCAATGGTAGGAAGGAAAATAATCAATCAGTTTCCTGCCTTCAACAAGGTAAGATGATGACCTATCGGGCAACGGCAGAATTGTTAAAAGGATGAAGTGGTTTAAATATCGAGCGATATAAATGAAAATGAGGGAGGTGTGATCTTACCTTGTTGAAGGCAGGAAGCTTGTTGATCTCCTTCCTATCATTGGGACGGGTGGCACCGTTCCTGAGTAACAGTTCTGTGTGCTCATACATTAGGAACTGTTGCAGGTTAGAGTTTAATAATGGTTGGGAATCGAGAAGGCGGTGCTTGGTCAGTTTCTGGTCCACCCTGTCTTCTGTGTACTGGAATGACGATCAGAAAACTGGCGTTCGACAGTCAGGAAACCACTGCAAACAGCCGGTCATGGATACTATACAGTCCGAGAATCACTGTGAACGGCCAAACGGCTTTCTGACGATCAGATAACCATCAGATGGTCACTGCGAACAATCCTAGAGCCTGAGCTGCACAGCATACTCGCATGTATTAGAACACATACTTTCATTTCCCGTGTGTTTTGGTAAAGTGAAAACCCACAGGACACAGACGTGATAATTTAATTTGTAAAATACAACCTACCTGTGTGTTTTCTAGTAACTCCCCATTTCTGAGTGTTTACTCGAATAACATACAATACCGTATGAAAGCTCTTCCTATCTTGCAAGAACTGTATTTAATAATTTCGGATACCTTTCTGTACAAAAAATAATAATAAATAATATAAGAAAAGGTATCCGTGAAAAAATGTGCTAGTCATATAAGTAGATTCATATTATATTATACTGCGTAGGTATCTGTGATTGTTTGTTAATTTTGTACCTATATCAGACGGTGAAAAAGATACTGACTCAATTAGAATGTAAATAATTTCAAAAAACTATAAAGGCGAAATAGCTGTCACTCGTGAAAAAAAAGCAATCCGTTATTTTCCAAGGGCACTATATCAGTTCGCCCTATTTGTTCGTTATTAAGCGTATAAAATATTGTTTTAATCGTCCATGTTCCTTTATTTTCATTTCTGTTAAAACAGATTTCGTGTTGTATTTTTTTCCCCCGAATTATAAATGTTGCCTACTTATTACACATTGTTTCTGAAATTCTTTAAAATTTAGCTGAGCTTTACGTTTCTGAACAAAGTTTAGTTATCGTTGTGCAATGTGCCTACTGTTGCACAATTTTTTCTCGTTTTTATGTTGTGACAAAAGAATACGATGTTTTACATTTATTACTTCTTATACCTTGATGAGATCTAGGTCGCTATTAATAATCCCCCCTCCCCTCCCCAATCGATGTAAACTTGTGAAAGTTATTTCTTGGCTGTGTCGACTCGATATCACATTTCCCAATGAAATTGAAAATCCTCTTTTTCGGTTGCTATCAACTAGATTAAGTGTGTTATAACACGTAAAATTCGGGAATCAAAATTTAATATTTAGCGATGAACAAGAATTTTGCTTCAGCATAGGTAGGTACCTACCAATGCCATCATGCTACCTAATTTACAAAAAAACCTGAAGTGATTGATTTAGGTATCTACCTTATATTAAACCAGGTACCGTTGCAATTCCCTTGTTCATGAAGTGTAGGTAGGTACCTATTCAAGTTATTTTCTCAGCTGAAGGACAATTTTCTTGTCATGCCGCTAATGCTCAGTTCTTTCTCAATCCGTGGTTGTAGGTATCTGTGACCCATAAATCTTTGTACCTATTTAGTTTGCATACCTACAACTATGATTTAATATACGTAGTTAAAAGGATAACAGTGTTGAAAGTGTCGTACTTCGTAAGAAAAAAAGATGTAATATGGGTGCAATTTTTTTCTATTCGTGTTTTTGAGGAAAGAAGTGCACGAGATGGAAATAAACGTTTTATTGTGTAAGGAGGTCTGTGTTTTCTGTTAAGTGCCTACCTATAACCTGGTATCTGCTCCATTAAGCGAATTTCGATAATGTATTCTAGGGCGTGTATATGAAATGCCCCCAGTAATTCGATTTTGACTACCTATACTCAAAAGTGGGGATAAATTATAAAATAAAATTCTCACCTTGGAAAAATTTTTGAAGAATCTAGTCAGAGTTCCTGAGGTTGTACCCCTTGAACTCTGGTGAAAGAACTCTCAGTTTTCATTCCTTCCCTACGACAAGTAGCGGTGCGTGGGCTCTGAAAATGGTGGGCCACCAAACCGGAACACAAATCAACAGCTTTTTCTACAAAATAACTGTAAAAGTTTTCCAACAGTGGAGTCTTCTTATGAGAAATGGGTGGATTTTAATCAACCGCAGCTCTTAGCAAGTCAGAATGTAAGCACTATGTTCACAATAGTTCTGACCAGTACCCGGGATTACCAGAAGCTAAAAGTTCCATAGCTTCATACTGACTAATACTCAGCAAAGGCCTATCTCATCCTAAACTTTTAATAATCACTCTATCTATCCTCGTAGGAAAAACGTCGAAAATTGCGACTGTAAGTTAGCCACCGAATTCATGTGGTACAAAAATACAGAAGCATATAAACTAAACAACTAAAAACAACGAACTAGACTAAAATACAACGAAGTAATGACCCGCCGGCCAGTACCTACTTGGATGGAGAATCAGACTAGAAGCTAAGTACTTATCTGTCTATGTTGACGTCGATCAATCCACAAGACCACAGACAGGACACAACGCACTTAATTATCGCAAATCCAAATCTGTCCCGGGAACTCGAATGGGAACATACAAAATTCGAAACGTAAGCAGAAAACTGAAAACTCAACATAGGAACAGAATGGCGAAAGTGATAAGAATTTTTAGGGGAGGACAAGCATCTCGTATCGAGATGACAAGATAAATTGAAACAATCCAATTGATTGTGAACACAAACGATTTTTGGATGGAAATGTGGGCCCCGAGCCCAAAAGGGGCGTGGCTAACCAAATTTTACTAGACTGAGCTTGCGCGCGGACAGGCCACTTTTCTCGGTTACCATGGCCACACCAGGTCCCAGGACCTGTCAGTTTCAGAAGCGTAGGTTTCGATTTCAATTGCAAGACATCGATTAGTGTAGCTATATTCCGATAAAATGCTCCATGGAGCTACAGGGGAGCCAACACTACGGAAACACATATTGAATATCCATAGCCAGAGAACTCTGTCGAGTCGATGTTGAACTTCGTGAAAAATGCTAGGTACAGTATACGGAGGGAAATTCAAATGCCAACTGAACAAATGGTTGGAATTTTTTTGTAGTTTTTTGTGTTTCTGGGTGCCGGGGCAGTGGCCCAAGTGGCCTTATGGATGCCTGCCTACGACTCCGTCAATAACCAACAAGCTGAAATAATCATGTTAAATCCTTCATTGTCCGTTTGCGTATCACTGTTAGAAATATACGAGCAACCAGAATCAAAAGATTTTGACTGGCATTGATAGTATAATGGTCGCAAATACATACCGTAGGCATCACTGCACCCGCACACAGAAGAGATACCTACGCTTGACTGCATTGATAAGGACCTTGCATCAGCTGCATGAGCAAGGGATCACTCTTGGAGGGTAAAACAAGCGTTTCGACAACAGTGGTACCTATCAAGTATCAAACCTTCTATGGTAAGTGAAGATAAGAAAGTTGTGTATACCTACTTATCATTCAAGAGCTCAATCAAGATTGGAATCTGGATGTACCTACCTACAGACTGACCTATATTTTGTATCATTTTCGTAAAAATTAGATTCGCCAACTGCTTATCATACTGTTGGGAACTATGGTGAAATCACCATAGTTATATCTTTGACTATCATTAGTCTCAACCGAACGGTAAGTTTTGAACATTCATTTCGTCGATTCAAAACCGACTTATCACTCACTCACTCACTGTAATTTTGTAACGTGACAGTGGCTCTCATCACATTAAATACGTAGGTATATTTATTATTACTTAATCTGCTTCTCGAAGCAGGCTGACATTCCTTAAACATACACCAACCACCGTTAAGGTGTAGGTACCTACCAGCTGCAGGGTAGGAACTTACTTCAGCACACTATCATCCGGTAGTTTCTTGACTCTTCAGGCTTAGGGCTGTAATCAGGTCTCGACTTGTGCAATATCTTCCTCTACCATTGCTTTTGGCCTATTAAAGCGTATGGATTGAAGCTGAATATTACTCAGGGGTGATTCACACAAGCATATCGATAATTTGGACCACCTACCCCTAACGTATCTAAGTTTAACGTATCTAAACTCATCTAAGTTTATGTAAGCAGGTGTGCCAACGTACTAACAGGATCTGGTCGACCGGTGAATAGGTATTTGAACCTAATGGTTCCTACAAGCACATGCTAACAAAAATTGAACTGATCATCTCTATCTACCCAACTATATTAGGTAGGATTCTGTTCTTTTCGACTTGAGAACGACTGAAAAACTCAGGCAGGAAAACATGAAACAGCGTATGGTAGTTCATACTAGTGTTTATGCTTTATTTCTGAATAGAAAATACAACAAACGACTGACGTGCACAACACTGTCGAGCCATGTGGAATGTAAACAACTAGAATGAAAAATTGGAAGGTTTTCCAGGTTTAAAAAAATGATTTCAAATAAATTAAGTAGTTTTCAACCAATGCGAAACACAGGTATCGTAAAAATTATGAAAATTATATTATTTGTATTGTCTGAATAAACACGCCATGAATTTATAATAACAAAAGTTACATCAGGTGAGCCCTTACATCAACTACCTGCAACCACAATTTGCTGCTACTTAAATTGAGTATTATTAAAAATTAGGTTTAATCTCTTAAATAAAACTGAGGATTTCGAAATTATAGTGTAGGTGCGACGAGTCAACATGAACTTCTTCACCCAGGTATCAAACTAATAGGTAAGTAGTGCATAACAGTAAAAATTCCGACAACGTAGTGCACAGGTAGACAGTTTTCTGAAGAGAGCAAAGAACCACGCAAATCGATTGAGAATTGCGGCCTGAGCAGCGCACAAGATTTTGTCTGCCTCACACATACACACCTATGGTTTTTTGGATTTTTTTCCACACGGATTTGGATTCAGGATGGTCTGAAATGGATTTGGATGTGGTTCTTTTCATTCTCGGCTGAGTATTGTCCTCTTCTGACCAGATCAATGTAAGTATCTTTAATGTAAGTTTAGGTCTGTCTGACATATCTCTGTATTCTTAACCAGCACGTGTTGCTTTATCTTTAAATAACACATTCGTGAATCTTCAACAGTAGATATTTGTTAGACAAATAAGCTAATGCATAACGAGTTATGTGAAATGTTCCGACAATATCAGTTGGGTATATTTCGTTGGTTTTCTCATTGAAAAACAGAGCTGAATGGGAAAAAACGTTGATGCTTGAATTCAGCAGCTGTGTTCAAATTTAGAGCCGCGGATTCCAATGGCTGGTTTTCTGACTGCAGAAACAGTAAACTCACAAGCTACAGCTCATTGTCAGGTTTCTTTTCCAAACTGTCTTGTGCAGGTACCAACTGCCCAAGTGAGTGCAGTAATGTAAGTACGTAATGGTTAGATTACGTAATACACTGGTGTCAGTAACGCCTGTCAACATCTGTTTGGTTGGGTTTGATTCTGTATTACAGAATAATCAAGATACTTATTTGAATTCCGACCACCCTGGGAGCCAATGGTGTTTACTGGTTTTGGAGCGTTGGCTGAAACTAGTGGGTTCCGGACTTGATTCGACCTCTCGGCAGATCACTGTAAACGAATGTAACAAACATCTAAACGAATTTGGCAATAAGTTCATGGACTGCTGATTCAGCAGACGAGGCCCTGTCCCTCGTACTTTGTGACGAGGCGCCTGACGTAGTTGGCCGCTTTCTGGTCGAGCCCGAGCGTCGCCCATTCCTTTTCGAACTGCTCTACGCCGCCGCACCCGATGACGTAGCCGTTGAGGCGGGCTGAGACGAAGGAGTCCTTGAGGAGCTGCCCGTTGTTCTTGACGGACAGGAGCTCGCAGAGCCAGGGGTGTTGTTGAAGCCGGAACTTCTGGTGGTAACTGAAACGGACATAGGTAACGGTGATATGTGGGGCTAGGCGTTGCACGTATCAGTGTTATCATGGTCGGTTCAGTGAAGAGTGGACGTGCTTTTAGGGAAATTTTGAAGAAAATGAAGCTATTGCAATGGGTCCAAAATTTTCAGAACATGAATTTTAGAATTTTTTTACTTGGCAAATCCGTTTCAGAGCATCCTGAATTCATGCCAACATTTTAACAAACATTCATTTGTGTATGAATTTAACTAAAAAATTCGTTGTATATAAATTAACAAAAATTTATATGTATATAAATTTGACAAAACTTTATATGTGTATATAAATTTGACAAAATTGAATGTAAATAAATTTGACAAAAATTATATACCTATAAGTTTAACAAAAATTTATATGTATATAAATTTGACAAAAAATTATATGCCTATGAATTTAACAAAAATGTATATGTATATGAATTTAACAAACATTGATATGCATATAAATTTTGGCATTTGTATCGCGTACCCATGGACAGATATCGTGTGGAGTTACACTTAAATAACTAAATAAATGAATATAAATACATATATGTGTACAACTCCAGATTATATCTGACCACGGGTACACGATATAAATGCCAAATTTAGCCAAAATATTCGTACTGCCGAACAAAACATACTCGTATTTCGAAGATGAGAAATTTTAAAAAATTCTAAGCGGGTCAAATCTGAGATTTTAGGGGTCAAAAATCTGTAAAAACGGCTAAAATTGGGAACAGTTGATATAAAATCACTGAAAGTGGTATGGAAGGGTGAGTAATGAGAAAAATACCATTTCAGTTGTTTTTCATACAGAATAGGGGTCAAACTTGGCATGGGGGGGGGGGGGGGGGGGGTTAAAAATTGGCACTAAGGGCTAAAATCCATATTAACTCACCTGCCGTTGCGTGGGGGTGGTGATTCACGACAGAAAAACCATTTCGATGATACAAATTTTTCTCTAAAAAGTGGGTCAAATTTGACTAAGGGTTTGACGAATGTTTCTTTGAAAATTCGCTCTTATAGCCAGGCTGCTTTCAAAAAATGTGATATATGATGGGTGGGAAATGAGCAGAAGTGGGTGTAAAAGGGGAAGGAAAAATGGTGTGTGACGTCATCTGGTACGTATTGCCCTCTCGCTCCCGCACGTGGGCACCGGGTTACAGGGAGATAAATTCCAGGGGATTCCACGCGTTATTTCTTTAGCTTATTCCCGACAAACAACTCTGAATTCGGAGCTGAAAATTGTGATACAGCGGTTTTCGAGGGCACCGAATCCGATTCTGAGGCCAAAAGCAGCAAATTCCTACACACGTCTATTCCTCATTGGGTAGTCCCCCCCCCCCCCCCCCCGCCCACTTGTTACCCATTATTTACGATTCCAATGATGAACCACAAGTTTCATTCAAATCGGAACACCTAGGCAGGTGATTACCACAATTAGTCACCCTCACCTCCGGTGATCTCAAATTTACAACTTACTGCCCTACAAATATTCGCCAAATTTTATTCAAATCGGAACATCTAAATAGGTAGGATTCAGCCCCCTCATTTTAATATTTAAAAAAAACACCCCTGGGTTTTACATTTTAGGATTCTGATGAGGATTAACCCTGAACAGCGCTAGATTACCCGAGTTTCATCAAATTCAAACCTGAAATGCCCACGACACATTCAAGTTTCATACAAATCAGAACATGTTAGCTATTAGTTTTTCCCCCTGTGCGGAAACTAATTTGTTAATTTTTAGTTCCCCCCCCCCCCCCCCTGTGCGGAAAGTAATTTGTTAATTTTCCCAAGAAGTTGCAACGTGATAAAATGCTCAGGACCTGCCCATGTGGATCCTGCATTACTTGTAACCCCATTAACTATGAAACCTCAAACTAGATGAAATGTGGAGGATATAAAAACGGGAACCACTCCGCGGGTGGTCCCAAATAAATGTCATCAAAATCTTAATGCGCATGTGCGAACGTGAAATTTTAAAATTGCCTCGACCACAGCAATTATAGGAATAGTGTGGGTTGAGAACACGAGTGCTCCCTCTGAATTTTGTTGCAATCAGGAAGCACTGATACAGAGCTTTATGAACTGATTGATGGGAAGGGACTTGGCGGATAAACTGATCTTATAAAGCGCCTGATAAAAACGAGTTTTTGAATCGGATATGAAACTCGATTAATTGGATCAAATTCCCGTGGCGTCGAACATTCCCTCCTTGAAGATCCTCCCCTTGACACACATTTGTCCGAGACAGACTGCCAACCTTGACCCCTGTCGAGGTGGCAGTCGTACGATTCACGCACTTAATTAAGCGGAGGCGGACTAAATGAATATCAGCAAACTACCCAACCCACCAGAAGGGACTGCGCATTTGGATTTTCGTTAAGTAAATAACAAGTGGCCAGAACAACTTACTCTTCGGCATCCCAGAATTTGACAGCTGGTCTGACAACTGTGACGAGAGCCCTTGAATGAAGCTTCTCCTGTTCCTTCGCCGTTTTCTCTGCCGCCGCTTTTTGCTCGTCGTCGTGGTAGAATACGAAGGAGGTGTACTGAAAATTTGAACAAAACTTTGGAAATTTCTCCGCTACACTGACAAAACACTGAATCATGGATATGTTTTTGGTTCATACATCTGCAAAATATTTGAATCATGATTATACAAATCTCGACAGGCACTGTTATTATTATCAGTGAAATGAACTACTAACTAGTTTCGTAAAAGGACACACAACAGTGTAAAACTAACACATGGATAAAATGACTGCAGCCTCATATAACCGCGACTGACTGCAGCCGAATATAATAACCGTATCCTCAGTCGGCTTTTTGTCTCAGAGCACCTGCCATTCCGTGCGTATGTACGTATACCTACCTACGTTTATTTTACTGTATC